>OZ018380.1:48111104-48736104 GCA_963969555.1 Polydrusus pterygomalis | reverse complement strand
ATTTGTAGATGATGTATTTTTTTGATTTATTTTTGCTTAGATAAATACATTAAGATTTGTTAAAGTTCTCTCCCTCTTATTTAGGTTACTTTTTTGTGAAAGAATAAAAATGGGAGGCTGATTTTGTAATAACTTAAAATCCTGTTTTATAGTTTTAAGAAATGTGTTTTTTTAGAATGATGCTGGATTGTTGATTTGTTGAAGTGCTCTCTCTTATTTAGGTTACTTATTTGTAAAATAATAAAACTGGGAGACTGATTTTGTGATGTTTTAAAATCCTAAGTATTTTACAGTTTTAAGAAATGTGTTTTTTTTTTGTTGGAACAATGCTTGACTAGATTCATTTGCATTTTTTGTAGAATATATTTTTTTGTTATTTTTTTTTTTAATATATGTATAAATAGTTTTAGGTTTGTTGAAGTACTCTTAGGTTTTGTTGACGAATAAAAACGAGAGACTGATTTCATGATGTTTTAAGAATCCTGTTTTATATTTGTTAAAGAATAATTTTTATTTTATAACAATTTTGCAATAAAAATGTTTGAATACCATTTACCAAAGTAATATTTTATTTCACCAATTTGAGCTATTTACATTGTTTATCAATAAGGGTGAACTTGTAAGTTTGAGAGCGTCTGCCACAGGAGCTCTGCCAAATATTTCGTCTGCCATATTGTTTTTAGTTAACTTACTAATAGGGGAATACACCCACTAAAATTAATGTGTAATGCTTGTCGTTCACTTTATTGTAAAATATGCCATTTTGACAGACGCCTGCCAAAGTTAAGCTGTCAAATAAATCGTCTGCTTTCTTAAAATTAATAAATACCTGTGTAGTTTTATGTAATTTTACCAATTTGAGCTATTATAAATATTGTTTACCAAGAGTAAACTTGTCACTTTGACAGCGTCTGCCACAGAAACGCTGTCAAATATTTCGTCTGCCATATTGTTTTTAGTTAACGTACTAATAGGGGAATACACCCACCAAAATTAATGTGTATTACTTGTCGTTCACTTTACCATAAAATATGCCACTTTGACAGGCGTCTGCCAGGATTAAGCTGTCAAATAAATAGTCTGCTTTCTTAAAATTAATAAATACCTATGTAGTTTTATGTTATTTTACCAATTTGAGCTATTATAAATATTGTTTACCAAGAGTAAACTTGTCACTTTGACAGCGTCTGCCACAGAAACGCTGTCAAATATTTCGTCTGCCATATTGTTTTTAGTTAACGTACTAATAGGGGAACACACCCACCAAAATTAATGTGTATTATTTGTCGTTCACTTTATCATAAAATATGCCACTTTGACAGGCGTCTGCCAGGGTTAAGCTGTCAAATAAATAGTCTGCTTTCTTAAAATTAATAAATACCTGTGTAGTTTTATGTTATTTTACCAATTTGAGCTATTATAAATATTGTTTACCAAGAGTAAACTTGTCACTTTGACAGCGTCTGCCACAGAAACGCTGTCAAATATTTCGTCTGCCATATTGTTTTTAGTTAACGTACTAATAGGGGAATACACCCACCAAAATTAATGTGTTTTACTTGTCGTTCACTTTACCATAAAATATGCCACTTTGACAGGCGTCTGCTAGGGTTAAGCTGTCAAATAAATCGTCTGCCCACGTGCTTTCGACACATTCTTAAGCTGTTTTTTCAAATGAGTGAATGTGGGTTTTGATCAATATTGTTCACCAAATCTTAAAACCACCCTTTTTTAACTGCATCCCCCAAGTTAAAGCTACCACTTTGAAACGGCAGACGGTCGATTTTAGTTTGTCTATACCATGTATAATTAGACCATGTAGGTGAAAATTTTGAAAAATATCGTTCACCGCAATGTTTGTCAGCTCCTATACTATAAGGGGACAGCAGCTGGCCGTATAGCCCTAGCAGCTCAGGCCCAGCGTTGCCACATCTAGTAGATTTATACTTTTTTGGTAGATTTTACCCTTTTTCAGAAAATATTAGTAGGCATATTTTCTTTAGTAGATTTTGGTAGATTTTAAAATATAACTGTCAATAATGTAAAAATGCCAATTATTGTTTTGATTAAGTATTTACTTTAATTTCTATGTTGGTATATAGTGCCTTATGGGGGTTCACCGTTGTTTTCCTCAATCGACCTTTCTTTTTTTTTTTAGAGGTTTATAAGTCAAAATTTTGAATAATCCCGTTACCCTCAATAATTATGGAACTGGCGACCTTTTTTTTTAGAAGTCCAACAAATCTTAAGAATTTTCCGAAAAGCTATTAGAAATGCAGAAATGCTGTAGATGAACAGCCAATATTAATATTCGAGTGAAAAACCGGTTAGAATCCGGTTTTGAATTGTTTAGTAGATTTTAGTAGATTCAAGCAAAAATAAAAGTAGATTCGCCAAAATAAATGTGGCAACGCTGCTCAGGCCACTTAGCACGTCAATCATCGACAATTGAGCAACCGAATGAATGAATGAACCACGGGGATGAATGTGGGATTGGTCAACCCGCAACATCTTGCCACCGGGTATGTCAGCCACCTGGCCATTTTTGAACGTATGTGCAAAAGCAATTGAGACGTACGTGCGATTAAAATTTGACGTTTCGTTTTCCTAACCTTTCTTTTTTTAGACCGCCTTGTGGAAATGTTTTATTTTTTTGTGATTTTTATCGCACGGGCATTATTATTTATGTTAAAAATGTCACTGAAGTTCTTAGTATTTCTCTGAGTAAGTACTAAATATTGTAATATTAGGTATACCTAATATTATTATTAAGCTAAAAATATTGCAGCCGAGAATATTCCTTTAGGTACTGCCAAATAATATTTCTTGGAGGGATGATTTTTTATAACCTTTGCAATTGAAAGTCTGTACCTGACTGTGAAACTTGCTAATTTGTATTCTAGCGACGTAACTAATCTAGCAAAAGGTTAAGAGTGGAAGTATCTCCAGTAATAGAGAACCAAAACAAAAAACAATGTGAGGGACTAAATCTTAATGTTACTCATCACCACGAAGATGTTCAAGAATTATCAACACAAACTGATAACGCACCAAAACATAATGTAAACAAAGACCAACTGCCTATGGATAAGTTACTATTGGAAATATTTGAATCATTTGATAAGATTCAAAATGTCACCAATAAAGACGATGCAGAGATAATAAGAGCTGCTACGACCTTCATATATAAGAACTTAACACTAATCACTTGCAAATTTGGACAACTTGAAAAGGAAAATATGATATTAAAAGACAGAATACAACTACAAGACGTCAAGACAATGAATCCTACTCTGGAAAAGTCACCAAACCTACCCGTAAATCATAAAACATATGCAACAATAACACAAAAGCAAATACCACATAAATCAAATGAAAAAGTAATAGAGAGCTGGGAAACACCCAAAACAACAAAGAAACTGGAAACGATAATTAGAATAAACAATATCACAGACCCAAAGGAAACTGTAAAGGAACTTAAAAAAGAAATCAGTACAAATGACATAGATGGAGGTTTTAAAAATATAAGACACCTAAAAAGCGGGGCGATAGTTGTAGAAAGCTGTAACGAAACTCAACACAAAAAATTAAAATCGACACTGGAAAAAAAAGACAATATAAAGATAAAAGAAACACAAAGCTTAAATCCAATGTTTATAATAACAGGAATATCAAAAGGCTACTCGGATTTGGAATTTATTGAAGAACTTGTTAGATTAAATAATGAAATAGAAGTTGACCTGCCTACACTCAATATAAGTGAGAACATAAAGGTAGTAGCAAAAAAACAGTGTCGAAATCCAATCAAAGAAAATTGGATCCTAGAAGCACAACCAGCAATTGCCAAATGGTTCTTGAAAAAACAGACAATATATTTTGACCTAATGAAAATCTACGTCCAGGAACACCTAAACCTAGCACTATGCTTCAACTGTGCTGGTTTTGGACATGTTGCTAAGCATTGTGGAGAACAATCATGTTGTCATAAATGCGGTGCACATGATCATGAGGGGAAATTATGCAATGCAGCTATGTTAAAATGCCCTAACTGTGTGAAGATGAAATATAAAGCTGAAGATAGTCAACATTCGGCACGGGATGTTAAGTGCCCGATATACCAAAAAAGACTAATTAGTTATAAAAGCCAAATAAACTACTCGGACAATTTTTTATAAAAGATTATAATAACAAACAAAACTCAGTTACAGAGAGACAAACAAGAAACACAGTTAAAAATATGAACCAAATCAGTATAATACATCAGAACCTACAATCTATAGGAAATTCTGTAGACCTTTTGGAAGATTTTCTAAACAAACAAAATGACTGTAGTGCACTCTGCATTACAGAGCACTGGAAAACATATGAACAACTAGAGAACTATGGCATAGAAGGTTTCCAATTATAGTGGATTTCACCTTAGTTTTTAATGCTTTGACGTCTAACTTGTCAAACATATTAGCCAACACGTGATTTTAAAATCCCTAATTCTATAAACGGCTTTCAGGCACGGGCATTGGCTAGATTAACAAGAGATGGATATATAACTGACCGTATAGTTACATGTACATGACGAAGATACACACTACACAGTTCAATACGTTGCCCTTCAATGAGCTCAAAGTCGTCAAAAGCATAGCATCGCTCGTATATGCCGTTAGTATGTGCATCTTTGTCTTACGCATTTGCTCTCGCATATCTCTTTTCGTACTTCATTAATTCGATTGTCTCGTCGCGTTCTTTAAATATCACAGAGCCGCATTGGGACTTGGGACACACCGCGCACCGCGTGCATTCTGCTGTTAATTCTTAGAGTCTTTAATTCTTGATCGTTCGGGTTATTGTTTTTGGTATTTTTCAGACAGCATTTTGCTTATATTTTGTGCGTATTAGACTTTTTGGTTTTAAACTGCCGGACTGTGTGTATCTGTGACGTGTTTCTTTTTATGCAAAAGTAAGTAAATAATTATTAATGTCTCGGACGGTGACGACGACATCGACAGCTTGTCAGATGAAGACCAAAAATAATAGGGAACTTGCAACAAAATTAAATTTGAAAACCACAGTGAACCATTATGCTAAAATAAGTTTTACATACAGTTGTATTGAAGAGTGCTTGAGGTATCTGTTCTGCAAACGCATGGACAAAAATATTTTTTTGTAGTATCTACTTACATTATTTTTTCTTTATTCATTAAAAAAAAAATACCTAATTCGATAACATTACAAACGTTTATTGTTTTATTATAAACCAACGAAAAGTTAGACCTATTGTAAACTTCAAACTCTTTAGAACCTAGTCTAAAGAAAAAAATATCTACCCGTGAATAAGAAAATAAAAAAGTAAACAATAAGCTATTAAATATAATATATAGATTTTTTCAACTTAACACTGCATGGTCTAAAATCAAATTAAAAAACAAAATAATTCTTTAATAAAAAACGTAGTTAATTATTGATGATACTAGATTCACGACTGCCCCTTGTATATTTTTTATTGTACTAAATTAAGAGTGTGTTTTTACCAAAATAACAGCACTTTATTATATTATGAATAAAAATTAAATGAAATTGTTTTTCTGATATTCTATCCTATTTCCATTCTCCTTCAGTGTTTTTTTTTTGAAATATCTTAAAAATTGCTTAGGTAATTCTCGTTTCCATCCATAATTACAACTACAAATAAATTGACCCATGTTCACACATAATTTTTAAGTCCGGCCCTGGCCAATCCTTAAGTTCTGTAAAAAGAAATGTTATAAATGACATGTGTCAGCGGCGGCCATTAAAAACTAAGGTGAAATCCACTATAGCTACTAGAGGTGGGATTAAGAGTTATTTTTGAATCACCGGTATACCGGTGACTGTTATTTTAAATTAACTATTATTTTAAACAGTTACCAGTTATTTTCAAAAAATTAGATTTACTAAGGTGAAGGTGTCAATTTAAATAATCGACTTTTTCTCTTTTTAAATATTTTATTGGCCCCAAATTAAAATAGCTGTTATTTTGATACTAGCGAATAGATTCTGGTACAGGTCAATAGGTACCAACCAATGAGCAAAACGTTAACACTTTACCTCAATATAATTTGTCACATTTGGCATGTTAAAACAAAATCCATCTGAAAGGAGAAAGGTAATATATAAAGGTTTTAAAAATAAAGTTATCTCATATTTTAGAGATTAATGGGTTTATTTATCGGCAACCGGTTTGTTCGTTGTTCATCAGAGCATTTTTTTTTAATTCAATTTTTTCAACTAATAATTTTTTATAAAAATAAAATTTAAATTAAATAAAATTTAAAAAAAAATGCTCTGGGTAACAACGAACAAACCGGTTGCCGATATACCTTTTAGACGGAATTAGTTCCACTAGTTATCGCCTCCCAATTTTCTAACCCACAATTATTAATATTTCTTAAGGTACTGTATATTAGTAGTAAGTGTAAGCATAAAAATATACGTTTAAATCTGCCGCCGTAAACTACTTTACTGTAATTGGTCGGTACCTACTGACCTGTACCAGAATCTATTCGCTAGTTATTTACATTAATAAAAAAAGCCAACCTATCCACCAATCCACTATTTCCCTCGCAATTTTAAACGTGAAGAGTAGTGAAGACGTGAAATTATCTTGTAACTATTTAACACCTTTCCTTTAAGCATAAGCATCCTGCAAACCAGGACTCAAATATCAGAGAAATAACGTTCATTGGAAATTAATTATACCTTACCGTTACCGCCCACAAAGTGATATGAAAATTATCCGATTACTAATAATAACCATGTTATTTTTTAATATCCAGTTATTTAACAGCGAGAGAAGGCGACTTAAGCAGCGGCAGTGCGGTGCGATCGGTTGGTATATGAATCACTAGTAGTTGCTTCACTACCTATTACTAAAATAACCATGTTATTCTTTATCCAGTTATTTAGAAAATAACAGCGTGCAGCGAAAGAAGGCTGCCATGAGCCGGCGAACTCAGTCGGCAGTGCGATGTGCGAGCGCTTGGTGTTATTGAATAACTGGTAACTGCTTCAGATCACATTTAATCACCGATAGCGACTGTTATTTCTTAATAACCGGTTATTTTTAACCGTGACAGTTATATCGTCACACCTCTAATAGCTACAAGCTTCTGCAGGAAATTAGAAAACAGGCATGGAGGTAGTGCTATTTATATAAGAACGAATATTCAGTGTAGGAAACGAGATGATATAAATGGAATGAGCGAAGAAAATAATTTTGAATGTTGTGGCTGTGAAATCAAGGTTAAAAACAATACTATTCTTTTGGTTTCTTTATATCGACCACCAAATGGGGATTTTAGACTATTTATGGATAAAATGGAGCAACTTCTGGTATCATGTGCAAATAAAAACATTTTAATTGTAGCAGGAGATTTTAATGTGGACTTTAAATCAAATAGTAGAAACACAATGGACCTACTGTCACTAATTAATTCTTTTAATGTAATACACACTGTAACAGATTATACACGTATTAGTAATACCAGTAAAAGCTGCATAGACAATATATTAACAAACTTTGAGGGTGATAGGATATCTCGGGTTTTGCATTCTTTTATCTCAGACCATACCGCTCAAAAATTAACTCTAAGCATTACCAAAAATAAAAACATTTTTTTTGAAAGAAGAAATTTTAGTAAAAATAATAAAGTAAAATTTAAAAATATTCTTTCTGAAACAGATTGGCATTCAATTTTTTCTTTAGAAACGCATTTAGTAAATAAACAGTGGAGCACTTTCATGGACCTATTTCTGAGCAAATTCAATCAATGTTTTCCTGTACAAAAAGTACCGCAAAGAAACTTTAACAAATCCAAGTATAGGTTGGATAGTCCTGAGATAAGGGAATGTAGGGATCAGTTGGATGTTTTGTATGTTTTAAGAAGTAGAAGCAATCATTTCAAAAATCTATACAATTCTAAAAAGAAGGAATATAATAACTTATTATGCGAGTCAAAAAAATCTTATTTTGCCAATAAAATAAAAAATTCTGACAATAAATCAAAAAGTACATGGTGTGTTGTAAATCAAATAAAAGGTAAAAATATATCTAAACCGCCAATTAAAGTAAAGGGGGATCTCACTATTGTTGCAAATGACTTTAATAATTTTTTTTACAAATGCTGCTACATCTCTGCTTCAGGGCTTGGATGACATACCATTCAGTTCTGAGATAGAGTACAATGAAAACTCATTAAAAATGCGCCCTACTAACGCTAAAGAAATTTTTGAAGTAGTTAAAAAACTAAAAAATAAACAAAGTAGTGGACATGATGAAATATCATCCAATTTGATAAAATACGTTATAGGAGAAATTGTACAACCTATTTGTTATATAGTAAACAATTCTATGAAGTACGGCATATTTCCGGACAGTCTTAAAAATGCAATTGTTGTGCAAATCTTTAAAAAGGGCGATGAATCAGTAATAGATAACTACAGACCAATAAGCTTGCTTCCATCATTTTCTAAAGTGTTTGAAAGTGTGATATCTGAACGTTTACTTGAATTTTTTGTGTCGAATAATTTGTTAGGTGATCAACAACATGGATATATAAAGGGAAAGTCAACACAAACTGCGATATTTCAATTTATCCACTATATACTGGATTCATTGGAAAAAGGACAAATCCCCCTAGGGCTCTTTTTGGACTTATCAAAAGCTTACGACACATTAAATTGTACCATATTGCTTAATAAATTAGATTCCTATGGTATCAGAGAAACAGCCCTGGATCTAATTAAATCTTACTTATCTGGTAGGAAACAACAAGTGTTAATAAAACAGGACAATCAGAAATTTTTTTCGAATGAAGTGTCAGTCAATATCGGAGTACCGCAGGGTAGTGTTTTGGGACCCATTCTTTTTATTATATATATGAACAACATCTCAGAAATAACCAAAAGCTATAATGATTGGTGTAAAATAACAAATTATGCAGACGATACAAATATATTGGTAAGTGACAGTGATGTGATGCTGGTTGAAGAAAAAACTCAAAATATTATGATGGATGCAAGTGACTGGTTTGCAAAAAACAAATTAATATTAAACAATAACAAAACAAACACATTAATATTTAAAACAAATAGGTCTCGTGTGGTAGAACCACAAACAATAGAAGTTGGCAATCACACGTTACACTTATCTGAAAAAGCAAAGTTTCTAGGGGTTATTTTGGATGATGTTTTGTCGTGGGAGCACCATATTAATTATATTAGACAAAAATTGAATGCAGTTTGTTACAGTCTTCGTGTCTTAGCAAGATACACAGATTCTCAAACTAAGAAGGTTATATATCATTCGAATTTTGAGGCTCACATCCGATATTGTATAGTTCAGTATGGTAATAGCAAGGACGTAGAAAAATTATTTGTATGTCAAAAAAGGGCACTAAGGATTATGTTAGGGCTAAAATTTAGAGAATCGTGTAGAGGTAAATTCAGGGAAAACAAATTGTTAACTGTAACTGCTGTTTATATACAGGAATGTATAATATTTTTTTCCAAAAATAGAGAGTTATTTAGAAATAGTGCTCCACAAACCATATATCCATCTAGACATACCAACTACAATTATCCTAGGCATAGATTAACAATTACTGAAAAAGGAGCATACTATAACTGTGTAAAGTTTTTTAATTCTTTACCAGCAACTATAAAGGCAATTGATAATATTAATAAGTTAAAAAAGAAATTATTTGTATTGCTGGTAACTATTGAGCCTTACAATGTTATGGAATATTTTGAATACGTCAGAAATTTGTAGAATTAGGAACGTTATTGTTGTTTTGGTTATTTATTCTTTTGTTGACGTTATTTCGTTTTATGTTATAACTTAATGTAACATACTTTTGAAATAAAGACTGTTTATTATTATTATTATTATTATTATTATTATTAATCAGTATTTATTTGTTTCATTTAAAGAATATGATGAAAATACTAGACTTACTTATGCCAGTGACAAACTAGTTTGCTTACTCGATGTAATTCCACGAGAAATTGTATCGTTTCCTTAATAATAGTGGCCACATTGCTCACTTAGAAGATAAATTTTTAAATATTTATGGAAATGAATTTCAAAAATTTAACTTCTGTGAGCAACGCGACATATTATGTAATGAAATTGTTAAATTATATGTTCGATTAACAGTTTACAAATATTTAAGAGATAAAAATAATCAAAATCAAACTTTAAGTGCTGGACACTATAAAAAGCATAACATTTTTAATAAAAGTAAAGTTAATGACCCCAGTAATAAAAGATTTAAAACCAATTAAACAATTTTCTCAGTTTCTATTTAAAAATAATTCTTGTATTAAAACATTTTACTAATGTATGAGATTATTCTGCCCAATTTTTTTTTTGTTTCATGTTAATGCATACCTATATACAAGACTAGCCCAATGTTGACCTCCACCGGATTAAGACTAGCCCCACATGATGACCTAATTTTAATAATGACCAGCCCTATATTGCAAAATTGAAAAGCATAGGCAAGGAAGCCGTTGAACGACACCACTGTGACTCTAAACTTGTACCTACTAGGGGTGATATAAGAATCACTGGTGGACACCTTAGATGCTTCCTTGGCTTATATTTTTGTACAGGCCCAGGAAGTTAGTCGACTCTGAATACCACCTTTAATCCCTTAAGAAACTTTTATTTTTGATAGTACAATGTGCAGTAACTAGTTCGTACCAGAAGTTCATATAGTTATCAGAAATTCGTCTTGTGTTAGACTCATTGGAAGTTATGCCTTCTGCATTAAGATCTTTTTTGATCTAAAATTTAAATAAATTATAAACAAAATATGGTCGTTTTTTTTTTTTCTAGAAAAGTCTTATTGTTTTTTATAGTAAATTAATTTCTTTAATGTTGTTTGCTTTGCTGTTTTTAATCGTGTAGAATAAACATAATTTTTCTCAGAAAATTAAAAAGCAAAGTAAACAAACATTAAAAAATTAATTTACTAACCTGCAATTAAAATTTAGCATTCCCCTTCTTCCTCACCCCCTGCCACCTAAGATGGCGATGGTTAAACGTCATTCCCGTTTCGTTCAATTAACATGCAAATAACGTTTCTCTTAGTTGGTGTTTTGTGGAATGAACTGTGTGTAGAACTGACCTTATTTTATTATTAACAAAGACTATTGATAAGTAAAGTTTGGCGCCTTCAGGCCCATATAAGTATCATGTTACGCTTAGAACTAGTTTTGTGTATATAAACATACCCATTTTTATAAGGTTTGGAAGTATCAAGGGTACGGATAGAAGTAGGTAGTATCAGTTTTTGTAAAGCCGTCGTGCAGTAATACAGCTTTTATATTTTTACGGAATTTTAATAAAGAGAGTCTTACAACTGATTTTTTAATTCTGAACAATTCGAAGTTGCTCAAGGTTACAGTTGTACATTCCTCCCCACACCATAATCAGAATACCTATCAAATTTTAGTAGAGGTTCAACAAGCTCCTTATTAATCCATGATAATAAGCTTTCTACTAAGAAAAGTAAAACTTGTGTAATAAATATATGACTTTTTAAATTCAAATATAAAACATGTTGGCTCCATTTATTAAGGGTGCCTGACAATGACAATACCCAAATATTTAAGATGAGTATGGGTAACCTCCATAAAGGGTTCACAAAATCCCGGAATCGCAATTTAATTAAAACTAGGTCTGCTTACAGTATTTAATGAATTGTAATGTAAATTTTATTTTAAAGTTAATTTTCGGCTGTCTAGAAAACTTGGTATTTTAAGGAAATCTAATATAATTATTTCTTTCAACAAAGGCCAACTTTCATCACTAAAAATTACTGCTGTGTTATGCACGTATGCCACCACCTTTCCACCAACGCAATTGCAGATTTTATCTATATATAAGTTAAATAGGACTGGTATCCCAAGTGCTTTACACCAAGCCTCACAATTTTGGGAGAACTAAGCAGATCCCCAATCCTGACATGCTGGACTCATCCATCCAAATAGCTCTCAAAGACCTTCCACACGATTCCCTAATGCCACTACTACCTAGGGTATCAAGCAATATAGAGTGGGACACTGTGTCAAAAGCCTTCACCATGTCCAGAAACATCCATCCACGTTCTGGACCACTTTTCGTGTTAATTCAAACAGCATCAGCTGTACTACAGCCCTCAATGAATAGGTTGTTTCTCTTAGTGTTTTGTGACGTCAACTCCTCACTTGGGTACCAAGTCTGTGCTCATACCAACAAGATGATGGTTCTGTCATAGCTTTAACTTTGAGGGGGTTGAGGTTCTATGGCACACAAGTTGGACAAGGTACTCACCCAGTAAATAAACTTTTTACTGTACTCGTGCCACATCATTCTGTATAAAGAAGGCTGTTCTTGGGACTATAACATAAAGAAGTTTGTTAAAACTCTTGGACTTTTTGTCATAAGATTTATTTTGTTTATAGGTAGGTACCTACAACTGCAATTTAATATGTTACTTAGTAAATAAAATAAATTTATTTTGATTTACATAAACAATTTAAATAAATAATAATTACTATTCAATATAAAGGGACAAAATTAATGAAAAATAAAACAACTGTTTAAGTATCAAACTGGGCATCCATTAAAATAGTCCTATTTATAAGACCTTCATTATCCACTCTTATATTGTGCCAACATTCCTCAAAATTGTCTTTAAATGCTTCTACAACATGATGGTTTGATGTAAACACAAATGATTCATAGTTATTTAGAGCAGAGGAAGCTGTAAAGTTCATGGACCCCATACAAACATAACCCCCATCTTCACTGTAGTCTTTGATCATATATTTATTGTGCATTATTGTGTCTAAGCCTGAATTTGGTGCGATAAAAAACTGATATTCTATTCCTAAAAAATAATGAGGTAATTATTGTAGGTATTACTAACTATATTACCTAATGTTTTTTGTACAATTCAAAGAGTTCCAGTCACAAAACACTAGACAAAGTGTTAATTTTTGATTACGATAGAACTACGTTTGTTAAATAGTAAAATATTGGATAGGTGCCAAGGTGCCATAACTTTATTTATATTAAGTATGAAATATACCTTCAGCCATTAGATTTCTAATTTCTTCTCTACCACTATCACAGTGGTGAAAATTGCAGAAAACCCTGATTTTCACACCTCTTCTTCTAGCTTTAAGAAGTTCCCAATAAATCACTTTTAAGTTTATTATCATAACTGCAATATCAAGCGATTTCTTGGCTGTTCTTATAAAATATAAAATAGGTTCATAAAGGTCTTCAAATACTTTAGTGCCGTCGGTATTAACTCTTTCTGTGTGAGGTGGCCACCCAGAAAAACCTTTATTTGCTTGATAAGTAACAACACAGTTGTGCCGTTTCAGACATAGGTCTTCTTGGTCATATTCTTGTTTAAGCTTTTTCCAGTAGTTAAAAAAGGACTTCCAAGAGTAAATCGGAATAGCTAAAAACGCTGCCGAAGCTATAAGGGCATATTTATGTTGAACAATATGTTTTAGATCTAAATTGTACATTTTCTTTAAAAATTGAGGTTACGTTATGACGTGTAAGTGTGACTATGGAGTTATTAGGCAGTTGAAGTGCGGTCACGAACGTTAACGTTATACGTACAAATTGACAGCTACGCATGCGGAGTAATTACATTTTGACGTACGTGTTTCAAGCAGTTCAACGGGCGTACGTTACATTGCGTTGTTTAACCGGACGTGAAAAATGAACGTTCCGTTACCGGTAGGACCTCCGAATATAACCGATTATTTCCGAAAGGCCGTTATTTTTTGACCAACAGTTCCTAACTTTTTTCTGTGGTTGAAAATGAATAACTTTTTCTAACCAAAAAAGGGAATAATATGGTATTTTTCAAACCTAAAAGACATCTTCGCTTCAATAGGTGCCATTTCATCCAGGTTAAATCGTCCGTAAAGCTCAGCTCTGTTACCCATCAGGTTATCATTTAAAATTTGTAGCACCATTCCATTATCTATATCATCATCTTCATTAAACTCTCCAAGAATAGCAATATCCAAAATATCTTCCATACTATCCTTTTTGCTTTCCTTCCTTCTTTATGCAATTTTCTTAACTTTTAAAAAATCCCAGAAAAAGGTAAAAAATAAAAATAAAAATATGACAAATGTGAAATTGCATTTTTTGCAGGTTACGTTAACGGACACAGAAGATAAGCACTTCAACTAAAATTCTTGTCACCGGTTTGTCACGTTAACTCCTCAACTAACGTGCGTAAATTTTCTTACGTATTTGTTCTACTTCAACTGCCTATTATAGAAAAATATGGGAGTTATGACCACATAAGTTATAAGTTATGCTCAGCTGACTAGCAAAACAGGAAAAAAAAAGAGCTTTTAGGTGAAACCAAGGTGAAACAAACACACAATAAAAAGTGAACTCAACTCAACACAGGACTGAGGTTATGTTATGCCGCAGCCGCAGGCCGCAGCAGAAGAACGGCAGAACAGAACACAAGAATGAAAGTTCTTTTCTGTAATCTGTGGAATGAAGACACAAAGGAGTATAGTCTAATGTTAGCGCCAAGCCAGCATGCAAACGAAACCTTTCTTTTCTGTGTGCATCACCACCCAAATAAATGGCGTTTGGTGTAGGGATGTTATGGAATAGCTTTTTCTCGTACCTAGTTGGACCTGTACCTATTCCAAACCCGAACCTATTCCAAATACCTATTACAGGTCCAAACTATTCCAGGTCAAACTTAAACGCCGCTCCGTCGATTGGCGCTATTCCGGCTGCATGGCCGACACGAGTTTTTAAAGAAGGCCGCTAGAACTCCAGCGTGGCCAGCAGTTTCCGATTGTTCGAGTTAAATTTCGTTATAAATTTTTGTAACAGATTAATATTTTTCGCACCAGACTTTTTTGGAAGATTTGTTTGTAACGAAGGCCTATTATTTAAAGAAACATGAAGAATAGGCATAGGTACATCCACCATATATGTTGTCTTTTTAATTAATTCCTCATTGCTGGTTGCATATCATACGCTATATCTTGTTGCCCAATAAATTATTACAATATTTTTAGAAAAAAAAATTATTTATTACTATTTCCCTTTATCTTTATTTAGTGAGATTATTTTAATTATTGCAATGTGCTCGTAACAGCAACGTTTAAAATTCAACTGCAAATTCTCCATATTATAAACATATTATATGAATTTAAAGCAAAACCTGTAGCCGTTCCATTCCCTATGTTGTACCTGTACCTGTCAACAGTGACAAGGGTGACAACTTGAAAAAGGAATAACAATGAAACCAGATAATCAAACATGTGACAGTGCCAACGGACCTGGAATAGGTACCTGTTAATAGGTAATAGGTACGCGGAATAGGCAGATGATACCTATTCCAAAAGAACAGGTCCAGTTCCACTGTAACACCCCTAGTTTGGTGTTGATTCTCCAACTTAAGAGAAGTGAATGCTCTCTCGAGAGAAGGGACAATTCATATCATATGCTCACATCGTATGGAAATGAATAGCCATTAATTTTTAAGTTTCAAGAATACAGCTTAAACATTTTCAAGAGAAAAAGTAATTCTTGAAATGATCATTCACCTAGTTCGAGAATAGGAGAATAGACGTCCAGGACGCTAATTCTCGAAACCGGCGATCAGTGATCGTGTAGGAAAAGTGGGCGGGGTTCTCCTAACTTTCGAATTTACTGCATTCTCGAAGTTTGTGATCGTTCCCATCCAACGAAAAGTGAACGAACGCTATTCTACTGGGTCTAGGCAGGAGAACCGACAATCGTGTGAGAGAACATTTTTTGGAGTATGCGCAAAACCACAGCTTTTTGTTTTATAACCTTCAAATTTCAAATCATAATCAGTTCTGTGATCATAACGTTTTAACAAATAATGTTATTGTAATAATATAATATTATTATGTCTTTGTCTACTTAATCATTTTTATATATATATATAAAAGTATATATACAAACTAATTATACCCAATACCTAATACTAATAGTACCAGTACCTAATAGTGTAATGGATGGAATCGGGGCTCTTTTAGCTGTAATTAATGATTTAGAAGATGCAGAAGAACAAGCAGATCAACCGATTAGAAGATTTTATGCACGTGAAGATGCTTTTGCATTAAGTGAAATTAATTTCAGAAAACTTTTTCGTTTAAATAAAGACTTAACAAGGAATTTAATTCAAGAGCTTACACCTTTTCTGCAAGGTCCTACACGAGCATCTGCTGTAAATATACAAACAAAGGCAAGTATGATATCAGATACATTGTAGAAATTAAGGGTGGTATACCTACATATCTATTCATATTATAACTGTTTTTAGGTGTTCATTGCTTTAAGATTCTTTGCAACTGGCAGCTACCAAGAAATTACTGGTAGTAGTATTTTTACTGCAGTAAGCCAACCTACTGTTAGCAGGTGTATCAGTGAAGTAGCCTTAGCCTTAAATAGGCCAGAAATTTTAAATCAATGGATTAAATTTCCTCAAAATATGCAAGAATTGGAAGAACAAAGATTAAAGTAATGTATCTAGGAAATTGTGTTTATGCTTGTTAAATTACTACTGTACCTGTAACTGACCTTTTTATCATAGATTTTATCAAAAATATCAATTTCCCGGAGTCATTGGAATTATAGATTGCACTCATGTGGCAATAGTAGCACCCCGAGGACCAGATCACCCAGAACATATATATGTGAATAGAAAAGGCTATCATTCTCTTAATGTCCAGTTGGTAAGATATTCTGCATGTTATAATTTAATTTTTGTAAAATGTAATTAACTTTACCAAATTGTTAATATATAGGTATCATTTACTTATTATCATTTTTTTTATTGCAGATATGTGATGAGAACCTTAAAATTTTAGATGTGATTGCTCGTTTTCCTGGAAGTAGCCATGATGCCCATATTTGGAGGCAATCTCGTATAGGCAATATTTTGGAAGCAATTTATAGAAACAACCAATATAACCCTTTCTTTCTCCTTGCTGATTCAGGTTAGTGATAAAAAGTTGGATTTAAGTAATTTCTTATTAGTTTATTAGATGCATAGAGTTTGTTTGTGTATAGGTTACCCTCTCAGGCCTTGGATCATGACACCACTGGAAAGAGAGCCTAATAACAATGCCGAGGAAAGGTTTCAAGCTAGACACAGGAGTGTTAGAAGCGGCATTGAAAGGTGTAATGGGACACTGAAAAATAGATTTCGGTGTTTATTAAAACACAGGGTGCTGCACTACATGCCACCAAAAGCAGGTGCTATAATTAATGCATGTGTAGTACTACACAATATGTGTGTCGGAGCTAATGTGCCTGAACCTGAAGATATTGAAAATGTAGACTTCGGAATTTATATTAATGACATACCTCCTGAACCAGTTGGAGTTGTAAATCCAGATCTAGCTCTGGCACGGCAATTGCAGCAACAAATTGCAACCAACCACTTTAATGGAAACAATTAATAAAGGTGATCCATTAAAAATATTTGTATACTAATGTATTTTTGAGGCACTACCTAGGTATAAGATCATTTGTAATATATTTAAATAAACTTTTATTTAAACTTTTTTTGTATCTTTAACATCAGTCAACATAGTTTATTCTATCTATGAAAAAAAGAAAACAGGTATATAATGGTTTAGTCTAATTTAAATTTATTTACATATTTTATAACCTTTCAATGTACAAGTCTTTAAAACTCATTTAAACTTATTACTTATACTACAATGAACATTTATTGTTGTGCCCAAATTTCACAAATTCCATATATCACCTAAATGACTATAAGTAATAAAACTTAACTTACTTTTATTAGGTATTTGGTATTCAATCACAAACAGTATGTCATTTTTAAATTACAAAAAATCTCCACATTTTTTTCATCTTACATTGCAAAATCTTCAAAACTTATTACTACAATTAACATTTTAGTGCACAAACTCCATATCATCTAAATGACTATAAATAATAAAAATTAACTTACTTTTATTAGGTAGGTATTTGGTACTTAATCACAAACAGTATGTAATTTTTAAACTATAAAAAAAATCCTCATTTTTTCATTTTACATTGCAAAATCTTCAGAACCTATTACTAATTACTAAGATTAACATGTTTGGAGAAAGAATAAGAAATATCCAAAAAACACTCACTGAGAAAGGTATAGAAATAAAAAATTATAGTTTACATTATTATATACCTAGTCTTATTTTGATATTATATTTTTTATATTTATCATTTCTTTTAAAATCTCTTTTTTAACTAAATTTGATTCATGCTTTAGTTTATTACATTCTTTTAATAATAATACTTTTTCATTTTGATATTTGGTTCTATCTTGATAAAACCTAACTTTCTCCTTATAATAATTCTCCATAATATCCTTTTTTCCTTCCTCTACTTTGACCAAGTTCTGACAATTTTTTAAAGAATTTTCAAGCCTTCTGGTTTTTGACACAACTTTAAACTTCTTAGTTAGAGGTGTACTGGTTGTTGGTACATGCTCCAAAGCATATCCGTGATCCATTTCATATTGATCCTGAAATTATATAAAATAACTTCTGCATTATGTTTAATATAGCTCACTAGTATCATTAACAAAATAATGTATAATACTTATATTTTGTAGTTAAAACTTACTTGTACTGGTTTGTCCATGGTTTCAACATCGGTATCTTTTTTTATGATTCCATTGTCATCTACGACTACTTCATTCTGTAAAGTAAAATATTAAAAACTAGTTATAAAAAGCAAGGCAGTAAGTGCATACCCCAACAAATTCAAAGTAAGTGTTTGGTACGACAACACTCATTTCTCCATAAGTTGACACAGTTGGAATCATATCTAGGATGGAATTCTCTGTATCGTCCAAAGTGGTGACAATTTCTGGACCCCCTCCTGTACCATGTAAATATTTTTTATCTTTTGAAACCTTCAATTTTACATTTTTTTTTAAATCCTGCCATGTCTAAAATAAAAAATATTAGTGAGTAAATGCCTAATTTTTTACACCTTAAATACAACTTACTTTACGCCACATCTTCCACTCTTTACGAGCCCCTCCTGGAACAGCATTCAGTTGTTCGGCTATATCGTTCCAAAGGTTTTGAGCTTTTTTATAAGTAAATTCTCTTGTAAATTTACCACTTTGGAGATCTTGATGTTGCTTCATAAACTCCACTAAAATGTCTTTCTGCGTTCCGTTGATTGGACCAGCCCTTATCTTATTTTCGGTATAAGCCATATTTATTTCCGTAAAGCACAATCTTTAAACACCTCAAGCTTAAAAGTAAAACTAGATGCACGAGGACAAGACGTAATAAAACAAATAAAGCGCCAACAACAAACATGTTTTTAACACATGGTCAAAAGTCAAAACGATGAAGTTAGCAGTTTATCCCACAGAAGAGAAAAAGGTTTATTTTTATCCATAGAGTTTAGATTTCAGTATCGGCAACGCTGGGCTAGCAGATCACACGGTCGGCCATCATCCCACGGTTTCAAGAATACGGCGCAGGAACATCGAGAGAACGACCATACGATGTGAACTATCCCTTCTCTCGAAGGAACGATCACTTCTCTTAAGTTCGAGAATTAGCGTCCTGGCGTCACTTGGTTACGATCACAGAAAAATAAAGGGTTACGATCGTACTTGGTTCGACTAGTTTGACAATAAATTTACAATTGTAGACATCGAGTTGGCGTTGTGCGATTTTTGATTCCCGACATTTTCTCATGGATCGTCGTGAGCACAGAACAGAATACTATCGTGTCATGACCCCGTCAGTCATGTTTATGTTATGTTTTAAAGGTTAGGAAACTCTACAAAGTCTACAATTTTTTGATCTTTGAAACAAGTTCATGGAGTTTGTGAACTTCAGCATGTGATGACGAATATTTGAGATAAGCAAAATGATAACCACAGTCTTCACAGTTGTTTGGCAGTGAATTAACAGATTGGAGGTGTGTATAACGTGCAAGCTTTTTATTTGTTAACATTTTGGAGGCGCGTTTTATTTATTGCTTTATGTAAGCAAGTGCTATAAATAACACAGTCTGCTATTTTCTCTAAACATATTTTATTCACATGTTAAACCTTGAAAAAATTATAACATTATGAGAGAGAACCTTTCTGTGGTTTGAACTTTAAAAATTACCATAAGTACACTTCAAGTTTGTATTATTAATTAATGTTAGTACAAAGAAAAGTTGTTTACTCTATATACTGAAAAGTACAACATTTTTGGAACCTAAAAAACGTAAGTACCTATACTTATTTAAGATGATACAGGAACTGTGTCACAAATAAAAACAATATGGACTAATCATATTTTTTTGCTATTTTATAAAAATAGGTGGGCTGTGTTTTTAAATTGTCTCAGCCTAGCAAAACAGCTGTTATTTTACTGTGTGGATAACATATTCTCACTGTTAAGAAATTACAGATGAGCAGATGACACAGGCAGGCAAGCAGGCAGGCTATTTAAGGAGGAGAAACATGCAATAAATTTTGGCAATTGAATAAATTTCTAAGATATATAGGTACACTATAAGGAAACAGGGGTATACCAAATGCATATACCAAAATTAGATATAATGAAAGCCCATAACATTCAAACTCTTGAAAACAGGAAAAATGTTTCTTTCATCCTTTTTTTATATAAACTACTAAATAACATGATAAATGCTCCCGATTTATTAGCTCGGCTTAACTTTTATGCTCCAGTATATAATTGTATAATCAAAAACGATTGCAGTTTGATATATTATGGAATATAAGATCAGTCAATAAACTCAAATCAATACTTTGTGGAATATTGTAAATGTGGAGTTCATTGTTGAGTATATTTATATTTAGCTTTGCCTTCCTACCTAGATTATGCTACCCTACACTATAATTGGATGTCAATCTGTTGTGTTTGTAAATAAATAAGTAAGTACCTAAATAAATAAATAAATTGAGTGGGTGTTACAAAATAGGCTATTAGTACAGGGTTTTTCCGTATATTTTGGAGCACCCCTGGAGCTTTTATTTGAAGACCTAGAAAAAACTTTAAATTACCAAAATTGCATGATTTCTCCTGAACTGCCAGAATTTGTTATCGGACAAAACAAATGAACATCGTAAATTTGTTTAATAATGCCAATGTCGATTTTTTTAAATGGAACACCCTGTATATTAATTTTTTTTTTAACTCCTCACTCTTTTCTGATTCCAAATATGTATATATGTTATATGTTTACTTTAGTCGTTTAGGCAAAATTGCATTTCAAAATATTGCGGATTAGAAAATCTATATTGGTGTGAGGAAAACATGATAGAACATAATGCTTATTCAGTAACAATAATTAATATAAATAATGATAATAATTTATGAAACAAACATATAACATATATAGATATTTGGAATCAGAAAAGAGTGAGGAGTTAAAAAAAAAATTAATATACAGGGTGTTCCATTTAAAAAAATCGACATTGGCATTATTAAACAAATTTACGATGTTCATTTGTTTTGTCCGATAACAAATTCTGGCAGTTCAGGAGAAATAATGCAACTTTGGTAATTTAAAGTTTTTCTAGGTCTTCAAGTAAAAGCTCCAGGGGTGCTCCAAAATATACGGAAAAACCCTGTACATAACATTTTTTCTTGAGCTCCGAATGTTAAACACAAAACTGTGTTATGATAAATTGAATTTTAAATGTACCTTACAATGTAGGAAAGTAAGCACGCTTTGTCTGCTGCTCGATTAGCAGGACAACATCTGCTGAAGTTAGTGAAATAAAACTATATAGTTATGATTGTCAAGTAAATGTCAACTGTAGTTGCATACTTAGAATAAAAAAATAGAAGACAAGTTCAAATATTTGGCCTTATATTTTAATTCTAATTTTACTTGGAATGCCTACGCAGAATATGTAACAAGTTGGATCCTTAAACTAATTATAAATTTAAGCAGTTAAAATAGCTGATGCAAATTCAAACACTGAGAATAGTTTCTAGAATCTTGCACCTATTGAATCTATTTTAAGCTATTGTATACCTGTATGGAGTTCCGCACACAAAACTGTTCTAAGCTTAATTATTGTCACTCAAAAATATATACTGACAATAGTAATTAGGAAGGATAGAATGTTGTGGGTAAATGTAGTGACCGGCTATTTCGTGACGCCAAAGTCTTGCGACTGAATCAAATATATGTTAAATCAGTAAATAAAATTTACTTGCAGAAATCTGGTCTATTCAGCCTTTTAACCATAGCGAAAACACAAGACCAATAAAGAGTAATATTTCTAACTTTCCGAACGCAAAAAGAAAAACAAAATGTCAACGTCATCTATGCTATACCGCGCCTAAAATATACAGTGTGTCCAAAAAAGTATGCGACATATGGGAAACTCCTTTATTACCGATTTCTCAGAAAATTTTATTATTGATAAAAGTTGGTGCATGCCTTAAAACTATAAATGCATATTTCATATTTCACCTGCGGCTAATAGTAAGGGAGCAAATGCCATTTTTTCGAAATGGCCTTAAGAGTAAAGTACCTTAATTAGTACAAATATAACAAAATTTTATATGGAAATGTTTTTGCAAATAAAAACTTAGTCCAAATACGAAATTTGAGTTATGTGTCTCGATTTTTTCTTTTTTTTTCTTAATATCTATTTTCTCCTAAACGGTACGCCTCTGGTCGATTTTTTATTTACGCGATTTTAATATATTAATCAAATATCTTAATCATGTGTTTATTATAAAAATGTATTAAGTAGTTGCAAACCTTTTAAAACTTTTCAATGATAGGGGTGGGTTTAGATATTAGCGTGTTGCACGCACACATGTTAGCCAGCTTGGGTTCTAATAAAAATTATAACAGAATCGAACTCTATTTATACGAGTGGAAATAACTAAAAATTTTTTTGTCATTTTCACCTAGTACGGTCAAGTCCAGTCTTAGAGCAATTTAGAAAAAAATGGCATTTGCTCCCTTACTATTAGCCACAGGTGAAATATAAAATATGCGTTTATAATTTTAAGGCATTCACCAACTTTTATCAAGAATAAAATTTTCTGAGAAATCGGTAATAAAAATCTTTCCCATATGTTGCACACTTTTTTGGACACACTGTATATGTTACCTGAAAAGATGAAAAACAAACCTTTTAAGAAAATTACGACTGAATTGCATAACTGGTTAATAAATGGAGAAATGACCCGGTTTAGCAGCTAGGCAATTTATATCTCTCTACTTTAGTCTATATGGTTTAGTTTATTTAACTAGGTATAAAAATTGTTTATATTAGCTTAATCGATATACACAGGTCCACACACAGACTTTAGTCCATCGTGCACATAAACCTGTGTCCTAAATTATTTATTAGGTAGGTATTCCTAAAAAAATTACCAATTTTATCGTGGTGTTTCTAAAATAATAATAATAAACTTTATTTCAAACTAACTATAAGGTTCGAAATCAATAAGTAGTTTTTTTAATTTCTCTTTTGTACATTTTTTGTGAATCTACTTTTTAAATTCTATTTGGTAACACATGTAATGTGGAGATCTTTCTGTAAGTGTCAGGGGATGTATCAGCCAGACATAGACACACATTTTTTTCTGGCAGTTTTATGTGTGGCGAGCCAATGCGTTGGAAAAAGTGTGTATTTATGAGCAACCGCGCGTCAATCCACGAACCACATTTAATCGATACGGGTTTTAACGCATTTAAAACCAGAAATTGTGTGTGTTTAGCTGCAACGGCGCGCCGAACCGAACCGAAATCCACGGTTTCCAATTTCAATCCAAAGTTTTGAAACTCCCCAGACTGTCGTAAACATTTCCATAAAATTTCTTAGGGTAAAATAAAATAACTAATATTTTCGGGACCAATAATATGTGCAGGGGAACCCTCGTTTTAAAAGAGCTTTAAAGCCACAAAAACTGTAAAATTTTACCCGCTTATCGACAAAACGGTTCAGGAGAGGTAGATTCTTTGAGTTTCGAAAAACAGATGGCCACGCTACGCGTCTCCAGTGCTAAAAGCGGGGGCAAGTTTATAAAAGGGAGAAAAAAAAAACGACGCGCAAGGAAGACTCGGTAATTTCCCAAGCACAAGTTAAGGTCGTTTTGCTGCCAGTTTTGTTCGTGTTCGGTTTGGTGCGGGTTTATTCGCGGCATATAAAACATATCTAAATATTCTATTACTTCAATTTCATTTTTACAATTATTTCTCTCAAAGTTCTTATCTTATTAAAATTATCAAGCTGGTAAGCTGTAACAAAAATCAATACACTTTTGCTTTCTAAGGGTTGTAAAATATGGGTCAAGTTCGTTGACACAGACCTTTTTGTTTAGGTAACTTGTAACGGATGTTGTCTCCCGGGGTGTTTTATTTGTGGTACTTGAGAACAAAGGGTGGGCGTTATTATGCAGTAATAATGCTACCTTCTAAAGTTAATAATAATCTGCGATAATAGATAAGGAAATGGGGGAGGGTTAATTAAGGGCAAGAGTTTATTGACAATCTACAAGTGAAGTTATCAGAAGGGTTATAATTATTTGGTATGATGTTGCCTGTAGAACGTTAATTTATAATTTGTGTACATAAAACGGTGTGATCGGTTTTTTACTAAAAAGAATGTCCGACAGCAGGAATATCTTGAGTGACCACTGCTGGACAGTTGTCGTTCGGCTTTCTAATAATATTGTCGGATATGGATTGGTAACCTTAAAAGCGACAATATGAAAAACAACGCCCACTTGAGAAGAAAAGTGACACATGCGGAAAGTGGGCGAGCTCCTAACTTTTATTGCATTTTTATAAATTATATGTTTGAAATGTCCGGCAGTAGGAATGACTTGTGTGTCCCCTACTGAAGACCCTCAGTCGCTCGGCTTTTCACTAAACTACGTAGTACCTTTATACCAAACGTGTACGTAAATCTATAAAAATAATACTAGGTAACTGAAATGATAAATAATTTTAATAATCATACGTACACGAAAATAGGGCGATATGTAACAAAATAAATTGCAGATTAACGGGGAACTAATTAAAACAGAGTGTAAAGGTAGTAAAAAGGGTATTTTTTGGAGGTAAAGTGTCACCATTACAGTTGCAGACGTAATTGGTAACAAAAGGTAAAACATTACTTATTATTAAAAAAACAATTACCTTGTCGGACTTCCATTGTCTTTATTTTGTTACTTAACACAACGTTTCGGTTAGTTAGTATCTCTAACCGTTTTCAAGTGTAAACTAAATTATAATTCTAAGGCTACTGTCTTAAATACTATCCATGTGCAGTGAAGCATGATGACTCCGCCTACGTGCTTATTGGAGTGTGAAGTTTGAGCTGTTGGTTTTGGACAAAAAGTGGCTTCCAGATATTGGGGATATCTATACTTGGTTTACTAAATATATGGGTATTTTGATTCATGAAAGCTGCTTCTTTGAACTTTCGTTTTCTCCAGTGCTGTTCCTTGTTCAAAACCTTGGCTTCTAACCACTGTATATATCCATTAAACTTACCATGGAAACAGAAAAACATTCCACTCTACCTTTTCTCGATGTTCTCGTAAAACGAAATGCTAAAAACATAAAAACTTCCGTGTACAGGAAACCCACTCACACAGGGCAATACCCAAATCACGGATCGAATCATTCAAACTCCATAAAATAGGGCATAATTCAAACTCTGTCACAGAGCATCTAACGTTTGCAACAATCAGGAAGACCTTAATATTGAAATGTCAAACATCAAAAAAGATTTTAAACAGAATGGTTACTCTGAAACTTTTGTAACTAATACCATCTCAAAATTTAAAAATCGCGAAGTAAAAACTAATGCAGAAACGAAAGAGGAGCAAGCATTTCTTACAATACCTTATGTCAAGGGGATTTCTGAAAAGATTAGAAAAATAACCAAAAACTATAATATCAAAACAGCCTTCAAGTCCGGAAATATACTTAGAAGCTTTCTTACAAAAGTAAAACCCCCCAGTAATGAAAACACAAAAAATTGTATCTATCAAATCCCTTGCGAGTGTGGCGAATCGTACATTGGAGAAACAAAAAGACCTCTTCCCGTACGAGTTAAAGAACATCTGAAACATACTCAAAGGGGTGAAACTTCGAGATCAGTTATAGCGGAACATGTATGGACCAACCAGCATAATATACAGTGGTCAGAAGCCAAGGTTTTGGACAAGGAACAGCACTGGAGAAAACGAAAGTTCAAAGAAGCAGCATTCATGAATCAAAATACCCATATATTTAGTAAACCAAGTATATATATCCCCAATATCTGGAAGCCACTTCTTGTCCAAAACCAACAGCTCAAACTTCACACTCCAATAAGCACGTAGGCGGAGTCATCAAGCTTCACTGCACATGGATAGTATTTAAGACAGTAGCCTTAGAATTATAATTTAGTTTACACTTGAAAACGATTAGAGATACTAACTAACCGAAACGTTGTGTTAAGTAACAAAATAAAGACAATGGAAGTCCGACAAGGTAATTATTTTTTTGATATTACTTCATTGTCTACCACCTTCAAACATTACGTATTATTGTCGCAGACATATTAATAGGTAATATCCGAGAAAGTGTCACCATTCTGTTGCAGACAGATGCTGATGCAAATGGGCTAAATTATGGGAAACAGACCATCTTACGCTAAGTTTTATGACATGTAATAATTAGGGTTTTTATTCTGTATTTTATTTAAGGGATATCTGATTTAATTGTTCATGGCCAAAATGCTTTTATAATAGATAAATTGTTTTTAAAAAAAAATTCTTAAATTTTCATTTACTGGCAGTGAAATATACCGCATCATAGGAAAACCGTCAGAATAAGCCTAAGTATTCCTACAGATCATTGTCTTATTAATCTTAGTGTTGCTACTGATGCGCACATGGAGACTGAGGCAATGTTTACCGCACGACGCCTATCAGACATTGATGAATATACTTTTAATATAGATTTATGCAATACCGAATTTTGGAAGATTTTGTATTTAGGTAATATCGACGCAAAACTGTCAGTTTTCAATGAATTGCTGCTTAATTTGTTTAATAAACATGCTCCAGTAAAATCTTTTAAAATTAAAAGTAAAAAACCATGTCCTTGGCTGACGCCGAACGTCAGACTTATGATGCGCCTACGGGATAAGGCATTACAAAAATATAAGCGGACAAAAACTCCGGCTCACTGGGATTATTATAAGACCTTAAGGAATCTTACAAAAACCGCTATTAGGAATGAAAAAAGAGCCTATCTAAACACTAAATTTTCCTCTGATAAGTCATCAAAGGCTCTGTATCGTGAACTAAGAACTTTAAATATTTATTCCAAAAACTCTAGTGGAGATTTGCCAGATGTCCTGGCTGATGTCGAGCAGCTTAATGATTATTTTATTAGTGCTTCCGAAACAAATGGTACACCTTGTGACGATACTCTAAGTTTTCTTTTGTCCAACAAAATGCCGGGTACTAATGATTTTAATTTTTCTTTTGTGGAAGAGGAACTGGTTTATAAGACGCTCCTATCAGTGAAATCTCATGCTCAAGGTAATGACGAAATAAATCTACGGATGTTACTGCTCTGTTGTCCCTTTATAATTCCCTATATTACGCATATAATTAACTTCTCAATAGAACAAAACATATTTCCGGAGTGCTGGAAGACCGCAGCAGTTCTACCCCTGGCGAAAAAAAAAAATCCGACTGATTTTAAAGATGTTAGACCGATCAGTATTCTCCCAACTCTCTCAAAAATATTTGAAAAAATAATTTTTACTCAAATAAAAAAACACGTGGATTTGTACAATGTATTACCTGAAAAGCAGTCGGGTTTTAGACCTATGTATAGCTGTGCAACGGCTTTGTTGTCAGTGACCGACGATATCCTAACAGCAACAGATAATAACGAACTCACTCTGCTAGTATTACTCGATTACACGAAAGCGTTTGATAGGATAAATCATCGGCTACTGTTGGCTACTTTAAGTCACATCAATTTTAGTGAAGGTGCGCTGCGTTTAATTGAAAGTTATTTGTCTGACAGGCAGCAGTATGTCTCTTATAGGGATAATAAATCAAGAATGCGCACAGTCCGCAATGGGGTACCTCAAGGTTCCATCTTGGGCCCACTTCTTTTTTCTATCTACGTTTCATCTTTCCAAAAATTTATTAAATACTGCAACAGTCACTTTTATGCAGATGATACGAAACTTTATATTTCTTTTCTTGAATCGAACCTTATCAACGCAGTAACTTTGTTGAATAATGATCTGCAATCACTGCTCGATATATCGGAAAAATATTGTTTGTCCCTGAATCCATCCAAGTCTCAGATTATGCTTTTTGGGCCGAGGCAGGCTCGAGTAAGGGTTAAAAATATAATTAATGTGCAGCTTAATAATCAGCCACTGCTCTTGACTGACTCGGCTCGCGATCTTGGTCTGTTTCTTGATCCGGACCTACGCTTTGACAGACAGGTATTAGAAATTAATAAAAGGTCTTTTTCTAACCTAAGATTACTTTATAATCATCGTGATATCCTGAACAAGCAAGCTAAAAAAATCCTATGTGAATCCCTTGTACTGTCACACCTTAATTATGGAGACGTTGTCTATGGACCTTGCCTAACGCAGTATAACCATCGACGTCTGCAAAAAATTCAAAACTGCTGCGTGCGTTATATACTTAACCTAAGGGGGCGGGCATCTGTGTCTGATAGATTAACTGAGCTATCCTGGCTAAACGTTTCTAAAAGGCGATTCCTACATTGCTGCACCCTGTTTCACAAAGTCGTTAAATATGGTAAACCAAGTTATCTGCATCGTAGGGTTCTGTTTCGTTCGGACGTACATAATATAAACATTCGTAGGAATGATCAGCTTACTATTCCTCAGCATCGCACATCACAGTTTCAGAGGGCTTTTTCTTATACCATTTGCAAATGTCTTAATGTCTTACCGAATGATCTAAAAAAGCTTGAGCCAAACAATTTTAAGCGTACCTTAAAAAAACAGCTGATGGATAATATAATTATGGTTAACTTTAATATTTAGCTTAAATGTAATACGAAGTGAATTAATAGATTAATTGAAATTGGTTAATTGTAAATATTTTAATATTGATTATATTTTATTATTATTAATTATTTGTATATTGCTAAGATAGTAACTTAGATGTTGTTCATTTTGTTTAAGATATAGTTCCTAGGGCTACATGGAAGAGTGAGCTCTGTGTGTATGCAAATACACCTTTGCTTAAATGTAGTCCTTTTTTTCAACTAACAGTAAGTTCATTCATGTGTTTTCTTTAAATTTATATGTTCATCCTTATAGATGCTGTTTTGTTGAAAATAAATAAATAAATAAATAAATAAGATTAAAGCTAAAAAATCTTAAAACTTGACAAACTTTTACCGTTGTACCAAACTTTAAATGAACCTAAGTATAAACACAACGTAGACAGGGTCGTACCACAAGATTTGACGATTACAGCTAGAGTGACGGATTTCTGCAGGTGATGAACACACCTAGGGTAGGTCAGTTTCAGTTTTATTTTTAATTTTAAAACATTTTTACATAATACCAAGCCTGTTCTCGAACATCGACATCTTACCAACAAGAACAGTAGTAACTTGTGTTTTAAAATACTGTGCACGACAATGTGTGATATGTGGATTTTTAACTTTCCTAAACGTCCACGAGCCGCGCCAATTTAATAAATATTAATTTCATAAATCGGTTGGGTTACGTTTCTAAAGCTCAAAAGCGATCATTAGGAATAATAAAACAAATTGCGTTTTTGAAAGTTACAGGACTGTCTTTAAAAAGTGGAATTTTAGCGTTTTTTTTTTAATTTCATATTAATCTAAGACAACTGTAAAAGGCTATAGGTACGACCTTACACACGTACATTAAATTTGCTAGTCTACATTTTTTTTACATCACCAATCACGAAAACAATATCGAAATGAAACAACATTTTCGACAAAAAAAATTTCGCTGTCACATTTTATTCTTTTACTCCTCACCTAGTGGCGTGTACCACGCATATGTTCAGTCGAGGGTGAGATATGGCCTGATCTTTTGGGTTAACTCGGTCGACATAAATAGGGTTTTTGTACTTCAAAAAAATGCTTTCGTAATATTTTTCAAATGGCTCAACGTGAAGGCTGTCGAAAGGTATTTGTTGAAGGACGGTTACTTACGTTAATATGTATGTATTCAATGGACTTGATGTTTGTTTGCGATAATGCTGATCTATTCGAAGAATGCGGTATTAAACATGAATATCCCATTGGGAACAGGTCTGAGTTATTCCCATAACGATGTAACTTTTCATTTATTCAAAAAAAAATGTACAGTTTATATAATCCAAATTTATAACAGCTTTCCCGAAAGAGTTCGAGTACCTACTACCTAAAAACGTATTAAAAAATATATCAAAAAATTATCTTTTAAGCAAAACAGTTTATTCGCTGGAGGAATTTTTTAGTGATGTTGATAGAAATATGTGGTCATTGTAAATTAAGATTGTATATTATGTTTTTTGTTTTTATTCTTTTTCTTAGTGTTTTCATATTTACACACAATTGTATAAACCATCTTTAAATATGTGTAATATTCACAGTTTAAATTTATTGATTATGATGCAAGAATGTACACTAGAATGACTAGGTAGCTACACATATTATTTTGAGAATTTTTTAGATTGATAAAAATACTTACATAAATTTTATTATTTTTAAAATAAAATACTGACAGACTCGTACCTACCAAAATAAGAAATAGAATAGAAATAGAAATATATTACTGGGTTATGAATTATTACACTGTATTTTTTGTACTAATCTAATACCAAGTTAACATTTTCTATAGGGTTTTACATTTGCACCTAGATAACTAAATCCCTGTATGCGCAAAATAAAAAATATTCTAAAATATTTAAATTATTAGTTACTTTTTGATTTTTTTTAGGAACTAGTTTATTATGTAAATACACTTAACCTAAAATAATTGCACTATTAGTGTGCATAAACAAGAAAAATATTTATAAACTGATATATGTCAGAGAAAAGAAAATTAAGAGTTTAGAATAAGTCAGTGAATTTATGATTGTCTGTATATATAAATGTTCTGCAACACTTCCTGAATTTTTTAATATTGTTGATATTTTTAATTTCTACAGGTAATATGTTATATAGTTTGGGAGCTAGGTTGCTAAAGAAGCGCAAATTAATATTTGTATTACTGTGAGGTATTCTGAGGTATTTTTCAGTTTTGTTTCGTGTTGTTTATCTATGATTAATAGGTTTTTTAGTTCGGGTTTTTTGTGGATGAATATTGAGACTGCTAATATATATAGGGATCGTACATTTAAAGTATCTTCATTGTAAAGTAATAGGGTCGAGTAGCGTTTGTTTTTTTTATTAATTATTTTTAATATATAATTTTGAACAACATTTAATGGATTTAGCGAATTTTTGTACAGGCCATCCCATGCAATTATGCCATAATTTATTAAAGATTCTACAAGCGCTTTATATATCGATAGTAACAACTTTTTTCTAATAATTTCCCTTATAATGTCAAGTTTGTAGATTAATTTCCTTATATTTTTCGTTAGGTTTAAGACATGTTTGTTCCACTTAAGGTGTTTATCAATAGTGATGCCTGCATATTTTGTGGTTTCTACTTCATGAATAGCATCATCTAAGCTAATAATTTTTATTTTATTAAAATTTGGACGATTATACTAGGTAATGGAATGTTTAGGTTATCTATATTTAACAACCAGATAAATTAAAAACAAAGTGCTTATGTATGTTATCTTGTGTCTTCTCCCTACCACATATATTATTCTTACCAAGTATGATTCGATATTTCCTAAAGCGGTGTTTACACCTGTGAAGTTCTTCGTGAAGTCATTCACGAATCTGAACAAGTACTATTATGCACTATTGATTACATTGTGTAAATACTACCGACTTTACGAAGAACTTCACAGGTGTAAAGACCGCTTAACTACATCTCTGCTAACTGTGACCAATTTATTTAAGGGAGTAATATTATATAGCAAAATGACAGAAGATAACGGTCGCGAACAACTTATAGGAGCAATAGACGCCAGTACCAGAACGGTGAAATTTTGTGTGTTTGTCAGTCAGCACATCAAAGAAATTGCTGAGCATGCTATTGACCTGGAACCTATCACACCTCAGGAAGGATGGTCGGAACAGGATCCTCTCAAGATATTAGAGGCTGTGAAAAAGTGTATGGAAAAAGTTGTTAATGGATTAGGACCGAATAAGTGTAAGTTTTCTGATTGAATTTTTTGATTGCTTTATAAAATGATGCTACTCCACAGATTTAAATTATAGTATCACACACACACACCATCACACACACCCTCCCACCATCTCCCACCCTCACACACACACACACACACACACACACACACACACACACACAGACACACACAAATATAATTACATGCCGAATCAACCATACCTACTAAAAATAATAAAAACTGCTTTTTTTTCAGAAATTAATGTCAAATATATCATTTTCCAACATGATATAGATTATTCCATAAATAAAATGTTTGATAGTTGGCAACCTTTACCGTATTTTTCGCAAAAGAACGTGGTTTTTCATTCTCAACATTTGTCTTCATAAATCTTTGGATTTAATTGAAATCGATTTTTTAATGCTTCAAGTTTCTACTGATACTGATTATTATTATTTTTTATTTTGAATGCATTTTTAAAATAGATAATCCAAAGGTCATTTATTATAATAAAATAATTCATAATGAATTTCTTTGTAAAATTTTAAATTTTCATCCAAATCCATTTGTTGCCAACGACGCATATTATCGTATCTTGATGTTACTTAAAAATACAAATTATGGCGGCGTGTTCTACGTAAGCGACGCGAACGATTGAAATTACACAACACAGGCCGAATTTGTGGCTTGGGGAGAACAGAATGTCATGCATTGAATATGGGAATGCCCTATATTGGCCTCTAAGTCTCGAGTGGAATTGGTTTATGTTATGCTGGTTGTTTGCGCATGCAAAAACCAGGTGATGCAGGGTACCCATCTCCCCACATGAACAGATATTGTCTTGCGATATGCCTATTCGCTGCTGGTGGGCTGGGGTTAGGCAGTGTCCTGAACGTAACGTGGTGATTTGTCCTCTTGTTAGTCCAGTGATTTTTTTTGAACCATGGTTCCCTTGTTCTTCTTCCTATGTTTGCAAAGCGTTGGTTCCACTTTTCTTGTATGTATTTTCTAAATTTAGGGGAAAAAGCTACAAGATCTGCCCTCAGCTGTTCCTCTAGAGGTTGCATCCTTCCAAGGTTGGCCAGTCTATCTGCCTGTTCGTTACCATGTATACATCGTATGTCACTTTACCAGTTAAACAATAGATTAAACGTCACTGGAAAAACTTGTGACGTTTAATCTATTGTTTAGATGTCATAAATGTCAAGGTAAATTTGTTCAATTACCTTTCCAGCCGGCCGGGCTTTCTTGCTCTTAGTAATTTCTCGGGCCGCGTCAATGTCTTGGTCGCGGGCCGGGTCGTGTCGGGCCGTAAAATTCCGGCCCGTGCAGGGCTCTATGTCTTTCCAACAATATTTTAATCTGACTGTGACCGGAACGAGTTTAGACCGTGGCGACCTATAGTATGTAGTGGCCTTTAACCTTATCTTTAGCCCCTCTACTGCGTTCTGTACTATCGGTTATTTCCACCGTTGAACCTTAAATTGTATTATGTATATGTTTAGAATAATATATTATCTGTTATTATGTGTATATTCCTTTTATTTAAACGTAATCTCAAAGAACAAACCAACAAGCCATCCATCGAGTAGCGGAACTTCGCAAAAAATCGTCTTTGAGGTGCTATATTTCGCTTATTGGTTGATATTTGTTATTAATTTTCAGATATTATAGATTGATCTTTTCTCCATCGATAAGAAAAAACCGCATATGGTTGATATGTTGTCTGGAAAAATGTCGTGGTTTCTTTCGCGAGTGTCTGCATATAGCCGTCCGGTCCATACCTCGAGATGGTCGAAAAAAATATTTCCCGTCGAAATAAGGAAAAACAGATTTCATTTTCGTTCATTTCCATATCGAATTAGTATATAAACATATTCTGGAAAAATTATGAGAGATGAAAATCGATCTTTTGATCGAAAATTTGATATTTTTATTTACCATTGAATTTTTTTATTACTGCTCCCTCCAATCGGCTCGATTCTTTTATTTTGTAGCAAATTCTAGCTCTTTCATCCTGCGCCATAATATTTGTAAAAATCCATGGGGACATTTACAACTTTTTGTTGTTCAACTATTTAGTCTCGAAATTGTGACTGATTAATTTTTATATGAGATTTCTTAAATAATTTTATTTTTCGACATAATTTCCTTGGTTATTGCCTGCCAAATGATGTTTCCTGGGGTCCTTTTGAAATTTATAAATAAAAAGGAATAAAAGTTAAAGAAAATAGTTTTAAAATGCCGCAGGTAGCGGTAACCCCCCTCCCCTCCTTCACTGAGTGCGCTAATGCTAAGTAGTTTCCCTTATTTCATATACCAAAGTATGTTCATTTCCCAGCTTTATGCGGAAAAGTATTTTTAATTCATTTAAATTAGATCAAATAATGAACTTTTTTGTTTATTTTACGTCAATAAATGCTTCATACGGGATTGATATCTGTTTGTTCTTGTATTTAACTAGTTTTGCAGTAAATACATTTACACAAGCCTCTACTTAAACCTTGTGATACTATGAGTAAAGGTTAAATATTGACATTGCATGTTTATATTCTAATTATTTTATTTGTTGTTATTTTAAGTTATTATACAAATGCCGCGAGATAGGTTTATCATTAGATTCTCTTTAAACCATGATTATTAACGACTTGTGGTTATTTCTATTTACTTTTCGTAATTTGAATCTTTCTTTTCTTTATAGGAAAAATTTTAAGTTATTTCAGTCTAAAAAATGTTAGAAAATTAGTTTTTTATACCCTGCGAGGAAAAATTATTTGCATCAAAGAGGGCTTGGATTAAAAAACGTAGTGCTTGGTTTAGATCACAATGATATGGGGACGATATATCTAACCAAATCTAGGTTAAAACTTTGTCAAACTCATATTATGACAGTATGCCAAACTAATGAGTAATAAAATAAGTAGACAAATACAAATTTATTTTGTTGTTTACAAAATTAACAAAGTAAGAATATACAAAATAAAAATAATTACATAAATTGCTGAAATTGGCCACCGCCCTGCTCCAAGCATAAATTCACACGTCTCTTCATATTTTCGAAAGGTTGACCAGCATCTCTGGAAAAATGTTACCACATTCTTGGATAATCCTTTCTTGTAATTGTTCTAAATTTGCAACTGGTGTTTTAAAAATAGTGTTCTTTAAATGAGGAAAAACGAAGTAATCCATAACCGTTAAACAAGGTGATCTAGGTGGGAATTCAATGTCTGATCGAAAACTGATCAATCTGTCGTCGAAAAAATTGCGTAAGTAGTTAAAAGTGTCGGCGGCTGTATGGGCGGTTGCACCGTCCTGTTGAAAATATCCAAAACGTAGTTCGTCGTCAAGTAATTGCTCCACAAATGAATTCAAAGTATTGTCTCTATACCGCTGTGCTGTAACTGTGTTATGGAAAAAAATAGGACCAACAATTCTTCGGGAAACAGCTAACCGGACACCAATTTTTTGAGGGTGCAATGTGGACTCTACAAAAAATTGGGGATTTTCAATACTCGACTGTGTATTCTGAGAATTCACATAACCGGAGAGGTGGAACCAGGCTTCAACTGAAAAAAATGTCAGGTCTAATAAATCATTTCTTTCCAATAAATTTTGTGTAAACCATTGAGAGTAATTCCTGCGTCTTTCAAAATCTGCGGCTTGTATTTCTTGGAATACTTGCACTTTATAAGGAAATAAATTAAGCTGCTTCTTAAGAATAGTCCTGCATGTTTCATAAGATCTTCCCACTTCTGGGGACAGGCGTCTTATACAATTTGTTGGCGTATTTTGCATTATTTCACGAACGTTTGCAACAAGTTCTTCTGTTCTTACATATGGTCTTCCTGCTCCTTTTTTGTGTTTATATAACCTGTTTCCCTAAACACAGCCACGGTTCTTTTCAGGCAATGATAAAAATCCCCAGCAATAAAAGCAACATTAGGAAAATGTTCGTGAAATTCGTCCATGCACAAACCCAGATTGTATTGCCACTCACAATTTACTCTAACCCCGTTTCGAAAATACGCCTTAACCATGAATGTTTTGTGCTGTTCCGTAAAGCCCATTGTGTGAATTGTTCAAGAAATTGGAAAAATTAACGATGAATCAAGTTACTTGTAACGACTGTCAAAGATGACGGAATAACTGATTGATTGTTAATTCAGGTAGTTACTGACCCCCAACAGGCATTAAGCTCTACGGCTAAGTATTACGTCCTTAGATGCAAGGCCCTCTTTGATGCAAATAATTTTTGCTCGCACGGTACAAGGCCGAAAAAAAATAAAGAGGATTTTGTATTTATTTCAGAAGAAACCACTTCTCTCGGTTTCGACCCCTAAGGTCTCAACTGAGAGGAGAAGGTTGTCATCCTGAAATACAAATATCCAAAAATATGTGATTTTGTATGTGTTCCACGAGATTTCCTATCTCATTACTCGCGTGAATAAGGTGGATATGGGGATGATATATTTTTCACTCTTGCCTATTGCCTGACTTACACCAAAATATTTAACTCACTAAGTTGCCTCATCCTATTAGAGCAGCAACCGGGGGCAACCGAGAGGTCCGCGCGAATAGGATGGAAGCCGTGACGTAGACTGGTGACTTCGGCAGCAGGTTAACGCGCGTAGAAGAGACCCTCTTAAAGCGGGCCGGCCGCCCTATTGAGGTAGGTCAGCATCGAATGAGGCAACCTAGTTACTTTAAAGGTCTTCGACGTACACTATTAAAATTTACTGGGTTCCAACCTGTTGGCCGGCCGTGGAATACCACTAATACCAGCCTCAAACTCTTGTCGTCCGTCTACGACTGCCGGGTTAAGCACGAAGCCACCGATACCAACCTACATACGGGGTCAAAGTGGTTGTCTTTTAAACTAAAGGATGAAGACAACTTGTGTATTAGGTGTAGAGTTTATATATTAATAGCAGAGCGCTTTCGGCCTATCGCCCATCTTTAGTGCCTCCTGCAAAGCAATACATGAATTTACAAAAATATGAAAATAAATATTTTTATACAAATTTTAAAAATTGTTTGTGACAATAAGTAGAACGGTTTATCCTTCTCCTGACAAAGTAAGTGTACATAAAGTACATAAGGTCTTTCAACATAAAGTGAAAAGGCAAAATTACAAACAACGGTGCCAAACAATTAATACAAACTCACATACAGTGTGACCAGTAAAGTCCGCATCATGATGATGATGATGACTGATGTTAACAGTGCATGTCAAAAATTTTATGAGATTATTTATAATACTTTGGACTTACATGTTCCAAAAACGCAAAAAATAAATCGAACTTACCCACCATGGTTTACTGGTGAAATAATAAAGAACATAAAGTTAAAATATAAAAATTGGAAGCAGTTTAAAAGAACAAATAATCCACTCTATTTGGAAAGTTTTCGAAATTTGCGCCGGGCTATTAAGAATGACATAAACAATTCCTATAAATTATACTGTTCCCGTGTTGAAAACGACATAAAAGACGAGCCAAAAAGATTCTGGCGTTTTATTAATGATAAAAAAAATAGTCATAGCCTACCAAATACTATGTCCTATGAAAATACAATTATTCGAGATCCCAAGGTCATTGCAGACAGTTTTGCCTCATTTTTCCAGAACTCCTATGTTGCTTCCTCCAAAAAAATAAGTGATTCGACTGATTTCTATCCCTCACAGAGTCCCCTAGATGTCTATAAAATAACTGAACAGGTGGTCACTACTGTACTAAAACAACTTAAACCTAAAGCCACTATAGGGCCAGATAAAATCCCTGCATTCTTGCTGAAAGACTGTGCGATTGTTCTTGCTCGTCCGCTTGCAATTCTATTTAATTTATCACTTTCAACTTCTACATTCCCAGACCTGTGGAAAATATCGCGCATAACTCCGGTTTTTAAAAAAGGGGACAGCAGTAACATTACCAACTATAGACCAATCAGTATAATAAATAATTTCTCGAAAGTTTTTGAAATTATTTTACACGAATATATATATAATTCAATTAGCATTCACATATCTGCTCAACAGCACGGTTTTATGAAGGGTCGCTCAACCGTCTCAAATCTATTTTGTCTTACTCAGGATCTTGCGGAATCTCTTGATGCGGGTGAACAAACTGACGTCATTTACACTGATTGCTCCAAAGCCTTTGATCGGCTCGATCATGGTATTCTTCTCGATAAATTGGCTACGTTTGGTCTATCACAAAGACTTATTGCATTCTTTGAGTCATATTTGACTAACCGCCTACAATATGTTCAATGCCATGGTCAAAATTCCAGAGAGTTTGCTGCCACCTCAGGTGTCCCCCAGGGGTCACATTTGGGACCCCTACTTTTCATTATATTTCTTAATGACCTTATTTTTATCCTAGATGTCGATCATTTAATTTATGCCGACGATGTCAAGTTATATCTTAGAATTAGAGACGAGAGGGACTGCATGAAATTACAAGATAACTTTGAGAAAATGAATAGGTGGTGTGAGAAAAATAAATTACTATTAAATGTGTCTAAGTGCAGTATTATTACCTTTACTAAAAAAGTGCATCCGATTGTATGTAGTGTATAGTATAAATGGGGATATGTTAAAACGGTGTGAGTCTGTGTGTAATCTTGGTGTTGTGCTGGACTCAAAGCTCTCTTTTCGTGATCATTATTCTAAAATTGTTGGAGAAAGTTTAAAATTGCTGGGCTTTATTATAAGAAACGCTGGAGATTTCACGAGTTGGGACACACTTAGGTTGTTATTTAATAGCTTTGTTAGGTCACGCCTTGAGTACTCCTTGGTTATTTGGTGCCCTTTCTATCAAACCCACATTAGTAGTCTGGAAAAAATTCAAAGACGCTTTTTAAAGTACACCAGTTTTAAGCTAGATGGAATCTACCCTGAAATAGGGTTCCCGCATGATCGTCTCTTGGCAAGATTTTCAATGGAAAGCCTCGAAACACGGCGAACAAAATCTCAAATTATCTTTCTACATAACGTACTTTTCGGAAAAATTGATGCTGGGAATATTTTACAGTCCCTGCACTTTCAGGTGCCAAGGCCAACCTCGCGTAATTACCTGACTTTTACTCTACCAACTCCAAGGACAAATACACTAAAGTTTTCTCCATTACATCAAATATGTGAAAAATATAATAAAATTCAAAACCAGTTAGATATACATGCCTGCACTGTGGCCTCCATTAAACGCCTGACTCTGTAATTATTTACATATTATATATCATTGTTTAATTATTCTTACTATATCTATGTTGTTTCTTTTTTATAATGCTTTGTATTATGTTAAAACTTTTTTTTTATCCCATTCGATAATTGGATATTTGATTCTGTAGAATGTGGTAATATTAAATAAATAAATAAATAAATCATATGGGATTTTTTTTATTAATAATTTTATTCGCACATTGACTTTGGCATCAAGTTCTGCTTCGATCGAGATGAAAATTAGTCAAATTCTAATTTTTTCCAAAAAAATAATTCAGAAGTAGGGTTATTTCTGAAATTATCGAAAAAAGTTATCAGAAAAAGATTTTTTAAATGCAGTTTTTTCTAGCCCACATGCAAAATTTTTTTTGATTTTTTACCCATATTTTGTAAATTGTACCACTTTTACAAAATAAGACTTAACGCAACCTACATAAAACTTCTTAGTTTTGACAATGCTTTATTTCAGATACATTTTCTTTAAAGTAGCGCCATATTAAATCTGTGTTGTTCTACAAAATCAAAATTGGGCTATTAAAATTTGGTCGCATGTGATGCAAAGTTTATTTGTTTTTGACCCTGTATAAGGTAACTTTATAAAATAAGTATGTTTGAAAACGTAGTTTGTGTCTGAAAATAATACACCTTAATATTAAGACAAAAAAGAGCACAGTGTCATCAGTAAAGTGTTTATTAAGTGGAAAATAAATTTTTATGGTGGGTAAAAAATCAAAATTATCTTATGCAGCTGAAATTTTGCGTGTGGGCTAGAAACTGCGTTTAAAAAAACTTTTTCTAATAACTTTTTTCGATATTTTCAGAAATATACCGTGGCCACAGATCAATGAACTTTTGAATTATTTTTGGAAAAAATTAAAATTTGACAGATAATGCGAATCACGTGACTATTACTTTTTTGCTTAATTTTCATCTCGATCGAAGCAGAACTTGATGCCAAAGTCAAATTTCGAATAAAGCTATTAATACAAAAATCCCATATTATGCGGACCTTACTGGTCACACTGTATTAAAATTTTTAACAATTTTTAAAAACGTCTTGGAAAATAAATTTCGTCCAACTTTCAACAAGCGCTTACAAATCGTATAAATGAACGCCGAACTATAATGTCTGAGGTTATCTCATACCTTCAAAATCCTAGCACCCATCATGGAAGCAATTTATTTAGACACCCAAATTCTGAAGCCATAGCTCAATTTGTCAAAAATATATTAGAACATTTAAAAAAATATACTAATATAATTACTTTAGATTTGGAATCGGACGATGAAGACAATATGCCTCTGTCTGAAATAAGAGAAAAGCCGACTGGGATTTTAACTTTAAAGCAAAAACTTCAAGAAGCCATTGCTCTGTTACCACTAGAACTAAACTTAATTGGCGGCAAATATCGGAAAATCCAAAAGTTCCTCTTAAAAGTCTTAACGTAATTAAAAAAGAAATGTCCCTTTTTAAAAATGGAGGATTAAGAGGTTTACATTTGCAAAAGTGTTACGAATATTTACTTAGATCGCGCTTAAGTAACTCAACTTTAGACGTTGGTATTTTTAAGAGCATATTTTATTTTTACTAAGCAGATCGTAAATGTTTAACTTTTTATTTGTTTGCGCTTAAAACGTTCTTTCCTTTGTTTTACGTACGTTCGCAAAACTTAATTTTTTCATTTACAAAACATAAATCTATAAAAATGGTTTTTATTTTTGAGTTTTTTAACAAAAAGTTTTGTGCCATAAGTCTGCATTTTTATTATTTCTGTTGCTACTTGCTGGTCTTGGATTTTTTAATATTAAATATTATTAATTATTAGGGTTGATCCCGGGATTTCCTTTTTAATCCCGGGGTCTCAAATCGGGATCTCGATCCCGAAAATTGGAAACGCTGCTCTGCATATCAGCCTCAAGCTTGTGGTTAGACGTACATTTTAAATTTTAAAGCCCGGACCTGTCTATTTTTCCATTTCTTTAAAAGATAATTTTGCAGTGCGCATGTTCGGTTATACTGGACTTTATTTACGTGCGCAAGGCCACAAAATTGCCACTTTCGTGATTACTGTACTAAAGGTCTATGGTCGAAACGCTGTAAGAACAGGCTACAATAAGTACAATATAATATAGTCTAGGAAGCGCCTAAATTCCTAGTTCAAATATTAATTGTATTGTTGGCCGACCACCCTATAGGGGTTCATTTTTAACATGTCATCGAACATATGTTTATTTCTTAGTTTAAAGCATTAACTATGTAAAATAATTGCGCCTATGTTTCCGAGCAAGTGTGAGGCAACGCAGATCAATGTATTTTTCTATAATCATTGCTTTACTTTAAAATATAATTTTTGAAAACAAACAGATGCTCGATGACGTAGGGTTTCATGCTGTCGCCTCCCGACCTAATATAACTGTTTCATAGAAAAATAATGCGAAGGTACCTATTAATAGAAATATATATACAGATCATAATATGCACATAAATCATCGACATAATATATGTATCACATACATACATAATATATAACAGATAATATGTTTATTAAATCGTAGGTATATTTACATTTTCCCACATGATGTGTGTTTTTATCTTTTTTTTTATTAAGCAAAAGCTTGTAAAAAATTTGGTACTTTATTACAAACATGTTAAAGAGATTATAGATTGTAAAGATATGAAATACCTAGTAAAGGTTTTATTATATTAATAGACTAAATTGATGATAATAATAATAAAACAGATTTTTTTTTCTTTTTCAGCAAAAAATATTGTTACGATTGGTATTACAAATCAAAGAGAAACTACTATTGTATGGGACAGAACTACGGGAAAGCCGTTATATAATGCTATAGGTATTGTTGTTTTGAATTTATACATACTTTATCTTTTGGTGATACAATACAGCAGGTTTTGGAAAACAAATTAAAACTGATGAAATTGAGAATGACAATAAAGTTTAAATTTTGTTTCCAATTTTCAAAAAAAAACTCCAATCCTCGAATATTTGCTCCCTTATTAATTTTACATCAAAATGGCATAAGACATTTTTGATGGTCCTTGTAAGATGGACAAGAACATCAAATTTTATTATTTTCTAATAAGTTATTTAGAAAAAGGTAGTGAATTGCTTAAAAATTAAATACGGAAGTGAAAATTCCCGACTAAAAACGCATGGAAAAGATTGTATATACAGTGTCCGCAAGAAATTTCGCATCAAATGAGATTTTTTTTATTATTAGGTATAGGTAAAAATTGAAAAAGCAGTTAGTTTTTGCTTACCTAAATACCAAAAATGACGTATACTGAAGCAGTTGCACGACTTGCGTTACCTGTCAAATTTGACATTTTTAATAAAATAGGTTCAAAAATGCCATTATTTATCAAAATATCGAAAAACTTTATTCGGGAAAGTTGTTTATTTAGGCATTTTTAGCTTCTGTACGAAATTTTGACAGTCTAATACAATTTTTATTTTTTGCCAGATTCTTGAAAATTTTGATCAACCCACGTAGATTAACTTTTATACGTATACTTCATTTGTAATCTTAATGCAATTTTGTGTAAAATTTTTGTTTCCAATTATTTATTTTGCTTCAAAAACTGAAATTGTTATTGATCAGTATGTAATGTTTGATGCAAAGTTTATCTAATTATATCAGTTTTGCCAAAACCGACGTTTCTCATTTTTCTTAAGTTAGTAAACAGATGTAAAAAAAGAAAATATTAGAAAGCTTTCGTTGAAATTTTACTTAATTAATATTAAATTAAATTAATTATATTAAACTATATTTTTGTTGAATAATATGTTTCGAGCCATTAATATTTATTCTTTTTGATCCAATATTAATTAAGTAAAATTTCAACGAAAGCTTCCTAATATTTTCTCTTTGTACATCTGTATACTAACTTAAGAAAAATGAGAAACGTCGGTTTTGGCAAAACTGATGTAATTAGATAAACTTTCCATCAAACATTACATACTGATCATTAACAATTTTAGTTTTTGAAGCAAAATAAATAATTGGAAACAAAAATTTTACACAAAATTGCATTAAGATTACAAATGAAGTAAAGGCAAATGGTTTCACATCGATGTATAAAAGTTAATCTACGAGGGATGATAAAAATTTTCAAGAATCTGGCAAAAAATAAAAATTGTATTAGACTGTCAAAATTTCGTACAGTAGGTAAAAATGCCTAAATAAACAACTTTCTCGAATAAAGTTTTTAGATATTTTGATAAATAATGGCATTTTTGAACCTATTTTATTAAAAATGTAAAATTTGACAGGTAACGCAAGTCGTGCAGCAGCTTCAGTATACGTCATTTTGGGTTTTTAGGTAAGCAAAAACTAACTGCTTTTTCAATTTTTACCTAAACCTAATAATAAGAAAAAATCCCATTTGATGCGGACTTTCTTGCGGACACTGTAGATTAAATTATTTTAATCTAATATTTGTTTTATCTTACGAGAGCGGTAGGGGAAGCAGTGCTTCCATCGCTTCCATGGACCGCACACCCCTGCCAGCAATAATTATGATGATGCCAAATGTTCGGAGAGTATCTGAAATAGGTAGTAGCAGATCATTGATCTGAAATGTTCTCTGCGATGTTTCTTGACAGGTCCATTTCAAGCGAAACAATGCTAAAGGTACTGTAATTAATAAATGCAATCGCTTAGACCAAAATAATTATGCATTCTATGTTAGAGCACAAAAAAATAATGCAGATTTAGAACTTTTACTTCATGGAGAAAAAAATACTAGCGGAACTAGCACTAGGCTTCTTGGCAAAACTGTAGAAGGCATCACTCCACAGTACTGCGCAAATTACATAGGTATATCGGGTGTTTCTCAAAAGACGTTCACCCCTATAACTTTTCTGTATTTATAGATATTAAAATGAAATTTTAAGGTTATGCGTAAGAGATGAGTCTGCATTTATTAGCATAATTTTCAATTTGTTAGCACTTCCGGTTTGACCGGACCTGGTATTTTAAATGGGACATCTTGTATATTTTTACTTATTGGGATTCAGCATAATATTCTGAGTAAAATGACACCTCACCTGTTATTTTTTGACGTGTTATAACATTTTTATGTTAATTTTTTATTTTCAATCTAGAGTGCTACAAATTAAATAAATCTGATAATTTATAGTCAAGTAGTATATGAAAATTAAAATTATATCATAATAATTGACTTCACAAGCGTTTAAAAAATGAAATTTTGTTTTCTTGACGTTTACTTTATTTTTCCAAATGAAACGATGGTGGTTCACTAGCATATTTAAAACGAGCATTTTTTTCCAACAATTTGATACCATACACTCCTCCTATATATTATGCTATTTTAAAATTGACACTGAATAATTTGCCTTAAATCCCAATCGCAAATTTAAAATCGTTATGCATTATTGCCGCACTGATGTATTTTCTAAAGAAATATAAAGGCGGCTTTGAAGAGCAATGGAATGGTTTTGAAAACCAATATGGTTTTAAATTAAAATTGTAATGCCATTCGTTTATTAAACTTACATTGTAAATCAGATAAAATGGTTAGTTTTACTAGAAATGAACAAATTGATATGCTCCTAATTTTTGGAGCGTCCAGAAAAATTCTTCTGAAGCCGTAAGATTATATGTTTTATAATTACAACTTTAAATTAAAGCCATATTGCTTTTCAAAACCATTTCGTTGTTTTTCAAAGCCGCCTTTATATTTCTTTGGAAAATATAGGGCGGCAATAACGCATAACGCTTTTAAATTTGCGATTGGGATTTAAGGCAAGTTTTTTAGTGTCACTTTTAAAATAGCATAGCAGTGTATGGTATCAAATTGTTGAAAAAAAAATGCTCGTTTTAAATATTATGCTAGTAAACCACCATCGTTCCATTTGGAAAAATGGAGTAAACGTCAAGAAAACAAAATTTCATTTTTTAAACGCTTGTGAAACTTAGAACGTCAATTATTATGACATTATTTTAATTTTCATATACTACTTGACTATAAATTAACAGATTTAATTAATTTGTAGCACTATAGATTGAAAATAAAAAATAAACGTAAAAATGTTATAACACGTCAAGAAATGACAAGTGAGGTGTCATTTTACTCAGAATGTTATGCCGAATCCCAATAAGTAAAAATATACAAGATGTCCCATTTAAAATATCAAAGTTAAGGTCACTTCCGGTCAAACCGGAAGTGCTAACAAATTGAAAATTATGCCAATAAATGCAGACTCATCTCTTTATGCATAATCTCAAAATTTCATTTTCATTATCTATAAATAAAAAAAGTTATAGGGGTGAACGTCTTTTGAGAAACGCCCGGTATATATCATAAACATCAGGAATTAAGGGAAGGTGATGAAATACGAAGAGCAAACTTTTTTTGCAAAGGAAAGGGTTAATAACGATAGGAAATTGGCACGCAACGCTGGTTTTACCGACGAATGCACCTTCACATTAAACAATGAACCAAATGTTCATAATTATTGTAGATATTAGATTACAGAAAATAAACACAGATTTGTACAAACAAGGACTCAATGCACTCAAGAGGTAAATGTTTAGCGGACACATTTGGAAATCGGATTATTGGACCATTTTTACAAAACCAAATTGACCTGCACGGGAAGAAGTTGCTCCTGAAAATGAAGATATTTGGTTTTAAATGGACGGTTGTCCTGCGCACAATGTTCGAGAAGTAAGGGAATATATGAAAAGGAGAGTCGGTTGTACGCCGTATTTTAACAAATGAAACATCCTTTTGTGTATTCAGCGTAATTTATTTAATATCGCCTAGCGCTTTCGGCCCATTATGAGACCATCATCAGAGCTTAGGTTCTAAAAGAAAAACACAACAAGAGTAAAAAACAGCAGGAACAAACTACTGATAGCTTTAGTGTCATTAACATCAGTGCAGTAACAACAAGTGCAGCGCGGCGCAGAAAACCTAACATCCTAACCGCTTTTAAGACTATGTTATCTACGTGCTTAGCAAAGCTTAGATCACTACTAAAAATTACACCCAAGTCATTGAAATGATCAACAGATTCCAACTTAATATTCTCTATGGAGTATGGAAACACAATGGGTATTTTGCATTTGAAAAATCTCATAACTTTACATTTAGACACATTCATTTCCAAACAATTCAAATTGCGCCATTTAACTAAATTATTAAGATCTTCTTAAACAGCTATAAAATCGTTGCTAGATCTAATAGAACAAAACAATTTCAAATCGTCAGCTTACAAAAGAAATCTGCATTTTTTAAATTGACCTACAACACTATCAATAAAAATTAAAAATAAGATTGGACCCAAGTGAGATCCTTGCGGCACTCCCGACAAAACATTTATTTTCCGTGACACTACATTCCCAAGCTTAACGCACTGTTTACGATCAGTCAAATACGACGTAATCCATGCCAGATATGTTTCTTGATCAATAAGCGATGACAAACTCGATCAAAGGCCTTTGATATGTCGGTGTATATGGCATCCACTTGAAAGCCATTCTCCACATCACCAACCAAACTGTCATGAAAAACACCCAGGTTGTTGAGGTGATATGTGATGTTGCATTGATGTAAAAAGTTCATCTGTGATGATGGATTCAAACACCTTTGACACAACTGGTAACAAAGACACTCCCCGATAATTTTCGATATCATTCTTGGAGCCAGATTTAAAAATAGGCGTGAGCCATGACTGCTTCCATAAAGTTAGAAAAGTCCCCTTGTCAAATGACATCTGAAAAGTGCTGCAGGAAAATATGAGGTATTCCATCTGAATCAGTACTTTATTGTTGGCCAAGGCGTGTTTACCCCGGCGCGGCGTAAATGAATTCTGAATATAGTATAGTAGGTACAATGGGGTATGCAATCGAATCTGCGTATCAACTTAATAATGTAAGAACTGAATTTTATGACCGTTTAGGATATTGCTTGGCCGTACGTAAACAAAGGACTGTTAGAGTATCTGGTTAAAAACATTACTTTTCATTGAAATTAGTTGTTGTCTTAATACCTAGGTATTAAGACAACAACTAAAAAGTGTTGTTTCTCCACTTGCCACCAAATGTTAAAATAAATTAAGTTCACGTTATTTCATTTTAAGTAAGTGCGTTTATTAAATAAGTACAGGGTTATCGGCCACATTTTGACCAATAGGTAACTTTTTTATTTAAAGTTTTTCATATATAGTTTAAATGTAACATTTATAGGTCCTTTTGAGAAGCGCCAGTAAAAGTAGGTTTCGGATATACAGGGTTCCCCATTACGAAATGTCAGAACAATGTTACTTTTTTTAAACGGAACACCCTGTATATTATTGAATTTTTAGATTCTCCAGACAATTCTAAGTATAGGGAAAAGAAAACCATAAAGTCTTTCTCCACAATTTTAATTCAGTAGCTAATAAGCTAGAATCGACATGTTTCGAGTGTAGAAACACTCATCATCAGGATGTTAAAGTAAAAATGATGAACAGCTGATGTTGTTAGCAAAAGAGAAAATATAATAAAGTTAAGGTGGAACTAATCCATAATGGAGCTTTCAATAGCACGCATAGGGAGTGAGAAAATTTGTTTGCAGTCAAGAGGTGAAAATCTATCAGCACGCTGAAAGGTCCGGGACCAGTAAAAAAGCCACTGTGGGCGGGAAATGAAAGGAAAAACAGGACATATCAGTATAATTCCAATGTCAAATGAAGTGCTTTGTGGAAATCAGTTCAAGTGTGTGTGATAAGAAAACACTTCATTGACATTGGAATTATACTGATATGTCCTGTTTTTCCTTTCATTTCCCGCCCACAGTGGCTTTTTTACTGGTCCCGGACCTTTCAGCGTGCTGATAGATTTTCACCTCTTGACTGCAAACAAATTTTCTCACTCCCTATGCGTGCTATTGAAAGCTCCATTATGGATTAGTTCCACCTTAACTTTATTATATTTTCTCTTTTGCTAACAACATCAGCTGTTCATAATTTTTACTTTAACATCCTGATGATGAGTGTTTCTACACTCGAAACATGTCGATTCTAGCTTATTAGCTACTGAATTAAAATTGTGGAGAAAGACTTTATGGTTTTCTTTTCCCTATATTATTCAACTCCACTTTGAGTATGGACTACTTCTTCAAAATTCTAAGTATATTTCGTGTATAATATCCTATACCTATCTTCAACAGTTTCCGAGATATTCATAATTGAAAATCGGATTTTCTTTTATTATTTATTTCAATTTAATTAAATTAAACAATGAATAAAAAGTTAAAATGAAATAATTGAAAAGTAAAGAAATGAACTAATTCGTTAATAAATGCTCAAAATGGCCTCCATTTTCTTGAACGCAAAGTCGGTAACATTTTTCTAAGTTCTTCACTGCATCGCTTACCATAAGTGGATCGTTTTTTATAGCATTAATTGAGATTATAAGTGCGTTCTGCAAGACTTCGATGTTTGGAAATGTTGGATTATTGTCAAAGAGACTGCCCTTAATCGTACCCCAAAAAAACCTGTCCATTAAAGTAAGGTCTGGGCTGTTTGGGGGCCATTTGATGTTTCCATATCTTCCTATCCATCTAGGATATTTACGGTTTAAATAATTCGTTACATTTTGAACGTTATGTGGAGGAGCCCCATCATGTTGCCAAATCAACCTGTTCACGTGAACTAAAGGGATCTCTTCCAGATATTCTTCAATTTCGTTGTTTAGGAATTGAAGGTATCTTTCTCCCGTTAAGCTCCCTTCATATAGTAAAGGCCCCAAAATAATATTATTTGTAATACCACACCAAACGTTAATGGATCTTCGACCAGACGACTTTATAATTTTTGTTTGATGCGGATTCGTTTGGGACCAATAGTGGCAATTTTTTCTGTTAAAGATCCCACTTGTTGATAAATTCGATTCATCGGTCCACGCAATTTTATAAAAAAAATTTGGATTTCGTTCCAGCTCCCGCAGCATAATTTGGCAAAATTGTAGTCTTTCCCGCTTATTATCTTCGCTTAAAAACTGAACCTTGGTGAATTTAAAAGGTCTGAATTTATATTTTTTCAGCGTATTTTGTATTTTCCAGTATTTTATATCCAAAGTTTTAACAGCAGTGGGAATGGAATGTGTTGGATTTTCTAAAAAATAATAAATAATAACTAAGAATAATAAACATATCAAGTTAAAATTTTACCTTGGAAATATAATAAGACATTAAGCTCTGTATTTTCATCCACACCACGATAAGCCTTCTTCCTCTGCAATGTTTTAAAGTATTGTAACTGCTTAAATACATTAACAAAAGTGTTTTCAGTTGGTGTTTGACGGTTTCTGTATTCTCTTTGGTATCTTTCTTTTGCCAAACGCTTATTTTTATTACACTTTATGTAAAACTGTAAAATATCAAATTTTTCTTGTTCTGTATAGCCCATCTTTATACAGAATTATGATTGCGAAACGTCAAAACTTTTAGAAAAAATGAAAGTTAATTCTGTTTCTGTCATAATATGATTTCAAGGTAATATGATAAAAACAGTAATAATAGCCCAATTTAAGTCCGAAAATCCGATTTTCAATTATGAATATCTCGGAAACTGTTGAAGATAGGTATAGGATATTATACACGAAATATACTTAGAATTGTCTGGAGAATCTAAAAATTCAATAATATACAGGGTGTTCCGTTTAAAAAAAGTAACATTGTTCTGACATTTCGTAATGGGGAACCCTGTATATCCGAAACCTACTTTTACTGGCGCTTCTCAAAAGGACCTATAAATGTTACATTTAAACTATATATGAAAAACTTTAAATAAAAAAGTTACCTATTGGTCAAAATGTGGCCGATAACCCTGTACAATCATTACTTTATCGAATCCTGTAAAAGATGTTGAAACTCTAGTAATATTTGACATTATCATAATTATTACTGGTGGTTTTATTGAGGTATGTATCACAACCGTATATTTACTTTTTAAGAATTTACTAAAGCTGGCCACTCACGTTCCGGTAGACCTGTGCAGGTGAATTTGTGCAGGTATACCGTAGACCTGAAAAGTCCACACGCGCTAAGGTCAAATTCTAGATTTTATTTAGTTTGATGATGATGGCATCGAAAGATGACGACGCATTGACAATTCTGGGCCTCTTATTAGTTATAAATAAACGTGCGAAACCAAAAAAAAAACGGTTAAAATGGTGCAAAGGTTGGTTACTAAAGCGAAAAAGTTACAGTCATATTAATTTATTGCACGAGTTGAAATTTACAGCCAAAGATTTCCAAAATTATTTACGAATGGACAAGGAAACTTATTTAAAATTGCTTTCTATGGTTGGTCCTTTTATTGCAAAGAAGGATACAGTAATGAGAAATTGCATTTCACCTCATCAGAGATTAAGTGTAAATTTAAGATTCCTAGCTACAGGAAGAAGTTATCAAGACATGAAATATTCTGCAATTATTTCACCTCAAGCTCTTGGTAAAATAATTGCCGAAACATTCGGCTATTACTCTACGTTGCTCTTCAGTACTTAACGCCATTTTATAACAAAATCTATGTACAAACACGTGCTTTCAGTACAAAATTATAATAGAGAACTGAGACCTGTGCAGGCTTGTCGACACACACATTCCGGTCCAACGTGCGACAGCAGTCTGGCGCAGGCACAGGCAGGTCGACCGAATCGAATTTCAATACTGCTCCGGTCGCCTGCACAGGTCCTTTGAACTGCACAGGTTTGCTCACACACACGTTGCGATATACCTGCACAGGTGTACCTGTACAGGAGTACAGGTCTACCGGAACGTGAGTGGCCGACTTAGTTTTTTCTTAATAACTCTTAATTTACTTAATAATAATATAATAATGGGTGTGCGAGTTCATCATACAAGAATCTTAAAAAAAGTCTAATACAATTTTGATGTAAAATTAATGGGGGAGCCAATATTTGAGGCTAGCAAAATTTACATGGGAGTTCCCATGGCCGGGCTAGCGGTGCCCCACCTGGCATGTAATTTAATCGTAAACACGGTTTCAATGGTTTCAGTATGGAACGATATAAGGACAGACTCTACCGTCGACGTGATATTAGCAAAAATACCTGAAAATAACACAAACCACTTTAAACCGATTTGCGGGCTTCCAGTTTCGCCATATTTTAGCGCCTTCAAATTAAAATGGCTCATTCATCACGTACCTGCTGTCAGAAAAGCAATTAAGGAAAAAAAGTGCCTTTTTGGAACTGTCGATACTTGGTTACTATGGGTACGTAATTTAATTTTTTTTGTATGCTGTTGTATGTCATTACTTAAGGGCGGATTATATGCACTTAAATTCAGCCAAAATATGCTCATATACAGTGACCGGCAGAAAGTGCGCAGCATATGGGAAAGTTTTTTTTTATCTTTAAGTTTAGAAAATTAATTTTATTTTAGATAGGTTCTGCATGTTCTCAAACCAAAATAACACCCATTAAATCCGGTAAAAGTCTTATGGTATACGAGGTAGGATCAAAAATTTGAAATTCGGCTAAGAGTAAAGTACCTCCATCTTTCATTTTAGAATATTTTTTTACTAAGAATTATTGTTTTAATTTCAAAGTTATACCCAAATTCCAAATTTCGGTTATTTTGGACAAAAAAATGGATTTAATCGTGTTTTCTGAATAACCCTGTATAAAAAATAATTGGCAACCGAACAGTACGAAAATAAGACTTTGTTAGAGATAACCGTCGATCATAAGTCCGATTAGTTTGTTTTAATAATATTATGGCTTTTTAAAATAAAAACATAAAAATATTAAATATTTTTGCTGCACACCGTATTTTATGTTCTAAGGGAACAAGTTAATTTCATCTAACTGATATTTTTTGATTTACATTGACTTCAAGCATCTCCTAAATGGTTTTTTATATATTGTAGTATGCATAGAAAGTTTCCTTTTGATTTATAAAGAAAAAAATTTAAATTAAAAATATATTATCGATCATTATTTTGCGTGACGAATAAAATCCGTTCAAAATATATTTTTAATTTAAATTTTTTTCTTTATAAATCAAAAGGAAACTCTTTATGCATACTTCAAGGTATAAAAAATTATTTAGGAGATGCTTTAAGTCAATGTAAAGCAAAAAATATCAGTTAGATGAAATTAACTTGTTCCCTCAGAAAATAAAATACGGTGTGCAGCAAAAATATTTAATATTTTTATGTTTTTATTTTAAAAAGCCATAATATTATGAAAACAAACTAATCGGACTTATGATCGACAGTTATCTCTAACAAAGTCTGCAGAAGATCTTAATTTCGTGCTGTTCGGTTGCCATTTATTTTTTTATACAGGGTTATTCAAAAAACACGATTAAATCCATTTTTTTGTCCAAAATAACCGAAATTTGGAATTTGGGTATAACTTTGAAATTAAAACAACAATTCTTAGTAAAAAAATATTCTAAATTGAAAGATGGAGGTACTTTACTCTTAGCAGAATTTCAAATTTTTGATCCTACCTCGTATACTATAAGACTTTTACCGGATTTAATGGGTGTTATTTTGGTTTGAGAACATGCAGAACCTATCTAAAATAAAATGAATTTTCTAAACTTAAAGATAAAAAACTTTCTCATATGCTGCGCACTTTCTGCCGGTCACTGTATATACCTTCAGAATATGCAGTTATTTGCATTTTTTAGCAAATATGCATACTGCTATGCAATATTTCTCAATTTATTATAGTAAAATGAGGTAAAGAAAAACAATGGGTTCTAAAAATATGTTTATTTAAAAAAAAATGCATAAAAAAACCAAGAAAAATAAAAGTAAACAATTTTTTAACCTAAAATTTATTTATTACTAAATATTTTTCAAAACTTTCAACTAAAAAGGATTGTCTTCTATTAGCAAAAATTTGTTTATACAAAGAGAAGCTTCTTTCAACATCTACTAATGTAATCGGGCAATACTGCAACTTAGGTAGCAAAATACAAGGCCAAGATACAACTTCGTTGAATGGTTTACCCTCATAAATGCTTTTTACTGCAATTCAGTATTTAAATCCTTCATTCTTTTTCACAGTTAACATCCAATTTGTTCCTTACTTGACCTCCTACTTTACCGGGAATGTTGTTACGTTTAGCGGAAAAGTTTCAACAATACTAATTGAGTCTCTTAAACTTAAATTTCTACTCTCCAACGAAGATATTATGTCCGGTATAAAACGGACCGACCACCTTGACGTCACTATTTAATAATATATTATAGTGTCACGATCCCAGCTGACTGACTGGCTTGTTTCATCATTTATCAATTATCACCATACCGAAAAATACCAGCCCTAAATCTTGTGGTGACTACCGTACCATCAGTCTTATGTCACACGGTTAAAAATCGTTCTCAAGGTAATTCATGCCCAAGAACTGTAAACAAGTATTGTATATAATCGTATTGTATATAATCGTTATATAATCGTATTGTATATAATCGTTGATTCATGCCCGCCTATATAACAAATGCGAAGAACATATGGGTGAGTCGCAGTTCGGATTTCGCAACGGCTTCGGTACTCGAGAGGCATTATTTGCCACACAAGTTCTTATACAGCGCTGTAGGGATATGAATTGCGACGTTCACATATGCTTTATAGACTATGCTAAGGCTTTCGATCGTTGTCAGCATGAAACAATGGTAAAAGTTCTACATGAAACGGGCTTGGATGGAAAGGACATAAGGATCATTGCCAATCTGTATTGGAATCAGAAAGCAACCATCAATCTTGAAAACAGTAAGGCGGAAGCCTTAGAAATCAAACGTGGAGTCCTACAGGGCTGCATTTTATCACCCTTGTTGTTCAACCTCTACTCCGAGAAAATATTTAGGAAAGCACTAGAAAACACTACAGACGGCGTTAAAGTGAATGGTGAGTTTATTAACAACATCACATTGTTGGCTAATAGCTTGGAAGGGCTACAATAACTTACCAACAGAGTTACACACATAAGCGAACAATACGGGTTGGAACTAAATTTTAAGAAGACTAAATGCATGGTTATAAGTAAGTCCCCTAATCAACGCGGTGTGCTTTAATACAAAAACGAAGCTATCGAGAGAGCGGGCAGTTTCACTTACCTTGGTTGTAACATCAATGAATCGTGGGACCACTCCAAAGAAATAAAGTGTAGAATAGAACAGGCCAGAACAATGTTCACACAAATGAAGCACTTTCTCTGCTGTCGAGATCTCAGCATCACGCTCAAGAAAAGAATGATAAAATGCTATGTTTTCTCAGTATTGTTTGTATGGTGTCGGGGCTTGGACGTTGTCCGAAGCAACAGAAAAAAGGATCAGGAGTTTTGAACTATGGATTTATCAAAGACTCCTAAGAATTTCCTGGGTTGACTGAGTCACCAACGAAGAGGTCCTCAGAAGAATAAACTGCCAACTAACTCTGATGAATACCATAAAACAACGCAAACTTGAGTATTTGGGCCATGTCATGAGAAACCCTGTCAAATATCGTCTCCTACAACTGTTCCTGCAGGGTAAAGTAGAAGGAAGAAGGGGACCAGGTAGAAGGAGAATCTCCTGGCTCGCTAACTTACGGAAGTGGTTTGGCGTGACTTCCATTGAACTGTTTCGCGCCGCAGCCAACAAAGCGCGAATAGCCATGATGATAGCCAACATCCGGAACGGATAACGCCGACAAAGAAGAATATAAAACGGAAATGAACCTTAATAAAAGCAAGATCTTTAGCTACACTTGCACTTTTTAACACCTCTTTACTTTTGCTGAACACACTGCGAATCGTCATCTAAATCCAAAATTAGTTCTTTAATGGCTTCGGAATGTTCTGCGTAGAATATTGCGGCCTTAATCCATGTTCCCCACCGGGTAATTACAAATTCTGGATCGATATTAATACAGTTTGTTAAGCAGGTAATAATAACGCATTATTGACAATAAACAACCCCTAAGAATATACTTGCAAACCCCGAAAACCCCCAATAAATACCTTGTGTTTAACCAAAATGTAATTATAATTATTATAATCTTCAGATTGGAAAATCCCTGAAATCAGTTACCGAACTGGACATTAAACCTTTAAGGTTTTAATTTTTTTAGATAAAGCCGAAAACATAAAAATATGCTCTTAAAATAATAATTTATGAAAAATATACATTTTATTATAAAACTGACAAAAAATGCATATAATATATGCATTTTGCATATATTCCGCCCTTTAGTATCTACGGTGTATGCGAGGACAAGCAAAATTCTCACTGTGAGATGGACTACTTAAAAAAAAGAATTATCAGTCCGTGGTAAAGGGTATTAGCGCGGTGGGGTTGGGGGATGAGCGACGTCCAGGACGGGTTATCAAATTGACAAGACGTCGACATCGGATAGTTTATTAATAAAAGAATGTTTGAAAGTTCGTGAAAAATTTAAAGTCCGTAAAACAGTTTCGTTTCAAAATAAATTTCTAACTGCTAAACATTTTTTTAAATGTCGCTTCGTGCTACATCCTTGTGAAAGTTTTCGCTGTTCATGTTTCTTTTCTTTCGGCGAATCCTACTCTTACTGATGATGCATGATATGGTAAAACGCGTCTGTGAGGATGGATCTGACGACATGTACGCACATAAATTTGTTGTAACACCCCGTCTAAAATACTTCTTTTAGAACTTAACAGGTGGACCAAACGGTGGAAAGCACCTCACCGATGTCACAAACGCCTCGCGAACATTCCTTATGAACTTAGAAACCTTATATTGGGATACACAGTTGCTCAACACGTTTAAAATACCTTCAGAACTCCTGCCTGAAATACGAAGTAGTTCGGAGATATATGGAAAAATTGCGGACAGTTGGCCTTTGACGAATGTTAAGATATCAGGGGTAAGTGTCAAAAGTATGTGAATGTCATGGTCGTCTACAGTGAGACAATTTGACAGATAATGCGAATCACGTGACTACTATTTTTTTGCTTAATTTTCATCTCGATTGAAGCAGAACTTGATGCCAAAGTCAATTTTGAATAAAGCTATTAATAAAAAAATCTCATATAATGCGGACTTTACTGGTGACACTGTATCAGGCGATTTCGAGCAAACACCAAATTGGCCATACCGCTTCTGATGTGTTTTTTTTTCACGTGATACGTCGTGTTTTCATTTTAAACTCCTAATTGTCCAAGTACGGGTTTAAACGGAAAACCCAATGGATACGGATTTAAAAGATTCTATGAACATTTTTAACTGATGACAATAGATTTTAGGTAACCAACAATCGGCACTCTTAGGACAAAGTTGTTTCAAAGAGGGAATGGCAAAGAACACATACAGAAGTGGATGCTTTTTACTCTACAATACCGGAACAAGTGTAAGCGATTTATAATTATTTGTTTTTGTTTTTGTGCTAAAAGACGTAGTTTTTAGAGAGTTCAATCTTCACATGGATTAGTGACAACTGTAGCATATAAATTTGGAGAAGAACCAGCGATTTATGCATTAGAAGGTATATAATCATTTTTATTGTTTCTTTTCTTGTTAAGCTTATGAAACACAGAGAATTTTAAATTGACACTGTTGTACACAAAATATGTTTATCGCACTAGCTGCATAAAGAACTCTTTTTAAGGCAGTGTGGCTGTGGCTGGTGCAGCAATAAAGTGGTTAAGAGACAACATGGGTTTTATAAAAAATATCAGCGAAGAGACAGAGTCCTTGGCCAAGGAGGTATTCAGTACGGGAGATGTATACTTTGTGCCCGCCTTCAAAGGATTGTACGCGCCATATTGGAGAAAGGATGCAAGAGGGTGTGTAAGTTTTGTTTTTATTAGTTTATTTTCCCGTTTACCTTAATAGCACTTACTATATTGTATAAAACATAACCGTGTCCACAAAAAAGTCGTTATCAAATGGGTTTTTTTATTATCTAGCTGGTGTAAATAAAATTTGGCTTGGCCAAAAATAAAAAGACCGCTTGTTAACATAATCACTTACGTTACACTCGACGTTACATAAAGAATTTTTTTCAGAAATTAAAAAAAATATTTTTTTTAAGAAAATTTTTTCCTTGTAATTTATTCCAGATTTAAAACCCTCTAGACAAATTTTCATTTTTCATCGATGCTTTTTTATAATTTTTAATATTTATCGGTAATTTACATTATTTTACCTATACCAAATAAAGTTTGCATACTTTTAGTAAACCCATCTTCATCTAAATATTGTTTCGTATTCAAATTTTGCTCAGTTTATTTGGCTTCGTTTTATTTAAACATTTGACATTTTAGAAAAAGTTATTCTGTGAGCGACAAAAAATTAAAAGACAAAGAAATTATGTGGAAAAACGCATTACTACAGTTTTTTTCTGTGTATTAAAACGAACGAAAACAACGTCTGTATTACAATTTTTAAGACGAACAATCAATCCCACTTCTGACTCCTAAAAATGTGCTTAAAAATGTGTCAACCTCAAAGAGCTCTGTCAGCGATGAACCTTAAAAGGTCAATAAAACTTAAGGGCTAAACGTAGCTCTTCATTCATTCTTGTAATCGATTTGTACATAATTTACATCTTCATTTATTTCTAAATCTAAAAACATTAAATATATGCATGAAACATCTACACCACATTAATTTGACCTTTTTTAATATATTTGTGGAGACGACTGTGGTTTTTTTTCACTGTATTTCTACAGCTCCACTTTGAGATAATGGACTACTTCCGTAAAATTTAAATATATTAGTTCAGTTTTGGTGAAAATTACATAAATTTATTTTCAACCAATTAGAAGGCTCCTTTTTGTTTAGGTTGCTTATAGCAACGGGAGATTACCGCGATAATTTTGTTAGTTCCTATTAACTTAATGAAATCAATAAGTGATCATTTTTTTGTCAAAAATGAAGTGCCTTTGGCAAAAGTCACTCAGAATAAAATCAAATTACATTTTGTTGCTAACTGATAATTTTTATTGATACTAACCAATTTGCTTTACATATCGAACACCGGGGCTAAAAGAGACACATCCAAAATTTTATCTGAAATCCAATGTCTTTATAGTTCTTTTTTCTGTTTTTTTTTTGTAACATTTTTCTTGCAGCATTGCGAGCATCTCTAGCTCTAACTGGTTTAAAAGAAATGTCAGTAAAAGGATCTATCTTCCTGTTATATTGGTTGTAGTACTTTTCTTTTAGAAGTTTTGCGGTAACTTTCCACATTGTTTTGACGACTACTTCCCCTTGTACTCATTACCATTTTTCTTGCGCATATTGGCTCCCCAATTTTTCAACACATTCACCAAAACTTCTTCAGCGGTGTCTGGGCCTAATATACAGGGTCACCCAACCAGGACTGAACAGGGGCCTATTTTTTTAGTTTCCCTGTATTTTTATTTAAACCAATATAGCCATTTAGTTTATGCTTTGCCGTAGAATCTAAAATTACCATTTAAAAAGCGATCTGACTTAAAACAAAGGAACTGTGGCGTAAAGTTGTTGTTTTTTTAATGGAACACCCAGTGGCGGCCCGCGGTTGTAAAAAATGGTGAAGAGCTTAGTAGCAGTTTGTGCTCAGAGGCATAAAGCCCGCCGCAGGCGATTGCGCCGCAGGCGGAATTTTTTTTGGACCACGCCCAAATTTGGTCAATAATTTATTACTTTATTACTTATAAACGAAAAAAAATGACCACAATAATAATTAATATAATTTTTTAGACCTACAAAACAATTTTTGTAAGGCGGCACTACTAATACATAGCCAATTATACTCTAAAAACCAGGAACACTTAAAATTATAATCTTATAGGATCTGCCACTTTTTTTCGATTCTTTTTTTAAATCTATGTTTAAGATTCCAGTAGGTCGCCCGTGTACTAAAACGTATCTTATCCTCATCTGTCCCACGACTGAATGGAGTTTCTAACAAATTACAAATTATGTCATTAATTGGGTTTATTTTTAAAACGTACAATAAAAATTAGTACTTAGGTCTACTGAATTAACTGAAAAATAAAAACAAAACTTTCTAATCACACAATAAATAACGTAAAAAGGGTATCTGTAGCCGTTAAGTTTCGCGAAGCCTCAAAATAAATACCCGAACCAATACTTAAAACAATAGTGCATATGACTGATCTATTTTTAGATGCACTTCAATCACGTCTCACATGCTGTCGCGTACCTGACGTCACGTAACCATAGCGACGGTGGAAATCAAAGCCACTTGACTGTACGTTCAGTATGTTGGGTTTTCGCCGCTCTGCACTTGCTGCTTTGACCTTTCGATGCGACGGACGCGGTCGGCTGGGGCGCGCCAAAATGCACGAGTGTTTATAATAGAATTGTCCATCGGAGTTAACCGTGGTCCTATTATGCATAGCTACATTTGGATTAAATTAATATTATTAATTCGAACATAATTATTTTTTAAGGTAGCTGTATTGGTACATTTAATATTTAATATTGTCGAAAAAAACTTCCTCCTGGTTTTATTTTTATTGGTGAAGGGCCCCTTCACCTACTTCACCTGACGAGCCGCCACTGGGAACACCCTGTATATTATTTATTTTTATGAAACGCCCTTCTTTCCTGATTCCATAAATATATAGTTTGTCCATATTAGCTCAAACCGTTTTTAAGATATGAGCAATCAAACATTTAAAAAGCTGTATTCATTTGAGCTTAATACGTCTAGAATGCCTTGGAAAAGAAAATCCCCGTAATGGCGATGCATTAAAATACAGCTTTTTAAATGTTTGATTGCTCATATCTTAAAAACGGTTTGAGCTAATATGGACAAACTATATATTTATGGAATCAGGAAAGAAGGGCGTTTCATAAAACTAAATAATATACAGGGTGTTCCATTGAAAAAACAACAACTTTACGCCACAGTTCCTTTGTTTTAAGTCAGATCGCTTTTTAAATGGTAACTTTAGATTCTTCGGCAAAGCATAAACTAAATGGCTATATTGGTTTAAATATAAATACAGGGAAACTAAAAAAATAGGCCCCTGTTCAGTCCTGGTTGGATGACCCTGTACAGTGACCGGCAGAAAGTACGCACCAAAGGGGATTTTCTTTTATTTCAAAACTTACCAAATTTTTTTCGCGGTGGAAAACTTCTGCATGTCCCTAAGCAAAAAAGAGCATAGACAAAACTAGTAAATATTGCGCCATATACGAGGGAGAGGTGAAAACGTTAAATTCACTCAGGAATAAATTGCCCTTATTTTTCACTGTGGAAATTTTTTTTATTAATGGAATGTTGTTTGCACTTAAAAGTTATCCATAAATACCAAATTTCAGGTCGGTAGCACAAATATAAATATTTTTCATGGCAATTAGATTTAAAAGAAAACGAATTTTATTGTAAGGGTTTAAACTTTAATTCATGAACCAATGGGTTTAAGAGTTTTTAAAAAATTGGGAACCGCAAAATATTTTTAAATGTATGAAGTAAACCCTCATTTGTTTTGCATAAAGTTATTCCGCTTATCCATAGAATAATGTACGGTGTGCACCAGAAAAGTTAGATTATTTTTGACGTTATTTTCTTAAACGTCCAGTTCTCGCGTATTTAAACAAGTTTAAGTAAGTTATGTGTCTAATTGCCCAAGAGCTGTTAAAATATTGAATTTATAGGTTGCATAGCTTCTATCGATTCGTTATACGAGGGGGCGTCAAAAAGAGTATTTTAAAAAGTAAAAACACTTTTTTTGTGCCACCGAGCTGTAATTTGGCATTTATGGATAACTTTTAAATGCAAACAACATTTCCTAATAAAAAAATTTTCTACAGTAAACAATAAGGGCACTTTATTATTCAGAGAATTTAACGTTTTTTACCTTTCCCTCGTATACAGCGCAATATTTACTAGTTTTGTCTATGCTCTTTTTTGTTTAAGAACCTGCAGAACTTTTCCACCGCCAAAAAAATTTGGTAAGTTTTGAAATTTAAAAAAATCCCATTTGGTGCGTACTTTCTGCCGGTCACTGTATAACTTTTTTTCTTGCAAAATACTTGAAACTGCGACCATATGGACTGCTTTGATCGTTTTGTATTTATAGGCGTTAGATTTTCAATATTTTCATTTATATTTAGCATTGACTGAGCAAATAAGAGCAAATCGCGACATTTTTTTAACACACCATTGAAATGTTATTTGGTTAACCTGACAATGTTAGACCAGCTGCTTTTCTGTGACAATGACATAAAACGTTCTTATCAATGTATATACTTGTAATATTATACAGTGTCACCAGTAAAGTCCGCATCATATGGGATTTTTTTTATTAATAGCTCTATTAGAAATTTGACTATGGCGTCAAGTTCTGCTTCGATCGAGATGAAAATTAAGCAAAAAAATAGTAGTTACTTGATTCGCATTATCTGTCAAATTTTATATTTTTCCAAAAAATAATTCAAAAGTGGGGTAATTTCTAAAAACATCGAAAAAAGTTATTAGAAAAAGTTTTTTAGAATGCAGTTTCTAGCCCAGATGCTAAATGCCACATGCAAAATTTCAGCTGCATAAGATAATTTTGATTATTTACCTATATTTTGTAAATTACACCACTTTTGCAAAATAAGACTCAATGCAACCTACATAAAACTTCTTAGTTTTGACAATGCTTTATTTCAGATACATTTTCTTTAAAGTAGCGCCATATTAAAAGTATGTTTTTCTACAAAATCAAAATTAAAATTTGGTCGCATGTGATGCAAAGTTTATTTGTTTTTGACCATGTATAAGGTAACTTCATAAAATAAGTATTTTTGAAAACGTAGTTTGTGCCTGAAAGTAAAAAAATTAAAAATAAAATAAAGGGGTTTTAAATTAAATCGTTGAAAATAGATAAACTTTACGGTAAGTTAAACTAAAATTTATTTTTCACTTAATAAACACTTTACTGATGACACTGTGTTCTTTTTTGTCTTAATATTAAGGTGTATTCCTTTCAGACACAAGCTACGTTGTCAAAAATACTTATTTTATGAAGTTATCTTATACAGGGTCCAAAACAAATAAACTTTGCATCACATGCGACCAAATTTTAATAGCCCAATTTTGATTTTGTAGAAAAACACACATTTAATATGGCGCTACTTTAACGAAAATGTATCTGAAATAAAGCATTGTTAAAACTAACAAGTTTTATGTAGGTTGCCTTGAGTGTTATTTTGCAAAAGTGGAGCAATTTACAAAATATAGGTAAAAAATCAAAATTATCTTATGCAACTGAAATTTTGCATGTGGGCTAAAAACTGCATTTTAAAAAACTTTTTTTAATAACTTTTTTCGATATTTTCAGAAATAACACCACTTTTGAATTATTTTTTTGAAAAAATTAAAATTTGACAGATAATTCGAATCACGTGACTATTATTTTTTTGCTTAATTTTCATCTCGATCGAAGCAGAACTTAATGCCAAAGTCAAATTTTGAATAAAGCTATTAATAAAAAAAAGTTCCATATGATGCGGACTTTATTGGTGACACTGTATATGATAGGTAATTATTAAATCTTTTTTGTATTTATTATAAGCTAATAACTTTAAAATGCATTTATTCAAAACTAACTATTATAGTCCATTACATGGAAAATGACAATATAGAAAATAACAATAAAAACGATGAAAATTAAAAAATAAATTAATCCAATTTAACTAATTCATAATAATACTTAGCTATAAAATTATGTATAAATAATTTAATTTTTTAATTGGGTTGAATTCTTTTGATTTTTTAAATATTCTTTTGTTTTATTGTTCTGTCATATAAAAGCGAATTTTTCCAAAATTATTTTCTACTGGTATAGTTTGAAAGTTGTACATCGTCTGGTGTTATGATCATGTAATGTCTTATTTTCTGAAAAGGTTTGATCCAATAGAATTTATGATTTAACGTTATGTATTTTTTTTTTCGAAAAAGCGAGTTATATAAACAATCATCTCGGTTTGCACTCAAATTTTTTAATGAAAGTGTGATCAAAAATCATTAAGGTTCCATCATTTTTTTACTAAATTGTGGTGGCTAGTGAGGCATTTCCCTTTTCATCAATATTTCGTGATTGTTTCTTTTTACAAAAAACAGCAGCAAAATATAGGTCTTCGAGACCCAACCATTATATATTCCTACAGCGTGTATAGCCTTTTGGTTATTAAATTAATAAAGTTAAAAACGAAATTTCTGCAAATATATCGCTTACCGGCGACAAAAGTGGCACAACTCAGAATTGAACATTATGGAGAAAACTGCATTTAAAGTTTGCGGTATTTTAATTTTTCATGTTGTAATGTCATTTCAATATCATTAATGAACTTGACTGTGATTATTGGTAGGGTTTTATGTGCTAAATTATTGGGTACTGCTAAGTTACTTTTTTGTTTTTAAAAAAGGTGATATTTGTAAGATGTGCCACTATTGTTGAAATCAAGTGACACGGTTTTGATTAAAACTTATGAAAACTGCAATAAAGTTATAGTGGCACAACTCTAAATGTGCCACTAATGCAGAAACAAATCGTTACTATTTCTTAGATGGGTCACTATTGCTCAAACATAACGAAGCATAACTAAGCACAGTCATCGGCACATTGAAAATATGCCAGTGTTGATGCGACTTAAGGAGCTCGACACGCGGGAGTCCGTAGTGGCACAAGCGCCATCTCGAAGAGACTATCTGAACTAATTTTATGCCAGTATTAATGGATAAAACTTCATCAAATTTTAAATTGTTTCACGTGTTTTAATGTGTTTTGCACTTTTTTGAGATGTGCCACTATTGTCGCCGGTGAGCGATATAATATAAACTTTTTAACTTGAAACTGTAGAAATTGTTCCCCAAAGACTGATGATTTTTGAATTAAACAATAATTTAACCAAGTATTGATCAAAAGACAAAATAGCGAATGCGTCATTCTTTCGCGTTGGTTTAGAAACACAGCGCATATAGCTTAAACACATCGACAATTTTAAAAATAATCTCTTTTTCAGTATAATTTGTGGTTTGACAGCTTTTTCAACAAAACAGCATATAATCCGGGCAGCATTGGAAGCTGTATGTTTCCAAACGAGAGATATTCTAGAAGCGATGGATAAAGACTGTGGGATTCCCCTGACCAAGTTACACGTAGATGGTATTATGACAACAAACGATTTACTTATGCAATTACAGGTAAAGATCGAATGCTACTATCTTTAAAGTTTGTTTATATGTTTCTATTTTATTTTTAAATTTAAAAAACCCTATTTCAACTAATTAGGCCCTCATACAAATAGTTTCCTGGTCCGGAATGACATGTAAATCTTTTCCGATGGATCTTGCTAATAGAAACTAATAACGCTATCTTGTAAAACATAAGAAACGGCTATGAAAAAGTGTTTATTATTTTTTTCCCAACTTAAAAATTAGGGCACATAGAATTAAAAACCAAAATTGAAATTCGGTATTTTTTCGATATTTCCGAAGGTATTCAGAATATTTACAATTTCTTTCACCTATTACGCACCCAAATACGCAATTTAACCTCCATTTAAATACCTTCGTACCGTTTTCGAGATCCCCCCAAATTTTTAGTACCCTATGGGGTGTATTCTGTAGCACTTCCGTTAAATTTTAGAGGTCGTCAAAATTTTGGCTGTCGTTATAAATTTGTTTATATTCTGTATCTTTCTAATATGTCAGAACCATAACCTATTCTTCTAAAACTACCGGCTAAAGCAACAATTTTTAGAGGGCAATTAAAAATCTCCTTTGATTTTTAGCAGTCCGTTAAAACTAGTTTTCTTAGGTTAGCTTTTAATATTATATTTTTTGATTTGACACTTTATTAGTAATTTGGGATTATTGACGAAGATAGTATTTTTATTCCTTTAAACAATGGCATTTTATGATGTTTATGGCGAGGCCTTGATTGAATAATTAATTGACAACCATGAAAGATGAATATATTTTTTTATTCAGTATTATCACACAATTTAAAATTACCGAAAGCATAAATGTCTGAAACACTCATTTGACCAGGATTCATATCTTCTGGCAAATACTTTCTACATCTTTTTTTGTGCTAAGGGCTTTTAATTTTTGCAGAGCTGAATTTAGATTCCATTAGGGAAAGGTCGCCAATGATGGCCTAATATATTTTTTAGTTCAAAGGTTTTAACCCATTTAACCATGTTAAAATATTTGTTACTACTTAAATATTTATTATAAAACTTTAAAAATATACAAAAACTATTTTTTTGGTAAAAAGAATAGAAAAGAAAGAACCACTAAGTATGCCATCATAGGCAACTGCGTTGCCTATGATGGCATACTCCAGTAAAATGCAAGAATCTGAAGGACGCATACATGTAAAAGAAATATTTTTGTTACAGTTTGCACATTTTTATTGTTAAAAAATTTAAGCACATAAGTAAAACTGTTTAAAAAGACTTAAAATAATATATTACATTCCAGGGAACATGTTTAAAACTTAAAAAAAAATTAAAACATTATCAGGAAAGTGCAGTCTAAAGATATATTCAAAAACTTTACAAAGCATATAAGTAGTGTTTAGGGACATAGACACAAAGAAAAGTAAAAGTAGCGCCGTTTTGAATATGACGCCTATGATGGCATACCTATTTATATGTATTTATAGGTATGCCATCATAGGAAACCAATGGATATGCCATCTTAGGAATATGTCACACTTTAGTATATAAATTATAAAACATTAAAACCACAACTTAGACTTAAAATAATCATAGCAAAGTAACATATATATCCTATAGTTATCGGGGAAAAATTGTGCATTCTAATTTAATGCACCTAACATAATAAATTTTTGGTTTAAAAACTGGCTAATATTACTTCGCCACTTAGCAATTTCTGTTCTATTAAATAACTTTACATAAAAACGTCCGTCACGACTGGAATTCGACTCACAACTGAACGGTCAATACGCGCGCCCGTCTAACTATGCGGGATGACGCAAACCCGGTTTATTCCAGAGATACCTGTGGTATGCCATCATGGGAAGTATGCCATCAAGGGCGACCTTCCCCTAAAAGGTACTCCGAGACAACAGCGATCCTTTCCAGCCACCGTTCAAGAAACTATTTCGATCAATTAAGGACGTAGCAAGAATCATAATCGATTTAATTAGCCCGCATATGCAAGAAGAACAAAGAACTTCAGCAATTCCTAGAGAACTAAAACTAAAAGTTCTTGCAACCTTAAACTTTTATGGTACTGGTAGCTATCAATTATCTACTGGACAATGATACAATTTTGCGTTAAGTCAACCCAGCATGAGTCGTTGCATTCATGAAGTTATACTGAAATAATCTATTATAACTTAATGCCGAATTGGATACTATTTCCCAATAACGAGAACATGAGAAATACAGTTATAAATGGTTTCAGAAATAAGTATAATTTTCCACAATATTTGGGAGCTGTAGATTGTACTCACATAGCAATTATCACCCCCAGAAGGTTATCCAGCACTTCCTTACTTTTGTAGAAAAGGATATTATAGTACCTATTAATTGCCAAATAATAATTGTCGACAGTGACTACAATATATTGAATATAAATGCTTGTTTTCCTGGATCACTTCACGATGCGGCTATTTTTGGCAAGCTTCCAATATTAAAACTATCATGCAAGATCTATTATATTCATGGTGCTAATTATTTTCTTATCGGAGACTGTGTACCCTTTACAACCGTTTTTACTAACCCCCTAACCCTGCGGTAAATACTCCCGAAAGTAATTTTATAATTATCACTATGTAAGAAGTAGAAACATAATTGAAAAGTTGAATGGAACATTAAAATCAAGATTTCGATGCTTACTAAATCGTACTTTAAATTACGATCCTATTTAGGCAGGGAAAATTATTTATAGTGTGGTTAGATTTAGATGATGACGGTGCTTTCAATGATATTGCAATTGTTTGCAAAAATTGGCACAGAAGACGAAAAGAAATGAGAACTGGATTCATTTTTCCTCCTAACAGTTTTTGGTTTTCTTCTAAGAAATGCATAATAAACTCTTTCTGGCATTTTGTAGTCCTCGGAGCGCGAGACATTTTAAAATCAATGAACTAAATTGTAAAAATCCACAATAAAAGTATCATAATAATGCCAAATTTCGGCGACAGTAATTCAAACAAATCAAAGTGTGACGTTGCCATATTTCTGACCACACATTTTAACGGACTCCTTTAAAATTTATATTTTTTAACCGAACTCTAAAATTTGCCTTTAAAGAATATCAATTTTACCAAACATTTTTAGAGGGCTGTTAAAATTTAAATTTTTAATGGCCTCTAAAATTTAGCGGCTAGTTTACAGAATAGACCCCTAAGTAGGTTTTATTTTTATGTTAGAACACTTTTTTGGGCCACCCTGTATATGGGAGAATATTTTTCTGAAATACATCCCATTTATTACAGTAAAAGTCAGCATATAAAAGAAGTTCCTAACTCCATTCCCCGGATATGGTACATAATGTCAAGAATAAATTTTACTTTAGATTAGGGGTTTGTAAAAAAAAGATGGGCAACACTTCCAACAATTTTACAACTAAACAAACTGCGTTTACATTACCGAAATAGTGGGTTGTATTCCCTTTTTTATGCCCTTCCACAATCACAATACATACCTTGACATTTGAAAAAAAAGGTGTGTGCAGTTTCTATCCCCCAAAAGAGGGGTACATTTTATGAAGACACGAAAAAAGTATGCCAAATAAAAAATAAACGCAGCCGTAGTTCTGTACTTTTTCAGCAAATAAAAAGGCTAAATTTATTCCACCCTGTATATAAATATATGTTATTATAATACATGGCTTTTTCTTTTAAAACTGACCTTTGACAGATAAAATACCTACTGTTTACTGTAAAATTTTGAATTCTAAGAATGATTTCAATTATTATACACATATTCGTAATCGTCTGGTTTTCGAAATATTTCCGTAATTTCGATAAAACGTGTTAGATAATTTAATGAGCATGATTGTTTTGCACAGGCATTCATTTGTTGTTTGGTTTAATTAAATCATCGTAGAAGTCTAAAAAAAACAAATTTTACTGTATAGATTCTGACCAATAAAGGAATTAACTGAGATATATTTCTGATTGCTAGAAGTTATAGAATTTTAAGTTTGCGTAAAGCTAACATACATATTTTTCAAATGTTAGCTTTTTTGTTGTTTAAGGCTCAGACACAATTAAAAAATAAGCAATAGGCAATCAGAACTAGGTAGGTTAGGTTAGGTTAGCAGTTAGGCATATCTCTGGCATTGACCAAACAGTCACACGTAGTCCTGTAAGGACCGTTGTGGTACCACACGTGTTCTATCCGCATCAGCTTCCTAACGGTTAACGCGACGTGGATCGTGACAGCTCATTTAAACCAGCCACTGCTGTTAATAAACTTAGTGAGTCGACCCAGTTGCAGGCTGCTCACTTCCTTCAGATCATTAAAGAATGGTTCGCCCAGGGCATTGAACCTTCTTCTAGCGAGGCCGGGGCATTCACACAAGAAATGCTGAATATTTTCCTCCTCTTCTTCATCTCTGCAACTTCTACATAAGTCGTTAGTTGGTATTTGCATACGTTCAGCGTGTCTAACGAACAGGCAATGTCCGGTGACTACGGCAGTGACGTTTCCTAGGTCCTTCCGACTGTGTTGTAATAGCACTGCGGTTTTCCTGCCATCAAGTAGGGGCCACAATTGCCTGGAGACGCTACAAGTTGCCAGCCCTGTCCATCTGCTTTGCGCAAGTTGTTTAGCTATCCGATCTATCTCCTCTTTGACTGATACCAGTGGTCTAGCCACAGTATTCTCTGCTAGTTCGGAAGACATGCTTCCGCCCTCCCTGGCGAGCGCATCAGCAGTCTCGTTGCCATATATATTGCTGTGTCCAGGAACCCAACACAAGGTGATTCGATGTTAAGCACCAAGTGTGCAGATAATGTTGCGAGAGCGCCTTACTAATTTTGACTTAGTGCTGCTGGAACAAATTGCCTTTATGGCTGCTTAACTGTCTATATAGATTGCTATAGACGTAGGTCCTGTCAAGCCAGGGTGATCCCGCAGGGTGTTGACTGCTTTATTCAGTGCAAACATTTCTACCTGGAAAATGCTGCAGTAGTCGGGGAGTCTATACGACCTAACATAACCTAAGAACTAGGTAATAGGAAATAATAATAATTAAATAGAAATAATTATGGCACAGTGTGTTCTCTAAACATTTTTAAGAAAGATCGATCAATGAAATGGATTGCTAACGGTCAATAAATCGACATCCTAACCTTCTTTTAAACTTTCGTTTTGTCTACAGAACAGGTTATTTTGTTGTTTTATATACTATTCTCAAAAAATTATTATTTTTGTAAGCTCACCGGTTTTATCGCGAACACATAAACAAAGTGTTAAAAACAAATTAAAAATACCTCTAACCTGAAAATAAACCGACAAATGCAGCAGTGGACATTTAAAATGCCCATAACTTAAAAACTACTTAAGATAAAAACATGGATGTACTAAGCAATTAGATAAAAAATGAAATTCTACCTGTCGTGGGATATTAAAATACATTTAAAAAAAAAATCGACTTATGAGTATCTATTAATTATATTATACCAGAAAAGTATAATTTTTAAAATACCTTTTATAAAGAATGTCAGTATTTTATGAGATAAAAATAACCATTTCTTTTCTAATATTTTTCAAAATTTTAAATCTTTAACTGCATTAGTTACAAAGTAAGGCCATATTAACTTTGACATGTCTTTTATAAAAAATTCCTTTAATGAATTTTATCTTAGAAATGGTTGGAGATGGGTATAGCAAATTGTTAGCAAAAGTTATTTGGATTTGGAAAAATGCCAAAATGTAGTGCGTTTTATTCAAAATAACAATGTTAAACCTAATTTCCGGTATAACCGGAAGTGATAAATACGTCAGAATATCTATAAGAAGATCGCCATCTTTTATGGCGAGTATCAATATTTCAAAAAAAAATATATTTTTTCGTTCCCGAGATCACTCACCGTGAATGACCCTGTATATTATACCAACTAAATTATATTAGATAGAGAATTGAACATTATTAGGGGCGTGGCATTGGTTTTAGTCTTATTTTTCTGACAGGAAACAGATAGTCCAGTCCATGAGGCATCGAGCCCATTAGTTATCGACAGTCGTGGAATACCTCAAGGCTCGGTGTTGGGTCCTGTATTATTCTTGGGGTATTTAAATGATTTACCTTAATTAAAAATAAGGGGCACTTGTACAATTTTTGCTAATGACACTACTATATTGTGTCTACCCCGAGATTTGGATCAATTGACAGTAATAATTCAAGAGGATTTGCAATAAGTGGTGCATAACGAATTGTTTGTGTTTTAATATTAAGAAAACCAGCATTCTTACTTTTAAATTTAGTTTTGACGATTTGATCTTAGAATATATTTTTATGGACAACAAGAAGGTTGCAAAATTTCTGGACCTATTTATGGATGATAAATGGTTGTATTAAATTCAGCCTTGCATTATGATGTTAAAGATCCGTATTTTTCGGCACCTTTATGACGGTTTAGTACCTTTTTAAGACCGTTCAAAGTGCCTGGCAAAACTTAAATTATAAATGGGTTTTTACTTAATACGTATACCAAAATAGCAACCATGCCGTAATGACGTAAAGGTCACCCATATTCCGAATAAACCCTTTACAAAACAGGTATCTGGTATCCAGATATCCATTTTTATTTTCGAGTTTGTAAATTATAAAATCTAAAACTTGCTCGTTATCTCGTCATGTTGAACTAAGAGTGTACAAAATAATGCAAATTGCACGTTTTTAAATTTTTAGGCTGATATTTGTGGAATTCCAGTAATACGGGCACACTCACAAGATATTTCGGCCTTAGGAGCAGCCATGGCGGCTGGCATGGCCAACGGGATCGACGCTTGGGACATTTATTCTGAGGAAAGGGAATTGGTTCCTATTGACACATTCCTAGCTACATCCACAGAAGAAGGTATGTTGTAATTGTGATTCAGTAATCAATTTTCTAAATGTTGCTGAAAGAAGAAATAATGTTTTGGTTTGAAACACTCCAAAAATAATATTATTCTTAATAAACAGTAACATTAAAAACACAAATTCTTCAAAAATATATGTAAACTTAAGTGAAGAAACTAATTCACTACATAAATGTAATGTTATTGATGTTTTTCTCGGAAAAATATTTTAAACAATACTTAACTAACCAGGTAACTTTAATTGTGACAGCAATGATATTAGCAGGAATTATTTAGTCACAATCAAAGTTGGTTGGTTAATAAATTTGAAAATATTTTTAGAAAAACGCTTTAATTAATTAATATTGTTCTGAATAATTTATATAAGTAAAATATTTTAATAAAAAATTATAAATTAATAATTTTATTAATATATTTCTTCAAAAAAAAACTGCGTTTATACTATAAATTAACATTTTTACTTTAAAACTTGATTTTTAATGCATATTTATGATTTATGATTTTACATACTAAAACAAAAAATAAGATTTGCCCCTAACAAGCTCAGCTTCAGGGCATTAAAGAGTAAGTTAATAGAAGACAACATAAACATATTTATTATATTATTAAATTTTAAATACTTATTATTATTAAATCAAGAATTAAATTAATCCAGGGCACTTTGATCGTGAGAAAATAATTTCAGTCAATGTCATTGCTCTCACAGTCAAAGTTTTCTGGTTAGTTAATTGTTGATTTAAATCTTCAGCCAACACTAGTGTTTTAAGAGATAAAATAACCATAAAATCGTCTACTAATTTATTTAAATCAATGTCTGGTTCAGATGCCATCAGCGTAAGTGATCAGTGTCGGTCTTCTCCCATAGTCCCTTTTAAAATTTTTAGAGATCATACTATATGAATTTTGGCAATACGATATATCGGCCAATACCGATATTTACGGTACCGATATATCGTATCGGCAAAGACATACATATTTCAATGTTTAGTTATATCAGGGTTGGAAATACAGGGTGTCCCAGAATATGTGGGCAATCTCCCGGATTCGGATAGAATATGAAAAAATAATATGACAAGTTCCCATAAAAAAAGTTCCTACAGGCCCTCCCTACTGAGATATAAGCCCCTGAAGGACGCCTCTGGAAATCGGTTTACCTTGAATAATTCTTAAAGTACATGGTGTAATTTAATAATTTTTCAGTATGATGGTTGCTAGGTAAGTCTCCTCAAAATGAACCAATTTAATTTTATTCGGCTTATTTACTTTTCCAGGGACGGACTAGCTTTAACAGAATAATGCTTATTTTTTTTACACCCTGTATGATAGAGGCATATCAATAATACTATTGAACAGCTGAAACCTTAAACTAAAAAAAGGTACTCTTCATCGACATCGATAAAGTAAACCGTTTACGAGAAAAAAATTTTTGTTCCATATGCCTTTTTTTATAAAATATTCGATAAATGCATTATTTTGCTGATATGGTTTATTTGATAATGTACCAGTTAAAATAAACAATAATTACTTCAGTGTCAGTTGGAAATTGAGTGTGTTTAAGTTTTTGATCTTATTTCTTCTGCTTCTTTTTGGTATGGAATTTACGTTTGAGGAATATGCCGACATGCATTTAATGTATGGGCTTGCATCATGTAATGCCTTAGAAGCCCGAAGGCTTTATGAAGAACGATTTCCAAGCAGAAGAATTCCTGACAGAAAAACCTTTGAAAGAGTAGATCGTCGTTTAAGAGAGACAGGTAAAAACTAAGTTGTTTTATTTTTAATTTGTACTTATCGGATGATAAAGATTTGATTTAAAGTATTTAGGTCGTAAATAATTTTAGGAAAGTTTGACAAAGCCAGTCACAATTGTGGAAATCAAAACCATTGCGTTGATGGTCTTGAAGAAAACATCCTTAATGCCGTAGAAGTAGATCCTGCTGCAAGTGTTCGAAAATTGGCTGCCGAATTTGATTGTTCAAAATCAATGGTCTTTAGAATCCTTAGAGAGCAACAGTTACATCCATACTACCTTCAAAAAGTCCACGCGCTTCTTCCTGAAGACTTTCCGCGAAGGATGGAATTTTGTAACTGGGTTTTAGATCGGCACAGAAACGATGCAAATTTCATTGGTTCAGTTCTCTTCACGGACGAAGCTGGGTTTTCCAAAAACGGCATCATAAATTCTCATAATTTACATTTATGGGCAGAGGAAAATCCCCATGCTTCTATTGTAACGCATCATCAGCACCAATTTGAACCCATCAACGTGTGGGCCGGAATTATCAGACAACACTTAATTGGACCATTTGTATTGCCAAGAAGGTTAAATGGAGAAAGGTATTTGGAATTTCTTCAAAATAATCTGCCAGAACTTTTAGAAGATCTACCTCTGCAACTACGACATAATATGTGGTTCATGCATGATGGGGCTCCGCCACATTTTAGTCTAGTAGTTCGAGAACACCTAAACAGGTTCTTTGAAAATCAATGGATAGGAAGGGGAGGACCAGTGGCTTGGACTCCTCGATCACCAGACCTAAACCCATTAGATTTTTTTTTGTGGGGCTATCTAAAATGTTTAGTATACGCCAATCCAATACAAAATCGGGAACACTTATTGGAACTGATGGCGCATTGATTGGCGCATTGTGGAGGATCCAACAATCTACAATTAAAAGATGTAGGGAATGCATTGCAGTAGAAGGAGCTCATGTTGAACCGACGTACAAAATGAATCAGTAAAAATATGGTATTTATCGAATATTTTATAAAAAAAAGGCATATGGAACAAAAATTTTTTTCTCGTAAACGGTTTACTTTATCGATGTCGAGGAAGAGTACCTTTTTTTTAGTTTAAGGTTTCAGCTGTTCAATAGTATTATTGATATGCCTCTATCATACAGGGTGTAAAAAAAATAAGCATTATTCTGTTAAAGCTAGTCCGTCCCTGGAAAACTAAATAAGCCGAATAAAATTAAAATGGTTCATTTTGAGGAGACATACCTAGCAACCATCATACTGAAAAATTATTAAATTACACCAAGTACTTTAAGAATTATTCAAGATAAACCGATTTTCAGAGGAGTCCTTCAGGGGCTTATATCTCAGTAGGGAGGGCCTGTAGGACATTTTTTTATGGGAACTTGTCATATTATTTTTTCATATTCTATCCGAATCCGGGAGATTGCCCACATATTCTGGGACACCCTTTATAATGACTTGACTTTTATAGAAAGTTAAGACTTGAATCTCTGAATTAAATCGTGAATTTAAGTAATTCGTGCCAACCCTGGTTTTTTTTTATATAACAATATAAATAAAAAATACAAAATACGGTTCTGAACCAATTTGCTTAATCCTGTACGTATTCTCTATCAATTTCCGTTTTTCGGTCTTGCGTTGTTTGATCCGGTGGAAACAAAAATCGGGGAAGTCCTGGTTTATCATTTCGTCACACTGTAACGCGGTATAACGTTTCTAATTTGGGAAGTTTCGGGGAAGTCCCTGTTTAATGTTTTCAGTATTGCTTTTTAAAATTCTTAATTTATTTATTTCTCTGCAAAAAGGCCTCAGTTTACTCAGTTAAGTATACAATTAGGTTATTATTAGTGACATTAGAGGAGGCAAAATATCGTATTGAAATGATCAAATATGGAAATAGAAAATTGCAAAGTTAATGGCGCTAGTAAAAAAAGAACGCGACTGCAGATTGTTTTGCAAACACTAGTAGTCAATTGGAAAATAAAAAAAATCTATATTTGCCGGCAATTTTCCTGCCGATACGATAACATACCGATAATCGGCAACATCTGGCGATATAACTATATAAATATCGGTATAGAGCGATCTCTAGAATTTTTACACATAACAATATTTAGGGTTAGCCTATACTATAATTCCAATATTTCTGTCAGTGGCTCATCGCTTTAATATAGATAGCAGCGGGTCGTACCATACAACATCCGGGGAAACAATACCAGTGAGGTGTGTTTTTGAAATTTTAAAAGTAGAATAGTTCCTTTAATTGAGTTATAATTTTAATAATTACAATAATAGTAGAGCGGCAAAGTTTATTAATTATGATTGATGTACTAAATAAGTCCCTGGCAGAAATTTTGGACTTGGAGTATAGTTTACGAAAAATAGTCAATGTCAAGTTTTTAATTTTTCTTACGCTTTTATTTATCAAGACACAATCTTATAAATGCTTAGTTATAATGATATTATTCACACCAACCAATGGTGATATTATAATGTCTGGTAATACGGATGGAACAATCATTTCCTAAGATTAAGGCACTTCGTGACACCTTGGTTTGCATAGTGGATAAAAAGTGTTTTTTTATTTTTAGAAAGGGACGCAAGGTATACAAAATGGAAAATGGCGGTCCAAAGATCACTTGGATGGGTATCTGCCAAGAAATCAGCTATTATGACAGGTACATTTAAGTATTATTTAATATTTCTGTTATTTACATTAGAACATGTCTCAATGAACATCACCAACGAGGCAATTTCAAAATGTCATGTTTACCAACCGAAGTGTTTATTTCGTGACGTAGGTACCCCAATGCAAATTTGTCGTATGCCAATATTTTTAATTTGACATTCTGGTCAATAAATCATTTCAAAATTCGTAATTTTGGAGAATCTAATTGACGCGAATGGTACAAAGGAACATGGGACAAATTTGACAGCTATGTATCGTAACCATTAATTTTAACGACAGGCAGCGGTTTAAATATTGCATATTGCATCTGCTATTGGCGAGTTACAGTAACAAATAAAAACTCTGGTGGTAGTCTACAGGGTGTCTGGGAAAATGTGGGAAATCTCCCGGATATGAAAAAAAACACGTGAAAAGAATACTACAAGTTCACATAAACTTCTTTCGTATCGGCCTCCTCTTCGGAGATATGGGCTCCCAAAGAGCTCCCATGGAATTAAGTTTTTGATACATAATTATTAAACCAACAGGTATATTAAATTTTTTTTTTCATATGATGTGTACCAGGTAAGACCCTTCAAATTACTATCCCAGAAAGTGTTGCGAATTACTCACAGCTGCAGGGACGGACTAGCTTTGACACTAATGTGCCCATTTTTTTACGCCCTGTATGATAAAATCTTTGGACAAAGTTTTTTACATACCTTTAACTATTGACTAAAAATTAAGTACTCCTCATTCCATGTCGCTAATCCTAACCGTTTTCGGAAAAACGTCATTTTATTGCGATAATGTATTAATATTAAGCAGTTAAAAGTAAACATTTATAATTTATAGGAACAAAGATGTATCTTTTATGGAAATACGCTAAATATACATGATGTAAATATGTTAAAAATGACGTTTTTCCATAAAAAGGTTAGGATTAGCGACATGAATGAAGAGTACTTAATTTTTAGTCAATAGTTAAAGGTATGTAAAAAACGCTGTCCAAAGTTTTTATCATACAGGGCGTAAAAAAAAATGGGCACATTAGTGTCACAGCTAGTCCGTCCCTGCAGCTGTGAGTAATTCGCGACACTTTCTGGGATAGTAATTTGAAGGGTCTTACCTGGTATACATCATATGAAAAAAACTTTTTAATATTTTTGGTTTAATAATTATGTATCAAAAACTTAATTCCATGATGTGTACATGTTGGGAGCCCATATCTCCGAAGAGGAGGCCGATACGAAAGAAGTTTATGTAACCTTGTAGTATTCTTTTCACGTGTTTTTTTTCATATCCGGGAGATTTCCCACATTTTCCCGGACACCCTGTATAAGAAGCTCTCTCGGCTACTAATCAGTGGAAAATGGTATTTTTGAAATTATTAGTAATTTGAGGTTAGAATTTGTATTTCAGGACTGAACGTCAAAGTTTGACGCAACAGTTTGACAGCTACGGTTATCGGCTATCCTTATCTGATCGTCTAAACTAAACACAATATCAAAACTTTAATAAGCTTTCGATTGGCGGGCATTCAACAGGGTTTTTCGAAACTGCCACTATGGGCTGCCATGGCGCTGGGCTTATCTAGTCAATTCCCAATACCAATTTATCTATATTTTGTGTAAAAAATGTCCAAGGTATTTAAGCGTGTTACGCAGTTGGTGATATTACAAAGGAACTTTTTAAATATAGGTTCTTTGCGGTTTTTATACTAAAAAAGCTAATCTATAATACATTCTGTATGAACGATTATTGTTTTAGAGTTCTAAGAGAAACGGTTCTTTAATGTAGAGGTGACAGCTGCAAGAGATAAAGTCATTATAAGGCGATTTAACGCGTTAAAGGCAAGTCTTTAGAGGTCTTACATTTTGCAATGTCACGTGATTGTTTTAAATGGCATGTCTTTTAAAGGTGAAGTCATATTCTAACACTGTTTTCAGTGGGTCGATTTTTCAACACGCCTAATATTTGAAAAAATATAAATAACGCGCTTATCAACAAGAGGTTGGATAATTAATCTACTAAACAATTAATGGGGAATTTTACCGATTTTCAAAATTAAATTAATAGGGTGAAAAAAGGGGCCAACGTTTTCTTATTTTTGAAATCAGCCTCATTAAAACATAAACAGTGGCTACAGACTACAATATTCCACGACATTTGAAATTCATTTATCTACTGTTTAAACGCGTTCATCTACTTAAAATGCATTATATAAATTCCCCATCCCCACGGACAAAGTTGCCGGTACAAATGACTTGCATATATTCGGAAGAAATCGTCCAATAACGTGTGTACTCAGAAGGTCATTAATAATAGTAGGTTCGCTTACAGTCACCATTCCATGTACTTTTTTCGTTTGTAAACACCGAAGGGGTTGAATTTATTGGAATGCTGAAATACGTGTTTCATTATTTATAGTGTCGGACCGAAACAAGATTTTCAGTTTCGGCCGAAACCGAATCTTCGGCCTTGGTTTTGAAACTTATTTATACATTTTAAAAATTTTATTGTATACTGAAATTTAATTTATTTTATATAGGACGAGATCGATCTTGGGAACGGATTGAACTCTTCCCACTAAAAAAAAATAAAAAAAAAGGTCGACAGAGAAAAAATCTATTTATATAGACAACACTGCCTACCCAAACCCACCCAAAGTTAGCCAAACAGTGCGCGACATTCACGAACACTGAGTTTCGGCATGGCCGGTTTTTAGCCGAAACCGAAACTAGATTTTTTGGCCGAAACTAGCCGAAACCGAACCTTCTGTCGGTCTCTTATTATTTATGTTGTATAGTATTTTTGCTAAATTTCAACAAAATCCGTTACCTAATTACAACATTATAAACTTTTACACTCCCTTTACTGGTTGGTTCCTATAAAATAAGAAATTCGTGTTTAATTATTTATGTTTTGAGGTAATTTGAGTTTTACGTCAGTAGAACCGTTAAATAATGTTTCTCCATATAAACTTTGAACAACTTTATGACTTCTTCAGGGGTTGAAAAGTATAATCTAAGCCACTAGTTACTGTGTAGTTTCTGTTACCTGATACGCGATTTTTATTAATTGTAAATATTGTTGAAAATGTTCACCATTTTTTTCCTGGCAAAACTTCAAACTTCTTAAGGAAACTTCATATTTACCATTTCTTGAGTCTATTACGATTAATATGTGAAATTGGTGCTATTCAGCCAACCAATCTTACTATTGCCTCACCTTACACGATCAATGTTATTGTGATATAATATGTAATATAAAATTATATAAGAAATCACATATTAATTTTTTTCCCGTATGTCAGGTAACAAAAATTCAAAAGTAAATACCATACATGCATTTGCTAAAAAAAAGTTGAATTAGTGCCTAGCGAGTCAGATATTTGTAAAAATTGCATTACCTTATTAATCGAACGTGTTGGAAAATTCGACCCTTGGTGTCGTTCATGTTCCCTTAGGCTTATTGCACACTTACACGGTTACCGTCTGTACGGTCTTTAAGTTGTGGACTGTAGATGGTCGCCTGGCTCGGCCTTTTCTAACGTTTGTAAATTAAAACACTCAAAATAATTTACTTTACTGCTTTTTGTATTGACAATAGGCTGACACACAAGAAGAAAAAAAATGATTAATACAACAATATAAACAAACTGTCTTATTTTGACAGTAAAAAACCATGGTAACGTTGTTCACTTAAAGTATATCAAACATCGCCCCGGCCTTGAAAGGGAGTCCTTTCAATACGGCACGCACTCACATTGTTCAGAGCACGCACTACTTGTAGCATTAAGAGTTCGAAGGCAAAGGACAAAGTTTTGCAAAGGAACGTTTTATTGTTCCTGTTTTGGTCTTTATAGTAGCGACTCTTGCTACACCATCCTTGCCCGGGTGTAATTCTATAATTCGACCAAGTAACCATTTAAGAGGAGCTTGGTTATCTTCTTTGATGATGACCAAATCGTTGACCTTGAGAGAACTATGTGTCGTCTTCCATTTGCAACGTTGCTGCAATTCTGAAACGTATTCAAGGGACCATCTGGACCAGAAATGCTGCTGAAGCTGCTGAATACGTTGAAAGTGTTTGAGTCGATTTTCTGAGGTTGAAGTGTAATCTGGATCAGTAATTGAAGTCAGGGGCCGCCCAATAAGGAAATGAGAGGGTGTCAGAGGTGTTAAGTCTGCGGGATCACTTGAGAGCGGAGACAGAGGACGCGAGTTTAGCACCGCCTCTATTTGAACTAGCAAGGTATAAAATTGTTCAAAAGTTAATATAGCATCACTGGCTACGCGTTTTAAATGATATTTTGTGGACTTAATGCCAGCCTCCCACAACCCGCCAAAATGGGGCGAATATGCTGGGATAAATGACCACGAAATTCCTTCATTTTGGATTGAATCGGTCAAAGCTCTAGCATTTTCTTGCAAAAAGGTACCTAAACGTTGTAGTTCTAAATGTGCACCAACAAAATTGGTGCCGTTATCCGAGTACATCTGAGAGGGCCTTCCACGACGCGATATAAAACGTTTAAAGGCTGCTAAGAATGCCTCTTTAGTTAGATCCGAAACCAGCTCAAGGTGGATGGCTTTAGTTACGAAACAAACGAACAGGCTAATGTAGCCTTTAGTAACTTTACAGCCACGACCCTGTCTGTCTTTTAAAGAGAAGGGTCCCGCATAATCCACGCCAGTCGTAAAAAATGGAGGAGCAGGGTTCAATCTTCGAGCAGGTAAATTGCCCATAATTGGGTTAATATGTTTAGGATTAACTCGAAAACAACGTACACATTGGTGAAATGTTTTTCGCGCCAAATTGCGTCCTGATAAGGGCCAATAATATTCTCGAATTGATGATAATAATAGTTGAGGTCCCGCGTGACATAAGCGAATATGTTCTCCTCTAAACAATAATTTAGTGAATCTATGCTTTGAACATAAAAGAATCGGATACTTCTTATCATATTCAAAATTTGAATTTGCTAATCGACCGCCTACTCGAAGAATTCCGTCATCGTCGAGAAAGGGATTAAGATTTGATAGCTTGCCTTTTCCATTAGATTTTTTATGATTGATTTTAAGAGCTGATATCTCATTGGAAAAGCTTTGTTGCTGTACTATCTTTATTAGACATAAAGAGGCACGATTAATATTTTCCGTATTTAACGAATTAAGATCTCTCTCGATTTTGGATTTAAAACAATTGTCTTTGAACCTCATACAATAGGCGATTATTCGTTTTATTTTAGATAAATTAGAATATAGGTCAAAGTCTATTATCGAGTTATTGACTGAAAGTTCTAACGATATGACGTTTTTTCGCACTTCGGGCAAGCCGTTGGTCGAAGCTTGCGATTTTGGCCAATAACTCTCGTCTTGCTGTAACCAGCTTGGACCGAACCAATAGGTCTCAAGGGACAATAAATTGCTGGGCGCGACGCCGCGTGATACATGATCCGCTGGATTGTCAACAGTTGGAACGTGTCTCCAATCTTTAGTATCCGACAATTCTTGAATGGCCGCAACTCTATTCGCGACAAATATTTGCAAGGTGTGAGGAGCCATATGCAACCATCCGAGCGCTATCGTAGAGTCGCACCAGTAAGTGGTTCTTACGATTTTTATATTTAGTGATTGGTTCACCCTTTTAACAAGTCTGGCAAGTAATACCGCTGCTGTTAGTTCCAATCGTGGAATGGTTTGTATTTTTAAGGGTGCCACTTTAGATTTGGCGCAAATCAATTTTACAGATACCTCACCTTCTTTATTTTGCGATTTTATATAAACACAAGCACCGTATGCATGTGAGGAGGCATCTGAAAAACCGTGGATCTCTACATAAATTGCGTTTTTGCAAATAACTTGCCTTTCTATGCTTATTTGATTTAATGCCGTTAGATCATCCCGAAATTGCAACCACCTGGTATGCAGTGCGTGCGACAATGAATTGTCCCATCCTACTCTTTCTAGCCAAATATCACGCAAAATGATTTTGGCTTGTATTATTGCTGCGCTTAATAGACCGAGGGGGTCAAAAATTTGAGAAATTTCGGATAGAATTGTTCGTTTTGTTATGCGTGTACCAAAGTTGGTTCCTATTTTATACGAAAGGCTATCTTTACGGCCGTTCCAAATCAAACCAAGTGTCTTGGTATTTTCGTTTGCTCCTAAATCAATTAAATCTGTTTTATTGGACGTTTTTATGCCCTTTAACACCTCGGAACTGTTTGATACCCACTTTCTTAGATAAAAACCGGCTCCTTTGAGAATTTCTGAAACCTCGTTAGCTAAAGAGACTATTTCCTTCACGCTACTCGAACCTGTTAACATGTCGTCCACGTAGAAATCTTCTTTGATAACTTGCGCAGCAACCGGAAAATTTGCTTCGCATTCTATTCCGAGTTGAAAAAGACATCTAATTGCTAAGAATGATGCTGATTTGGTACCATACGTAACAGTTGATAGTTCATACGTTTCGATGGGCTGATCAGGATTATCACGCCATAAGATTCGCTGTAAACAGGTTTGATCGGGATTTATTTGACACATTCGGTACATCTTTTCGACATCCGCGGCAATGACATAATTATGTTTTCGGTAACGCAATAAAATTGAAAAAAGATCCGATTGAATAGTTGGGCCAGCCATTTGTAAATCGTTAAATGAGTAGCCGCTGCTGCTTGCACACGACGCGTCGAATACAACGCGTAACTTAGTCGTTGAACTACTTTCTTTAATTACGCCGTGATGTGGCATATAATACGCATGCCGCGCGCTATCTGGTTCGCCGACCTTAGTCATGTGGTTCAGCATATGATATTCCTCAATAAACTTACTATATTGTAGTTTAAAATTATTATCGCGATTGAATTTACGCTCTAAAGCGTAGAATCGTTTTTCTGCTATTTCGCGAGAATCACCCAATTTAATTACTTCATCTTTTAGCGGTATAGTTACCTCAAAATGCCCGTATTCATCGCGTTTTACCGTTTCTGTGAAATGCCTTTCACAAATTTTCTCTTCGCGAGACAATAGATTTAAATCGCGAACTTCTTCTATTTCCCAAAATCGCGTAAGTTGTTTGTCGATTTCTATATTTTTCAAAAGGTTACAATGGATTTTTTGGGATTGAAGCCGATCAGCTAAAATTTGTCCGGATACTATCCAGCCAAACTTAGTTTTTTGTAGGAATGGACCGCCACTGTCTAATTTGATTTGGCCCACGCACATGACATCCCAAAAGTAATCTGCTCCTAAAAGCATATCAATTTTGCCTGGTAAATGAAAGTTTTCATCAGCCAGTTGTATGTCATTGGGAATTTTAAGCCTTTGTTTATCGACTTTAAAGTTTGGTAAATCGCTAGTGATAGTTGGTATGATTAAACATGAAATTTTGCATGAATAGTAATTTACTTGCGACTGAGCTTGTAGTGTTGCACTACCTTTTACGTTAGATACAGTATCATTCAGCCCGCTGATTTGTAAATTGATCGGTTTATAGGAAATTCCAAGCTTACTGTAAAACTCTTCAGTAACAAAGCTGCTTTGTGATCCCGCGTCTAGTAACGCACGCGCAATAAATGGTTTATTATTTTTATCAAAAATACGTAGCAACACGGTTGCAAGAAGTACCTGCTGATTAACTGATATATTGCGCGACGATAAACTTATATTTCCGTGCGGTAACTCTCTATTTTCAACCGATACATTCGAATTTTGTGCGTTATGCAAATTATCGCCTTTTTCCGAATGTATTAAAGTATGATGTTTTCTCTTGCATGTTTTACAAGGCCCGGAAAAGCACTTTTCATATAGATGCCCGAATCTTAAACAATTTAAACAAAGCCGTTTTCTTTTAGCCTGTTCTACGCGTTGATTTATATTTAATTTTAAAAACTCGGAACAATTTTGAATGTAATGCTCATTTTTACAAAAAGAGCACGATGGTTTTGCCGCACGATTTCCCGACAAAAGCGTTTTAGGTCTACGTTTAAACCTGTTATGATTAGAATCCGTATTTTGCTCTTTATCATCTTTAGTTTGCTCTATGGACTCAAGTAAATCAGCCCTTCCCTTTAAAAAGTCGCTTAAGTTCTCAAGTGTAGGTGTTTTGTGGGTCGCTTTTATTTGTTCCCACTTTCGAAGTGTAACATCGTCTAATTTCGTAGTAATTAAGTATATAATTAAAGTATCCCACGATTCGATAGGTTCATTTAAGGTTTTCAGGGCCCTAAGATGTTTGGCAACACCGTCAACCAATTTTCTTAAAGCGCCAGATGATTCAAATTGTAACTTTTCTATGTTAAATAAAGCTTTAACATGATTTTGTATTAATAATCGATTGTTATTGAATCTATCACAAACTAACTGCCATGCGTTATCGTAATTAGAACCTGTGAACTCTAGACTGCCTATAATTTCAAGAACCTTTGGGCCTAAATAAGCCCTCAGATAATGATACTTCTGGATGTCGCTAAGTCTAGCGTTTTGATGAATAAGCGATTCGAAAGTGTCTCGAAACTCTAGCCACCTGTCATATTCACCGTCATAAGTCATAATTTCAATAACTGGCAGTTTGACGCCACTAGCGCCATCGCTTATAGGTGGATTATTAGTATTGCTAAGCGCGACTGAACTCTGCGTACCTCCACCAATGGCATTTAATGGGGCCGAAATATTATCAGCAATTAGAAATCGTTTTGATCTGGCAACAACCCCGTAAAAGGCGCTCTCAAATGTTTCACGTTCGGGGTACTCGTTTGTTGGATCTGTACTGATCTCTTCGATTTGACCTTGCAGGTCTTCAAATTCATCTAGAACGTTTTGGAAGCGTTCTGCTCGCTGTTCTAGTTCTAAAAAGTCGATTTGATTATCGATAGTGAAATCGACATATTTTTGCTCTAAACGAGTTATGTATTTACCAAAAATTGTTACTTTAGCTTTGACTGAACCTCTCTTTCTAATGAGTTTTTCACTCTGTGTATCAGGCTTATCCGTCATTATGATTGATTTTATTCAAACAATCTCGAAAATGATAACTAAATTATCCAAAATGCGTTAGAAAATTGTTTGAATCGATTAAGGTATGACAAGATTCGTTCGAAAAACTCGCTAGTTAAAATAAGATCAGCCTAAAACTACGCTTAATGGGAATGCAACACAGGAAAGTATGGAACGGACACACCTGTTTGATGTCTTCTTTCTGTTTTGCATCCGCTGCTCGGAGGTCCAAATATGTACGGTCTTTAAGTTGTGGACTGTAGATGGTCGCCTGGCTCGGCCTTTTCTAACGTTTGTAAATTAAAACACTCAAAATAATTTACTTTACTGCTTTTTGTATTGACAATAGGCTGACACACAAGAAGAAAAAAATGATTAATACAACAATATAAACAAACTGTCTTATTTTGACAGTAAAAAACCATGGTAACGTTGTTCACTTAAAGTATATCAAACACCGTCCTAACGGCACCGTTTACGCGATTTACCGCGTTCGTGTTATCTTTGCACACATGCACGGTTTTCGTCAGTTTGATTCTATTTTGATTCGAGTATGGATCATAGACGTGCTGTGGCGATTTTAAAGTCTTACAGGCGTATCAAAAAACGAAGAAAGGCACGAAACAGAATTTTGTGGGTTCAACCCATCAATATGGGAAGGAAACAATTCGTTGCATTCTTTGTACTATTTGGTCAGTTGGGGGAAGACGAAAAAAACTTTTTTAACTATTTTAGAATGTCCATATCCAGATTTGATGACCTACACGAACGATTAAAAAATTTGCTTCAACGTCAAGATACATTTATGAGAGAGTGCATACAGCCTATGGAAATATTGGCTGTTACAATCAAAATCAGGATTGACCTTCAAACATATTTTATTCCAGGCACTTCTTGTACAGTTTCTGTCCTTATATATAGAACTTGTTTTGTCCCAAATACCCGGCCTTGCTTCCACCAAAGATATAAGCATATCCATATCTATATCTACTGCCATTGCGAAAAATATGATTATGATAAAATATACTAAATAAAATAATGTTCCCGCCAATGAACCAAGAAAATGTCGTAAGCGCGGTACACGTGCAAGCATCAATTAAATCTTAAGTTCTACTGGAGGCATGTCTCTCCGAGCATCAACACGGTAACGGTCGCCTTGAATTGTAGTGGGGGCTCACGGTAACATCGCGGTGGAACGGAACCGTGTACACGGTGCCGGTGCGTGTGAAAGGTCACATATACTGCCTAATCCCTTAACCGTATAAACGGTGCCGTTAGGACGGTGGCTGGCCGTGTAAGTTTGCAACGGGCCTTAGGATGTTTAAAAGAAAGTATAGAAATCCGGCCATTCCGAAAGAACGTTTTTACGGATTCCGAATCGGTAAGGTTGTACGACGTCCGAGGTTCGCTTGTCAAACTAACAAGTTTGTTTACTTTTAAAATAATGTTTATAATAGTTGGTAATTTTCATTAAAATAAAACTATTTGGGCTAAGCTAAAACTACAGAGTTCAAATTTTTCACAAAATTTTAAACAATATTTTATTAATTAAAAAAAAAAAATAAATCAGCACTAAATAAATTTTCTGTCTCCTGATGATGAACGTTTCTACGTTCGAATCATGTAGAGACCCCTAGAGAAATTTTATTCTAATAAATTTTTTGGAGGAATACTTTAGGTTTTTTTCTTTCTTTCCCATAAAATAGTAAACCTACGCCCATTTTGTGTTTGAGCAAAAAAGGATATTTAAAAACGAATAGTAATCTGGGTAAAATTAATTGATTCAGCCGATACTGTTTTCTTGGTACTGATAGACAGTTAAAAGTCTTTTTGGAATATATTAACGGCCTACACAAAAATATCAAGTTTACAATAGAACAGGAAAGTAACAATTTTATCAATTTTCTTGATTTAAATATTAAGAGAGAAAATGATAGACACGTTTTCTCCGTTTTCCATAAACCATCTCATACTGATACTGTCATACACAATTCTTCTTGCCACCCTATACAACACAAATTAGCTTATTTTCACAGTATGATCCATAGACTAGTAACTCTCCCTCTAAATAAAATCAATTTTCAAAAAGAACTAAACATTATTAAACAAATTGCAGTTAATAACGAATATAATTCAAATTTAATTGGCCAAATCCTAAAAAAGAAAACTTACAAAAAGGCTATTGACTTAGTTTTTCCTAGAAGCAAAAACTCTGACCAATTTAAACTTGTCACTTTCTTTGGACAACCTAGCAAAGTAATTGTCAATTTTCTTAACAAACTTGATATAAATTTGTGTTACAAAACTAATAACTCTTTAAGTAAATTCATCAAAAACAATAAAACTAAAAGCGATAAAAACAAAAAATCAGGCGTCTATAAATTAAAATGCAAAGATTGTCCTAAAACATACATTGGCCAAACAGGTAGACAGTTTGACAAAAGAATACAGGAACATTATAACAGTTTTCTAAAAAATAAAACAGACTCAAACTATGCTAACCATTTACTTGATTATCAACATAATTTCGATCCTTCCTTTAAAATCTTACACACAGAAAACAAAGGCTTAAAACTGAATTTGTTAGAATCTATGGAAATAAATAAACTTAAAAATACGGACCTGTTACTTAATGATCAATTAGATTTAAATAATTCACCTTTGCTAAATTTATTCTGTTAACCATATAATTAAGATTTTGTAAATACCTACCGATATTGTACCTAATTTAATTAAATTTTTAAACCCCCTGTTGGATTTCCCCGCAATTGTAACCCTCCCACTGTTTTATTTACATCTTAAATAGTTTAATTTTATTGCACCCAATTTTTACTTTTCACCTTTATTAAATCATTGTCATCTGACGAAGCTACAGTGTTAGCGAAACATGTCATTTTCTGTCTAATATAGTGGAAATTTACAAGTTCAACTTTGTTTTACTGTATCTCATAATACTATAATCTGGGTACTAAACACAAACTGTGATGGATCAGTTTTATGTCCTAACAAGGGTCGATATGAAATTATATCCGTTCAGTTAATTGGAATAGCCGATATATCCATTCAGTCAATTGTAAAGAACACAGAAAATATTCATGTAGGGGTAGAAAAATAACATTACACATTTAAATAATTTACGTTTTCTGATTTATTTTTCAGAGGAGCGATACCAAATGTTGGCAAGTATACCGGGCAGTGTATATGCGGTATTAAGTTTTGGATTACTGGTACTCTCCCAATGGCTGGACAAATAGAATACGGCAATAATTTTATAACAGGAAAGCTAGTTCTGCTAGATGGATGGGACAGCCGGGATTATCTAAATTCAAAATTATTTTATAAACGTAGGTAATTGGTTACCAATATTATCACGAAAGGAAGTTCTTGGAAATGATTTGTATTCGGTAGTTAAGGATGTTGTTGTTCATTTTTAGTTGAATCATAAGTGATTTATATTGAGATATTGAGTTCCCGCGTTACCACTGGTTTGGCTGTACTTTTTCTGTAAAAGATATACCGGGTTATTCGACACGATATATGCGTACAGGGGATCTCGAAGATGGTTAAATTGAGGCAAAGGCTAAATTGAAAACACATTTTAAGTTTAGGGACCAAAACTTTAAAACAAATTATAGTAACTACTATCTAGTATACACCAAATAAAAACTCTTTAGGGACAATTTTTTTATTATTAAAAATCGGCATAAACACCATAGTTTGCTGTGTAATGGAAATAAATAACTAAAGATAATAATTTGACATACTAACGGTGACTGATGACGAAACGTTAAAATTTATAAAACCTATGATTTGTTTAAAAGTTTTAAAGCGTAGAAGTTCCTAAAAGTGTTTAAAATTTAAAGTTTGTTCGGGTTTGTTCCAGTGGCGGCTCGTGATAGTTAAAACGGGTGGGGCCAAAATATTAAAATAAAAATATTTAATGAAAATATAAAAAACTCAAAAAAAAAACTTACCTTGAGTTTTTGTTATAAGTAACTCTGGCAATGGACGACCCAATTCCAACTTGTATTTTCTTTTCTAATGAGAGAGGGGAAAATCGCGAATTTTTTAAAAAACCTATTTTATTCATTTTAAAACTGAATAAATTAAACCCGGAACATAACCCACAAACCCACTGACAAACTGACCTTCTACTAAACCTAACCTACAAAAGGCACAGAATAAAAATAGTCAAAACGAAAAGCTGTTAAAAAAAATGTTAACTTCATATTTGGACAGGGAAAACCGTATTATAAACAGCCGCCATCTGGTATCTGGTAGTGGAAGCAAATCAAGGCCCAATCCCCAATTCGATTGCGACTCTTCATTCTCGATAACTAAAGCACGTGTTCCTGTAAATCCACCAATCGCGGCTTGATGTAAGGATCCGGCCCGCCACGAAGGCATATGCGCCAGTAAGAGAAGGCGATATGTTTATTATCTCTCTCGTAAGCAAGGTGTTGTCTGGCCATCTCCGGGGAATTTTCCTAGTCTCAGGGAGTTTTTGCAGAGTTAGACGTTATCAGATATCGTAGGTTTTATATTATTCACATTTACAAAAAGAATGAAGCGTAGAGAGCCTAAGTAATAATTACGAGTGTGAATAAATAGCTGGTGTACAGGTAGGGTAGGTAGGGCCATGGCACTGTGGCCCTACTGTAAGAGCCGCCACTGGTTTGTTCTATCTAAAGAAGAAAACGTCAAATATGAAAACTAATAACGCCATCTTGTAAAACTTAAAATAGGCTAAAAAAACTCCATTCGGAATATTTTCAATTAAGTATCATTTATCAAATGGTTAAGCCTAAAAATACGCAAATTGAACCATTTTCGTATCTGATACATGTGAAAAATGGCAATAATCTCCCTGAACAGTATTAAAATCAAAATATGCTAATAAAAATCTGCATAATATTTCCAACTGAAGTCCGAGATACAAAATGTTAGATTGTAGGTACAGAATAAAGTTTTAGTTTTCTGGTTCAAATCTTTTAAAAATAAAGTATAGCCAAAAGTTGAACGTGGCGTACAGTGCCATTGAAAATAGCATAAACAAACCGCACCTTTAAAATTAAAGTGACACAATCCAAAAAATATAGTTTTGCAGAAAACAGGAAAAACTGTAAAATATATTCGACCCCTCTAACTCTTTTGTCTCCTAAGCCCAAGTAATAAATTAAATTAAATGTTAAATTTGGGGAAACATTAGCTAAATGGTTTTACTAGAAGACAATTATTTAAATTTGATATTAAAACCTACCCTTAATAGAAAAAAAAAATAAAAGAAAAAACAAGTTAGGTCTTTTTACTGCCAAATTTTTTTTCAAGGAACGAATTATTTGGAATTATGTCATTTTAAAATTAAAATTGTCGTTGAATTCAGCGAGTCATTTTAGAATAATGTCCTTTTTTTTTATTAAAGACCAGTTACTTTTTTGTAAAATGTTTGGAATTAAGTCAGTTTTTAGACTTAAAGCAGTGTCAATTTTCCGTCGCATGCGACAATATACCGAAATGATATTCTTTAGTATTAAAAAGACTCGCGAATACCGTTATATGAAAAAGGCATAAATAGGTTCCTATAATTTGGGAGAAGCAATTTGGTATTAGGTCAAGCGGCAGCTAATAGAGGGCGGTATTAGTGTCATTTTATGATTAATCCTAGAAATATACAATTTTCGAGTTGTGTCACTTTACTTTTAAAGGTACGAAACTTTTTAAAACCATTTTATCAACAATTAAAACTAAGCCAGCCAAGGGTACATTTAACAAGTATTTAATCCTCTGCAAGAAAATACAAGTCAATGGTTATGATAAATAAAGTTTAGCTGCGTCGAGACAAAGTTTAAATAAAAAAATGTAGAATAAAAGAAAATACAAATAGCTGTACCTTCCTGCCTATAATGTATGCACGCCACTAGTTAAATTCGTGATAAAAGATGACCATATGCAATGCGAATGGCCTATTCGTCATTTTTCTTACATATTATGCGCCTGGTTTTCACAGAAGAAAAAATACACAATTTCTTGTCTACGCTGTTGCCAACTGATCATTGTTCTTTCTTTTGTTTATCAGACAGTGCAGTGGCAGCAAATGGCGAGTAGACCACTCTTATTTGATTATGGTTGATATATTAATGGTTCAATCCAATTAAGTGGATTAGGTTTTCATGTTACAAAATAAATGTACTCATACATTTACAAAAAATGCAAAAAATATATTTTTTTTAATTTAAGCTAGTCTTTTTTTAAATTATTATTTACAAGGAGTTGTAAAAATGTATACTGAAATGACAAGTTGTGTATATTTTTTTAAGTTCAAAGGTTTTGTCACGCTGTACTTAAAGTTGTTATTGTTATGGCTGTTAAAGTATCTTTTTTTAAATAAATTTTATTATTCTTACAAGGCAGTTTCCTTTTAAGTGTATAAAATGCAACTAAAACACGAATGTAATACTTTTACCCACAAGAAGTCAGAAATATATCGGATTTAATTAAATAATAATAATCTGACATTTTTCGACTTGAAAATTTTAATTTTACGCTATTATACAGTGACCGGCAGAAAGTGCGCAGCATATGGGAAACTTTTTTATCTTTAAGTTTAGAAAATTAATTTTATTCTAAATAGGTTCTGCATGTTCTCAAACCAAAATAACACTCATTAAATCAAAAATTTGAAATTCCGCTAAGAGTTAAGTACCTCCATCTTTCATTTTAGAATATTTTTTTACTAAGAATTATTGTTTTAATTTCAAAGTTATACCCAAATTCCAAATTTCGCTTATTTTGGACAAAAAAATGGATTTAATCGTGTTTTCTGAATAACCCTGTATAAAAAATAAATGGCAACCGAACAGTACGAAAATAGGATTTTCTGCAGACTTTGTTAGAGATTACCGTCGATCATAAGTCCGATTAGTTTGTTTTCATAATATTATGTCTTTTTAAAATAAAAACATAACAATATTAAATATTTTTGCTGCACACCGTATTTTATTTTCTGAGGGAACAAGTTAATGTCATCTAACTGAAATTTTTTGATTTACATTGACTTAAAACATCTCCTAAATAGTTTTTTATACATTGAAGTATGCATAGAAAGTTTCCTTATTTTGCGTGACGAATAAAATCCGTTCAAAATATATTTTTAATTTAAATTTTTTTCTTTATAAATCAAAAGGAAACTTTCTATGCATACTTCAATGTATAAAAAACTATTTAGGAGATGCTTTAAGTCAATGTAAATCAAAAAATATCAGTTAGATGAAATTAACTTGTTCCCTCAGAAAATAAAATACGGTGTGCAGCAAAAATATTTAATATTTTTATGTTTTTATTTTAAAAAGCCATAATATTATGAAAACAAACTAATTGGACTTATGATCGACGGTAATCTCTAACAAAGTCTGCAGAAAATCTTATTTTCGTACTGTTCGGTTGCCATTTATTTTTTATACAGGGTTATTCAGAAAACACGATTAAATCCATTTTTTTGTCCAAAATAAGCGAAATTTAGAATTTGGGTATAACTTTGAAATTAAAACAATAATTCTTAGTAAAAAAATATTCAAAAATGAAAGATGGAGGTACTTTACTCTTAGCGGAATTTCAAATTTTTGATCCTACCTCGTATACCATAAGACTTTTACCGGATTTAATGGGTGTTATTTTGGTTTGAGAACATGCAGAACCTATCTAAAATAAAATTAATTTTCTAAACTTAACGATAAAAAAACTTTCCCATATTCTGCCGGTCACTGTATGACATAATAGCTATTTCAGAAAATAAAACCCGAGATAAAAGTTTCAGGAAAGTTCCTGTCAAAACAAAAACCTAATTTGGGTAGATTTTTGGGTGTTGGAGCTGGAACGTATTTTGTTCTTGTCTGCGGCCTGATTTTATACTTACCTTTTTAGATTCAGAGATTTATTAGGGATTTGTTTTTTAATAATAACTCTTCTATTTTTCTTTGGCCCAACGAATACTTTTTCTTTTTTGAGTTGGTAATATTGTCTGTAATAATGTACACTATAACTATGTAATCCTCGAATTTACCCAAATCAACATTATCCATATTTCTTCGATTTATGATAACCTTTAGTGTCAAAAGAATTACCTTGTCGGACTTCCATTGTCGTTAATTTGTTACTTAACACAACGTTTCGGTTAGTTAGTTATCTGTAGCCGTTTTCAAGTGTAAGTCAGAGATAATGGAAGTCCGACAAGGGATTATTAATTTCGGCATGGCCAGGGCGCGAATTTCCATACATACAGTGTGACCAGTAAAGTCCGCATCATAGGAGATTTTTATTTTAATAACTTTATTCGAAATTTGACTTTGGCATCAAGTTCTGCTTCGATCGAGATGAAAATTAAGCACAAAAATAGTAGTCACGTGATTCGCATTATCTGTCAAATTTTAATTTTTTACGAAAAATAATTCAAAAGTGGGGTTTCTGAAAGTATCGAAAAAAGTTATTAGAAAAAGTTTTTTTAAATGCAGTTTTTAGCCCACGTGCAATATTTTAGCCGCATAAGATAATTTTGATTTTTTACCCATATTTTGTAAATTGCACCACTTTTGCAAAATAAGACTTAACGTAACCTACATAAAAGTTCTTAGTTTTGACAATGCTTTATTTCAGATATATTTTCTTTAAAGTAGCGCCATATTAAATGTGTGTTTTTCTACAAAATCAAAATTGGGCTATTAAAATTTGTGTTGTTTTTGACCCTGTATAAGGTAACTTCATAAAATCAGTATTTTTGAAAACGTAGTTTGTGTCTAAAAGTAATACACCTTAATATTAAGACAAAAAAGGACACTTTGTCATCAGCAAAGTGTTCATTAAGTGGAAATAGTTATTTATGCAACTAGTGCAAAAAGTGTATGTTTATTGCACACGGCATAGAAGTTATTCACTGAGACGTAGTCAAGGTGAATAATATGCCATGTGCAATAAACACACTTTTTGAACATGTTACATACACTATTTTTTCTACGATCGTTTTTTATTTAACAAAAAAGTTTAAAATCGCTCTGTATTGCCTCTCCTTTGTGTGCAAAAGTTGTAATTCAAATTTGACAATGGATCATAGATACCTTTGACTTCAACATAATAAAATTATGGCGCCCTGTCAACGTGAATTCTATTTCGATAGGGTATCGACGGTGTGCAACACACAATACACATACTATAAACAAATTGTTCGTTTCCTAGGTAATTTACTTTATTGCACTAGGGCAAAAAGTACTTTATTGCATAGTATGCAATAAAGACCTACTTTGTCATTAGAAATTCATACACAAAATAACATTTTTTGAACGATCGTAGAAAAATAAATTTTAGTGGTGGGTAAAAAATCTAAATTATCTTATGCAGCTGAAATTTTGCATGTGGGCTAGAAATTGCATTTAAAAAAACTTTTTCTTATAACCTTGTTTGATATTTTCAGAAATAACCCCACTTTTGAATTATTTTTTGGAAAAAATTAAAATTTGACAGATAATGCGAATCACGTGACTACTATTTTTTTGCTTAATTTTCATCTCGATCGAAGCAGAACTTGATGCCAAAGTCAAATGTCGAATAAAGCTATAAATTAAAAAAATCCCATATGATGCGGACTTTACTGGTCACACTGTATATGTAGATTATTTTAATTCTAAAAAAAAAACATGTTTGTAAGAGGTGACTGCTTTTATTATAATAATTTAATACATAAGAACTGTTGCAAAGTACTTACACAAATAAAAAGAAATATTAAATAATTTATTATATACAAACTTCGGTTTTAAGTTCCTGAGGAAATTAACAATTGAAGACATTAGTGGATAAAGGTGTAATGTCGCATTTTTTGTTAAAACTACTTTTTCTACTTTTTGAGCATCCCTGGTATAGATCTTACTTTTAGTAAACCTTAAATGCATCTTTCTTCATAATAAAAGATTTTTTTTAAGGATAAAGGTGTTAAGTCACTCAAGCATCTAGCATGTCGTAGTGAATAAAGGTGTCATGTTACAATCTTGCTACATGATACTATGAAAAAAACTATGAATTTGCTTTTATTATTAAAGTGCACCAAATAAAATTAGTTAATTTTACCTAAATTATGCGGTGTTCAAAAATAAAATTAAATAATATTTAAAAAAGTTCTAAGTCATAACGCGTTTTATTGAATAAAACTTCGAAGTTTAAAAATGTGACATGACACCTTTATCCACTAATGTCTTCAATTGATGTTTTGTCGTTCAAATTTTCAGTATTTTTGACAGCAGTAAAAATGCTGTTAAAATGTACAGTACGCGTCTAGCAAAAGAAATCTTAAATGAAATTTGCTCCTGTAGGAGTAAACAACTCAACAAATACTAAAAAAAAATCAATGTTTTAACTTATTCGTTAACGGCAGAGTGAGAACTCGCGCTCTATCAATCAAATTTAACGATGTTTTGGTTTATTTTATTAGGAAATCGTTCTTTTGTTAGACGGATAGACTATTTTGAGGAGCAAATACTTTATATTATAACATATAAATCCATACAAAACACTTTAATAACTTTCTTTCTACAGATGGAGATTTTTAAAGGCGGATTTTATTACCATATATACTTCCCCAGTCAATATTTGGGTCTAACTGACCTTTGACATGAAACAGAATATATTCTATATTATATTATTTCGTATATAGATACTAACTGAGGGGTAGGGGTAAACTTAATTGACTTAATTATCATTTTTAACAAATAACTGTCCATTTGGGAAGGTTTAAAATTTAAAACCCTAAAGCAAATACGAACAAACCCAAACAACTTTTTGGCATATTTTACTTTAAATTACGCACCTTATATTTAAATGTAATTATTATTTAGTTACCCATTCATCTGTAAAATGTAGCACAATTTGGAGCACAATGAAAGGGGACAAATGTACCTATATGGCGATTTAAAAAATAAAGAGTAGGTATGTTTGTTATGCTCCGATTTTGGGTTACACTGTATATTTGTAATTAATAACCAATTATAGCTAAGCGTTCGGGATGGTGGAAAAATTGATGAGTACTTCAACTGAGACCGATTGATGCATATTTCAGCCAGAAGAGTGGAAAAATAATTTCAAGCACCGGTACTATTAATTTTAGGTAGGTATATTTTTCATTGTGCTTTTAATGTTGAACTAAAATCTCTAAAACTGTTCTGGATTCGAATAAATTCCTTGATAATCATTTGTGGTAAATTTGGATATACATTTCATTAAATTTTCTACACGCTCTGCCTATAATCTTAATAAACTTATCACACTGTCCATGTAGAATAAATAAATTCACTATAACTGCATTTGAGTAACTATTATGATCTTCCATTGTACCGCCAACTTAAAATCACAAACAAAGGAATGCCACTTCTTTTAAATATGGAGGCTAACAATAAAATTATTGTTTTCATGACCTCCTACTAACTCGTTGAAAATTACCTACGTGTTTTAAGAAATTTCGTAAAGAAATACTTATATTTAGTGTCCGACCGAAACAAGATTTTCAGCCGAAACCGAATCTTCGGCCTTGGTCTCAGTTTCGGTCGAAACCGAAACTTATTTATACATGTTAAAAATTTCATTGTATACTAAAAAAAAGGTCGACAGAGAAAAATTATAGGATGATATCCCTAAACTTACTCGAACGGTGCGCGACAATTCACGAATACTATTATAAAAAGCTACATTTAACTGCTTTTCAAATCAGTATTAAAATAGATTTAAAAAAAATATTTTTTCAAGTAACCTACAAAAATATATTTCTGGACCACTCTGTTACGCTTGACCAAAAATCAAATGTGTAAAGGCATTTTTTAACGGTGCGCAAACTTAGTAATATTTTAGAGTTTGGAAAAAACAGATTTATTTTTAAGTTGTTTTCATTCAAAATAGCTATTTACCTAACAAGTGCGGAAAATGAATTTTTCCGCACGAATCTGCCGTTCACCGAACGACGCGTAGTTCGGTGAAGCAGCCGAGTGCAGGGAAAACATTTTCCGCACGTGTCAGGTACAATAATTTTTCCACAGACGTGTGGAAATAAGTAACACATATTTCAAAGAAATTTAATAATTTTTAATTAACTATAACAATCACATACATATGTAACAGTAACTAATTCTGAGAAAAAAGTAATAACTACAAGTTATAACTGATATATTATTGATTTTGACATAATCGTGCCGAAAAATGTTTCCGCACTAGTGTGGAAAAACCAATTTTCCTCACGGATATCAGTGCGGAAAATTGATTTTTCCACACGCCTGTAGGAAAAAAAATTTTTCATTACGGCTACAGATAATAGGGTAAAATTCAGAAAAGTTGCTCAGAAATACATGCATAATCTCAAAATTAAAAAACTTATAGATGGGTCTATTTAAAATAAGGATGTTGCCACTTGTTTTGTGCAGAAGCGGAAATACTGCATTACCGAAAATATTTTAAAACGATAGAACATGGTCGTTCATCGGAACAACCAAATTAAAAAAAAAAAATGTATAACCCGTATTCCATAAAAGTCTAACGATCCATCCACCGTGAAACACCCTGTAGGACGTTCTATTTAAAATGAAAAAGTATTCTTTATGACTAACCCTGTACAGTTACAGAAACGGTTTCGTTCTTTCTAGGTTTAAATTACATTCAGTAGTTTTTGCAATATTCCAGACATCTCCAAAAAATAAAAAATTTCAAAAACCTTTTCCACCTTTAAAATTCTGCCAAAATTTGTAGATTTTTCCTGTGGGATCAATATGTATAATTAAAAGATACTCAGTAACTTGTACTATCTTTTAATGACAATATAATATGTTATCAGACTCTTTTGTGACGCGGTTAAGCCGGGATTGACCAACTAAAAATCTAGGATGGCGAAATATCTAGTTAAAATATGGAACTTAGATAATAATTATTGTAGATTTTTGATCACATTTTTCTGTATTGATCGCACGAGTCAAGTCACGTTTTCTTGTTGTTCAAAGCAGTCCCTCGAGTATTAAGTTTATTTGGCGCGGTCTAAAAGTATATACGACAGCCCAACTTTGAGAATAGTTCAGTGCTCATTTTGTTGTAAATCGTCGATACTACGAAAAAAATAGGTATTTGTAGAGTTGATTGCATTACAGCCTTGTTCAAATAGAACATTCCGCAAATTTTACCAGATGTACCATTGCAGACAATAGGACAAATATATTTGTTTTAGTCTCCTAGACTATTATATTATGTAACATAATATAGAAACTTTTTCTACATGTGACATTATCAACTGATACTGGTTTCTTCCTAATTTTCCAAATAGAAATTCCTAAAAGGTCCCTTTTCTGTAGTGGGCCGAAGCAAGCCCACGCATCAGTTTTCAGAGACTAGATTTTCTTGGTGTTTAATATTTAAGTTGAACGGTGAGTAGAATAAACCCGTTTAATTAACTCTCCTAGTACCCATAACAAACATTTCATTTATCATCATTTGCCATTATGAATTTAATATTATTAGTTTATTCATATTAACTACGGTACAATAGGTTGCCAAACCTTGCGCTCACTGAGAACTAATCCAGCTGTTTGTATGCTTGTATTTATTTAAAAGCACATGGCATTTTGGCGACTTTGTACGAACATAAATTATAATATGTCAACACAGCAGTAAATGCGAAACATGCGCAGGCGCATCTCTTGCCGCGTGATTGGCTCTTCTACAATATTGGGCGGCGAGACTCTTGTCTCTTGCCAGGGTTATTCATAGAGTTTATAGTTCGTAAATTTAGTGCATATCAAATCTATCGCACGTTTAGTTCGATGTTTCAATGGTACATAAAATTAACGCTGTGTTTTTGCAGGCCATTATGTTAATAAAACATTTAGACCCCCCCCCCCCCCCACGGTACAAGTTTAAAATAAGGTGAATGCGAGTCCTGTGAGTCTCTGTCGCCAACAGCTTAACGTCATTTAAACCAGACTTCAACAGGGTGCCATAAATGACAGGTGAGTTAGCCACGATGCGGCGTGTTCGTAGAGAAATTTGACATGCAAGTTACAGGTAGGTAAGGTTTGTTGTCTTGAACTTGTGAAATAATGTAATATTAAATTGTCATCAATATTTGCTAGATTTACTATATAAAAAAACGATAATGCCAGGCCAGGATTAAATGTAGAGCGAAAAGCTATAATTCACACCAGATTGAGGGGTATGTACCGGGTGGTCAAATAAGCAAGGACGTCGGCTTTATCTCGGAAACCATTAATCGTACAACTTTCGGAAAGATATTTTTATGAGTAAAGTGGTCAAGAGAAATTCCTGGAAATTACTTTTAAGTTCCTCATTTCGCCGCAAGGGGGCACAATTAAAAATTGTTTTTTTAAATTCTAAATTTCTCCGAAAATTCCCATATTAAGGTATAACTCTGATTACATCATTGGAAAGCTTAGACAATTCTGCATCATTTTGGTTTAAGGCTCATTGGCGTACCGACCTTGATAAGAGTGGGAGAAGCTATTGAAAGTGTAAACATTAAAATCGCTGTAACTTCTAAACGACTTATCCGATTTTACTAAATTTAAGCTTGTTTGGAAGGGGAAAATAAGCATTATTCAATTGCCGTATCCGAAAGTACACGATAGTGTTTAATAAAATTGCTAGAGGGCGCAATTTGTAATAATAACAGTCTTTTCGATTTTATCCCGAAAATTCAAATCATACGGTATAACTATGACATCATAATCGAAAAGTAGATGAAATTTGCAAGAAAAGATGTGAAGACCGCAGTTCGATATCTTTGTTCGTTTCAGAGTTATTGCCAAAACAATAATTTTTAATACAAATTGCGCCCTCTAGCAATTTTATTAGAAACTATCGTGTACCATTAGATACGACAATGTATTAAAAATTATTGTTTTGGCAATAACTCTAAAACGAACAAAGATATCGAACTGCGGTCTTCACATCTTTTCTTGCAAATTTCATCTACTTTTCAATTATGATGTCATAGTTACACCGTATGGTTTGAATTTTCGGGAAAAAAACGAAAAAACTGTTATTATTACAAATTGCGCCCTCTAGCAATTTTATTAAACACTATCGTGTACTGTTGGATACGGCAATTGAAGACACTTATTTTTCCCTTCCAAACAAGCTTAAATTTAGTAAAATCGGATAAGTCGTTTAGAAGTTACAGCGATTTTAATGTTTACACATTCCCCACTCTTATCAAGGTCGGTACGCCAATGAGCCTAAACCAAAATGATGCAGAATTGTCTAAGCTTTCCAATGATGTAATCCGAATTAATTGTGGCCCCTTGCGGCGAAATGAGAAACTTAAAAGTAATTTCCAGCAATTTCTCTTGACCACTTTACTCATGAAAAAATCTTTCCGAAAGTTGTACGATTAATGGTTTCTGAGATAAAGCCGACGTCCTCGCTTATTTGACCACCCGGTACATTTAAACGCTATTGCTGCGGAATTAATAAGCATGGAAGAAAAAAATTGGAAACGGGGAAATTAAGAGAAAATACGGTTCTGATAGGAGGAAGAACACTACGGAGGTAGAAGATACCGAGCTGGTTAACTTTCTAAGATAATATCCTTTCACGACAGCCTTAAACGGAAACCAATTTCCCTGGATCCTAAACAACAAGAGACGTCTACTAGGAGCGTCAGATATAAACAACCGATGTGCTGTTAAAAAACTATTTTTGACTGATAAAAACAAAGAAAGAAGTTTAAAATTTTATAGAATATCTCAACCACAATAGTTTGAGGAAAAAACATTTCAAATGTGTGACAACGGGAGATATAACCATCATAAAACTAATTAAAATTTGCGGCTTGATTAGTGCGTAGGGCCCAGGAGTTTTGTAAATTGTTCTAGAAAGCATGGACGACTCCTGTTTTTCGAAATATACTTCTTCGAGTTGATGATTCCACCGGAGTGGTATATGAAGATTGAGGATTACATCGTCCAGCACGACAATGCTTCGAACGTCTTTCCGTGGAGTTCGAAGAGTCGAGACCTCAATCCTATTGAGAACGATGGGGGGGGGGGGGGGGGGGGGAATTACAAAATATATGTATAGGCGTGATTTAAGACCCAAAGAACTCCGACACTTGAGCATGGCATGAAATAACTCCAGAATTCCAGAAATTTGAAAACTTTCATGTTTACCTCCTATATAGATAGCAAGGTGAAATCATAGATACCAGTGACCACCTACCTTTTTGAAACGTTTTCACAATAGTCTATAAGAGCAACGTTTTTTTTTTCTTGTACCAGTATTCTTGGCCGCAATGGTGGCCTTTTTCGCAAATGTGGCAGATTCCGTATAAACCTTTAAACTGCTACGCCAACTTAATGAACAACTTAGGGGATTGCCTTAATCACTTTAAAAAATATACTTTTAGGAATAATGCATTACGAACTTACCCTTGGGCAGTTTTGTAGTTCTTATCGTTTTCAAGCTAGCAGTACTTAAAATTGATACTTTACATAAATATAATTTTATATTAGTATTCACCTGAAGACGACTGGAGATACTTACCAGTTGAAACGTTGTGATATGAAAAACTAAAGGCAATGGAAGTCCGAAACACATCTATGACTCATAATTTTATAAGCATCGCACTGAATAAACTAAATTCCATATTTTATCTCTGATAATACAATGGATTGGATGTTTTTGATTCATTTAACGATTTTTTTATTGTAGGTCTTACCACTGACTTAGTATTAATCTTATGTTAGGTATGTACAGATACAGAGTCGTTGAAAATATACAGGATGTTTGAAAATGTTTTATTATATTTAAATCCTGATATGAAAAAAAAAATTTCAGAAAAATATTTTAAAATCTCGCTTTGCTATAAGCGCGAAAATTTACTATTTGTCTTTAAGGTCAGGTCCTTATCCCTTTTTTAGGACTGCCGAAAAAAACCAGTAGGTACGGAGTGTTTGCACCATTTAAATGTAATAAGTCATTTTCATAACTTTCTGTATACATGGGCCAGTTTAAGTTCTGGTACTTTCGGTCTTCTTTTGTTGACGCATGCGCGATATTGCAAAATATGCAATAGACAAAAACGATGGGCGCCGGATATTACCGGCTAAAACAAGTCATACAATATTAAAATAATTCGTCATACAGTGTCACCAGTAAAGCCCGCATCATATGGGATTTTTTTTTATTGATAGCTTTATTTAAAATTTAACTTTAACATCAAGTCATCAAGTTCTGCTTCGATCGAGATGAAAATTAAGCAAAAAAATAGTAGTCACGTGATTCGCATTATCTGTCAAATTTTAATTTTTTCAAAAAATAATTCAAAAGTTGGGTTATTCCTGAAAATATCGAAAAAAGTTATTACAAAATAGCTATTTACCTAACAATAGTTTTTCTACAGACGTGTGGAAATAAGTAACACATATTTCAAAGAAATTTAATAATTTTTAATTAACTATAACAATCACATACATATGTAACAGTAACTAATTCTGAGAAAAAAAAGTAATCTACAAGTTATAATTGATATATTATTGAATTTGACATAATCGTGCCGAAAATTTTTTCCGCACTAGTGTGGAAAAACCAATTTTCCGCACGGATAACAGTGCGGAAAATTGATTTTTCCAGACGTCTGTAGGAAAAGTTTTTTTAAATGCAGTTTCTGGCCCACATGCAAAATTTCAGCTGCATAAGATAATTTTGATTTTTACCTATATTTTGTAAATTGCACCACTTTTGCAAAATAAGACTCAACGCAACTTACATAAAACTTCTTAGTTTTGACAATGCATTGTTTCAGATACATTTTCTTTAAAGTAGCGCCATATTAAATGTGTGTTTTCTACAAAATCAAAATTGGGCTATTAAAATTTGGTCGCATGTGATGCAAAGTTTATTTGTTTTTGACCCTGTATAAGGTAACTTCATAAAATAAGTATTTTTAAAAACGTAGTTTGTGTCTGCGTTAACGATATTATGACATAGCTTAAGAATAAATTATAATATAGGGGTTTTAAATTAAATCGTTGAAAATAGATAAACTTTACGTTGTTAAACTAAAATTTATTTTTCACTTAAAAAACACTTTACTGAAGACACTGTGTTCTTTTTTGTCTTAATATTAAGGTGTATTACTTTCAGACACAAACTACGTTTTCAAAAATACTTATGTTATGAAGTTACCTTATACAGGGTCAAAAAAAAAACTGCATCACATGCGACCAAATTTTAATAGCCCAATTTTGATTTTGTAGAAAACACACATTTTATATGGCGCTACTTTAAAGAAAATGTATCTGAAATAAAGCATTGTCAAAACTAAGAAGTTTTATGTAGGTTGCGTTGAGTCTTATTTTGCAAAAGTGGTGCAATTTACAAAATACAGGTAAAAAATCAAAATTATCTTATGTAGCTAAAATTTTGCATGTGGGCCAGAAACTGCATTTAAAAAAACTTTTTTCGATATTTTCAGAAATAACCCCACTTTTGAATTATTTTTTGGAAAAAATTAAAATTTGACAGATAATGTGACTACTATTTTTTTGCTTAATTTTCATCTCGATCGAAGCAGAACTTGACGCCAAAGTCAAATTTTGAATAAAGCTATTAATAAAAAAAAATCCCATATGATGCGGATTTTACTGGTGACACTGTATATTTTGTCGTGTCACTTTACTACGTGTACGCCTTTTTTTATAAATACGACCGTATGTACGTCTTGATAAAAAGATTAACAAGTTTGATGCTTAATAATAATAATTATTCTTAGTAGCTATTTGGAATATGTCTACAGTTAGTTTACTTATAACAGTCGAAACGTTGATCAAATTAATGCTTATCAAATTGGCCAATCATGTGTCGGAAGTACCAGTACTCAAATATTGGTTTGGAAATAATTGCAGGTAACAGTATTTAGCAAAATCGATCTACCGTAAGATTTCTACCTATTTTGACAATTTTTTAACTTAAAAATAAGACAATCTGAAGTTTAGGTTGTAGCCAAAATATTCTTTATAAAAGTGTTTTAATAATGTGACCAGTTGACACTAGTCGAATAAAAGGTTTACGTACACTCTACAGTTTACATAGAGAAATAAAACCAAGAGAAACCATCCAATATAAACATTTTACCGATCATAACTGTGTACGACGCACAAATCTGTAATGAGTTACGCCAAACGTTGCCTGTGATATACATTTAGCGAATGCAAATATCCGTCTAGTGAACTTCGCTTCTCGGCATTTACATCGAGACTAGTGATGCCGCGAGACGAGACGAGAATTGGCCCATTCTCGTCTCGTCTCGTGAGGCGAGAATTGGCCCATTCTCGTCTCGTGAGGCGAGAATTTTTTTTTATCTCGTCTCGACGAGAAACGCGTTTTTCTCGCTCGAGAGTGCCATTGTCTCGTCTCGTCTCGTTTTTTCTCGTGAGTAGCGAATCATAAAAAATATTTTTTTATACGAATCTTAAAGGGGGTAAACATTTAAAAGTATCTGGTCGTCTCGCAGAAGGGTTTAATATAAGTCGGTTTGTTAGTCATGTGACTTAGAAACTATTTTTCTTAGATCAACAAAATATTGCAAGCGGCCATAAGACATAATTCACGTAATGTAATAGGCTTGGCACCGAGGTATTTTCAGTCCAAAATATACCGGGTGGTAAAAGATACCGAATGGAGAACGATTTATAATAATAATAATTGATTCATAATGGAACTACCCTTCTATTATTATTTATTTTTTGGCATAATTCGGGGCATAATTAACTGCAATAGTTTGGAAAATATTCGACTAAATAAAGGGATCAGCCCAGAATGTCATCCGGGGAAAAACCTTAATTTTTTTATTACATTAATAGAAAGTGCAAGAGAAGAAGTATTTCCGAAAATGCTCTATTTGACATATCAAAATTTAAAAATTCACTTTATTTTTTGCTCCTTTTACCCAAAAAATACAAACATTTATTACGAACAAGCTTAATTTTACGCAATTAGGAAAAATATTGTAAGTAACATGTGCGAAAAGTTCCGTTTCCACACTCACTTAGTGGCATGCCCGGACTTGCTTCGAGCAACTGCCACCTCGTGCGGAAAAGTATCATTTACCGCACTTAATAATTATTTTCAATAGCCAAATTTATGTCTGAGACCTGTGTAATAAAATGAGGCAAAATAAGGCATACACTTGAATCATTCGTACTGAATGTCACTTCACCTATTATATTAGACTTTTTATTTTTAATTTATTTACTAATGTCATAATTGAGACTATTAACTTAATGCTATTGTTTCAATAACACTACTTTCATGGCCCTCCGTTGTCTTTATCTGTGATTTCCTAATAAAGTTTCGGTTGATATACAGGGTGTTATGAAAGTAATGTCAAATATTAAAACTGGTAAGAGAGATGTGAAATGAAATTCATACTTTTATTAATGATTTTTGTGTGAGAAGTTTTTGGCGAATTTCGAATTTTTGATACAAAATTGTTAAATTTAGTCAAAATCTATCGTCTTTTGCCTTGTGAATGAAATTTGACTGGGGTCCTTTTCGATATTGTGTTTTCAATCGAAAATGCTTTCTTTCAGATTTGGTTAATTATTTTAAAATGTCAACTACTAACCGTAGACAGAAGAAAGAGGCTAGACAATTTGATTCTGTTCTCTTGAATATCTGTTTTAAGGTAAATGCCTTCACAATACGATAGAGTGAGAACGTTAAACACATTATTTTTCTGTCTATATATTAGGAGATACCTAAAATTCAGTGTTCTAACAAACGAGAAAATTCCAGAAATTTCTCGATGAGAAACGGTCTTCTCTCGTCTCGTCTCGTGACTTCTCTCGAGAAAAAAAAATTCACTCTCGTCTCGTCGAGACGAGACACGAGAATTTCTCGTCTCGGCGGCATCACTAATCGCGACCTTGCGCCTCGCTTTCGCCCTGTTAGGTGGGATGTCTAGGTTTACTTAGTTTATGCGCTCTATTAACAAAATAAGAATAACAGCAAAGCGACTCGAATTCTGCGACATAAAAATATTTAAACAGTGTCCATTGGCGGCGAAAAGGGGGCGGGGTTAACCCCCCAAAGGTAGGGCTTATTCTAGCTCTGTAGCTAGCAGAAAAATACATTTTTATGACACAAATAAACTTCTACATGTGCGCGTCCGGTCCTGCTGTTACTTTAGAACTGAAAAACCGAGCCGGGCTTGTTGTTGCGCGTTGCGTTTTGTTTGAAATCTGCGCTGGTGCGGTGATGTTGTGTCTGAGTGTATTTATGACCTGGTGTGATATTGCTACTACGGTCAGTTTATTACGATTCAACGAAGTTTTTTGGTTACGGATAATAAAAATCGTTCCGTCGCCAATGCCAATAGAACATCCCCTTCTGAAATCATAACAGTTAGAAAATTTGAGCAACGCCAGCATGTCTACCGATACCTACAATTATTTCGAAACGCTGTTACAAGTTTCAGGTCATTTTTACTGGCCCTGTAATTACTTAAAGAAAAAAACAGAGAACCTTAAGGTAATTACTAATAATAATAATAGTAATACAATTTCACCAAAAATAATAGTTGGTGTTACCGTCAGAACCTATGGCATATAAGATTAGTATAAAAAAAAATTGTTAAATTATTAGGAGAGTTGTAGAGTAATGGCGCTCTGCAAGCCATCATTTTCCATCGCGGCATATCTCAGTGAGAACACAGCGGCGTATACAATGTACAGGGTGTACAGGCAAAACGTGTATAACGTTTGATGACAGAGGCCGATTTGTCTTCAACGATTAACATCTTTCGGAATTTTCCAATTTTTTTAAAAACGTCAATTGATTTTAATGATTTTGGGTGTAAAGTCTAACACTACCTAATGACGTTTTCTAATAGTCGTGACTTTTATACGACCTCCGCTTATTTATAGCAGATTGACTAGAAAACGTCATTTTATAGTAAGAGAGTTCGGTTTTACCATCAGATTTGTCGGATTGCTTACTAATAAATATTCAACGAAAATCTAAAAACAGGGACAGAATGGAACTATAACTTCCAAAACCATAAAGTAAACAAAACAAGCAACTGACATGATTTTGGTGATTCTGCAATTTCCCCGGTTCACTTGGGATCACTTTGACGGTAGGGATCATTTGCCAATCGAACACAGGTCACACACAAGTTAGACCTATCCTTATCGATCTAACTGATTCTAATTGATCTGACCTGTGTTCGATTGACAGACGATCACTATTGGCCCACTACCGTGGATCAGTTATAGTTCCATTCTGCCCCTGTTTTTAGATGTTCGTTGGGTATTTATTAGTATTCTTTGATTATGTATTTTTTCAAGAAAATTAAGTGTGATGTAGAAGTAGAAATGGATGAATTACGTCTTTTTGAGCCCATCTAGGTAAATAACATTTTCTGTGCGTGAATGAGAAGAGGAAATAAAATATGTTAAAGTTGTTTTACTTTAGGCCCCCGCTTTATAAAATACTGCTACTCTCGACTAATTTGTGAACATGAAATGAGGTTAAGTCAAAATCGAAACCCAAATGAACAACTGACATAAAAATCCGTGTTTCACCTTGGATCACTGAACTGATTTTGAAGATTAGATCGATCCAAATCTCTGTCCCAATAGTAACGGCTCAGGTCTCATCTGCGAGGTAAAAACCGAACTCGACAAGTGTTGGAGTGATTATACCACAGAGGAATGATAGGTCAGCGCTTTTTCCAATAGGGTGAAAATCACACCAGAAATGGGCATTTTCATTGACAGGGTGTGATATTATTTATTCAATTAGAATTATGGTTGCTTTGCGTTTTTTTAAAGTGCAATCTTTGACATCGATCTTTATGACTAATTTCTTTTAACGTTTTGGCCATAGTGTTTATTTGGTGATTAGCAACACAAGAACAGTTTTAAGAAACTTAAGAAAAACCAAAGTTTTTTTGAATCTTTGACGTTCTGTACCGGTTAAACCAGCTAAAACTTGATTAAAATCGATCTATTTTGATGTCAGACCTTTAAAGTGGTTATTTAATTATTTTTTTTAATTTCAATTGCAAAATGACATTCGATTCTTTAAAAATCAAAAAGTGATCATTTTGATACAAAGCTTTTCTTTTCCTTTTGGCTTCTTTTCTGCAGTTCACCACTCTACTAATATTTTATACTTATCTACAACATATGTATAAGCACTGGCGGTTGCTATTCCAACTATAAGATCTAAAAATAGATATGTAAAAGTACTTTTTTAAAGCATACCAAAATATTGCCTATTCCTTGCTTTACCCTATTTAAATACATCAATGAATCGTAACTATTTAATACTTAATCACTCCAATGCAAAAATAACCTATACAGTTTAAAAACTATATTTTGTTTATCACTACTAAGCTACTGCTTAAACATACTTAGTGAAAATCTAGTCTTAGGCAAATAACATAAAAAAAATCAATTACCAGCTGGTATTTCGCACTGATCTACAGTGTGTGTATAAAGTCTGGAAACGGCTTAATAACATCACAATTTACTGGCCGATTTAAACCAAATTTGGTACAGTTGTGTAAGAGGATCTAACGCACCGAATGACGATATTGGCGTTGTTGCCAGCTTTTTAGTTTGTCTGGAATTCGAACGAATTTTATATTTTTAAATATAACACCCAGTATAATTTTACATTTTTAAATTCCACATAAAATTATAATTATTTTTTATTAAATGCATTATTAGTCTATACTTCATAGTTTCCGAGATATTGACTCTCGAAAAGTGACATTTTTGAACTTTGACAGCTTATAACTTTCTAACAGTACGTCTTAGAGCAAAACGGCTTACATGTCCCTATCTTCAATTTTTATTATCTTCCCAAAAAAATCAACTTCCGGTTAAACCGGATGTAACTCGAAAGCAGGAAATATAGTTGTTCCGGTTTAACTGAACTGGATTTTTTTGGGAAGATAATAAAAATTGAAGATAGGGACATGTAAGCCGTTTTGCTCTAAGACGTACTGTTAGAAAGTTATAAGCTGTCAAAGTTCAAAAATGTCACTTTTCGAGAGTCAATATCTCGGAAACTATGAAGTATAGACTAATAATGCATTTAATAAAAAATAATTATAATTTTATGTGGAATTTAAAAATGTAAAAATATACTGGATGTTATATTTAAAAATATAAAATTCGTTCGAATTCCAGACAAACTAAAAAGCTGGCAACAACGCCAATATCGTCATTCGGTGCGTTAGATCCTCTTACACAACTGTACCAAATTTGGTTTAAATCGGCCAGTAAATTGTGATGTTATTAAGCCGTTTCCAGACTTTATACACACACTGTATATTTTTAGTGTGTGTATAATAATATGTCTATATACGACCAAAAATAGAGCAAAAAGATAAAACGATTGTATTTATTTTATTTAAGGGGTCAAAGCCAGTTAAAAAAATACAAATTTCTTAAATAAACTACCGGACAAAAAATACCGGTAACCTGGATTTTTTTGCTAAGGATTCTTCATAACTTTTATGTTTCTAATTCGATTTTTTCTTATTATATTACTTTGAAGAAGTAGTCCATACTTAAAGTGGAGTTGAAAATGTAGGAAAGAAAGAAAAAACAAAAAGTCTTCCTCCACAAAATTTAATAGAAAAGTCATATGAATTCTACCTTGTATTCTTATCTTTATACTGTCCTACAAACATATTATCAATGATTTTAAAAATTTTTTTTACATAAATGATTTAAAAATCTTTGACACCTTCTCTTTAGAAGGCCTATTTTTTTCTTCCTCTTTTAGTATGGTTGTTTATACTTCATTACTAACTTAAAAATAAACAAAGGAGTATGTATTTTAGTATTTATATAATAACATTTTTTTGGCTACAAAATGTAGGAGTTCTATAAAATGGTAAAAGAACTGTAAAAATCGAATTAAAAATAAAAAGTGACAAGGAATCAAATCTAGCTAAAAATCCAGGGTGCCGGCCGTGCTCGTACCAAAAATCAGTTTCAGTTCTTTTAGACCTATTATTATTAACTTATCGTGAATCACCCTGTATAATACAACCTAAAGAAGTTTTCTTTTATCTAGAAACCATTCTACTTTAGATTGTACCGACTTTAGTAATTTAGCTTTGATTTGTTCTAAATATTAGCAAGAACAAATTTTCTACTAAGTATGCCTTAAAAAAATTAAATAATTTAATAATCAAAGGTCTTACAGTAAATTTTATCAGTAATCTCCATGGCTCTTGCATCACACTAATACATTCAATATACATACCTGTATTGAAATTTATTTTTCTAAGTTAGGTATTATAGGTACATAACAAGTTAGTTCTTTTAAGTTTAATTTTAAACATTGACATTTAAGAAGTTTTTTTAGAATTTATTTGGCTTTACACAAATTTGAAGGGGAGTAAGTGTTGAGTTTTGACGCACATTTTAGGCTTCTAATTAAAAAGAGATCAATTATTTGGCAAAAATACACCGTTTAACAGCATAACTATATTCAGAAGATGGGTGCAATTTTTCTATACAGGGTGAGTTTTTTAAAGTGTTACAAGGCGATATCTCGAAAACGGTTCAAAATATGTTCTTGAAATTTTAGTGAGGGAATGGGGAGATGGGGGGACATATTTAAACATATTTTTGACGTCTACCCCCCTTCCCCATTTTGAGGGGTGGGGGGTAACTTTGGAATTTTAAATGAGACAATGTATTTTTTTTTGGTAAATACGAACCTACATAAAAAACTACGTACGTATACAAAAAATCTTTTGATTTGCTCCCCTGGTTACGAAATTCTTTTAAAAACCAATTACCCCAATTAATAAACCAAAACATAAGTTTTGACGTGTGGTTTCAATAGGACGAAGCTCCACCGCATTATGTGATACAGGCCCGTAATAAGTTGAACGAATTGTTTGAAAACAGGTGGATAAATCGAGCTGGTTTGGTAAACGGCCTGCTAGGTCCCCGGATTTGACCCCCTTGACTTTTTCCTTTATTTATTTTTTATTTTATAAAAGATAAAGTAATGGCGGCTACACCTACAACTTTAGATGATATGAAATACCGAATCCGCGTTGCATGCTTATTAGTGAGGCTTAAAATGTTACAACGGGTACGATATTTATTCTGAAAAAAAGTGACAAAGTGTTTGGAAGTTGAAGGGAGACATTTTGAACATCTTCTGAAGTGCGACAGACGATAAATAAGTTGAAATTAAATAGTAAAGTATTTTTTGTGTTTATCAGCTAATATAATAATGTCGTAACCAGGGGAGCAAATCAAAAATTTTTTGTATACGTACGTAGTTTTATACGTAGGTTCGTATTTACCAAAAAAAGTAGATTGTCTCATTTAAAATTCCAAAGTTACCCCCAACCCCTCAAAATGGAGAAAAGGAGTAGACGTCAAAAATATGTTTAAATATGTCCCTCCATCTCCCCATTCCCTCACTAAAATTTCAAGAAAATATTTTGAACCGTTTTCGAGATATCGCCTTGTAACACTTTAAAAAACTCACCCTGTATATAGATAGATTTACGCCCGTTTTGCTGTTATTACGACGATTTCCTTTATACATAATAACTACAGTGTAATTGTCACTTGATTTCAGTGAAAGTTACCTTCATACATTTAATCTACATGGTTCTTTTAGGTTGATTACAGCGATTATTTCGTTCCTATCAATTTTGACCAATCACTGACAATAATTCGTATGTTATATTTAATTTTCAAGTGGAAAAATTGCATGACAGCTCCTGTCAGTAATTTTTCCGGAAAAATGTTTGATAGGTACTGTCAAAATAAAAAATTGTTGCATTTCTATCTAGTTATCAGCGAATGACTTTAGCAAAACAATTCCACATAAAGTCGCCACAGTGGATCTTTGCCCGTGCGTCATCAATCAACGATCAGGACTCAACGTGGTTAATAACTCTGCATCCTTGTTTATTACAGTAACAAGTTTGAATAAAAGCATAAAAGAACGTCTCCAAGATTCCGCAATAATATAATGTGCTAGACAAGAATAAAACTATAAACGTCAATTAATTACTTTTTTATTTGTTTAGTTGACAACCGTTGTATTTTAGAACGTCATTGTCAACCTTATTTTGATCTGCCAATCTAATTCGTATTTTGTAAATCTGTGTGCCTTAAAACTGTTCCTTTTTCTAAAAATAGTTCTTTTTAGAGCTAATTATACCCACCATCTGTTTTGGCGGTAAGTATTTATGGATTTTTATAATACCTAATTTATTTATTGTAAATATTCTAACCGTGAAAGTTCTTTGAAAAGTTTACGGCAGTGGCTAAATTCCCTTAAATGAAAGAATGTTAAAAATTTGACTTTTGCGATTTTAATAGTCAATAAAACACCAAACTTTTCTAGATTTTAAGCTTTAAAAATAGTATTAAATGTATTAACATTTGTTTGTCAATTTCTTTTAGATAATAGAGAATGCCGGGCAAAACTTAAAAAAAAAATAATTTTTCGGGTTATTATGTAGGTACGTCAAACGGTAGGCAGGCACGTCCATTTTATGAACGTAACTTAGTTTTGACTTTTTTCGTCTCGTAATTTTGATTTGATTCATACGATTTTGATGACGTAAAAGTGATGACGCACGGGAAAAGAACCACTGTGGCGACTTTAGCAACCTAACAAATTGTAACTTAAGTAATAGTACCCAGTAAAATGCTTTGTACGTTGCTTTGATTGATTACATTATCATATTACTAGTAAATAGGCTTTTTTTGTTCAGTCAGGAAATAATCTTGCCAAACATCATTCGTGCATCTAATTTTTCCTATGAAAAAATTTAAATAACTCGTTGGCAAGTAATTTGTCAACTCGTTTTTCCAAATTTTTTCGGAAAAATTAGATGCACTTATGATATACAAATTACATTGGAAATTTGCCATGACAATCGGTCAAATTTACAATAGGAATTATCTGTCACTGAATGACAAACAAATTGATAATCGATAATTTATCTGTCATTGTCATATTGTTGCAAATTTTTGATAAAAAATTAAAGTTAATTTTATTTGTATTGTTTTTTTATTCGGAATATTCTCTATCAAAATATAACTCGTGCATACCAAATTTCCTTTGGAAATTTTTGAAAAATGTAGTCCGCAGCCAATTTTTAAAATAAAAGCCCTGCGGGCTCGTAATTTTTTCGTGCATATGCATTCATGCTTTTACTAAAAAATTGGATTCGAACAAAATTTCTGGAAATTTTTTACTACTGAAAAGACCGATAGCATAAAAAGAAAAGACCACGACAGGCCGATATTGTTGCACTTTGACAAAAGTGTCTTATACCCCTAACAACCCCTTTATTCGAATAATCTGTTGCCCACTTTTGCAAAATTTCGCGCTTCTGGGAAGATTCCATAGAATCTATTAAGCAGGCTGTTCCAGTCTCAATCAGAAAGAGAAGAGTCAGTTCAGCTTTTTTAAAATATGGTGACTGGAAATATCATTAATAGCTACGACGAAAATATGCCTAGTGGTCTGGAAAAAAAATGAGATGGCTTAGAGAGGCGGTGAAGGCACTCGTTACCAAATGAGTTATTTTAAAATAATAAAAAACATCAATCGGGATAAAACAGGACGCATACAATACAATATTGTTTTAACAAAGTCAACGCAGGGCGGAGCAAGGGCGGATCCAGAAATTAATTCTGGGGGGGGTCACACAGCGCCGCAAGCGAAAATTTTTAGAGGTTTTTAGAGGAAGAAGATGAAGCAACTAAAAATATGATAAACCTTTTTTGTGCCGAAGCTAAAATGATATCCGCAGGCCGACCATTAGTTGAGAATCTCTTCGGTTCAGAGGAAGTGTCCAATTTTGCGACATCCGTGTGTGATTGCTGGCCTTTAATTCAAGAAATTTCAGACATTGATACTCCCGATGAAGGCACCAGACTTGCTAATAAATTAAGAAAACTTATAGTTTGCACTAAGGATATATTACAAAAGCTTTTAGTCTCGTTATTGCTAATAAGTCCTCATTTAATGACTACTGAGAGGATTATTTCCCATTACAACAAATTAAAAACGCCAGGAAGAATTTAATTAAATGAAGATACAATGAATGATCGCTTCTTAGTGTCATTGAATGGAGCTGGAACAGCCCATTTTGATCCAAGACCGGCAGTCGCCGAGTTTTTAATGAAAAAAGAACGTAGGTTTAGAGAACCAACTCCTGAAATATACAAAACTAGAGATTTTATTAGTACATTTTTTAGAGATAATCCTAAATTATAATCTTATTAATGAAGTTCCTTTTACAATGAGTAGGTAACGAGTTCCTTTTTGCACGACGCCGTAAAATAACAAGTGTTTTCAATTTGTAGAAAAATTGTGCACTGGGTTATGAACTCACTCTTTTTGACTCCACAATAGTTCTTACGTATGTTGAAATGTAAACCGCCCATGCCCCCCCCCCCTGGATCCGCCCTTGGGGCGGAGATAAGCCCTGCAACGTGGTTAATTTGTAACAAAACTATTTCTGACAAATTCACATTTTGAGAAATATGTGCAAAAAAGAGAACAGATCATCGATTATTTTTAACGGCAAACTCATGTTGGAGAATATCAAAACACTGGTATAAAATGATGTAGGTCAATGGACAAGTAACCACAATAAAAAAAAAACGGGCTTAGACACCGGAAAAAAAATTACAACCCAATAATATGCAACCGCTGTTTCAAAACTGGCAAAGCAAGAGATCGAATTTGAAAAAAATTTAAAATCTGATTATGAAAAGTTGGAATTAATAATTGGATAAATCGCAACTGAAAAATTTATAAAGAAAAACTTCTTACTATTACATACTGTATTTATTGTTATTACCTAGTTATAATGTTTTAATATTTACTCCCCTTCAATGTTTTAATATACAGTGGCCCACAAAAGTTTTGACACAGTTACTAAAATCATCGCCATCTCGATGGTAGAGAATCCTGAGTGACAATACTGTGATATTGGTTTAGTACATGCCAAGTCAAGCATCTTGAAGTAGTTGATTTACTCTGTACTTTTGACTTAACTATTTGTAAAAAATCCATAATGATAGTGTTCGAAAGGATGTAAAAATACTTTTTTACTAAAAACTTTACAATTTAATACACGAAATATTTTACTGCACTAGTTGGTAAAACGTTGTCACAAAATGAGGTCAATCCCTTTATGGAACGTTTGTATAGCAGAATTATACTAACTTTTTTTGATGGAATATACAGATACTTTCGTGGGCCAGGCCGAACCATCAGTACTTCTAGTTTTAACAAAAACCCTGCAACACTCCCTGTCAAGTCAAAAATCTTAAAAGTTCCTCGTATCTACGACCTAGGGGGCAGTACCTATAGGAGACATTAAGTGATACCACAGCTACACGCTATCCTAACTTTGTACCGAATTCATGTAAAATATCACAAGCCATATCGACATTATTTCTCGTTATACCTAACGCTTTTATAACGGAGTCCCTTGAATACCCTTCACTCACTAATTTTTTTATATAGTCCATGTTGAGGTTCTCGTAAGAGACGTTTGTTTCTCTTTCCAGGGGGTTGAAGCGTTTTCTTCCTTTCGGCGGTAAATCCACTTCAATGTTCTCGTAGCAAGGCTTGCTAGGATCCACCGCTTTGCTGATATTAGGGGTTGTATTAGATTTTGGAGGCACCGACTTGGGAGCAGTCCTATTACTCGGACAACTCAAATGCCTCGTTTGAGTCTTGCTCGTGTCAATGACGTTATTATCACATGTCGAAATGACGAGTCCTATTATAGTTTCGGGCGTGCTTAATTCTATTGGTTCGGACTCGGGGGTCCGGTGCATTTCTAACATCGAACTACTTTTTGGCAGTTGGGGCACTTCGATAGTATGGCTAAGATTTGTCACGGATTGTGATTGTGCTTCGCTTAAACCTAAAAAGAAATATTATAAAGTAAAACTAATAAAAAAAGGTGTTACCGAATCGACTTATTATATTTAATAATACATGATTTTATTTATATTTTAAGTTTACAAATTTTCTTAAAAGGTGGCGAGCTACTCATCTAACCAATATCTAGCATCTAAGTCATCCCAAGAGCATAGACAAATACAAAACAATTTTATTACAGGTTTCAAAAGCACGTTACTTTTGAGAACTCTCAAGGGATATTCGGTCAGAAAATGTAATCACATTTTAAATTGTAACAATTACCGAAGTATTAACACTTTTTTTTTTTATTCCAGAAAGGTTTTTTTCGCGACTTACCGCAAGTAACCGTATTTTACCGGAGCGGTAACTCTCCCACCACCTACCAGAATGGTAGGTAGAAGTAAAAATACTCTTACTGGTTTAAATACTTAATAAACAGTCGGTACCGGTAACATATATCAGAATAATAATGTTCGTAAAGTTAAATACTAGGTTGAAACAGTGTAACAGGTAAATTCCAAATCTTGTACCTGTTATTGACTGCTCCACACTCATACCTGCTACTAAATACTTGTGGCAGATATATTGTGATACCACAAGCCACAGCACTCCGCAGTAGGGTTGCCATGTTTTAATATTGGAAAAGCGTGACGGAGTGGTGAATTAAAAGCGCGCCGCAGGCGTCCCGCCGGAGGCGAAAAATTTTCGGGTGCCACGCCCAGTTTTTGCCCTAAACTCCCTAAAAATAAGCCTGCGATGTTTGCTTCTAATAGCTATTGATGGCCGTTTGCATCGCTTGGATTAGATGCTACTTAATCTAAGGTTCACCTTATCTCCAGAATTTGGTTTGCACGCGTTGACTTTTTGCCTAAAGCTTGGCTTCCAGTCGAACAAAGCTAAGCCCCAAAATTATTCGGCTTATCTTGGAAATCTAACCTTAAACCATTGAAAAAAATAATATAACCTAAACGTCAGTCAAGTCCAAGTCAACCTAAACGGGAAAAATGGATTTATTAGGACCTTAGACGAGGTAAAGGAGGGGACGCGGCATGCGCATCTACAGCGACAGATGCGAAGTGTGACCAAAAAATCGATAGCGGCCATTATTCTGGTGCCAAACATCCTATTGTCACCAAGCGGTTTTTTTCGTGTTTTTGATTGCAAAGTGAATAAAACATAGTATTTATCTTTGGATAAAATGGTCGTTTGTTCATCTTACGGGTGCAAAAGTCGTAGCGATCGAAAGGAGCCAGGAATAAGCTTTCACAGGTAATAAATGGTACACCTTATATTTTGAAAACTATAAATTTGTTTGTTTGCCTGGTGCCATCTGGTCACAATCGCAAGGTTATGATGCCGCGTCCCCTCCTTTACCTCGTCTAAAATTAGAACTCATTGCTGATGACGATGAAGTTGACGAAATTAATTTGATTATTTTTGGTTTGCCTAGAAAAGTGTACAACAGGGCTGATTATTTTAACAGTTTTGACCAAAAAACGTTTTTTCAAAGATTTCGTGTTTCAAAAGAAACATCGCTCTACCTACTGGAAATGATAGAACACCAGAAAAACCGTTTTTTATGTAGGTTGATTTTGGATGACGAATGAAAATGAAACGACAAAACAATTAGGGGAGAAAAAATTCGGTGCAAAAGTTACTTAAAAAAATACCAGATTGACGCCGTTGTCAAACTTCTTGAAACCCTAGCTAAGTTTTACGGGTATTGACCCGGTGCATTCCATTTTAATTTAAGGTGAGCTTAAGTATAAGGTTCGCCCTAGCTAATCATTAACTTTAAGCAAGGCGGTGCAAACGGCCATCAAACTACTATTTTGTGTCTTTTATAGGGCCATAATTATCGATATTTTTGAAATGACGATCTTGTTCAATCGATGTTTAAGATAAATTTTGGAAAAAACTCTATTTTTTACTGCTAAATAATTTATTTAGTAAGCGTTTACATAATATGAAAAAGCGTGTCACGCCCATAGTCAGGCGTGATGCGTGAAAACCATTAAAAATTCGTGACAATCACGCCTAATGCGTGACGCCTGGCAACCCTACTCCGCAGCCAACGTAGAAATAGTTCAGAGGTTGGTCGATACTATTGTTTTGATTTTTCGGGTATTTTCATTGATGAAATTCGATTTTGTTTACTTTTTCTTGTAATAATTTAATAATTTCTTATTTTTATGGTCCGCGTGTGAATTAAAATATCGGTAGTTCAGAAAATTAAACAACTAAAAAGTGTTAACGAATTTAATTTTGCGAAATTAGTTTAATTCAAGGCAACTGGCGCGTTGTTAAGTATTAAGAGTTGTTTCTAAAAGGACTATGTAATTTCAACGAAATAAATAATTCATACATAACCCTAAAGTTTTATTGTAGAAAAGTCACATTGTCTTTTAAAATGTTTTTTCCGGCACTGCTTTTGGCTATTAATGAAAACTTTTTTTTTTCGGATATTTTGGCCCAATTAATGAAATTTTACAATAAGAGATAAACAAAATAATAACGTCTGTTTTTTAGTAAAGATTGTGCGGGAAGTACATTTTAGGCACAGTATAAATAATTGGGACTGGCTAGAAAAATACGAGATCGTTTTGACTTGTTATTTTTGATTTTTTTTTCATTTTTCCCTTTTGGAGTCGTTGTTTGCAAATGTACCGAAAAATTGGTCTTAGCGAAAAGCAAAATGTCAACCGCCAACACACCCTTCGAGTAGTGTTACTGAATTTGATACCATCAATTTAACAGAATGATGACGACATTTCTGACGTCAGTATGTATTCCCCTCTCTGTTTTGATCGTGAAAACGCAGCAGTATGTCAAAACTAATTAGTGTTTAACCGTTTCCTCGCGAAAAAAACCTTATGGTAACGTCGTATGATGACATAAGTAAGTGATTAGTATAATGTTTTTTTCATTGGTTGCTGTTGCACAAGTGATTACAAAACAGAAGAAATCAATTGGATTCTAAAGCCAAAAAAATTTCGAAAAAATAAACTTAAATTATAGGAAAAAATTATTATTAGAGTCGTTTCACTCAGTAAACCTGCAAGATGGCCGACATGTCATATGACAAAAGTCATATTCCAGCTAAATAAAATAAATTTTGCATTTTCAATGACTTTTGTCATATGACATGTCGGCCATCTTGCAGGTTTACTGAGTGAATCGACTTTACCTACTTACATAGACATGATGAATATGATAAATTGTAGAAAATTATTTTTTAAAGTCGCTTTCTTATAAGCGAGAAAATAATAATTTTTTTAAAGACTGATTTTTTGATATAACGCAAAAACTAACGAAATATCGATCAACTCCTCCTCGACGTTAATGATTGCTAACCTGCATTTGACGTATTGCTACTTCCATTGCGTATTATGTGTGATGACGTAGTGGGAACAGGAGGCGTTTCGTGCGTCGGAGAACTTTTTCTCGGAGGTAGAGGTGGAGGGGCCGACGTTGGGACAACCACGTTGCCCAGGGGGTTGCGCCGCATGAATCTAGGACTGCTTCCTGGGGATATCATGGGGCTGGCCGACTGCTTGAAAAAAATTGAGATTATATTGTATTTTTATACTTAGGCAGAGTGTCTATCGTTCAATTTAAAAAACGCCATTTTCATTGTTATAGGTAATGGGCCTTTTTACTATAACCGAATTCATCATATTTAGCACTGGCAATCTGAATTAGAACATATTTCAATAATAAAAACCTTCCTAAAGTGTGTAAAACTTTTCTGGAAACAATTAAAAATACGCTTGGGACATAATAGACCATCCCATTACCCATAATTGGTTTATTTGCCACTCTCGCTTCCGATTATGATGCACAATAGACCATCCCATTACCCATAATTCGTTTATTTGCCATTCTCGCTTCCGATTATGATGCACAATAGACCATCCCATTACCCATAATTCGTTTATTTGCCAGTCTCGCTTCCGATTATGATGCTATCTTTGTTTCGATAATTTAAATAGAAAATAGCAGCTTAGAAACAGGCAAGAGGACTCCAGATATCATTGTCAGGTAGAAACGCGTCTGCCGAACGTATTCGACTAGTCAAAACAACTTCTATGTGGGTCAGTATTTTCGTGATTTAATTTATTTAATTATTTTCTCAGTAAATAATTATTGAAGAATTTAATTACTTAAACAGCAGAAAAGTTTATATTTTATTACTCTATGTCGTTATTCTAAATACAAAATTTAGTAAAAAAGTCCATTGCCATTGGATTCCCTTATATATATATATATAATTTTCAGTTTACGACTCTAACAAAAATATTTTAAACAACAACTTTGATTGTGACATCAATGCCATTGGTAGAATTGATTTAATCACAAAGTGGCCGGTTTAGTAAATCGTGTAGTCTTTCGAGAGGTATTCTTGGACTGGCTCATATCTCTCGGAACGCAGGTAGTCTCAATGGCGGGAGCATTGTCTGACATGGTTGACTCCTCAGTGATCCGTTCTTAGGCCTATATTGTTCCTTCTCTATGTAAATGATTTACCAAATCTTAATATTCGGGGACAGTTTACCATGTTCGCCAATGACATGACCTTTCTATGGCATGGTACGAGTATAGATTATTTAGAGCAGGTACTAAGTGAAGACCTGGAAAAGATAAAGAACTGGTGCGACAATAACCTACTTACATTTAACATAAAGGTGCAGATAGACTGGGAAGTTACTTGCGACAATTATCACGTGAGCGACTTCCGTATGAGTTTACACTGCATGCAATCGCAATTAGCCGTCAGGCAAGTTCAGCGAGATTATTTTTCGCGAGTTCTCGCAAACCTGTTTACACTCTCAGCAACTTCGGCTCGCGCTTCCGATCTTTTTGGTAGCTCAGATATTGAAACTGACTGACCCCTAGTGTGTTCATCACCTGCAGAAATCCGTCACTCTAGCTGTAATCGTCAAATCTTGTGGTACGACCCTGTCTACGTTGTGTATATATTCAGGTTCTTTTAAAGTTTGGTACAACGGTAAAAGTTTGTCAGATTTTAATATGTTTTAGCTTTAATCTTATTCTGACTGTTTCCCTATGATGCGGTATTCCGCTGCCAGTAAATGAAAATTAAAGAAGTTTTTTAAAAACAATTAATCTATTATAAAAGCATTTTGGCCATATACAATTTATGAACAATTAAATCGTGTAATTTCGTTAACGTCTGTATTGAACTTGTTTGCAATTAAAAGCAATGTGTCTTCTTTTTAATTTCGATTTCTATATCTTGGGGACCGCACGTTCTATAGCACAGTGTATTGTTCATAGATGGAAATTAAAATTTGGATTTCGTCGTTTGTCCACACTTTCCTCAATTCCGACATACTAACTCGCACTGTGGCACTCGCGAAATATCGAATCAAACTGGAAGTGTTGACAGAACTTGCGAAACTAACTTTTCTATGTTTACACAGGCAAGCGAGAATGTCGCGCGAGAACTTCCGCGTCGCTCAGCAAGTCCACGGGCGGTGCTATTTAGACTAGTGACACCAGTGTCTGACAATAACTTCCGCGAGTTTTCTTGCCAGTCTATCTGCACCTTTGACTAGTGACACCAGTGTCTGACAGTAACTTTCGCAAGTTTTCTTGCCAGTCTATCTCCACCTTAACGAAGACCAACATTCTATCATTTAAGTAATGTACTTTTCAATTCAGTACCTCTAGTCAACCAGAACTGCATAAAATTCCTGGGTCGTTATCTAAATAATGCTATGCTCTAAGCTAAGGGTTATAGCTAGGGAAATGGACTTAACAGCAGTTAAAATGGCACATTATGCTCTCATAGAATCACGTCTTTAATATGGTATTTCCTTTTGGGTGTCTGTGCTAAATATCTCTTTAATTCATTGTTTGTAATACAAAAGCGCGCTGTTCGTTTTGTTTCGCTTAGGTAGCAGAGATTCTTGTAAGCCAATATTATTTTTAAGAGAATGCTTCCATGTTTGTTTATTTTGAAAAGTGTGTTTAGTGTATAGGAAGTATAGCCATTTAATAAGAGCATTTTTATAATACAAGACAGACTCAGAATATTCCTCTTCCCATACCATCAACAACACAGGTTCGAAATTCTTTTATTTACCATGCAATAATAGTTATTTATGGCACTAGCGTGTTATGTTGAAAATAAGTCACGAGGCCGTCAGGCCGAGTGGTATTAATTCTCAAGTGACTTAGGAAACATAACACACGAGTGGCATACTATGTTTTATCCAACAAGTGGAAGAAATCGTTTTTTTATGAGATAATAATTAATAATCAAAATAAAAATAATTAAAGCTACTTGCGTCTCAGTAGCCTCTAAATGTCAGAATGACTTGACAGTGACTTTTTACATTTTGGTCAAAGTTGGTTGATTGTTTGGTTGCCACGGGCATGATACATTGTTAGCAAATGTTTAAATAAATTTTGACACTTGTCAGTTTTCCATGCAGAAAAGGAAAGCTTTTTTGAAGAAAAAAACCTATAGAAAATGGAGGAAACCGACGAAAATTACGTTCCTGAGGATATCCTTACGGAAGCGGAAGAAGCAGCGATGCAGATTTTGCCAGAAAAGTCCCGAGATGCTTACGACAAGGAGTTCAAAATGTTTGAGTCTTGGATGAATTCACGGAAGATAAAAGGTATCGATGAAAATATTGTATTGGCTTATTTTTTACTTTCGCAAAAAAAAATTAGCCCCATCGTCGCTATGGACCAAATACTCGATGATTCGCTCGACTATTCACCTTTATAAAAAAAATCGACATTTCAAAATATGGCAAACTAACGAGCTTTTTGAAAAGCAAATCACAGAGATACAAACCAAAGAAGTCCGAGACATTAGAACAACCTGAAATAGAGAAGTTTTTGAACGAAGCTTCCGACGACGAGTACTTGTTGATGAAAGTGGCTTTGATAATGGGGATTAGCGGTGCTTGTAGATGCGATGAATTGATCAAATTAAGAATAGAAAATATTCAAGACAAAGGAAAATATTTTTACGTAGTTTTGCCAGACGCTAAAACCAAAAAATCGAGAAGTTTCACCATACTTGAAGAAGGATTTCCAGTCAACCCGATCAATTTGTGTAAAAAAGACATGTCTTTGAGGCCAAAGAATACTAGTTCTAGCCGCTTTTTTGTTTTTTACAAAAATGGGAGGTGTACCAGCCAGTGGGTGGGATAAATACGTTGTCGAAGATACCTTCAAGAATTGCAATGTTTTTGAAATTGGAGGAACCAGCGCTCTACACCGGTCACTGTCTGAGAAGGTCTTCGGCAAACTCTTTTGGCCAATGCAGGGGCTAACATGACTACACTGAAGCGTCACGGAGGATGGAAGTCCTCGACGGTAGCAGAAGGATACCTAGAAGAATCGGTGCATAACAAAATACAAATTGCAGAAAAAATACAAGGTTCCAATGTGTCGGCGTCTTCTAGCATTATCAGCAGCTGTACCGATATGGGAGCGTCTGGTTCCAACGAACCAACGAATTTTACAATGACTTCAAATTTGAATAAACCGTTAGCGTTTTCCTTTAATTTCAAAATTAATGTGAATTCTGCTTGTAATTGTAATATAAATAAATAGAATACTACCTTAAATATAAACGTGAGTTATTTGATAGTTTACTTGTCTAAAATGACATTGATAATGATAGTCATAACTGTCATGTTGGATAAAATTATTTAATCACCTACCGATAGAGAAACGGAACATTGGTAACTTCAAAAGTTAAAAAAATATTATTGAATCGGGCTTATTACGATGTGGAGGAGTATTTTGTGAAAATATTTTGATATCGTTTAAATTTTCTGTTTCACGTGCATTGTCTGGCCGTTTGCTACTTGATTTTAGGAATTTTGTTAGAAGAATGCAGAAAAAGTTTCTGATTGGCCAATAATTGACCGACAAGCGTCTATCTATCATTCTGTCTGAAGACTAAGGGATTGAAAGGGGTACTTTACCCCCTTAAAATAGCGACTAAGCGGTCTTTTCGCTAAGGAATAAAAACTAATGTTGAAATTGGAGAATTAAGAGTTATTCTAATGACAATTATTGTACTTACTGAAATATCAGTCCTTGGTTTTAACGCTAGAGCATGCAAACTACTCCCAGCGCAATTCCAGAGCTCGCCAGGATCCTGGAATAGATTTATTGCTGATTTCATGTACTACAATATAAATAGATAAAGAATATAAAATACAGCCGTTTTCATAAAATTGTTTTACAACAATTCCTAAATAGGAACCGTGTTTATTGTTCCTGGCGTCTCGTCTAACAAACGACATCTTTACAGTGGCTCTATAGCACCTCCCTTCTGCTTGCCTGTCTATACTGTCAAAAGTAGAGTTTAAAGTTTGTGGTTAAATCTCTCGGTTATAAAATAATCACATTTAAATAAGGTTTGATTTTACAGCATTATTAAAGAAAAAACGGTCGTGTCAGCGTCATTTTTGTGGACCAAAACCTATCAAAACGGTTACCAAATGTCAACATAGTGTTATGTAACAGAAAAGCTGACGTACGTAATTTAGTAGAAAAATGGGTAGATTTAGTATTTTTAAAATTATAAGTATATAAGGTCATCTGAACGCGTCTGAAAGAATCATCTGCAAGAAGCCAAGAACAAAAAAAAACTGCTTAAACGGCAATAAACTGTCATTTACTACGTATACAACGGGTATTTACAACCGTTCAATCAAATCGAGCGGATGCAGTTAGATCCACTTGAAAATTGCGTTATACCGGGTGACAACAATATTACTGACCAGCTTGTCACGTCCTTATAAAATAAAATATTATTTCGAAATTTTGGTAGATTCTATGGTTGCACTGTGCGCACATTTTCGGTATTCAAACGCCTGACTGTCACTTCCGGTTGAACCGGAAGTACACTTAACGTTGTTATTTCAAATAGAACACCCTGTATATTTTTAACAATATGCATTCTACAAGGAATTCTAAGCATAAAATATGTATCATATCCTATACCTATCTATGACAGGTTAAGAGAAAATGGCGTTGGAAAATATAAAATTAGCCACACACTTTATTGTTTTTACAAAAAACAAATGAATATGCACAAAATTTTATATTCTTTTTTAACTTCTTTTTAGGTATTCTGTATGATTAGGTCACAATTATTTCACTTCCGGTTCAACCGGAAGTGCTGCAAAATTTAACTTTCAAACATAGATTTCTCCAATATTTTTAATGGCACGCCCCCTTTTAAATATAATTTTCAAAATTATCTTATTGTTCTAAATATTTTTTATTAATGCTTCCCTAGGTCTAAACTCATTCGTTTTTAAGATATAAGCATTTCAAAATTAGGGTTTACTACGATACTTTAACTAACTTAAACTAGAATTATAATTAATAAAATAATATCTAAAAATACAAACTAATTACAAATAAATAAACCATAAATGAAATTCTCAAAACGATTGCCGTTCTCTTTTCGACACAAATTAATTTCTCGAATAACATTGTTCATTTGAATTGGTGTAATATTGTTTACTGCTTGAATTATTCGGTCTCTTAGGTCTTGGAGGTTCTGAGGTTTTGTTCTATACACCTTCTCCTTTATGTGGCCCCAGTAAAAAAAATCAAGTGGTGTTAGGTCAGGGCACCTTGCCGGTCACCTTACTGGGCCATTAGTACCCATCCAACGATTTTCAAAAGTCTCATTTAAATAAGCTGTCACTATTCTAGCATTATGTGCTGGACGCCGTCTTGTTGATAAAATATTTGTGCGTATTGCCTAACAGGTAAATTTTCTAGAATATTTTCGATGTGGTTCTGAAGAAAAGCCAGGTATTGGACAGCGGTTAAATGTTGTTCAAAAAATATAGGACCTATTATACGTGTTCCTATAACGCCTAGCCATACGTTAATGCCAAATCTTTCCTGAAACGCCCCCTCCCTAACTAGAAAATTATTTTCAGTAGCCTAATACCTGGTATTATTTCTGTTGAACATCCCCAAGTTGGTAAAACGGGATTCGTCAGAAAATAAAATGTTTAAGCTTAAAATTGGCTGTTGCTGCTCCTCTTCAAGATACCAGTTGCAAAATTCCAATCTTCGAATGTAATCGCCCTCATAAAGATGATGATGGATTTGGTATTTGAAGGATTTATAGCCATGTTTTTTCAATATTTTTCTAGCACTTTCCCTATTGATGCCAATATCATTCTCAATTTGCCTCGTCGATGCTGTCGGATCAGCTTCAACATAAGCCAGTGTATTTGTTTCTGCCTCCTCACTAATAATAAAACCATTTCCGTTTTGATTTTCATTCTCGTGCTTGAAATGATGTTCTAACCATGGAAAATACGTATCGCTCGGGTGCTCGCGTTCGGGAAATCTTTGCATATACAGAAATTTTGCCTCTCTGCGGTTTTTTCTAGTCTCATCGTAGATTAGCAGCAGGTCAATTTGATGTTCACGCGTAAAATAAGGCATATTTTTAACTTTTCTTAGTAATAAGTCACTTGTAATGATAATGAAAGGATGAAATTAAAAAATAACATGGCGATAGCTTCGTAAAACATATGAAATTAGTAAACAGATCTGTGGGATCCATAGCTACCTGCTACCTTAGATGAAACTATGAATAAATTAACGTTAATTTTGCTTGTTGGATAATGTAACTAAACCTTTAATTCCGTATATCTTAAAAACGAATGAGTTTAGACCTAGGGAAGCATTAATAAAAAATATTTAGAACAATAAGATAATTTTGAAAATTATATTTAAAAGGGGGCATGCCATTAAAAATATTGGAGAAATCTATGTTTGAAAGTTAAATTTTGCAGCACTTCCGGTTGAACCGGAAGTAAAATAATTGTGACTTATTCATACAGAATACCTAAAAAGAAGTTAAAAAAGAATATAAAATTTTGTGCATATTCATTTGTTTTTAGTAAAAACAATAAAGTGTGTGGCTAATTTTATATTTTCCAACGCCATTTTCTCTTAACCTGTCATAGATAGGTATAGGATATGATACATGTTTTATGCTTAGAATTCCTTGTAGAATGCATATTGTTAAAAATATACAGGGTGTTCTATTTAAAATAACAAAGTTAAGTGTACTTCCGGTTCAACCGGAAGTGACAGTCAGGCGTTTGAATACTGAAAATGTGCGCACAGTGCAACCATAGAATCTACCAAAATTTCGAAATAATATTTTATTTTATAAGGACGTGACAAGCTGGTCAGTAATATCGTTGTCACCCGGTATACTCCGATTAACCAAATTTTCAAATAGATCAAACTGTTAAGTCAATCCTTAATTTTTTGAGATTGGATAGAATGCAGTGGATGTAAAAGTGCTAAAAACGATAAATACAGGAATTGAAATCGAATCGACTTGAAACACAAATGACAGTTATCAGCTGGGTATGTAAACATAGCATAGATATTTACATTATATATAGGTAACGTTCGTAAACTGCTGCATTATTATTAGGAAAAATAGTGTTGTTGAAAAGTGCACTTTTCTTTTTAATTTTTCCATTTTCAGTTTTCATCAAATAAAACAAAAAAAAAATTAGTTAGAATCATTTGCTCTTCTTTTTTTCTCGCTGTCTCTAATTTTTAGAAAAAGTTTTTGAATCGGATCGAATAACACAATGGACGGTCCATCCGCTCCGTTCAAGTGGATCGTATTCATGCGTTGTATACGTAGTCAATTAAAAGCTTTTTGATGCTAACCTTAAACAAATTTAAAACGTCATTACTAAGAAAATAATTAGAAAATCCAACAATCTGTCAAAAATGGCAGCTGTGGGCAAATACCGCCTTGAAATTGGTACATGTGACCATAAAAATGACATTGCTGGTGGTATTTCACAGGTGGCGCAATGGTTTTATCCACGGTCGCCATTAAAAGTCACGTGGTTTGGATTGGCTAATGAAAGAATGTTTGCTATTTTCTGGTTACAAGATTATCGTATAGGGTGCGTCAAAAAGTTGATATCAGCTACGTCAAAAAACTTTTGAGGCCTAAATATCTTTAATTTTGAATATAACTTGACCTTTAATTATTACCATTAGGGTTGGAAACTTTGAACTTAACAATTTTGACATTATACTAACTTTGATAACGCTTATATTGGGTTACACAATGGTTTTTAATAATAATTAACTAACCAGCAACTTTGACGGTGACATACGTAACATTGGCAGGCATTTGTACTCACATTCAAAGCACCGGATTAGCAAATCAAAAGTTACGCTAATTGGGGCGCTTTAATTGTGAAAAAATTATGTCTGCCACTGTCATGTATATCACCGTAAAAGTTACTGGTTAGTTCATTATTATTAAAAATCTTTGGGCAACCCACCATTAGACTATAAGGGTAATGGAAATTTACCGGACGACCCTAGGTGGCATTTGGTGGTCGTTTTGCGACACGCTGATGGCAGCCCCCCAATCAAAAACTTTCAGAAATGTTGGTGCTGTTTTGATTTAGTTGATTCGATTACACACATAACCGATAACCATTGGCTAAGTAAGTAAGTAGGTCAAATTTTGAAGTCTTGAAAATTTCTCATTAGCTGGCAACCAAATGAGCTCATTAGACTAAGAGTGTCACCAGAGGTCGTCTTTCTTACGGTAAATCGCAAATATACTGATGAATAGCAAACAACTATAGGAAATTCGACTGGCTTACGACAGTTTTGTGCAACACCAACACATTATTTAGATCTACAATCCCAATAAACATGTAAAATTGTAAAATACGCAGCGGTATGCAAGGTTATAGGATCAACTCTAATCTAGATTAAATTCATTTTTACCGTGGTACAACATACCCAAAAATCATTTAAAACGGGATTAAAAAATGATCTGGATTAAGGACGGGTGCTGCATACTTCTGTAAGTCATGTTGTGAAAGTTGATTACCTAGAAGGGTGATAATTGGAAATAAAACAAATCGTTCTTCTTTAATTTTCGTCCTAATTCGTGGTTAGATTTTTTAAAAAGTTTTTCTACAATATGACTTTCGGTTTTACAATTTTTCAAAGTCAGTGTTCCAAACTGGATAGTCGTGGTAAAATGTTAAGATTCCAAACGTTACACATTCTTTACAACAAGCATGTACATTGCTGATCATGTTAAAATGGCTTTCCCTGAACATAATTTCCTAAACATTTAAAATTGAGATAGGATATTTAAATAAAGGTTCGGACCTAACCTTGTACTGTTTGTAATGAATGAAACTGTCAAAGTGACATCTTTCCGAGTTTGAGTGTAAATTTCACATAACTACATATAACCAATATACTGCTAATGGCAACTTAAAAGATTACCCTATGGAGGACTAAAGAGTTCACATCATTTTGTGGATCATGTAAACGCTGAATAGGGCCGGCTTAAATTGTATTTAACTATTTTTTGGTGCTAAATTTTTGAAACACTAGTTTATTACATAGGATAGGAAAAGTAGTGTAGGTACCTTTACCAGAGTTACAAACTAAAAGGCGCCATTAAAGTGCCTCTATTATAAACTACACAACACAAAACTTAAAAATCACACAAACACCACAAGACATAAAATGAAAATAATGAGCGACCGGTTCTGTTCGCATCGAATCATCAGCTGATTGACATTTGTTGTTTATACTACATATTGCGCACGCTCACTATCCTGGTAACGCCGCATAGTGGCCTCACTTTTAGCATTCCATGGGCAATATACTGGTTACATAATATGATGTGGCAAATTTGTGTAAATGTCAAGTTGGTAGATGACACTTTTTCACTTGATTCATTGATTTGTATTGATCACGACTGCGTTGGTGTACACGAACCCTTGGAATTTAACTTTGCAGAACAAAATGGTCCCCTCCAAATAAAAAAAAATATGATACATGCAAAAGCATGAACTACTTACCTTTCTGGAAAAAAAATAGCACGGCGTAACAAGGCAACAATGTTTTTCTTAAGCAACAAACACAGTACACATTACAACATTATCGCGACATTACAGCAACTTTTACGCCCAATCACATGCGAAAAACGATTATTAACTCAAAATGAAGTGATGAGTGATCATTTATAAAATATTAATTTCTAGAAAAAGAAATTTCATAGGACGAGATAAAACAGTGCTATTAAATTGATTAAGACCAAACACTAGTGAGGCATTCACCATTGTGTTGTTTGATCAATATATCGTTACTGCTTTGTATTAATCAAAAATCGGCCAAATATCCCTCTTTGGAGTAAAATTACCTACAGTTTTACGTTATAAAAGGTTGGATTTAAAAATTAATAAAAACAGAAAGAAATATTGATAAATTTTACCAAATTTCGTTTTTTGCTTTTATTAATTTATCATTCTTATACCAAAATTTAAACATCTTAAACAATTTTTAAATATAAAATAATTAGAAATACTTTATTATTCTTTAGTACAAACCCATTTAAATTATGGAATACTAGGATGGGGAGGCATAAATAAGAATTATCTTAATAATATTGAAACTATTCAAAAATACATTTTAAAAATTATTTACGAAAAAGATCACCAATATTCTTCTGATTTACTATTTAAAAATAGCAAAAAAATGGATATTAAACAAATACTTTCTTACATGTTAATATATATTTTTAAACATAAAAATAAAATAAATTATATTAATCACACGTACACATGAAACTAGTCATAAAAATACTATTACATATAAAAATAGAGTAAACAAAACAATAGCACACAAACATTTTTTAAACATCAATCCATATATTTTTGATATGCTACCACAGTCAATTAAAATAATTAAATCGTTAAATAATTATAAAAATAAAATTAAAAATTGGATATTATCTAATCCAAGAGATACATATTATATTCAAGAACGTCATTAATAAAAATAATGAATAAAATAAATAAATATATATTTACATTATATACATAACGTACCTATTATATCTTCGTATACTATAGTGATGTAAAATATACCAATAAAATAAATATTGTCATATTCCTTTTATATTATAATCTAGTTGTGCCTGAATTATGAAATATATTCTTGACAAAAATATTATATTATTTAACTCAAAACAAGTATTTTACTTCTGAGTTCGGAAAAAATTTTTTTTTATATTAGCATCAAATGTCAAAAAATATTTGAATAAACTTTTATTATTATTATTATTCCGGTATTCCGCAGGGTTCTATTCTTGGTCCATTATTGTTCCTCCTATTCGTAAATAATCTACCACAAAAAATTAAGAATAGTAGAATTTTGTTGTTTGCGGATGATTTGAAACTATACATTGTTGTAAAGAATATTGCTGACTGTATAAAACTTCAAGAAGATATAAATGAGATTTTGCAATGGTCTAAAATAAATAATCTTAAATTTAATTTTACTAAACGTTATGTTCTTAGTTACAGCAGAAAAATTAATACCCTTAATTTTAATTATAGCATGGACAATACAGTTCTAGCACGTGTTGACGAAATTCAGGATCTAGGGGTAACATTTGATTCTCGATTGTCATTTAAAGCGCATATATCGAACATAACAAAAAAAGCATCAAGAATGTATGGGTTTATTGTAAGGAATTATTGTAGAAATTTTACTAATTTATATTGTATCAGACTATTGTTTATTGCATATGTACGTTGTATTCTGGAATATGCTAGTATAATTTGGAGCCCATGTTATAAAATGCATAAATATGCCATTGAGAGAGTACAAAATGAGTGTTTAAGATATCTTTATTACAAAGAAACAGGTGTTTATGATTTAACTATAACAAAAACAGAACTCATGTCCAGGTATAGGTTAATTAGTTTAGAAAAACGTAGGAATATTGCCTCTGTAGTGTATCTATACAAGTTATTACATAATAAAATAATGATGTAAATCTCTTACAACAAATTAACATTCTGGTTTTGTCATATAGAACACGAAGTGCATTGACATTTTACTTAAACAATTCTCGTACAAATCATTGAAGCAATGCACCAATTAATGTAATGTGTAGATTAGCTAATAACTCTCAATTGGGATTTGATATCTTTAACATTAGTCAAAAGCAACTTAGAGGTATTTTGGGTGAGGTACTGTAATTAGAAGATTGATCTATACGGGTTTTGTGTAATTCTCTGTGTGTGAGTGTGTGTGAGTGTGTGTGTGTGTGTGTGTATATTTACTATCCTACTCTATATTTAGGACTGAAAAGTATCTGTAGAGTTTGTAAAATAAATAAATAAATAAATAAATACATAAATTATAATTATTTTTTTTTAAACTTAAAACTATAGGTAGTAGCTACCCAACGATGGGTATTTGGCCGCTTTTTGGAGAAAATGAAATGGCGAATGCGTCACCAGTGCGTGTTCTTAAGCTTTGGAAATCAGCGCTTAAACTTAAATAAACGCAAAAAAGGCGGTTATGTCAAATCAAAATGACATTGTTATTTTTAAACCTAATAATCTAAACAATAGCTTTTTTTTAAACCGCACTTCTATTGGGACTCTCCATTTTTGCGCGAGAAATCATTTGTAACATTTTATTATTCTAGCATTCAGATAGAAGCGCTTCGATCAGAACGCTTTCGACTGGTCGAAGCGGCTAAAACATGTTTGCGTTTTTATTAAAGAGCTTCTTTTTTTAGTAAATAATTTAAGATTTTAAAAACTGAAATCGTACAAAATTTTATATTTTCTTTCTGTATGCGGTAGGGTCCAAGTCAAAATTTAGCTAAAAAGCCCATTATAACTAAAATAAAAATATATAAAAAATGATGAAAAATGCGCAACTAAATGAAAAATAAAACAAACATATTTCACTATGCAGTATATTAAAAATATATGAGACAATATGTTGTAGGTGTAAAAGTAAATCTAATTTAAAGGTTAAAATAATGAATATCGTACTTACAAAGTATTGTCTCTAGAATTATGATACAAATTAGTGCAAATAGCTCATTCAAATGTTTTGTCGGCAGATTAGATTACAAGCATTACCATAAATATAATTGAACGGAAAGAATACGGAAGAGAATAAACCTATGGCATCTCAAAAAGCCCCCTGGCCATGACATACGACAAGCGGCAATACCACGAAGAAGAAAACTATTTTTTTTTATAGTGGTTTAAACATGATTGGTTTCGGTTGTATATTATACAGCGCGGCCCCTTTAAAATGGCTGTATTGCTGGATACATAAGAACATAACCGTTATTTTATTACTCAATGAAAGACAATTTATTTTGTCAAATTTCCACTTTTAGTTGAAAAACTTTTTCTTTATACGACGGGTTTCGCTACATCTGTGTCAATAATCTAAATAGGGTTCTTTGGATTTCTTATAAGATTAAGATATATTATACCGACAATTAAAAAATTAAATAATTAAGCTTGTAATGTGTATACCTGAATTGAGTAATTAATTATCTAGATCATTTTGTTATTGTATTGAAATAAAATTAGTTAGCACCATACACCCGAAGAAGCTACAATGTAGCAAAACGCGTCGTGTAAAGAAAAAGTTTTTCAAATAAAAGTGGAAATTTGCCAAAATAAATTGTCTTTCATTGAGTTATAATAAATTTCCATCAAGTAAAGGCCTCAACGATTGAAAGTTATTTTATTAAATAGTCAGAATAGCAGCCAGACGCGTCAAAGGAGACGTGAACGAAGCAGTTCAAGGCACTGTACAGTGCAATAACATAAATTGGGCTACGTACTGCTACACAACATATCGCTTGAGACGATAGGTTTTTACCATAAGGTTTCTAATTAAGAAGATCTGGTTCAGGATTTTCCCACAAAAAGAAATAGTATAATATGCAGGGCGTTGTGGAAATAACTTATTAGATTTAAACTCGCAAATCCTGATCCTGATATCAAAACAAATTACAGAAAAATATTTTTAAATATCGCTTTGCCACTATAATCGAGAAAATTTACTATTTGTCAATTAAAATTTTAACCCGCCGCTACTGGTAAATTATAGATACAGTCGCATGAGATGAAAACAAGCAAAGCAAACACTTGTTAGTTTGTGTATAAGTGAATGTTGACGTGCGGAGCATTCGGTTTGATTATAGAAGTCCTTAACCAACTTTTTAGATCTATTTAAAAAAAAATGGATATAATGGATGAAACCCATTTGAATATAATAAATAATTTCCACAACACAATTCAACTTTTTCATTCTTAGGGTTGAAAAATTTATTTACATTCCAAAAACAGGAGGCCGTTGTAGGAAAATCGGGATTTTGATAGTGGACTAAAAGAAGCATTTCTCTGAGATTTAGAGCAATTAATAGACATAGCATAGCCGAAATTTCAAGAAAAACATACATTTTCTTAATGACCAATCATTGTTATATCTTCTTTCTAAATGAACTATTTACTGCATAAGTACGACTATTGTCTGTATTATAGCATTTTTTGTAATTAGCAGGATATAATTAAAATAAGAAACAAGTGTTGTGAACCAAATTAAAAAAAAATAATTAAATAGTGACAATCTCATGACAATTAAAAATTGCTATAACAACAGCACTTGGTTTGCAAATATTGCATTACACTTTTTAAGAGTGTTTATGAAAAGTCTGGCCTCTCGTCAAAACTTGCTTATTTTTCCTATGGATACGTTTTTCAGGTGAAGCTTTTCATAAATCAACTCATGTAATATATTTTATAAATAAATCATAATACAAAAATTATAAAAATAAATAGTATTCACTAATGCCTATGGAGAATAAAACACATGCTAGGGTTATGTAAAAAATGATTTGGCTTTAAGATATTGGTTGCATTAAACAAATAATACACTATTTCCATTGGTAATTGAAAATAAAAAGTAATATATATAGTATAGTAACAGAAAAGCAAACTAAAATGTATGGGCTATGGTTACAAATTGAAATTTTTTGGAAATTTAAGCAATCAATAATTGATGTTGTTAGTAAATCGAAACCGGTAAACTCACAAGAGGAAGATTTCAATAATTTCCATATAGTATGTAGAACTTGTAGAGTGTAGAGGGACGCCACCTTCAGTCCGAAGGTTAAAAAGAGTGTTACGCGTCGAGTTATAGATAATCGGCCTAAAAGTTTTAACTTTCTCTATTTTGGTGATCGACTAAGTTGCTACGGTAAATACGTCAAGCCCAAAAACTAACTGACTACCCTTGAAATGAGTTACACGTATTCTGACGTTGGCTTTTTAAACTTCAACAATATTAATGTCCTCAAATAGTTCGAAGCTAGCGCCTACTGGTGAGGATTGTCAGCTATACCTTTTTTTTCGCAGTTTAGTTCAAAACCACAAAAATGGCCACCCGACGAAAATATCCTCGTGCAAGTCAGAAGAACACAGATTGTAAACGGTTTGCAGGCCTCTTTGCCCACCCCCATGTTTTTTTAAAAACTACTAAAATGATGCGAATTTGGCAGTTCCAGTAGTTCTAGCAACTGCTTAATAAAAGAATTATTCATAAGTATTTAACTCAAAATAAATTTATTTATTAATAATTATTCTACCGCTCTGCAAAACGTCAATAGGAAAATTAAAAAAAATTACTTCTATTGTAGTCGTATCCGGCACTCGGACAACGTGCATTTTATTTTACGAGTATCGCGTACTATTCGAAATTCTAAGTGAACGGATTTGACCCTGCGAGGTTAGTGGATTAGTCAAATACAATTTAAGTTATAGTGGGTCATTTTTGTGTGAGAAATCTTGTTCGGTAATAAACAATCCTGGTGCATGCAAGTGTAGTAGGCAAAAAGTGGACGAAATGAATAAGAATTTATCTTCTCATCGGCAAGTATGGTTATGTTTTAATATTTATGTCTGCGAGTCGAGGAGTGGGCAAAAATATTGATGGTTTGAAACATCTATGTTTCATCTCTAACATCAGACTTCCGAAATATGTAGTATGAAAAGAAGATAGTGGCACGTGAAGACAATATAATATACAGGGTGTTTCCTAAATATCATGTAAATACGAAAAGGGGTAATTCTTTGGCTTATTTAATAACTAAAAATTCATATAAAAAAAAGAAAAAAGAGAAAAGGGGGCATGACCCCTGAAAAAATATCTCCTTGTAGATTCTTAGAACCATTTGGTATGCTCAATGATGTAAGTCCTACAGCGTAACCTATATTCTAAATTAGAGCTAAATATCTCAAAAACTACAAGAGCTGTAAAGAAAAAACTAAAAAAAAATCTTGAAATTTCAACACGCTGTAGATCGGCAACGAAGCGCTTGCGGACCTATGTTTATATGCATTTTTAGTCATTAAATAAGCCAAAGAATTACCCCTTTTCGTATTTACATGATATTTGGGAACACCCTGTATATACAATTTAAGGTTAGTTTCTTCGTACCCTCTAAATGCTGTGTATCTTTTTTTTTTTAATTCTTGTATAATTTGCGCCAGATTTATAAGAAGCGAAGGAGTTTATTCAGAAAAAAGCTACGCCCCAATTGCAACCATAGCTCAACAAGTCTCAATAACTAATAATTTTATACAACTATAATACAAGGTATCAAAGGTCATGTATAATTAAATTAATTTTTATCGCAAGCGAGAGCTCTCATAGAGCGAATACAAATGAATAATAAGGTACTTTTGTTACAAATATTTTACAGTATGGCCAATAAATTAAACTATGTAATCATCCTTTGAGTTGATATGGTTAAAGTACGGTTATGACTATTTCAAATTTTTGGGGTGAAACAGTTTGTTCTATCAGATCGTAGTGTATAAGTAATAGTTAAAAATTACCTTAGATTTAAGATCCATCGACTGACTAAGATCATAATATTATGTAAAGTTTTTGTTATTTGTGAATTGAAATTAAAAGAAGCCTTCGGCATTGGCTACGTTTTCACATGTGCTTATGCCAGTCATGTTTTTATCTGTGTTTTTATTATAAAAAATATTGCATCGACTGAGCTTAATTATCATTTATTTAATTTTTTTTGCGATTAGTTCATTTAGCACGCTACGCCTTTCTTTTTAATTTGGCTTTTTTACTTCTCTTCAAAATTACTTAAGACCTCAGACCACGCAGTGCTTGGTCTGAGCTTAAGACTATCCACCTATAAACCAATAAAGTAGTATACACAGGTTAATTCACGTAGCACGTTCGTTAGAACTTTTTTGATTATGCGAAATCTCATCGGCCATAATGGACTGCTGCAAGCCTAAATAAAATATATCGACTTCCGAAAATCGACGCCATCTTGGTTTTTAAATGAACATACCCCCTTTCGATTTCATATTTGAATTCTGCATTAAATGAAGAACGCCCCACTTATTTCGAAGAAACTCCTGGTTACAGGGCTCCAATGCGGTGTACGACCCACTGACTGGGGCGGATAATCCTGTATACGCGTGTTTCGAATCATACGTCTGTAGGTCCCGTTTGGTTGACATTACCCAGACGTTAAACTAGGGTTGTGCTTGGTCAATTGAACGAGATTTTGACCGGGTCAAATTCGGTCAAAAACTTTTGCATCCTTTTGTACATGAGAGAAATTGGTCCTCATGGGGCATTGTCCATAGCAAGCTTCACAACCAATTGACAACCACTCGCTCAGGAAAGCTTGTTTATATAAAGTAAAACTTAAAGCTGTTAAGTGGCAGTGGAAATAAAAAAAAATGGAAATTCGGAGGAATCAGTGCTAAATTTCAGTAGTGAGGATGAAACGAGTGATTCAGATTCTGAAGAACATAAAGGCAATGCCGGGGGTGAATTTAGTGACGAAGATGATGTACTTTTATCTAAGCTATCTACCACGGCCAGTACTGCCAGCAGTCTCTCATTTCATCATCAATCAGTCTCACTCATTACTTCATTAGTAATTTAGTATTGTTAGATTAATATTATACATAATATTTATGTGTCATTTTTGTACCTCAGAATGGTTTCTTTATTTTTTGTTAGCAGTTTTTTAATAAAGACACGTTTCTATGTAATTACTCATGGCTTCATTTCTTTTGACAAAACTAAGGAATTTGATCGGTCAATTGACCACAAAAGATTTTGACGGTCAAAATTCCAACCCTACATTAAACAAAGGTATACAATACGCCGTTCGGCTGCACTATAATGGTCACATCAACCCTTCTTCAATCAACCTGGCTATCAAATTTCATATCGATGAGATTTGACGAAATCAACATTTTTTTAACGAACGTGCTACGTGAATCTCCTTGTATGTAATTTCAATACATCACCTGAAAATTTGAAATAATTTCAGGTGATCAAGCAAAGAAAAATAAATCTCCTTACATTGGGAACATATTACAGTCACAATATTATTCTACATAGTGGTAAACAGTCTGTGATTGTACCACTACAGCCTATGCAAGTACCTTTCCTGCCGCCAAAATGGCTCGAATCAAGTAATAGCCTGGCCTTCAATCAAGTAACCTCTACCCTTTAATCCTATATAATTCTCCTTCAGGGGGAGGTTTACTAGCTTCGCAAATCCGATTAGACAGTTAACTACAGAAAGGCGATTTATGAATCTTCGTCTATTTACTTTTTCGTCTAAGGAATTATCTTTAAAAGAATTATTATGAATTTCTCGTGTGATTTTAAAATGTCCTGCTAATATATCTTTCATAGAGAAGTACAAAGTTCGATATTAAAGAAACAGCTACTAAATAAAATAATTGCTAAAACAATAAACTGGTAATGGAACGTTTACCAATAGCTTTTAACCATCACCTATACACTTGAAACTAACGTCTTGTATACTGAAAATAGCTTTAAAATAATGGCTGATCAAACATCCAACAAAGCTTAAAAGGATAAAAAGGTAACACAAGAATATCTCCTGATTAAAATGTCTTATGGCGACAAATCAACAGTATGACTAGTTTCATCAGGTCATCAGATGTTAAAATAATTTACAAGGTTTATTTTTATTAATGAGGCAGGGTGGTTCATTAATTGGGATAAAGTCCAACATTTCATATATTTCAAACAATAGGAAAAAACATTTTATACAAGAGTTGTGCGCACACTTGAATAGCATATTTTTAAAATATTGCTAGCTATCTAGGGTGGCTAAAAGGAGAAATACAGACCAAACCTAGGTTTTTTGTACATAGGCACCCATTGTATATTTTGATTTTCGGATTCTCCAGTTAATTTAAAAACCGTTTTAGTCCGCTCAGTTTTCCAATGCTGAACCTTTGCTGTCTCATAAAGTATTTGTATTAATCTTTCAAAACTAAGTTTTGTAGGTTCCTCTCTTTCTGGGTATCTTTTATGATAGGTTCTAGTAGCCAATAAACAGTTATTATTCGCTTCCAAAAAATAAATCATGCGATTCATCACCTTTCGAAAAATTTATTTTTATGATGGCAAAATATAACATCCACAAATCAAACAATAGTTATTACTTAAATATTATCGCGGAACATGTGTGGTACCACAACGGTCCTATAGGACTAAGTGTGACTGTTTGGTCAATTCCAGAAGTCTGCCACTCTAACCTAACCTATTACTTAAAACATCAAAATACTCTATCAAAATATATTTTTTTGACAGCACAAACTACTTTACCCAGTATTAATTTTTGAGTAGGCATGTGAAAGAATAAGTTAATATTTTAAAATATAAATGTGAATATTCCTGAAATTGTTCATTTTAGGTAAAGGGTATATGCTACATGAATTATATCACAGATTGATCTGTTTATGGTTAGAATTGTATGAAACAATTTAAAAATATAAAAGGGAGTTCCATTTAATAGTTGTGAAAATAGTAATTTTGAGTTTTGTTTCACCATGTATGCCTTCTACTAGCACTAAGCGCGAGACTTAACAGGACAAGTAATTGTTACAATATCGACATGTTTTGCTTCATAGAAAACTTAATATACCGGGTGTCCACGGAAGGTGGCTCGCCCCTCTAAGTTTTTTGTTTTTCAAGATAATGAAATAAAATTTGGGGCATTTGTATACGACATAAAACTGCATTTTTTGACAGGTGACTCCACATTATGGAACTTCTGGTTTAACCGGAAGTGACATAAAATTTCTATTTTTAAATGGGACACCTTGTATATTTTTACTTTTTTTGACTCCATATGACATTCTAATTACAACGATGTGTCACTTGTCACTTTTTGTCACCAAGAAAAATTTTTTTTCCAAATTAATTGTTTTATCTAGAGGACTATGAATACCTTAAAATCACTTATTTCAGTTCTTTAATCTTGGGAAAAATACAATTTTACTATTTTTGGTCCAATGCTATGTGCTATGTAAAATTTAATCTTTAAAGTTGTATAACTCATTTTTTTTCAATGGCAACATGGTGGCTCGTCAGGTTAAGAAAAAAGAGGATTTTATTACGATTATTTTGATACCATACACTATTAGGTTTTAGAAAAGCTGCCATTAAAAAACTTTAAAAAGTTAGCTTAGAACTTTCCTAAAATGAAGCATCTTTTGAGAATAAATTTAGATTTAAATGCATCAAGTAGCCTCTGTGACCAGCAAAAGTGATAAAACAAAATCATGTATTGAAGAAAATTGACATGCCGACAGCTTCTGCCAAAGTAAATTAGTTTGTTGTTTAAAAAGCATGGAAAATAATAGTTTTACAAGGAGTGAAAAAGTTGATATGTTATTATTGTCAGGCTCATTTCGCATTTTCGGAACCAGTTTTGGGTACCTAATTATTGTGCGTATAGTCGTGCAGCATCGGTTGAATTATTTCTACATTCTCCAAACACTAATAACATATCAACTTTTTCACTCCTTGTAAAACTATTATTTTCCATGCTTTTTAAACAACAAACTAATTTACTTTGGCAAAAGCTCTCAGCATGTCAATTTTCTTCAAGGCATGATTTTGTTTTATCAGTTTTGCTGGTCACAGGCTACTTGATGCATTTAAATCTAAATTTATTCTCAAAAGATGCTTCATTTTAGGAAAGTTCTAAGCTAACTTTTTAAAGTTTTTTAATGGCAGCTTTTCTAAAACCTAATAGTGTATGGTATCAAAATAATCGTATTAAAATCCTCTTTTTTCTTAACCCGACGAGCCACTATGTTGCCATTAAAAAAAAATGAGTTATACAACTTTAAAGATTAAATTTTACATAGCACATAGCATTGGACCAAAAATAGTAAAATTGTATTTTTCCCAAGATTAAATTGAAATAAGTGATTTTAAGGTATTTACAGCCCTCTAGATAAAACAATAAATTTGTAAAAAAAATATTTTTTTGGTGACAAAAAGTGACAAGTGACACATCGTTGTAATTAGAATGTCATATGGAGTCAAAAAAAGTAAAAATATACCAGGTGTCCCATTTAAAAATCGAAAGTTTATGTCACTTTCGGTTAAACCGGAAGTTCCATAATGTTGAGTCATCTGTCAAAAAATGCAGTTTTATGTCGTATACAAATCCCCCGAATTTTATTTCATTATCTTGAAAAACAAAAAAGTTAGAGGGGCGAGCCACCTTCCGTGGACACCCGGTATAATGGGCTTTTTCACTAAATTTTGATTTTTTTCCCACCGCATAGAGAAAGAAAAACTTTCTACGGTTTCAATTTTTAAATTTTAAATTATTTACTGAGAAAACAAATAAACAATATACGCTCTTTAATAAAAAACACGGGAATAAACTCACTGACGTCAGATCTGCCTCGACCCTGGGTAGCACTGATTCAGCTGAAGATCGAGCGCCACGTCTACCTAAATATCGGGCGGGTTGTTTTCTATTTTTTAGCTGTCCTTGTCTATTTAATTTATCAAAACAAAGATAGCAATATAATCGGTCGAGGCTGACAAATATGTTTGTGACACTCTATGGGAAGATTTTTATTATTGGAATGTATTATCAATAGGTTCTAATTCAGAATGTCAGTATAGGGTGCGGATATCAGGGAGTGACGGATCTTTAAACCAGAGTCGCGATGACGACTCATTGGAAAATATTATTTTCTATAGGCAATTAGTACTTACGAGAAAGGCATACATACAATAGCTACACATACACCAGCATTCATACCCGCCGTTTTTTCCTTCCACGTTCTTTCCTTTTAATATTATCGATCGTTAGTGGCGATATCTTAAAAACAGTAAAGCCCAGGAAGCTGAAATTGTGGAGACACTTATGATGGATTGCACAAAAGGTTTTTGTCAATAATTAACTGATCGGGCCACTTTGACTGTGGCAGTAATGATTTTGACAAACATAATTTACTCACAATTAGGGAATCCAATCCCGCACCCAAACTTTAATTCCGCAGACCTGCGGGATTGAGCCCATCGATCCCGCGGATTCGCGGGATTTGCGGGATAGCAAACAATGAACTGCGATATTTTTGGTCGACGCGTCGGGGATTCCCCGCCCTGCTGGGCTATTAAAAATACGTTAAACAGAACAGTTTTCTTGCGTACGTGCGAAAGTAAGAGCGTTATTCAACTAGTATCTAGTGACATTTATCAAGTGGTTGAATATAATACATGGAATTTAAACAGCAATCACAAAAATGAGCGTCAGTGTAGTTTACAAAGAGAATAAAGGTTCGTTTGGCATTATTTTTTAAAGTCTGAAGATGGTTTTACAGCTAAATGTAAGTTATGCCCTAGCGGCCTAGCATTATCAAAATCTCTGCTCGATCCACCAAAGGTCTTCACACCCAGTTAGAAACAAAGCAAAGCAGCAGTGGTAGTGTTGATATTGATAAAATAACACAGGAAATGAAAGCTAGTACCAGCAGTTCGAGTAGTTCGTTTAGTTGTATTGCTAAGCGCTGAGATGTTAGTGGTTCTTCTGTGCTACCTAAGAAAATGAAAATTGATTTTTTTTTATCTGAGAAAAAAGTTTCGATGGAGGAAAGAGTGTCTCGAATGGTAGCTAAAGATGGTATACCCTTTGGAAAGTTTATCACATCGATCGATATGCGCTAACTATTCGAATCAGAGGGCCACAACTGTATCTGTGCTCGCCCGAGCATTACTTGACCAGTTACTAAAACATGAGATGACACTTTACATGTGCAATAAAATAAGATTAAATCTAAAAGATGAAACATTAAACATATTATCTTTTCTCCGAAAATACTTCCAAAATCAATGCAACATGTAACCGTTAAACTAGTCGTACTATTGTATTGTACCTATATGCAATAAATATTTTCCTGCTACTCTATTTGCGGGATTGGATTCCCTACTCACAATCCAAGGGGCTTGGTTAGCTTTTGTAAAAGTTTGCACTAGTTTGTACGCACTTATACAAGGTTGTACAGGGTAAGTTTGAACAAGTCTGTACTCTGGTTGCACTCGTTTTTACAGAATTTGTACCAGTGCGTATATGTAGAAACTTGTACAACCTTGGGTTTAATGTTATTGTTAAAAACCTTTGTGCAATACAACATAAGGGGCGGCCGTCAATGTATGTATGTATGCACTTTGTGGTAAATACTATAATAATTGTCTGTAAAATTTTAGTCTCTGATAACAAAAAATAATATTTTCCAATTAGTCCTCATGCCGAGTTTGGTTTAAAGGTACTTTCACTACCTAATATCCGCACAATAGTAATGCAGATGATGAATTTGGTAATAGAAAAAAGGCCCATTGTGTCCTATTTAAAAAAAACTAGGTTTCGTCTGTATCTCTCTTTTTGGCCCCCCTCTTTCATTATACACTTTAGGTGCATATTTTAAAAATATTGTTAATGGCAAGATTAATTAATTATTACCCATATCTTAAAAATATGCACCTAAATTGTCTGCACAACTCTAGTATAATGTTCCATTCTATTGTTTGAAATATATGAGATTATGAGATATTGGACTTTATTGCAATAATCGACCTGCCTGTATGAATATGTCAGAGGTATCAGTAAATATGGGGAAAGGTTATACTTCAGAATGTGTTTTACATAAACATTGATTAAGGCCGAGACACAATTCAAAAATAAGCAATATGCAATAAGAAATAGGTAACAAGAAACAAAAAATATAAATTAATAATGGCACAATACAGTATTTTGGCATAATGGTTGAATTGCCAACCCGTCAATAAATCCTGTTTTAACTTTCCGTTTTGTCGACAGAACAGGTTATTTTTGTAAACTCATCGGTTTTATCACAAACACAAACAAATTGTTAAAATAAAATTTAAAATACCTCTGTAACCTGAAAAGCAAACCGACAAACGGCAAATTATTTATTGGGGATATGTATATTCTATACAGCTTTTCATTGGCCAGTAATAAGAAACTTGCAACAGAAAATCAATTTCGATATCTCTCGATTCATTTGTTTCTTCGTATCAAATTTTATTTCTGTGGCTTATTGTTTATCGCCTAATGATTATTTTTTAATTGTGTCTCGGCCTCCTTAGGCCCACCGAAAAAACCTTATAACTTTCATTTTTCTTCAAATGTGGTGTGATAGTTGTTATTGTTCTATTGTATGCAGCTGATGCATTGTGGGCCTTATAAATTCAAAACCAATATTTCTACAGGACAAATAAATATTATTCAAATTGTAGAATTTTCCCGAGCGAGATATCGGCAAAATATTAATTTTTGTGACTCTTGACCTTAACTAATCGAAGCAAACATGGAGATGGATGAAGACATTTTTCAAAACGTTTATAAAAATCAAGGATATGGGTGAAAAAACAATGTATTAACAATACTTAAAACCTAATTTAAAAAGTGCACTTTTAAAAAGTACAATAATAAATTATTCGACTTATTTTAACGCTACTCTCGACACAATATTATCTTTCTTTATAAACGTTTAATTTTAATTTTTTGTGCAATATGTGTCAGTTGACATCTTTTGCTTTAATAGAGGGCATATAAGTACATACAACACATAGATATAAGTCTTTTGGATAATTATATTTTTTGGACTAATACATTTTTATCCTCGATTTTGTCAATTTGGCTTAAATTAAGTAGATAATTAAATAAAATCATGTAACATCACTGTCATCCAAAAAATCTTTGTTCTGCAAAACCTCGTCTTCTTGGCCAAGGCCTACCAAGGAAGTAAAAAGTATGTGAGAGGGACGTCAAATAGAGCACTTTATAAATTAGGAGGTTTCAAGTATTGACCCCCTGGGACTAAATAAAGGGTTTTCCAATAAGAACGATATGATTTTGAAACGATATGGTAACCATGGTAATAAAGTTATACCTGTCACCAGTTGTCAGTTATTGTCAGTAAACTATAATAATTTATTATGGCTAAATACGCGCTTCAAGAACGTTTGGTTATTATCCAAAAATTTTACGAAAATAGACGATCTTTTGTGAACACTTATCGCGCACTTCGCGAAAACTTTGGTGTAAATATTCGTCCTCCTTTGCTCGCCATTCGTCGCATCGTTGAGAAATTTGAAAATAATTTTACTCTTTACGATGTAAAAACACCAAGAAGACATCGAAACGCAAGAACTGTTGAGAATATTGCTGCTGTAAGAGCTAGTGTTGCAGTGGATCCAAATTTATCAATTCCTCGTCGTGCTCAAGAGTTAAGGATTAAAAAAACGACAACTTGGCGTATTTTGAAAGAAGACTTGAATTTACACCCGTATAAGATTGTTTTGACCCAAGAACTTAAGCCACTGGACCATCGTCGGCGCAGAGAATTTTCTGCTTGGAGTTTACAACAACTTAAAAGAGATCCTAATTTTGCCAAAAAAATTATCTTTTCAGATGAAGCTCATTTTTGGTTAAGTGGATACGTTAACAAGCAAAATTGCCGTTTTTGGTGTGAAAACAATCCACAACAGATTCATGAGAAGCCTTTGTATCCGCTAAAGGTAACTGTATGGTGTGGTTTATGGTATGGTGGCATCATCGGACCATTTTTTTTCCAAAATGAGGCAGGAGATTCAGTTACAGTGAATGGTGAACGATATCGACAGATGTTAAGAAATTTTTTGTGGCCAAATTTAGATGCACTTGATTTGGAGGATATGTGGTTCCAGCAAGACGGTGCCACATGTCACACTGCTCATGAAACTATCGATATACTGCAAGAAAAGTTTGACGAAAGGATACTTTCAAGGAATGCTACTGTTCAGTGGCCTCCAAGAAGCTGTGATTTAACTCCTTTAGATTACTTCTTGTGGGCCTATTTGAAATCTAAGGTTTATGAAAACAGACCACAAACACTTGATGCATTAAGGTTGAACATTAAATCTGCATCGAAAATTGGGTTCGTCGAATTCGCTCGTGTACACGAAGTCGCGGAGGACATTTAAACGATGTGTTATTCAAAACATAAATGTTATCGACTATACTTTAAGATAATATAAAACGTTTTGTTGTATCTGAAATTATTTTAATTTTATTTCATTTTGAAATCATATCGTTCTTATTGGAAAACCCTTTATATTTTCGAAGATACCCCCCTTACTTTTACCGACGTTCTTAGTTTATAGTTGTAATGTAATGAATTGTCAATGATATAATTTTGTTGATTTTTAACCAGAGTCAGTGTTGGATAACCAATCATTAATTATCTTACTAGATATACTATTTCGATGCAAAACAAATTGTGTGCAAAAAACACCCTGAAAATTGAAGATGCAAAGATGCAATATAACATAGAAGCAAACAATACATAACAGCTTAACAAAATAATTGTGATATTCGACAGACACATTTGTAATTGTAAAATATAGTAGGAAATCAAAATTTCAAAGTTATTCTACAGTTGTCGATAAAAAATTTTAATAAAAATAAACTATAGCCAAAAACAAAGGGTGCTAAAAAGTAATCCTTTTCTAAGCTCTCCAAAATACCTACTATTCGAAATGACTATAAATCCAAATTAAAAAAAAAAATAATATTAAAAAAGTCGTATTTTTTTTCATAACGATAATAATGACACAACAAAAGGTTTAAAATAATCTAAAAAATTTGTTCATAAAATTATTGTTTTCAGGGTCATAAAACTTTCCGATAATAATACCTACATAAAAGTCTTATTATCATTTTTAATTTCCAAATAAACTATTCTAAAATACCTCGAATAGCATATGCATATACTTAAACAATAGGTATAAGGCTATGATTCATTTTATGCATATTAATACAAATTACAGCTATAACAATTTAAAATGTGTCTGCCAAACAAAAACAAAACATAAAAAGCACAGCCAAAGAATGTGTTAAAAAATGGTGTTTAAGTACAAGAATAACATGGATAGCTTGATCTTTAACAAGAAAGCTTAAGACGGTTTGTTGTAGAAGGAATGACGATGTCAACATACATAGTAAAACCAAAAATTATACTTTTTTGAGAAATCAATAACAAAAACATTTTATGTATTTCGCTGTATACTTTTAAAAATGGCCTTACTTTGTTATCAAAAGCTTTCTCATATAGGTACACAGCAAAAACAATACACACACATTGTCGGATCTGAATCACAGAAGAAGAATAAAACTAGCAAGAATGCAGCCATTCTCACCCTGGCAATATTTCTGTCAGTGGTGGAATCGCCATCACAATAAATTAAATTTAGTGTTTTTATATTAAAAGAGTTTTATTTTATCGTGGTTTTAGATTAGTACTGGCATACTAAAATATTGAACCAATAGGAAACCGTTTCAGGAATCTCATCGACAGGTATGTATTTAACAAAAATTATGTAGAACAATTAAAAAAAATATACAATTAACTAAAATATTTTCAAAAAAGCGACCTGACGTTTTGACTGATGCTACCATCAAACCTAATTTTAATAATTTATTTTAATCTGAATACGGTCCTGTTCTGTAATCCAGGCCAAAGTCAATAGATTTGTTTATGCATTTTTACAGAAAAACATGGCATGCATTTCCGCTAGTTCTTGTTATTGTTCGGTGGTTTGAATCCGACTATGGATACAGCAATCATTCCGAATAATTATTCGCATGGTTAGTCTCAACTTTCGATACCTCAAATTCCTCCTCGTCCTCCAACGTCAACACATTCTGAGAGGCAGTGGGAAAGTTTTTCCTCTGGTGTGACTTCTTCGGGTCGAATGGGTCGACCACGATCTGCTCGGTACCCTTGATCTCGGCCCGGCAGAAGGGACAACCTTGGCTACCTTGTCCCTCTGATCCCTAGAAAATAAAAAATAAATAATAATCTAAATAAAAACACGGACATTCTCAGATCTACGTAATCGCATCGCAAGAGTAATGTTACAAATTCATTAAAACGTCAGCTTGACAATGTTCTCAAAAAGTTTTATATTATGATACCAAGCATGACAGAGTCTTGAATCGTATAATAGTAATCCAATGGAAATTGTTCAAAACAGAAAATTACAAAAATTATCATATTACAGTGTTATCTATAGATTGTCCATTCAAATAGCAATTTTCTGGCAATCTGTGTAAATTGCTTTCAATCCGATTCACCTTCGGTCTGGTAAACTAAATTGGCAACATGCAATGAGCAACAAGCACCAAGCGATAGGCAATATCGCATCGCGTTTGTATTTACATTGACTCGATAAAATAATTAGTAGACATCCAAAATGTCGGTGTCTTTATGTAGTAATTGCGTGTTATATATTACGAAAAATACGAAGTAATGTCAAGAAAAGGAAAGTCGGTATTGGGTGCGACCTTTTCATTTGCAAAATATAGTTCATTCAGTGAGTGTGGTTGCTAAAGAAATGAATTTAGATCCTGAGATATTTACAGGATAAATAAAGACAGTTTCTTTATTTTACTAAGACTTGTTAATAATTTGCAAGAAAGAGTCGTTTCTTGCATAATCATACAAGCAGGAGTAGTTTTTAATATTTTTCACAAACAAAACATTCTGTTTTTTTTTCGAACATTTCGAAGCAATTCGCAACTAGCAACACAACCCCAATATTGCTTGCGATACAGACCGCCGTTTGTCAGGCAATATTTAGTAAGGCGATATCACTATCGTTTCAGTGTAAAGAAGTTGCAATCAATACAAAGCGTTTATAAGCAGAGCGGTATTTATAGGCAACTCAGATCGCGCATCGCCTATCGCTTATTGCCAATTGCTTTGGTGTGAATTCCGCCTTAGAGTTATTGCCGCCGTCGTGGCAACGACAAAAAAACATTTTTAAACTTTATGATTCTTTTATGTGTAGGTTTGCCGTATATTTTAAATGTTTTCAATGTGCCCCTATTGTGGAACGAGAATATGCTGTCATATATCCTGAAACGAGAATATGCTGTCATATAAATCCTTAAAGAATGCACCATACCAGAAAAGTATTTCGACGACTGGCAATACGTTTAAGGCAAACGGGAAGTGTACGACCTAAATCAGTTGGTATCAGAAGACGTGCAGAGGGGATTGAAGACAACATTATAAACGTTCTTGCGTACGTGGAAGCGAATCCGCATTTAAGTTTAGGAGAATTTCCCATATACATAGGTATAAGTGTTATTTCAGTAACTGCATCTCTATCATGTAGTTTTACACCAGGCCCTTTTGAAAACTGATTTTGATAAGCGGCTCGACTATTGCTATTGGCTAAGAGAGATGTGTAATCAAAATCCTCAACTCCTTCTCCTTAATATGCACTATTGGTCACAAACAAATCGTCATTGGGTTCGAGAAGCGGATCACCAAAACAGGTGGAGTGTAATCGTGTGGTGCGGAGTTTTGGGACACAGAATAATTATCGTACCGTTTATTATTAAAGACCATCTAAATGGCGAATCTTACTTAAAATTTTTACAACATGATTTGCCTATCCTTTTACAAGATGTTCTCATTGGCCTATAAGAACATCCATGTGGTATCAACATCATGGATGCCCAGCACACTTTTCGCAAACTGTCCGTGTTTTTTTACCGCTGGATTGGAAGGGGTAGTCTATTTCCATGGCCACCTAGATCCCCGGGTTTAACTGTGTTAGATTTTTACTTCTGGGGACGAATTAAAAGACGCTGTTTATAATACGCGACCAACCACACAAGACGCAATAATTTCTTCGATAAGTGTTAAAAATTATTGTTTTGGCAATAACTCTGAAACCAACAAAGATATCGAACTGCGGTCTTCAGATTAAAATTGCAAATTTAATCTACTTTCCGATTATGATGTCATAGTTATACGGTATGATTTGAATTTTTAGGATAAAAATCAAAAAAACTGTTATTATTACAAATTGCGACCTCTAGCAATTTTATTAGAAACTATCGTGTACCGTTGAATACGACAATTAAAAGTACTTACCTTTCTCTTTCAAACAAGCTTAAATTTAGTAAAATCGGATAAGTCGTTTAGAAGTTACAGCGATTTAAATGATTACACTTTCAATAGCTTCCCTCTTAGCTCTTATCAAGGTCGGTACGCCAATGAGCCTTAAACCCAAATGATGCAGAATTGTCTAGTCTTTCTAATGATGTAACCAGAGGTATACCATAATATAGGAATTTTCGGAGAAATTAGGAATTTTAAAAATTAATTTTCAATTGTGCCCCCTTGCGGCGAAATGCGGAACTTAAAAGTAATTTCCAGAATTTTCTCATAACCACTTAAATCATAAAAATTTTTTCTAAGTTTCAATGCTTGGTAGTTTCTGAGATATGGCCACCCCTAATGAAACACCCTGTATTAGTGGACTTTGAAAAAGTGCACTGTTTCAAGTAGGACATTTTAAAAATTGACCCCAGACACTACAAGAAATAATACTATATCTGACCTACATGACTTTTTCTAAAAAATAAAAATGTCTCGGCCTAGCGAGATAGATCCATTCATCTGTTTAATAATCTCTAACAAACAACAATAAAAGAAATAAAAATAAATTACTCAAAACGTTATGTTATGAATTGTTTCATTTATTATTGCTTTAAAACTAATTATTATTTAAAGGAATAAATATAATAAATCAATTGCATAGTTCATGTTTTCATTGAGCTTAATGAAAAATAAATAATTGAAGCATTGACAAATTTAGTAATAATTCTAATTATTTTTATTCATTGGGCAATTATCGATTAAAATCTATTTATACTATTGGATAATAAATATGGAACGAAGCTATAACTAAATAATAAAAACATTTTTTTCGTCTAGTTAATAAAGAAAACTATCCGGTACAAGTTATGAGAAAAATTCGTTACCTTCAGGTAGTAGGTAAATAATAAACTATTATTTCTAATATCACAAATAAAATTTTAATTTTGCACAGGGTGGTTCAACCCAAGGGAGTAGCCAGATTTTATTAAATATAACTTTTCAGTTACAAAGGGGTGGGTGTAAAAGCAACACTTTTCTTAAAGCCTTTTGTTGAGATATCAGAAACAAAATCTCAGAAAACGATCTACAAGTTTTGGTAAAACCGAAAAGGTTATAATTTTTAAATGGAACTAAACCATGTCATATGTTTCTTTTCTTCTACATTAAGGTTCTTGATTTTAAGAAATGTATGATTACGACCATGCCAATTACTTATACAGTGAGCTCAAAACGGTTGGAATAAATTCGTTTAAAATGAAGGTGATTAGTTTCTGGAAAAACGCTTGGACACGTCGATTATTATTTTTAATTACAAATTTTTTTGACATAAGAAATGTGTATACAGGTTGTCTCAGGAAGAACATATACCGTCAACATTGATTTTTTTAAAATAGAACACCCTGTATATTATATTATTTTTCCTACGACCACCTACGAAAATTACAATAACAACACGGTTAACTTGGCTAGAAAGTGCCAAATATCACACGCGTGTTGTAAAAAAATATTTCAACACGAGTGTGGAAATACCAAGCACACTATACCTATATTAATTCAATTTAAACATGTATCAATTTGACACAACAAAACTATTTATTAAAAATAACAAACTTACGGGACCCGTGGAGTGAATTGGGGTGCTGGGTGGGGTAAAGTACACTAGGGCATTACTGCAGATAAAAAAAATCCTTTTTTTCGTTATTTTTGGGAACCTAAGAGTATTATTTATGATAAAAATAATATTATCAAAAAGGGAAAATAATAATGTGTCAGGCAACCCACCAACTGTCATGTTTACATGTCAACTGAGTTGAACCACAGAAAAAAAAGGGGCAGCTATAGAGCAGAAATAGAATACCCTATATAGGAAATACCGATTTATAATTTTGCAATTATCTCGGACAAAAATATCCATACAATGTTTAAGGATATGGGACAAGTGAATACGCTTTATGTAAGTAAATTTATTTTAGCTATATTTAAAACAAATCGAAAAAGATTTAACTTTTATAATTAACAAGCTATCGATATTTAACTCCATCTCTATCTTTCTATAATGTTGAGCAAATGTTGAGGTTATGTTTTAGTTTTGTGTTATGTTGTTTTCGTATTTTACCTATATTATTGTTTTATTAAAAGAATGCAAGCAACTAAAAGATCAGAAACGAAATTTATTCACTGTACATAGATAGTAGGTATGATGTGCGTAAACAAATAGGAGAAAAAGTTATTCTTTTTATTTAAATCTAGGTAAGTTAAAATGTGTAAGTGGGCATTGTTTTTTTTTTAAATTTGATTAACACAATGGTGATACCTACAAACTATTAAAAACATCCAACTCTTTTTGATTATATTGTATGGTCGTAGGAAAAATTGTGTACATTACTCGTGTGAAAGTGATTTTCTCACACTCGGAGAATTTCCGCACTCGGCTAACGCCTCGTGCTAAATACCTCCTCGTTTGAAAAGTACCACTTTCAACACTTGTTATGTAATATACTATTTAAATTCTACGATACATTCTGAAAACCTTTTGTATAACATACTATATCTCCAAAGTTAACGGTTTTCGATATATTGGCATTTTAATATTTTTCTGAAAAATTGCTGAGATCCACGGATTTTTAGTTTTAATTGCGCATTTCTTTATTATTATTTTTACCTGTTACCTGAAATAATTTACTTTGACACAGACATTTACTTCTTGTCAAAAATTCTTCAAATTGTGTAGATCTATCTAACTTCAAGTAATTCAAGACCATTACACACGCCCGGTGCGTGAGTACTTGGATACAGTCTTTCCTGGCAAGTGGATTGGTCGACGGGGTCCAATAGAATGGCCGGCAAGGTCACCAGATTTAACCCCGCTAGATTTTTTTTTCTATGGGGCTATTTAAATCTAAAGTATACTTTAACAGAGCTAACAATATTGATGAACTTTAAGCTCGAATAAGGCATGAGGTTAGATTAATAGAACCCCAGGTAATCCATAACGTCCATAACGTTTTGGAAGAGTTCAAAGATCGACTTGCATATTGCCAGGAAGTTGGTGGTGGTCAATTTCAACATTTTTACATTTATTAAAAAATTTAATATAGTCTATGTAAATATTATATACTAAATAGATGTAAAGAGTTCATTTTTAATTGTAGTTTTCGTACCAGAAAAAATGTCAATATATCGAAAACCGTTGATTTTGGAGTTATGGTATGTTTTACAAAAAGTGTTCAGAATGTATCGTAGAATTTAAAAATAATATAATATACAGGGTGTTCCATTTAAAAAAAATCAATATTGACGGAATATGTTTTTCTTGAGACAACCTGTATACACAATTCTTATGTCAAAAATTTCGCAATTAAAAATAATAATCGACGTGTCCAAGCGTTTTTCCAGAAAATAATCACCTGAATTTTAAACAAATTTATTCCAACTTTTTTAAACTCACTGTATAAAAGAAATCATTGTCCTTTAACGCCCGATCATGTATAAAAAATAATATAATTAATATGTACTTACTGCTTGCCACAGAGTCAAACAAGGCGAACACAACAAATGTCCGCAAGGTTCTATCCTGATATCCTTATCGTTCTCCGCGCATATTTTGCACAGCTGGAACGTACTGCCCATCTCGCAGTATAACTCGTATTGTTCCTGGGTTACCGCTATGTGATCTTCTTGACTTGGTTGGACCGCCCAGGATAGATCGGGGTTAACTGCCCTGCCATCTGGATAGAGGTAGCTACAAAATAGTTTCTTTTTTAATTTATGTCAAATATATACATACAGAAAATGTGTACTCTGAATAAAGGATTGTACGCATTTAAAAAAAGTTATTTTCTCCGAAACACATTTAGTTTTATATTAGCAAGTTTAAAGTTTAGAATGTGAGAATAAAATTTTAGTTTGAAGAGCAGCTTAGATTTATAACGATTTGTTTTTTTATTAAGGTGTATATTTTGTGAGTCTTGGATTTTTGAGGTAGATTTAATCTTTATTTACCTCACAACTAGGGCTGGTCAAAAATTCGATATTATCGATATTTATCGATATTATCGATGTGATCGGATATATCAATAATATCGATAAATATCAATAATATCGATATATATTTCGATTTTTTGATGTTGGTGTAAGAATGTCGCCTAAATATTTGGATGAATATCATTGATAATAAAAGGAGGAAAAAATGCGATAATCATTATTGCTTTTATTCTTTATTGACGCCTTTACCTGATTTATTTAGCGTTTAATGTCATTTTGGACCGTCACTAATGAATTTTTATACATGTGTCTTCTGTTTAATAAAGTCAATCTTTTGGTATAATATAAATGTCAGTGTATCAATACACATATTAATATTTAATATCGCCTAACACTAATTTGATATAGGTATAAGTATGGCTGGGCAAAAATTGGGTATATCGATATTTTTATCGTATGTATAAGTATGCCGAATACTACCGTGCACATAGTAGCCACTCTAATGAGCCTAATGAATAAAAATTAAGCAATTACTTGAAGCGATTACTTTTTAATAAAAGCAATTGCTTGACTAGCAAATGCAATAAGTAAAAGCAATTGCTAGATCTGGATATGAATAAAATTTTGAAGCAATTGCTGTTTTTCTTACACCTCTGTAGCAAATGCTTATTCACCACAAGTTCAGACGTGGCTTATCCACTTGTTCAGATTATAGATTTCAAGCTCAGTTTGGTGCCTAGTTGGCAAAAGTGTTGACGTAAATACAACAACGTTGGTTTATTTATTTAGTACAATAGTAATCTGTTACGTTTTTGTGGAAAATAGGAAACTTATATTTGTGATATAGCAGATTTCAGTGAAAATAAGAAAAGTGATAGTAGTGATGAAGAAATTAAAGACCAGCAAATGATATTCGTTCACAAATTGAAGGAACATAAATAAATCTCTCTGACCACAATCGTTTAGCTTCCACAACAGCTTCAGCACTTGTAGAAAATTTAATAAAAATATTAGCCTTCTCTAAAACTGCATCCATTACAGGAGTGTATACAGACAGTAGTTTGGTGAACGTGAAAACAGAGTTCTTCACCTACAGAATTTTGAAAGTCCGGATCCGACAATTTCCGCAGAAATACTTTAATCTTATTTAAAGGCGACAGTGCACCCCTTCGCCTTTTACCAGTATCAGTCAAAAAATAATTTGCCAACCACTCAACATTTTCGCAGTCAAATCGATATCACTTTCTGAAATCATATTATCTGCAATTTTTACGTACACTGTAGATTTTTCTTTTACGGGCGTTCATATATTAAGCCATAATTGAAGACACAAATAAAGAGCAACCCACGTGTATGCCGCGGAGAACTAAAGTTGACTGCTACCAAGCAAATAATGCAGGGGTCGATCTACCTTAAACAGTTGAAAGCAATTGCAACACTAGAAAAAGCAATTCCTTAATTTATTCTTCTTATTTTAAGCAAACGATAGCAATTGCTTCTATTTTTTAAAGAAAAAGCATTGGCTAGAAGCAATTCCTGCACTTTTAGTAATTGCTGGACGCAAAAGCAATTACTTTAGTTTTTATTCATTGGCTTTCAAGAAATTACTTCTTTATTTTATAAGAAAACGCAATCGCTACATTTTTATTCATTAGGCTCAATATAACTCTGGCAAGATCAAAGTATACTTACAATCCTTCACGATACCCATCTAACAGCGCTTGTATCAGACTCTTGTTCTGTGGTATCGTCTGCAAGATCTCACCGTCCGGCGTGACGTAGCCGATGGCCCATTGGCCAAGCCTCGTGCACGACAGCCTGAAGACGTACGAACCGGCCTTGCTCATGTACCTCTGTAGCCTCGCCTTCACCTCGTCGTAGGTAAGAAAGGCCACGTAGCCCGGGTGGGTGACCGCCAAGATTTGCCAGTTGCGCAGTAGGGTGGTCCAAGGTTGAAAAAGTCTGAAATTTTAAATATAGGTATAATATATCGTACGGAAATGCACTTGTTTTTTTTTGCATTGATCGTGTAAGCAAAGAGGGATTTAAGAGGTAAATACGAACACATAATCCGATTTCTTCTCTGTGGAAGGGGCTAACTATGCCTCCGACTACTGTCAATAATAAACGTGATTATTGTCCCAAACAAAAATATTTTTAAATAAAAAACTTTAATGTTTAAACCCATCGCGGTTTAAGTGGTTATATGTTTATCAAAAGGTGTGGTTACTGTCTTTCAAAGTATGTTACCACAATTATTTTATTTTCTTTTTATCTGTTAGAACAAATGTTTTCCATCTGTACAATTTCTTAACCGCTCCACGATATGCTCGCCCACCGACTTAGCAAGGCAATAGCAACCCAAAGAGGTTAGTTTGGGCGTTGTACCCAAAAATTTTTAGCCGGCGGCGATTTCTTCCTCTTCCTTACCATAGAGTGATAACTTTAATACCCGCCCAGGGTGTTATCCACCATTGCTACGCCACTGGGGCCGCACTGTATGATATATAACCAAAACCAATTATATACCTCATGATCAAATCGCAACAGGGGGTCGATTTGATTGACATTTTAATATAATATTATCAACATATTGAAAAATAATTCGCCAAAATTCAGGGTTAAAGTATGTACATATATATCAGCGATATATATCACGATATGGATGATGATATTATAAGCCGATATACCGGGTGTTTCTCAAAAGACGTTGACCCCTATAACTTTTTTATATTTATAGATATTAAAATGAAATTTTGAGATTATGCATAAGAGATGAGTCTGCATTTATTGGAATAATTTTCAATTTGTTAGCACTTCCGGTTTGACCGGAAGTGACCTTGACTTTGATATTTTAAATGAGACATCTTGTATATTTTTACTTATTTGGGTTCAGCATAACAATATGAGTGAAATGACACCTCACTTGTCATTTTTTGACGTGTTATAACATTTTAAATTTTATTTTCAATCTAGAGTGCTACAAATTAATTAAATTTGTTAATTTATAGTCAAGTAGCATATGAAAATTAAAATTAAGTCATAATAATTGACTTTCTAAGTTTCACAAGCGTTTGAAAAATGAAATATTGTTTTCTTGACATTTACTCCATTTTTCCAAATGTAACGATGGTAGTTCACTAGGATATATAAAACGAGCATTGTTTTTCCAACAATTTGATACCATACCCTCCTATGCTATTTTAAAGTTGACACTGAAAAATGTGCCTTTAATCCCAATCGCAAATTTAAAAGCGTTATGCATTATTGCCGCCCTATATTTTCTAAAGAAATATAAAGGCGGCTTTGAAGAACAACGGAATGGGTTTGAAAAGCAATATGGCTTTAATTTAAAGTTGTAATGTCATTAGTTTATAAAACATAGAATACATACAATCTTCCGGGTTCAGAAGAATTTTTCTGGTCACTCCAAAAATTAGGAGCATATCAATTTGTTCACTTCTAGTAAAACTAACCATTTTATCTGATTTACAATGAAAGTTTAATAAACGAATGATATTACAAAAGACAGGGCGGCAATAATGCATACCGCTTTTAAATTTGCGATTGGGACTTAAGGCAAATTTTTTCGTGTCAATTATAAAATAGCATATATTAAGTATGGTATCAAATTGTTGAAAAAAAAAATGCTTGTTTTAAATATCCTAGTGACCTACCATCGTCATCGTTCCATTTGGAAAAATGGAGTAAACGTCAAGAAAACAAAATTTCATTTTTTAAACGCTTGTGAAACTTAGAAAGTCAATTATTATGACATAATTTTAATTTTCATATACTACTTGACTATAGATTAACAGATTTAATTAATTTGTAGCACTCTAGATTGAAAATAAAAAATAAACATAAAAATGTTATAACACGTCAAAAAATGACAACTGAGGTGTCATTACACTCATAATGTTATGCTGAACCCAAATAAGTAAAAATATACAAGATGTACCATTTAAAATATCAAAGTCAAGGTAACATCCGGTCAAACCGGAAGTGCTAACAAATTGAAAAGTATGCCTATAAATGCAGACTCAAAATTTCATTTTAATATCTATAAATACAGAAAAGTTATAGGGGTGAACGTCTTTTGAGAAGAAACACCCGGTATATCATGGATATTTATAACACAAATTTGCGGCGCTGAAAAAACAGGTAAAAATTTACTCACAAAAGCCATTTTCTCACCTGTGAAGTTCTTCCTAAACTCGGTAGTCTTTACATTGTGCATCAGCTGATTATTTTGTATGTCAAATTTTCGTGAATAACTTCACGAAGAAATTCACGAATTTATTTGACATCCAAGTTAGCCCCTTACATTATCAACGTTAGCCTTGAAGTGACTTCATGAATAAATTTACGAAGAACTTCACAGGTGTAAAGATGGCTTAACAAACAATACGGCGAAAAAACAATAAAGGCGGGGAATCCCCGTTACTCAGTTCCGAACCGTGTAAATTTCCGCGTTTCGTAAAACGGTAATTGGAATTAGTCCTGCACGAGCCGACATTTTACGGCCCGACCTGACCCGGCCCGCCAACAAAGACATTGACGCGGCCCGAAGAAATTATTATTATTTGCCCGGCGGGCCGAAAAAGTAATTGAACCAATTAACCTTGTCATTTATGACAGCTAAACAATAGACAACGTCACAAATTTTTTAAGTGACTTATAATCCATTGCTTCAGGTGGGAGTATCAACATGCTTGCCAACCTATAACCCATTTTACGCAGATTTTCCTTCTAAAAGGTATATTGGCAACTGGTTTGTTCGTTGTTACCCAGAGCATTTTTTAAAATTTAATTTAAATTTTATTTTTATAAAATAATATTAGTTGAAAAAATTGAAATAAAAAAAATGCTCTGGGTAACAACGAACAAACCGGTTGCCAATATACCTTTTAGACGGAATTTGTTCGTCTAGTTATCGCCTCCTAATGGCACTGGCTTTGATATGGATATTGGACAATCGACCGACCGACAAGTAGGCTTTCGGGGATTCCCCAAAATTTGACGTACATTTCGTGGCGCGTTCAGATATTCTCTTTGAGAAATCCTTCGGTGCAATAATGATTATTGTTGTGACGTTGTTTCTTTCTACGTATTGTATACAACATATTCAATTTTTTCACCTGTAAAAAGTCGCCAAAAATAAGCTTCTTATTGAAAATCGCCGCCACACTTTCATAGACAAAAAGTCGTCATTTTGGCGATTTGCCGCCCCAACTCAGAATTCCGAGATGCAACTCGGAATTTCGAGATACTACTCGGAATTCCGAGTTACAACTCAGAATTCCGAGATGCAACTCGGAATTTCGAGATACAACTCGGAATTCCGAGTTACAACTCGGAATTTGGGTGTATATTTTTTTTATATAAATTGTGGCCCTTCTACGCCTTCGTATGATTTTATTTAAAAGTTAGTGAATAAAATAATAATAAACTAAAAAAAACAACGCGAAATAGGTTATAGGTTGGCAATAGATGGAATGACGTTGAGAATTCCACCTTAACTGGTAAAGTATCATAAAGTCTGTTCAATGACCGCTTTGGGAGTTTTGTGTTCAACAAGCGAACGAATTAAGGCAAAGGGGATAGAGAAATATGTAGATTTTAAGAATCGCAACAACGAAGCTATTTTGTCATCCCGTGGTCTTCAACTTCACGAAATTCATGAACATAGCATGAAAAAGCATATTTATGGGATGTATAGAGCAGGTGAGTACGTTTCGCTCAAACAAATAAACCTTAAAATCATTGATGGTGTTGATATATCCACTGGTTCATTAGCGGACTATTTAAAAAAATTAAAATTAAAATGGCGTAAATGTACTGAATCAAACAGGCGTGTTTTAATAGAGCAACGCCATATAGCCCAAAATCGAGTAGAATTTTTAAGAGAATTTAAGAATAACGGCAAATCTCAATCTCCCTTAAAATCTGTTTTTCTGGATGAAACCGGGATATACAGTAAAGGGGCTTATAGAAGAAGTTCGCAAGATGATAGATACTCTTCATACAGTTAAAGAAAATCGTCAGAGGGTGTACGGTATATTATTCTCGATTATTCTACATGCTGGTTCAGAAAATGTATTTGTGAATAATGCAAGTTTGATATTCAAGTCTGGCTTGAAATCATGGTCATGATTTGATGAATAGTGAAAAATTTAAGAAATGGTTGGAGAAAAATTATTACCAAACTTGGAAGAACCGCCGCTTATTATCATGGATAACGCCACCTATCATTCTGGGCTAATTGAAAAAATTCCAAATACAAGTTGGTCAAAACGATTATTTAATGCATGGTTAGAACAAGGACAAATTTCGGTTTCACCATTTGCAATGAAAGATCAGATCTGGATAATAGTGAAGCAGCATATTCACCCAAACGGTACAAGTAATCTCGCGCTATTTATTTTTCTATTATTTTTACTTTATTTTAATAGGTTGGACGAACTAGCATTGCAACATGGACATCGAGTTGTAAGACTTCCTTCATATTATTGCCACTTTAGTCCTATTGAAATGGTTCGGTCGGAATGTAAGCGCTATTATGATGTAAAAATAAGTTCTATACATCCTGTAACAAATAATGACGTAGTTTTGGGTTTGTGGAATGAAGCCATAAAAAATGTAACAGTGGAGCAAAAATTATGTAACACACACCAATAAAATTATAAATGATGTGTGGGAACGGGAAAGATTTATTGATGCTTCAGGTACTCTTCCCCTTATTATTAACTTGGACGAATCTGATGATGATGATCCTTGCGGAGATGATTTTTTAAAAACTGTATTTTATTGTGTTATCATTTTATATTATATTTTCTTCTTTATGACTTTATAAATATTTGAAACAATATTTATAGATTGATGCACTAGGCAAAAAAAATATAAGATTCAATTTAAAATTTTAAAAAATGAGTTTTATTTATTTTTCAGTAAATTTAAACTAATTAAAAATTTCATACGGATTTTCAAAATGTTTCATCCCATGGTCCATTTTACCCTAAATAAACTACACTTATTTCTGACTTCATTACCAATATGAAAATAATAAGAGCCTAAGAAAAATCGTAACCTTTACCACCGGTAAGTCAAACTGACTGAATTAATTTACGACGTATAGTCGGATCTGGTCTTATCGTGCGGGTCATAAGATTCAAGAAAGACATAAGTCTTAGTTTTTGTTTTCTTTACTTGCGTTTAATTTTACCCTCTAAATAAAATACGTAAGATAAATGAGACAGACTTATTCCATTTTGACATGAAAAAAAAAAGGATATGTATTTACTTTCCAGCGATTCTAAAAAAGCTTATAATAGCACCAGCCACGTTTTATTTTAAATATGCCAGTTTGTGACAAAATGAAACAATTTTCTGGGTTTTTGCATCCCCAATAAAAAAAAAATGGTACTTAATCTGATAAACTTTTTCGAAAATGAAAGAAAAAGTGGAAATTCGCCAACCAATATTCAGGAAACAGTAGCCAAAGCACTGGGAATTAGTTTAAGGACTGTGCAGAAAATTGTGCATGAAACAAAACATAACATAATACCCAAGAATACTAAGAAGTGTAAACGAAGAAAGCCAAAGACTGAGGATTTAAGCGAAAATATTAAAATGGGAGTTCGAAATGTGATTTACGATTTATACAAATCAAAAACCAATGTAACTCTTCCAGTTTTACAAAAAACATTAAAAATTCGGGGTGTTTTGGAAATTGGACTTGAAGCGTTATCAAAATTAATAAAAAATTTAGGTTTTCGCTATAAAAAAGACTGTAACCGAAGATTTTTATGTGAGCAGCCACAGATAGTGAGTCAGCGTGTTCAGTTTTTAAAAAAATATACGGACAATTACAAATCGAAATTTAGAAAAGTGGTATTTTTAGACGAAACGTGGATATTTTCGAATGGAAGTGGTTCAAAATCTTGGCAAGATGAGTATGTAAAAAGTGTTAAAAGGAAAAAGGGGTGCGGTACGGGAAAGCGTTTTATTATTTTGCATGCCGGTTCTGCAACAGGATATGTTGCAGGTGCGAGTTTAATTTTTTCTTCAACATCAAAAAGTGCTGACTATCATGATAATATGAATTGCGAAATGTTTGAAAAATGGTTAAAAGTTCAATTGATACCAAATTTGGATGCTCCGTCTTTAATTGTATTAGATAATGCATCATATCATTCAAGAATTTTAAATAAACAGCCTACTTCATCTTGGAGGAAAAGTGATATTTATGAGTGGCTGGAAAAACACAACCAAAATCCTTTACCAAATATGCTTAAATCGGAACTCCTATCAATAGCAAAGTCTCTTAAAAAACCCAAAATATACGCGGTAGATGAAATACTGCGTGAATATGGTCATGAGATTCTACGACTGCCGCCATATCATTGCCAGTTTAACGCAATAGAATTAATATGGGCTGGTGCAAAGTCTTATGAAAAACATGTAGGTGATGGTCTTAAATCCGACCAAGTACAAATAGTTTGGCAAGATTCGTTAGATCATATTACACAAGAGTACTGGAAGAAATCGGTGGAACATACAGAAATATTAATAAGGGATTGGTGGGATCGAGAACAAGTACTAGATGTCGAAGTAGCGCCAATAATAATTGCTCCATTCGAAGACGACTCAGACGACGAGGACTTTTCAGATTTTATAAGTGACGATGAGAGTTTTTAGGCTATAATTATAAACGGTGTTTTTCGTTTACATTTTTTAGTATTCTTGGGTATTATATTATGCTTTTTTTTATGCACATTATTCTGCATAGTCCTTAAACTAATTCCCAGTGTTTTCATTACGGTTTCCTGCATATTGGTTTGCGAATTTCCACTTTTTCTTTCATTTTCGAAATAGTTTATCAGACTAAATGCCATTGTATTTTTAGGTTTTAGTAGTAAAATTGTTAAAATAAATTGCACTGTTTATTATTGTCGTTTTTAATTAAAGGGTACAGGAGGTATATAATTAACGATTATATAATTTTTTTGTAACTTTTTCAACTCCCCTGTACATAATTTTTACAAAACTAATAATATTAGGTATATGTGGCTATCTTCGCGATAGCTAAAATAATGAAACTATTTTTCCTTCCTTCGGTATATTTGTAAATAATCTCACAACATTTTGATAGCCTCTGTGTTGTCTGATTTGACGCATATGATCAGTGACCTTTGGTCCCGCACGTTAAGACCAGATCTGACTATACCACAAATATGGAGAACATGACTTAACGGTCAGCGGTTATTAAATAGACTTTACCATAATATGAAACATGAAACCTTAATTCTAAACAACCTAAAACTATCAAAATCTATAATGTATTAAGTGCTTCGGCCTATCAGCTGTCCCTAGTTTTTATGAAATGAATTACAAACCCAGACACCCCGCAAAGCCCGGTCAGCCCGAAAGACTCGGCCGACCCGAATAAAATTAATAGGGCCGAAAGCCCGAACCTTTATTGATTAAGTGGCCCGACCCGACCCCGGCAGTCGAGTCGGGTCGCGTAGAGGCCCCAGATGAAAACCCGACCCGTGCGGCGACCCGTGCAGAGCTCTAAATGGAATTATGAGAGCAACTGCTGACAGCGAATGCAGCAACAGCAACTTTAGAGAGTTACTTTACTTCTCAGCATTCAGATTGGTGCAATCCAAACTTGGAAATAAGTTGGGATGTCAAAAGGCAGGTAATTTTTTTTTTATTTAAGTATTTAAATCAAGAAACTGAGACCAAAGAATGTCATTTAGAGTGGATCTGGGAGATGGCCCCTGCACCAGATACCGTATATTCAACTGATTCTGATGATGACCACTAATTAGTTTTAAGAACTAAATTTCTATTTTTGTTTTGTTCGTTGTTAATAGATCCACATCGTATCATTTATTATTTACTTGAGATTGGGAAATACATTATAAAAAAATATAACATAAATATCAACATTTCGATATATTATATTGATACATATTCGATATTTTGATATTCATAATATGATATTTTCGAAGCCTGCCAAAATTACTTTGTACAAATATTACTAGAGAAAGAAGTGTTAATAATTATCATGTATTAAGGGAATTGGTGCCATTTTGGTACCTATCTGATTAATGGCTGTTTAGTTATGAATATTTTGGAAACTGGCTATATTATAGTGGGCAATAGTTTGAATACAAAATATGTTTCATATCACACTAAAGACAAGTAGGGGAGTTTAATAAAAAAGCCGGAAAATTACCATGGAATTTAAATAGGTATTCCACATTTAAAAAAAGAAACATTAAATTAAATTTTTAGAATTCTAAAAACTAAACTAAAAAATATTTATAAAGTCAAATTAATCTAAGAACTCGCCGCATTACCTGTCATTAATGGCACCCTGTTAAAGTCTGGTATATTTTACGTTAAGCGGTTGGCTACAAAAACAGAACCGGACCAAGTTATTTTACCTTCGCCTTCGCCAGCTGTTAAATTTTGTAAGGGAGTCTTAATATTTTGTAAAGATATAGCGTAGATACTACTTTTATTATTTATAAAATAAAATATTGATAGACCCGTAGGTACCTACCAAAATAAGTATGTGAAAACATTATAAAACTAAATGAAAAAAAACAACATTTATTTCTTTTAGTACGTATTTATTTATAAAAAGCAAAAATAAGTATTTAACTATGTATTTATTATGCAAGGGAAAAAGTAATACATTTTTGCGAGATGTAAGCTTTGTGGTGCACGTCTAATTAAAACACTATATTGGGAACTCTTTTTGTATTGTTACTTTTGTGGGAATTTTATATATTATATATACAGGGTGTTCCTTAATGACGTGCTAATATTTTAGGGTGTGATTCCTCAAGACATTTTATGAAGAAAAGTTCTTATAAGCATATGTCGTAAATGGCTTAAATTTTTTGCTCCAGAGTGTTGAATTTTTTCTTTTTTAATAAGTTTTTTGTAATATCTCCGAAAGTACTTTAGATAATATTCTCAATTTTGGCATGTGCTAATAGGACATAAAACCCCATGTTTTAGTTATAAATAGTATATTAACGTACACGTTTTATAAAGCATCATTTTATAGCACGCGTCCATGTTAAAAAACGAGCCGCTTGCGGCGAGTTTTATAACGGGACAAGTGCTTAAAACTGCTTTATATAACACGTACGTTATACTATTTTTTCTAGTTTGTAGTTTTTTCAATAAAAACACATATTTAAAAAGAAAATAAATCCTTCAAATTTTGTAAATTTTTATGACTAAATTTTATGTTGGTAATACTATTTTTTATCATAGTAGCCTCTGGGCAACAAAAATTATTTTGCGAACTGTCATTTTTCTATTTATTGACCCATTTCCACCACGAGATTCATAAGTTATTTTAGCGATATGAGATTTGAAATTGGACGGAATACGTTGTGTGATCCTTGTACATTCGGTACATATACAGAGCGTTCGGAAATTCGGGCAATTTTGCTACTTTTTTTCGAATTTCAAAAGACGTGATTTTACGTCACGGCATTGCAATTTAGTATAGGGAAGATGGAAAATTCAAATAAAGTTGTAGTTAAAATCGACGTTGGAAGGTTAGTAGATTGAATTTTGGATAGGATTTGGCAGAAAATGATAGCTTGAAGCATCTACAAAAGCAAAATAGTTCTCCGTCAATAAAGTTATTATTTAATATGTGTTTTTTAATGAACTAAAACAATACATACAGATTTGTAGATCTAGGCAACCAAACATGCATACGTGGGTTCGTGTAGTATTTTGCATATTTGGACTAAAAAATATTAGTTATCTAGAATGCTATGCTAAACGGTGAAAAAAAACTCGTCATGTCATGCCAACCTTTAAATAATAAAATTCAGAGTTCGAAATAGATCTATTTCGAACGCGCTAGCGAGTTCGAAATAGATCTGATTCGAGACAAAATTAGAAAAAGTTATTTTTTGTCCCACCAGTGGCGTCCCTGCAAACATGTCCTCTGATATTTTTTAGAAAAAAAGTGGTACGCCACTGACATTTTTCCATGTGGATATTATTTCTGATTAGCATGATCAATTCTACATAAAAATGGTCTCTTGCGTTTTTTTCCTCAGGCACACTGTTCTTAATTAAATTAAATTAGCTTCATTTTGCAGTATTGACGAATAATTTTTAATCACATAAATCTAGTTATCCTGGAACGGTGACGTTCTTAAAAACATAATTAACGCCTTAACGGCAGTCTTATCTGCATTTCCTCCAAGAAGAACTACCTGTGTTACTTGAAGATATACTATATGCGCTAAGGAATCAAATGTGGTACATGCATGATGGACCTCCTGCTCATTTCAGTGTAATCGCTCGCTACCATTTAGATGCAGTTTATCCGAATCGTTGGATAGGTCGCGGAGGAGCTCAACAATGCCAGCAAGATCCCCTGATCTCAATAGTTTGGATTTTTTCTTGTGGGTCATCTTAAAACAGTGTATAAAACTCACAGTGTAGTGTATAAAACTCCCATTAACACTTTAGAAAATTTAAGGGAGCGAATAATTGCCTTCTGTGAAACAATACGGAATTCGCCTGGAATATTTGAACGAGTGCGCTATTCGATGCAAGGACGGGCGAAAGCATGCCTATTAAGTGAAGGTGGTCATTTTCAACAATTTTTATGAAACAAAATTTTGCATTATCAATGTTAATAATAAAAAAATATTAGAGCTAATTTAATTTAATTATTTTCATTAAGAACGGTCTGCCTTAGAAGAAAAACTCAAGAGACCATTTTTATGTAGAATTAACCAGGCTAATCAGAAATAATATCCACATGGAAAAAAGTCAGTGTTTTACCACTTTTTTTCTAAAAAATATCAGATGACATGTTTGCAGGGACGCCACTGGTGGGACAAAAAAAATAACTTTTATAACTTAAACATGTGGTTTTATGTCCTATTAGCACTTGCCAAAATTAAAAATATTATCTAAAGTACTTTCGGAGATATTACAAAAAACGCATTAAAAAAGAAAAAATTCAACACCCTGTAGCAAAAAATTTAAGCCCTTTAGGACATATGTTTATATAAACTTTTCTTCATAAAATGACTTGAGGAATCACACCCTAAAATATAAACACGTCATTAAGGAACACCCTGTATATAGGGTGTCCCGTAACTATGGGGTTATACGGTAACAGGAGATAGTGGGCTTGAAAATATGTCATTTAATTTCATTTCTTATAAGGTGAAAGAGAGTCAGGTGATCCAAGTAACAATTTACTTTGTAAAATTCGCGACGATGTGATGTTAGGCGGATATGAATTAAATTTGGTGTAGTTATATTTTTGAGGCAAGAAGGAGGATTCCATTTTTTGTCTCTCACTTTTCTCAAATTATGAAAAAGGGATATTTTATACGTGAAAAAATTGTACTTCATCAATCTCGATATGTCAATTAGTTTTTGAGATAATTGTGCTTAAATACTATAGATTGCAAGAAACATTTAAATAAACACATTTTTTAACGAAACATATTTATCGAATATTAACCGTTCGTTCTGAAGCATAAATGGCATTTTCAAGGCATCTCCTCTTGCTGTATTTGCCCCTTAGTTACGAGACATCCTGTATATTGTATGTATGTGTATATGTACACTTTATTGATTTGATAATAGATGAGTTAGGTGTTTGTACTCACTATTACACTTAAATAATAAACACCAAGAAAGTCTGTCTCTGAAATATAAATATATAATCCAAAGGCAAAATGTTTTTAAAAACACACACTACACAAAAAACAGCCACAGAAACACTTAAAAAACACCAAAATCGAAAGAAAATAATATGACCTAACGCGTCAGCTTGCTACGACCCACTGCTGATCTGGGAACTTTAACGACGAAACCAGATCAGCTGTTAATGTCAAATGTCGTTGTCTGCTGTCGAAACGCTTTGTTTTAAGAAAAAGTTAACTCTAGTAACAGGCATAAATCTGACACATGTGAAATTTTTTCAAAAATCTATAAAACGTTTCTGTTTCATATAATTTTTTTTGGTTCTTAGTCTTGGTTGCAATAAATTTATATAGGCAGTTGGGTGCCCACCTCAGATTATGCAGGCATTTGATAATTATTATCTGATTTGTATGCACAGGAAACGCAATATATTTTTACGGGAAAAACTTCAATTTGTAACATTTAATAATTCAGGCCAAGAACAGTAAATTCAAACTTAATAATAGAAGAAAACCAGTTCAAAGATTTCTGAATTGCAGGAAAATTTTCTGAATTGCAGGAAATTTTTCTGAATTGCAGGAAATTTTAGGTTCACACCTTTAGTACCTATCAAATTTATTTATTTAGTCGACGGTTCATACCCAATTACATAAATACATAAAATTATTACTCCACCTGCCCAAGGAAGCTTTCACTTCTCTTATTAAGGGAGTAACCTTTCAATGCAAAGCGCACTCAACAGCACCTTGGCACGAAATTCTAATATTTAAATGCAGAATAACACAATAAGTATAATAATACTGCATTAAAATATACTCTCAAGCAAACATATTGCATGTTTTATTGACATTGCAATTGCAAATTAAATTATTATGCAGACAAGCTTGCCTACATGTTAGAATGCTACACGTACGACTGAGTACTGAGTAACGCCGTCACGGAAAATATACAGTGTGTCCCAATTTCGGGGTTTATTATTGCACAAGCGTCTAGAGTCTGGCTGTGGACTTTTCAATCAACGTTTGCAATAAAGCGCGGGAAACTTAAAAATAAATGTGTTAGAATGCGCACATAAATCATTGTATTATTTTCTATTAAATTAAGGCGAAAAAATTATACCCTGATTTTAGCAGACGAAAAATAGTGAATATGGAAATATTTCCTAATATATGTACGTTTTTTTTAAAGAGAATAGTTAAGATTGGAAAAAATTGTATATTTTTAAGAACGGTTTAGACTAGTGATGTTACAACCTTCCCGAGTTTGACTATTATGTTTGACTAAACCTACTACTTACCTATGTTAATAATGTGCTTACTACTTTTTCCTACGACCACCTACGAAAATGACAATAACAACACGGTTAACTTGGCTAGAAAGTGCCAAATATCACACGCGTGTTGTAAAAAAATATTTCAACACGAGTGTGGAAATACCAAGCACACTTAGATATTAAATTTAAACAGGTGTCAATTTAACGACAAAACTATTTATTAAACATAACAAACTTACGGGACACGTGGAGTGAATTGGGGTGCTGGGTGGGGTAAAGTACACTAGGGCATTACTGCAAATTTTTCGTTATTTTTGGGAACCGAAGAGTACTTATTTATGATAAAAATAATATTATCAAAAAGGGAAAATAATAATATGTCAGGCAACCCACCAACTGTCATGTTTCATGTTTACATGTCAACTCACAGAAAAGTTCTGTTCTGTTCTGTTCGAGGATTGCGATGGCCTCTAGCTTGTCAGCCTCCAGCCAATTTTTATACTCACAGAAAAATAAAGGGTTTATGTCAACTGAGTTGAACCACAGAAAAAAAGGGGCAGCTATGGAGCAGAAATAGAATACCCTAGGAAATACCGATTTATAATTTTGCCATTATCTCGGATGTTTAATTATATTGGTGTAAGTGAAAGTGCTTTATGTAAGTAAATTTATTTTAGCAATATTCAAAACAAATCGAATATAGACAGAACTTTTATAATTAGCAAGCTATCGATATTTAACTCCATCTCTATCTTTCAATAATGTTGAGGTTTAATAATGCGGTACATTAATTATCATAAAATAAAACTATAATAAAAATAAATAAATAAATAAATAAGTTAGTGAAGTGTCTAGTTAGGTTCTACTCAGTAAATGATTGTACTGTCTACTAACCCCTAAATCCCTTCTTTTTAGTAAATGTCACTCCTATCCTATGTTGTAATTGTCAATACTAAACCCTTGACCCTTAAAATAGCAGCTAAGAAAAGGTCAAATACACAAATCCAGAGACTCGACTTATTAAGCAGTCTAAACCGCATTGTACGCAAAGAAGAAAAGTCAGTGGTCGTGATATGGTACAGACCAGACAACATTACGATCACCCCTTATGTGCTGGCAAATTGCCCCCAGGGAGCAGAGCCATTAAGAACAAGACAATGTTGAGGTTATGTTTTGTGTTTGTGTTTTGTTTTTGTATGTATGTTTTATTGAAAGAATGCAAGCAGCTAAAAAATCAGAAACGAAATTTATTTACTGTACATAGATACTAGGTATGATGTGCGTAAGCAAATAGGAGAAAAAGTTATTATTTTTATTTAAATCTAGGTAAGTTAAAATTTGTAAGTAGGCATTGTTTTTATTTTGTTTTAATATATACGCTTCTGTTGGAATCCGCCTTGAAATTTGTTTTGCATTTATTGCGTTTGTACTTTGTCAATTTTTTTTAACACAATGGTGTACAAACTATTAAAAACCAAACAAACTCTTTTTGATTATTTTGTATGGTCGTAGGAAAAATTGTGTACATTACTCGTGTGAAAGTGATTTTCTCACACTCGGAGGATTTCCGCACTCGGCTGACGCCTCGTGCTAAATATCTCCTCGTTTGAAAATTGCCACTTTCAACACTTGTTATGTAATATACTATTACAGGTTTTGATTTGTATTGTTTTGAGAAATCTTATTGCAAAATACAACAATAATTAATAAAACAAAAAAAGGAACAGATGACAATTTTCCGTTTATTTTAAAATATTATTACTAAAAATAGAATTATCATTTCCCATTTCAAACAACATTGTGAAACTGTTTTTCTTCTGGGGTTAAATTCAAATTATGATATTATAATTGTTAAATGGTCAAGTATTGTATTTATTCTGTAATGTTGATATTTGTAAAGTCGATTCACTCAGTAAACCTGCAAGATGGCCGACATGTCATATGACAAAAGTCATTGAAAATGTAAAAATTTATTTTATTTAGCTGGAATATGACTTTTGTCATATGACATGTCGGCCATCTTGCAGGTTTACTGAGTGAATCGACTCTAGTATGTGCACTTGTAAATCTGATTATTCCTAATGTATGTAATATTATGTTGCTTTCTTGCATGCCTTGAAAGACCCTGTTTATTGTTGAATTGTTTATTACATTGACAAAACTTGTAGTTTTTTTGTGTATTGAGCTTTTGAGAATGTTAAGGAGGAGTGTTTTTGGCATACGTGACGTTTTAAAGAAACCTATATACCGATATTAATAAATAGCATTTTATTTTACAAAATTACCTTCTTTAAGACGGCGGCCTATGATTGGTTGATTGGCCAGTTGAAAAGTCCATAGTGAGTCTCTTAGAAGCTTGTTATTATTGCGATCTCCTTTGGTAAAAGTTTTATAAGATTTTAAGATTATTTCAATTATCATTTCGAAAATATTTCCATGCGCATTTGAATTTGAAAGTATTTGGTAGAAACAAATAATGGTCGATTTCGTTGTTGATAGCGCGTCAATCCCTTATCTGACAGTTGTCCAATCGACACATTATGAAGACATTTTTTTTAAGGGAAACGTTTGGACATAAAGCTGGAATTATAAGCAATGTTTCTGTAAGGGAGTGTATGTAAATATTAAATGGGTGTTTTCAGTTGGTAAAGTCACGATTTTCACTTCGTGTCTACTTTTTTTGCAAGTTCCTAGCGTTTTTAAAGATTATCATAACAATTTCGAAGGCCATCTTCGTGCAGATGTGCCGAGTACTGTTTTTAGATTAATAAATAATGCATAATAGTGTGCTTCTATGCACGTAAATTGCCCGGTAAACCTGATAATTAATTGTAATAAAAGTTATAGTTTTATTAAATTTCTTTGAATGCATGTAATGTTTAGTTTCTAATATTTTTTAAATATTGATATTGTTTACCGTTAATTTCGTTTTTAGGAAAAAACAAGCTTCAAGTTAACGTGAGGTTAGTATGGAATACGTAAGTAAACCTTGCAATTGAGGACCTTGCTGCAAGTAGGATGCAGCTCCATTTTTGGTACTTGTTGGGAAATAAAAAAAACTGTTAAGAAAAAAATGCTTGTATTTTAAACTGAAAAAGAAAACGCCAATCGATAATCGAGAGGTTTATTCAATATTTCTGACTATTTTGAATCTCACAATTCTTTGAGAAAGGGGAAAAAAATTTGCAAAAAATTTGGAGCTGCACCCTTCTTCCACCAAACACGTAAAAATATATGCACTTTCTTTGTCAAAAAAAAAACAAAGTTGCCAGTGAAAACTTTTTATTAAGTAGGTATCAAAAATCAAAAGAGTATGGAACATAAACTACAAAAAAAAAAATTTAAAAAAATAGACAGGAGGGAGCTGCATCTTTCTTGCACCAAATAACGGAGGAGGCAGATACATAAATGCGTGTAATTTCTTCATTTCTTATCGGAGCTGCATCAATTTTGTACCAGTCGATCCGCCAAATTTTTTTGCATATATCGTATATTTCAACTCAAAATGACCCAAAAATGGAGCTGCATCCTTCTTGCAGCAAGGTCCTCAATTATGGAATGCATTCCATGCCATGAACCCCTTTCAAATATAGTATTATAATGTTGTATTTCGTAGTAGGGCCACTTGTAATGAAATGAAATGATTGTTCATTTTTTATTATTTATTGAGATTAAATAAACGTTTATTTCACAAACTATATATTTTTAATACCTAGTATTCCATGTTAGGGCTGGGCACTAATTCGATATATCGATATTTTTATCGATATATCGAATAACAATATTTAAAAAATACAATATCGATATATCGACTATATCGATATTTTTTTAATATCGATATTCGATATTGGAATTTCAATATCGCCCAGCCCTATCCCATACTAAGCTCACTTTTACGGTAAACATAAATATGTAACTTTTATTTATTTGTTCCTCTAATTTCTGTTTTGATAAATTTACTCTTATGACTCCAAAAATCTTTCCAGCTGATAATTTTTCGTCACTTTGCCCCACAAATGTTAAGTTCATTTCCTTTATTGAAAATGCATAAAAAAATTACACTTAAGGTGGGAGTATCAACATGCTTGCCAACCTATAACCTATGTAGCGTAGATTTATTTATTTTTTCTAACTTTTACACAAAAATTAAATAAAATCAATAAATCAATATCGTCTTCATATTTTATAGGTAATAATTAACATGTCAAATAAATATCAAGGAATTTCATAAGTTATTTAAGGAGAACTGTATATCGAAAAATATCGGTTAAGATTTTTTTTAACATTATTGTGTCATTGTTCTTTCACTATACAATTCTCCCAAAATTAGCAATAAAATAAATTGATATTTTTGTAATATATCAGATCAGATATTCCCTAAATAATGTGCAGACGATATTGATTTTATTTAAATCTTAGTAAACAAAATAATAAACTAAAAAAAACAAGGCGAAATAGGTTATAGGTTGGCAATAAATTGAATGACGTTGATAATTCCACCTTAAGTAAGCATTTTTTAATAAAAGGAAACTTTTTAGGGGGTCAAGTGACCAACATTTCTTGCGAGCGGCCTTGATTGTACTAACTACGATATATATATATATATATATATACAGTGTGTCCACGGATGGACCTAACTATACTTGTAAAAAACTTTATTTTCAATTTTTCGAAAAAAAGTAATTTTTCATTATTTCTTTTGCTTATTAAATAAATATAATTCATGTAAGAAAATTTCCATTTTTTTATACAGGGTGCACAAAAAATGTAGAAATGTAGATTTCCAAAATAAAAAATTTTTGATCCAACTTTTTTGAATGATCAAAATAAAAGAGATTGGAAAGAGAATTCGAAAAGCCGAATAAAGTTTTGAGATATGACCTGTGGTAACTACGATATTTTATATTAAAGTTAAATAAATTATTGATATTTTCCTTCAGATTAAAGTTTTATTATAAAATATCGTAGTTATAACTTATCCAAAGTCAGTGTAATGACATTCCATACGGCGGTAAACAGTCTGATAGAGTTACCGCCGTTTGTATGCGTATGGAATGATTGGAATGTCATCACACTGACTTTGGATAAATTATACCACAGGTCATATCTCAAAACTTTATTAGGCTTTTCGAGTTCTCTTTCCAATCTCTTTTATTTTGATCATTCAGAAAAGTTGGATCAAAAATTTTTAATTTTGCAAATTACATTTTTACCTTTTTTGTGCACCCTGTATAAAAAAATGGAAATTTTCTTACGTGAATTATATTTATTTAATAAGCAAAAGAAATGATGAAGAATGACTTTTTTCGAAAAATTGAAAATAAAGTTTTTTACAAGTATAGTTAGGTCCATCCGTGGACACACTATATATAGATATATATACAGGGTGTCCCGAAATTAGCTGACAATATTTTAAGGGGATAAAGTGCATTCAAAAATAAGACTAAAATCCTCTATTAACATACCTTCAAAAACGCTTCGTTAAGGGGCTAGAGCCCCCCGAATTGGAGCTATGACAAGCAGTTTTTTTACAATATCTCAGAAACCGATTAGGGTATCAAAACAAAAGTTGATACATGTTTTACCCATAGCTAGACGCAATAAATGGTTTAATTAGCTTAACTGTATTTCTCCCAGTGGCGTCCCACTGGGTAGGTAGTTGGGAGAATATTGCCCTAAGTTTTTTATTTGTAGGATTTTTAAACTTTAGGTGAAATTTTTAGAAGCCTTGAAGTATTTTGTTGAAAAAATGTACTCTTGTTTCATTCAGGTAGGATTCACCATTTTCCAGTAAAATCGATTTTAAAATTTTCGGTTTTTTAAAATCCGGTAAAAAGGCTAAGGTTTTTTTGGAATATCTCAGCAAACAGTTAATATTAAAACATGAAATTTATTAGAAGTTCTACTAGCGACAAATAATAATAATAATAATACATAATCAACTTGGGGATTTATTAGATAATATGCCACTGGATTTACGTTTAGGGCACTTCTTTCAACATGATGGGCTCACTACACGGACGTCAAGTGAGGAATTGGCTTAAAGAAAATTACCAGGTGGATTGGGAGCCATAGCCTGGCCACCAAGATCACTTGATTTAAATCCCCTTGATTATTATTTTTGAGGATACATGACTGGTACTTGCTTAAGAATTAGTTTTCCGTGTGGTTCACAATCAAATTTGATTTGCAATTTGTTATTATTTTTTGTTTTATTTTAAAACTCTCTTAAAATCTTCATGAAAATAAATATTTAAAAAACAAAGGAATCTAAAAATATGTTTAATTTAAAAACGTTACATTCTGTCAAATTACAATAATGAAGAGTTTTATTAACAAAAAATTTAAAATTAAAAAAAAAACACAATAATTAAAAAAATAATAGTAATATTTACTTAAGGCTCCACCCCGTGCGACGTCATTGGAAAAATATTTTAAAGTAACATCCTTTAATACATATGCCTTGTCGATAGTAGAAGTTCTAATAAGTTTCATGTTTTAATAATAAGTGTTTGCTGAGATATGCAAAAAAAAAACCTTAGCCTTTTCACCGGATTTCAAAAAACCGAAAATTTTAAAATCGATTTTACTGGAAAATGGTGAATCCTACCGCAATGAAACAAGAGTACCTTTTTTAACAAAATACTTCAAGGCTTCTAAAAATTGCAACTAAAGTTAAAAAATCCTAAAAATAAAAAACTTAGGGCAATATTCTCCCAACTACCTACCCAGTGGGACGCCACTGGAAGAAATAAAGTTAAGCTGATTAAATCGTTTATTGCGTCTTGTCATGGGTAAAACATGTATCAAATTTTGTTTCGATACCCTAATCGGTTTTTGAGATATTGTGAAAAAACGGCTTATCATGGTTCCAATTCGGGGGGCTCTAGCCCCATAACGAAGCGTTTTTAAGGGTATGTTAATAGATGATTTTAGTATTTTTTTTTAATGTACTTTATCCCCTTAAAATATTGTCAGCTAATTTCGGGACACCCTGTATATAGAAAATTGCTCCAATCCCCTAAGTTACCCTTTCACGTAAAGCCTTTAGTAGCACAAATGGCGGTTTTGCTGACTGCTCGTTGAACAAAAACCGAGAAGGAGACTGCAGTTTTGATCAGCTGTTTTACCAAAGGCGACGTTATTATGTAGATAATATATTTGTGTGTAGTGGCGGCGGCATTATGCATAAAAACAAAAAGAAATGGGCATAGTGGGCATAATAAGAATGGCCAGTTTTCTCATATTAACCTTTCATTAAATGAGCTGAAACTAGAGTAAGGAGTTTAATTTTATGAATAGATTACGAAACATATCAACAAGATTCGCTTCTGTATATGTTTACAACTTCTTAAATAACTTTGTAAAAACTTCGTGCTTGTGTGCAATATATAATCCTATATACAAGATCAAGTATACTTGCGCAAACTTTCCGCTCAAGTTTACTTATCAAGTAGGCAGTTACATGTATAGCGTCTATAAATGAAAGGAAACATTACGCGATTTGAAAAAAAAGGTCATTCATCGCACTCACGCTCATGTCTTGAGCAAACAGCGTTTGGTCAAGTATATCTACAGATCAAAAATCGAAGCGGTGTAAACTCATTTGTGCAACTCTAAACACTTGTACAATGTGCACTCCTATCCACGATTAAATATAATTTGCGGAACCTTTTGCTCAAGTTTTACAGCACTGTAGTAAGTAACGATGATTATGTAAAAAAACCCTTTTGTTTTATTCGTAACATATAATAGAAAACTTTTCTAATAACCCTCGTCGCAAGATGCTTTCTTATACAAGGAAGTTTTTAGTTTGCATTCTTTTTAAAACACCGTAGAGCCAAAAATATTTTATTGGATATCACGGTGAGCGCTCTACTTTAAAATCTTGATTAGAAATTGAAATTTCAAAAGCTGACGACTTCGTTAACACCGAGCTATTTTGAAACATCTCACCGCGACCGGAAGTTTTGGTCGTACGTATTTCATAAATTTTAAAATTATTTTCAGTTTGTGAAAAAGTAAAAATAAGCGGTTAAGTTCTAAGTTTACCTATTTTATTAGGTATTAAATTATTCATGTGGCCATCAAAGAGACATCAATATCCTCTTTCAATTTTTTATCGTATGTAAAATGACCTATCCTGGGAATTTTTAAAATTTCTGAAAAAAAAAGTAAGACGGGGCCAAATTCTCACTGACTATAGTGAAGAATTAGGGAGCTAAAGTATACTTAGAAATGATTTACACTAGAGGGAAATACTGTCCACCGGTACAGTTCATAACAGACAAGTCGAGAGCGAAAGAGCTCTGACCGCCCAGGAGGCTGAAAAGCCGCCAGTAGACCAAGAGTAACAAACAATCTTGTCCGTGAATGTACGAGTGCACTGGGGAGGCTTCTTTCAAAATAAGAATTAGTAATTGTCCGTTTAATAAATGAATGAATAAAAACAATGAGCCTAATGAATAAAAATTAAGCAATTATTTGAAGCAATTACTTGACTAGCAAATGTTGTAAGTAAAAGCAATTGCTAGATCTGGATATGAATAAAATTTTGAAGCAATTGCTGTTTTTCTTACACCTCTGTAGCAAATGCTTATTTTACACAAGTTCAGACGTGGCTTATCCACTTGTTCAGATTATAGATTTCATGTTCGGTTTGGTGCCTAATTTGCAAAAGGGTTGACGTAAATATAACAACGTTGGTCTATTTATTTAGTACAATAGTAATCTGTTACGTTTTTGTGAAAAATAGGAAACTTATATTTGTGATATGGCAGATTTCAGTGAAAATGAAGAAAGTGATAGTAGTGATGAAGAAATTAAAAACAAGCAATTGATATTCGTTTACACAAATTGAATGAACATAAATAAATCTCTCTGACACAACCGTTTAGCTTCCACAACAGCTTGAGCACTTGTAAGAAATTTAATAAAAATATTGGCCTTCTCCAAAACTGCATCTATTACAGAAGTATATGTCTTCCAGACAGTAGTTTGGTGAACACCGAGTTCTTCACCTACAGAATTTTGAAAGCCCGGATCCGACAATTTCTGCAGAAAGACTTTAATCTTATTTAAAGGCGACAGTGCACCCCATCGCCTTTTACCAGTATTAGTCAAAAAATAATTTGCCAACCACTCAACATTTTCGCAGTCAAATTGATATAACTTTCTGAAATCATCATATATGCAATTTTTACGTACACTGTAGGTTTTTTTTACGGACGTTCATATATTCAGCCATAATTGAAGACACAAATAAAGAGCAACCCACGTGTATGCCGCGGAGAACTAAAGTTGACTGCTACCAAGCAAATGATGCAGGGGTCGACCTACCTTAAAAAGTTGAGAGCAATCATTTTTACACTAGAAAAAGCAATTCCTTAATTTTTTCATCACATTTTAAGCAAACGATTGCAATTGCTTCTATTTTTTAAGAAAAAGCATTAACTAGAAGCAATTCCTGCACTTATACACAGCGATTATTTTTACTTGACGTATCCTAGTCTTCCCCCCAATCACTCTAACCGCCACCTTAAGCCTCGCCAAATCGTCGCGACCCTACCATCTTAGGAAGGCAGGATATTGTTGCCTGAATCGTCCCAGGGCTTAGCAGGCACCCTGGCGGTGTTGCTGTGTTTTCCTCCAGGTATCCAGCGCAAATTGGCCTTTCGGGACCTCCTCTCAACTACTATTACTGCCTGGACTTTGTTGCTTTGTGAAGAAGTAAGGTTTGCCGTTGAAGATTGTGCGCGCACCTTTAGAGGAGGTGGATAAACCTAATGGACCCAACATTACTTTAATATTGTTTCTGGATTTCAGTGATGATCCGTCTCATCTCTCTCACTATATTAGAGAACTGCAGGCAGTAGTTTTGGGTAGATTATGTTGAAAAATAAATTAAACGTGTCAATACACTTTATTGAAAGAGGATCAGGGGGTAAAGTATAGGGATCAACCCATGTATGTTCACTGTACAGTAGTGTTCAGGTACATTTAATAAAACCAAAGTATGCTACAAACAGGGCCGGATTTAGAGGTCTAGAGGCCCTGGGGCAACAAAGGAGTGGAGGCCCCTAATAATTTTCCAAATAGATTAAACGATTTTTTTTATTAAAGCGTTTTAAAAATTTATTGAGAGATCAATCTAATTCTTTTAACAAATATATATAGGTATAGTCAAATAAAGGAATTATACCAAACAAATTAAGCGTTAACAAATGGGACCTTGCGAGCCTTTTTTGATGAAAAATCATTGATGATATCGCTGAAATCCAGCTCTCGGAGCAAATCACTTTCGATGAGTAGGGATGCAGTGTAATTTCAATGTTCGGAAATGTAGCTCTCAAATATAGGGAGGGGCATAGATATAAAAATGTTACAATGTTCCGGTATTAAAAGTAAAAAATCGAAAAATACTTTTTTATGAATATAAAAAATTATAATAAAAAAGAAAAGTTGTTTATTTATCAGGAATTTGATGATTTTTTTTTTGAAAAATCTTTTGTGGGGGCCCGGGACTGTAGCCCCGGCTGCCCCCCGTAAATCCGGCCCTGGCTACAAAGTATCATATACATTATAGAACACAACCGTAAAATGTCAACAACAAACATCAAACATTTTTTAAATAAATTTATTCGACGATAAAGTCGAAAATAAAAAGATATACGGGTTTCAGTAGCAGTAATATGCAAATCGGACGCCATTATTATACATAGTTTACATAGGCAGATAATATCGTATTAAACGGGTCGGTCGTTGCAATGAGTAATAAAGGCTGCATTAATTTAATCATACTTTCAATTGAAAACCGAAGTAAGTATTATAAATATTTATACTTAGGCAATTCAGGGTGTCCATTTTAAGTGCTGCCGCTTTTGTCATTAACGTTTTTACATATTGACCTGGATTTTCAATCATTTTTAGTGGTACTTACCAAAATTGAGCCATTTCGATGTCTGCATGTCCATTTGTAATATTCTATTTCTTGGGGTATCAAATGACAGATGTACTACACTGGGCCGCCTTGGGCGGCAAAGTCGGGGGGCGGTGAAAATAATCACGACAATTTTTGCATGTATCAGATGTATGCCTTGTGCTTTTATCACAAAGGCGTTACCACCAAGCATAACAATTTATTAAAACTCACCTTGTAAAAACATCAAACTCGAAATTTGATATGTAGTCATTGCACGTGAGGTCTATCGTTGATTTTAGAGCCATGGCCTCCAAACCAGAACTGATCGGATGGACGTTGTTTAGCTCTTGTCGGAAAATTTTCCAAGGAACCAGAGTACTAGAAAGAAAGAATAATCCATTAGAAAAAAAAAATAAAACAAGTGAATTCAATACCACAATGGTTAGTGGATAACTTAGTGACCTTATTTCAGCACCTTTATGCGTTGTCGAACATCCTTAAAACCACGCAAACTTTCTGGCATCAATTTTTTAAAAGATACTTGACCTGACAGAACGGCATTGTTCGAGTATTTTGAAAGGTAATTTAGTTCTAATACTGTTAAATACGTTAATCCCTTGCCAGCAAATAACAAAAGGTAATCTTCTGTACAAACGGTTAAAAAAAAATTGAAAGCTCATCTGATGTCGCGGATTTGATAAATTTGGTTTCTTTTAGAGACCGAAAGAAGGTTCGGTTTCGGTTTCGGCTAGAAAATCTAGTTTCGGTGAGTTTTAGTTTCGACCAAAAACCGGCCGAACCTTCGGCCGAAACAAAGTGTTCGTGAATTGTCGCGCACCGTTCGGCTAACTTTGGGTGGGTTCGTAGGGGCAGTGTTGTCTAAAATAGATTTTTTCTCAGTCGACTTTTTTTTTAGTGGGAAGAGTTCAATCCGTTCCCAAGATCGATCTCGTCCTATATAAAATAAATTAAATTTCAGTATGTAATAAAATTTTTAACATGCATGTATAAATAAGTTTCGGTTTTGGTTTCGGCCGAAACTGAGACCAAGGCCGAAGATTCGGTTTCGGTTTCGGCTGAAAATCTTGTTTCGGTCGGACACTAGTCTCTTTTTCCACTAAACCATTTCCCGTGCTCGGTGCTTGATGGGCACATTTTCTTATTTGTTTATTTTTGTCTATACATTTTATTTAATTTCTTTGCCCCAATTTTATTTTTCCTCTGTCTTTAATACATTTTGTTCTAAGTTTATATTTGTTTTATTGGTTATTTCTTTTCTAGTCATAGCATTGGGTGGTTGGTAGTCATGCTAGATCTTGCCACCACTGTGAAATTGTATATTGTAGTATCTGAATTATGAAAATAAAGGCTATTTATTATTATTATTATTATTATTATTATTATTATTATAATAACCATAAAATATCATCCCTGATATCCATGTAAATTGCTAGCCCTTGTTTTTTTTTTTAGAAATCAAAATCGACATCTCGACAATAACCGATGTTTTTTTATTCAGCATCGGTGTCTACGATCATCGATATTTTTCCAACATCGATGTTTACTTTCGATGTCATTGATGTTAGATATCGACGTGCCCATTCCTAGTACGCGCGCTTATATGCATTATACTCTGTTTCTTAAAGCCTGACAGCACAGCTGAGGGTCATGAGTCGTAAAACCTCAATAAACCATAAGCGTAACAATAACAGGTACCTGATCTTAAGTAATTAAATTATCTATTATTGCATAGGTATACAGGTAGGTGGCTTATGTCATAGAATGATAGAATTAATTCCCAAAAATTCTGTCATAGTATTAGATAACGCCAGCTACCATTCAAGGCTTTTAGAAAAACTTCCTACGACTTCTTGGAAAAAACAGATATTATAAATTTGCTGTCTAAGAAAAATATACCCTTTAAAGATGGCATGTTAAAAAAAGATCTTTTAAAAGTAGTGAAAGAAAATAAGTCACGTTTTAAAAAATGAGTTGATATGGACACAAATAAAAGGTTATGTAGCAAGGAATAACACTACATTTAAAATAAAAGATGTACAAGAGTTATTGAATTATTCATTAAACATTATACAGGGTGAGGAAAAATTACCAGAACGGTCGATTATTTCAAAATATACAGGGGTTATCAAAAAACGTCTTATATAAAAAATGTAGAGCTGTTAAAAATCTACATATCGGTGATAAATTAAAATATACAGGGTCGCCCACAAAGTTGTGGAGAATGATAGTTATATTTTTTTTAATGGAACACCCTGTATATTTTTACATTTTTAAATTCCACATAAAATTATAACTATTTTCTATTAAATGCACAATTAGTCTATACTTCATAGTTTCCGAGATATTGACTCTCGAAAAGTGACATTTTTGAACTTTGACAGCTTATAACTTTTTAACAGTACGTCTTAGAGCAAAACGGCTTACATGTCCCTATCTTCAATTTTTATTATCTTCCTAAAAAAATCAACTTCCAGTTAAACCGGAACAACTACATTTCTTGCTTTCGAGTTACATCCGGTTTAACCGGAAGTTGATTTTTTTGGAAAGATAATAAAAATTGAAAATAGGGACATGTAAGCCGTTTTGCTCTAAGACGTACTGTTAAAAAGTTATACGCTATATCTCGGAAACTATGAAGTATAGACTCATAGTGCTTTTAATAAAAAATAATTATAATTTTAAGTGGAATTTAAAAATGTAAAAATATACAGGGTGTTCCATTTAAAAAAATATAACTATCATTCTCCACAACTTTGTGGGCGACCCTGTATATTTCAATTTATTACCGATATGTAGATTTTTAACAGCCCTACATTTTTTATATAAGACGTTTTTTGATAACCCCTGTATATTTTGAAATAATCGACCGTTCTGGTAATTTTTCCTAACCCTGTATAGAAAGAAAATTGGAAAGAAGCTATAAAACATGTAATAAAAGAGGGGGAAAAAATGTGGAACTTAGACAACCTGATGGAAGAAACGGTAGAACAACTTATTATTTTAGCTGACTCCACAGGTGAATCATTCGAATTTAGTGATAGTGAAGACACTTTCTAGACCTTTAATTTGTTAACTCTTTTAAGTATGAACTGTTTTTGTATTGAAAAAAATGTATAGTATCGGCTAGAACTAAATCAGCTAAAGTTTTTACTATAACACGGGCAGGAAACAAAAGGAATTTATATTTCATAAATAAAAACCTAAACGACCGCCACTGTCCGAAGATTTATTCTAAATTATTGTTACAATTTTACGACCCTATTGTGAAAGGTAAAATTAGGGGTGTGCCAATCTATATAGTGTTTAAACTACCTGTCTTGTTACTATAGTCTATTTCAGAAAGGTGTAGAGTAATACAATGGGAAATTTCGTCCAATTTCGGTGTCGGCCATAGGCGCAGGTAAACTTTCTGCATTAAATTATTTATGATAACTAACCAAAAATGTCAGAGAAAAAATAGTATTGTTTGTAAAATTAAAATTTCAAGTAATTGCGTAAGAGGATTAGAAAAGGTATATTTTCTGGCCTGAAGTGTCAAAATCGAAATATTGTGTAGGGATTAGTTAATTAGTAGATTATAAAGTTACGTTTTGCGTTTAGACGATACCATTTAACAGGTACAGGAGTTTGGCTTGGCCTAATTGGCTGATCATATAAATAGGTGGTAATTTGGAATAAACGTCATATATCGTGTGTGTGTATGACCTTAATAAGTATATAAATAAATAAATAAATAAATAAACAGGTCTTTTATTTTTTATATGAACAAAATTTATACAGTATACTATTGTATTTTGGTGGCGAGGTCTAGCCATCGCTATTCTACCTAACCACCAAGGAAGGCAAAAACTATCTATACACAATGTTTTAGCTTAACTAGTACTTACTTACTTAGTAAATAATTATAGTATGTGAAGAATGGATAGGTGAACAGAAAAAGTAAAAAAGAAGAAAACAAGAAATTAATATGTCGAGCATATATTATTTAGTGTTAATTACACTGTATAGCGTCAGCTTCTCAATGACTTAATGTAATTTTTCGCTTTTGATTTAAAAACAGGAATAGATGAGCAGAGTTTAACATCGCCTGGCAACGCATTATAATACTTGACAGCATTGAACGAGAAGGAGCGTTGGAAAATAGCAGTTGAATGTCTTGGGGTTGCATATTGTTCGCGGTTTCTAGTTATACGTCCGTGTACATCACTATTTTTAATAAGCTTGTCGTTTAAATATTTAGGCGAACCACTTTTTGACACTTTATAAACCAGGTTCGTTAGATTCAGAATGTAACGTTCATCAAGGGTAAGCCACCCAGAATTCAGCAGAGCAGGGGTGATGTGGTCAAATTTACGCAGACCATAACAATACCGAAGACAACTGTTTTGAATCTTTTGCAAACAATTTTGATTTTTGGTAGTGAGCATGGGCCAATACACTGTAAAACCATAGGTTAACGTAGAGAGCACCAGAGAATCAGTTAATCTTAATTTGACATCAGTGTTAAAAATATCTTTATATCTGTACAATAGTTTAAGCTTAAAATAACATTTTTTTAATAGCAGCGAGTATAAGACAAGTAGTTTGATTTGCGTCGAGCGCTTTTAGGATGTCATCAGAAACACTGAGTAGAGCAGTAGTTGTGCTATGTGCAGCGCGAAAACCAGATTGAGTTGAAGGTAATATATGATTAATTTTAACATGTAGATCAATTTGCTCATGCAAAACTTTTTCTAGGATTTTGGACATTGTACAAAGAATACTGATCGGTCGAAACTCTGATAAACTATTAGGATTATTGACTTTCGGAATAGGTATTATATTAGCTTGTTTCCACAGTGAAGGAAATGTATTATTTTCAATGCATTTATTTATGAGAAATGTTATTTGAGGAATAAGAAGTGGAGTAATAAGTGATATAATCTTAATATCGATGCCGTCGACACCTTTAGCAGTTGATTTTATAGTAGAGATAATCTCAATGATCTTTTTCTGATCAACCACGCTAAAACTAAATTTATTTGTTATACCGGTGTGCAATTGGTTTGAATAGTGGTTATTTATAAAGTTACCATCTAAGAAGTTATCCCTTGGTACACTCTCAATGAAAAACTTATTTAGGGTTTCAGAATTTTCAACTTGATTTAAGTTATCGCCCTTATCATTAGAAATATTCATATATTTTAAAGTTTGCCAAAAACTTTTTGGATCCGTCCTAAATTTATAGTTCAAAAATGCCCTTTTTTCGTTGCGTACGGCAGAAGTAACGAGGTTTCGAAGTTGTTTATACTCATTTTTGGCAGCATCGGTCTTGCATTTTTTGTATTTGCTTAAGGCTTTTTTACGCAATTTAATCATGTACTTTAGATTAGGAGTAAGCCATGGTGCAGGTGCTTTAGTACATTTACTAGTTTTCATCGGCGCATGAATATCCAGTATGTTCTCAACGTGCTTATTAAATATTTCTAAGATTGTGTCAACGTTATTTAAATAAAAAAAGTCACCCCAATTTAGCCTACCCAGATCCGCGAGAAAGTGATCATAATCAAAATTGCTGTAATCCCTATAAGTACTAAATTTTAAGGCAGGTTTTTCTTTTTTGACCCTAAAATGGCATGACCCCATAGAATGATCTGATACATCGGACATATCAATTACCTCCGAACTTATAAATATATCGAGAGATGTACTGATAACTAAGTCAATTAATGTACTCGATGTATTTGTTATACGTGTCGGTTCTTTTATTAACTGATGTAAACTGTACTTACCAAGAAACGTGTTAAATAATTTGTACGCATTACTTTGGACGTCTAAAAAATTTACATTGAAATCGCCACCAAAGAATACATAGTCAAATTGTGGAATTGTTATTGTTAAAATATTTTCTACATCTTCCAAACATAAATTAAGATTTGAATTAGGTGGCCGATAAACACTACCGAAACATATATTCTTACCCTTTACCCTAATTTGCAACCACATACTCTCCAAACTGCCACTGCCCTGTGGTAAATCCAGCTGCTTTACCTTAATGTAATCCTTGACGTAGAACGCCACGCCTCCACCACGACCCCCCTTCCGATCTTCACGAAACAATCGATACCCTGAAATTTTTAAATCATTGTCCGCGACTCCGGGACTAAGCCAGGTTTCCGACAACCCGACGACATCAATCTGCTCATCGTTTAGAACATTTGAGAATAAATCCACACTAGGATACAGTGAGCGAACATTAAAGTGTGAAAAGCTGAGCTCATTGCCATTAACTACGCTAACCATGACACTACATCGCAGAATATCCCATTTGTAAGAAAGAAGAGAAAAAAGGAAACAAAAAAAAATAAATAAATATAAACATTATATAAGTAGATACAGTTTTTATAGATTTTTTAACCAAATAAACTATATCGAAAATCATCCGGAAAATTATATTTTTCTATCTCACTAAGCATAATTTCCATAACATTGTAACCTTATTGCTAGCTTATCTTATGCTTAACTTACACTATATAGCGAAACCAGTATTTCATATTTTTAATAAATAATTAATATCAATTTATAATCATAAACTTAATGTATATTTTCTATCAAGAATACAAAAAGGAAAAAAAAAATTCAATCTTAATTATCTTTAATGTAAAACCTAGTCAAATTATAATCCTTAAGAAGGCAAATGGTATGTAAATGATAAAAAAATAACAATTTTTTATTTATTTTTTTAACGAGATAAGGAAAGATATGTATCCGACCATGAACAAAGTCCTCAACAAACCAGCAGTACCCAACAGATCCATTGTTTGTTTACAAGTTGTTCTTGCTCGATACTAATACTTTGGATTTTTTAACTGCATCCCAATAATAGATTCTTCCGCCGGCCGACCAAGCATTGGTCTGGCCGTATTTATGTTTAACAGCACTTAACAAATCATATCTAACACGCGTAAGATCCTCGTATACTGAAACTCCCGTACCTTTTAGCATTTTCTTAGCTGCAAAGACTTCGCACTTTTTTATATTTGATAAAAATCGTACTAAAATTGTAGAACGCCTGCCATCACTGTTGTTTTTATCTTTATTTCGAACAATAAATGCAGAGTCTAAATCGCGAATACTGCACTGAGTTTTTAAATTTTTTGTTATAAAGCTCGCGACAGCATTAGGCAGCTCATCATTACTCTCCTGGATATTCAGACCAGAAAAGCGCAAGCAATTGCGTTTATTATTTTGTTCCAAAACATCAAATTGGGTATGGAGTAAATTGACAGACTCCTATTTTTTGTGACGAGACTATATATTTGTTTAGTTTTAACGCATCAGTATTATAAGATTAGTAATCAAATGGCGACATTCACACCAAGAAAAAGATGTTCCAATAATTCTCCACTATCAGTAAGTGAAAACGTTATTATTTTAAATGTACATGATTGCATAAAATACGATTACCCGACTTTTACTGTACAATAAACTGTCGACCGATGTTTCCGAATGACTGGAGTTGGAAAGTCCACCATTTTAAAATTATTGCGGGAGAGAAAGACAGCAGGTCCAGTAGAACCTCCCAAGAAAAGTCCAGGCAGACCAGTAAAAGAAGTGATAACATATCTTCCAGCTGATTCAGTAGTAGTTATGGATAACGCAACCTATCATTCACGACGCATAGAGAAGACTCCAACGTCATCTTGGAGAAAACAACAAATTATCGACTGGTTAACCATCAAAAGTATTGAGTTTGAAGATACTTTGATAAAGAAGGAACTATTAGCTATAGCAAATTTACACAAACATCGTTTTATGAAATATGCCGTGGAAGATATAGCAGAAAAACATGGTGTAACTGTGCTGCGCATACCGCTATATCATTGCGAACTAAATCCTATAGAACTTATACACATACACAACATGACATTCAAAATGAAAGACGTTAAGCTACTATTTGAGCAAGCCATTAAGGAAGTGACACCAGAGAACTGGCGAAAAGCAGTCCATCACGTCATTAAAGAAGAGGAGAAATTGTGGGATCTTGACCACCTGATCGATCGGACCGTCGACCCGTTAATTATAACGTCAAAAGGAGATGACAGTTCCTTAGATGACGAAGAATATTATGATTTTTTATAATTTAATTTCTGTACAATGTATTTTTTGTATTTTGTATTTTTTTATAATGTTTAATAAAAAAGAAGTGTAGCTAATACTATTTACATAATGCCTCATTTTTATTCTGTTAAAATAAAATTATTTCCTTTTTAGGAATATCCTACCGGCACGCCTTTGTCTCACCATTTTCAGTGTTTGTGAATGGACAACAATAGGCAAAACCCATAAATTGACCCAAACCCGGGTGGCACTACCTGCACTTGATGAAAAGAAAGAATTTTGCAATGAAATCAATGCCAAATTATGAAAGTGGCTTAAAGATTCGTTGGGTCACTCTGTAGTCCCTTTGCATACCTAATGAGCTTTTATTACTCTACACCTTTCTGAAATTGACTATAAAAAGATATACTTTCAGGCGAAAAATAATATGTTCACCCGGTAAGCTAAAATAGGAAACAGACTATAACAAACCCTTGTTCGAGTGTCTACGATGGGGTTTAATAATTTTGTTGAAAAATTTGTTATTTATTTATTTATTACTTATAAAAACAATATAGGTTTAAATGTTATATAAATTTATAAAATATAAATAAAAGTGCAGCAGAGGATATCTCTTTGAACAGGTGCATTGTTTTATTAATACTATACATAAATATGATAAATACATTTAAAAAAGTGTTTATGATAAACTGTCCAGCTATAATTAGTTATTTTTTTTTACTTTTCAACAAACCCAAATAACATAACACACAACCCTGTTTTTTTTTAAAGTTGGCGCACATCGGTCGGTGCGAAGTTAGTCAGTTGAAATGATGCTGCCAACTCAAATTATTGTATGACAACCAAAAAAAACAAACAAAAATCTCATTAGCACAAGCACACTATAGTGTGCCATTTATACAGCCTATTAAGTGTTCCTACTTCGTTATAGTTCTATTTATAAACCGCATTGTCCTGCACAACTCTCCCCCATTCTTCTTTATAAAGAATTCGGCGCCGCGACACACATTACATAACTTTACTGCCGAAAACCGATGAATGGAACGGCAACATGACCGAAATTCTCCTGCATCAAAATAAGCTTTTCTCGACGGGAATAATTTAATTTTTGTTGACGTTCCAACTTTTCCTTGTTACCCGAGTTTTGGAAACGCGACAACTACGCAGCGAGAGAGAGCTGGATCATAGACCGGAAAACTCAAGACATTGAATAAAACACAAAATTTGTAGTGACAGGAGTAATCCACAGGAATTAAAACACTTCTCTAAGGTAGTACCTATCACAGAATATACCGGGTGTTTCTCAAAAGACGTTCACTCCTATAACTTTTCTGTATTTATGGATATTAAAATGAAATTTTGAGTTTATGGATAAGAGATGAGTCTGCATTTATTGGCATAATTTTCAATTTGTTAGCACTTCCGGTTTGACCGGAAGTGACCTTGACTTTGGTATTTTAAATGGGACATCTTGTATATTTTTACTTATTGGGATGCAGCATAACATTCTGAGTAAAATGACACCTCACTTGTCATTTTTTGACGTGTTATAGCATTTTTATGTTAATTTTTTATTTTCAATCTAGACTGCTACAAATTAATTATATCTGTTAATTTATAGTCAAGTAGTAAAAAAAGTGTGTACCAAGGTATACCGTTTGACTTAATGACTGCAATAAAACCCCTCATAAACTAGGCTATCGTTTTCGCCTAGATGCAGAGACGTATGCCAGTTTATAATAACAATAGATAGGTACATTACTTGATGGGTTCTCAAAATTAATAAACTATCTATTCAAACCTTCTGTGTATATTACTGTATAGTACATGTAAATATTATTTTATAAGTAGGTATAGGTACCAATATTGTCTATTGCAATTATTACTATTTTCACACCTATAATAAATTAATAAACAAAACATTTTATAATTACAATTAAACCTTCTGTGTATATTGCTGTATAGTAGGTATATGTAAATATTTTTGTATAAGTAGGTATAGGTACCCTTATTCTATATTGTAATTTTTATATGAAAATTAAAATTATGTCATAATAATTGACTTTCTAAGTTTCACAAGCGCTTAAAAAATAAAATTTTGTTTTCTTGACGTTTACTCCATTTTTCTAAATGTAACGATAGTAGTTCACTAGGATATTTAGAACGAGCATTTTTTTTTCAACAATTTGATACCATACACTCCTATGTTATTATTATATTAAAATTGACACAAAAACATTATTTGCCTTAAGTCCCAATCGCAAATTTAAAAGCGTTATGCATTATTGCCGTCCTGTATTTTCTTAACAAATATAAAGGCGGCTTTGAAAAACAATGGAATGGTTTTGAAAACCAATATCATTTTAAATTAAAATTGTAATGTCATTCGTTTATTAAACTTACATTGTAAATCACATAAAATAGTTAGTTTTACTAGAAATGAACAAAATGATATGCTCCTAATTTTTGGAGTGACCAGAAAATTTCTTCTGAAGCCGCAATATTGTATGTATTGTATGTTTTATAAACTAATGACATTACAACTTTAAATTAAAGCCATATTGCTTTTCAAAACCATTCCATTGTTTTTCAAAGCCGCCTTTATATTTATTTAGAAAAGGGAGGGAGGCAATAATGCATAACGCTTTTAAATTTGCGATTGGGACTTAAGGTAAATTTTTTTGTGTCAATTTTAAAATAGCATAGGAGTGTATAGTATTAAATTATTGGAAAAAATGCTCGTTTTAAATATCCTAGTGAACTACCATCGTTCCATTTGGAAAAATGGAGTAAACGTCAAGAAAACAAAATTTCATTTTTTAAACGCTTGTGAAAATTAGAAAGTCAATTATTATGACATAATTTTCATATACTACTTGACTATAAATTAACAGATATAATTAATTTGTAGCAGTCTAGATTGAAAATAAAAAATAAACATAAAAACATACACATAAAAATGAACACGTCAAAACTTGACAAGTGAGGTGTCATTTTACACAGAATGTTATGCTGACTCCCAATAAGTAAAAATATACAAGATGTCCCATTTAAAATACCAAAGTCAAGGTCACTTCCGGTCAAACCGGAAGTGCTAACAAATTGAAAATTATGCCAATAACTGCAGACTCATGTCTTATGCACAATCTCAAAATTTCATTTTAATATCTATAAATATAAAAAAAGTTACAGGGGTGAACGTCTTTTGAGAAACATCCGGTATAGTTTCGTAGTTCCAGTTAAAGTTTGTTATGAGAATTGACACTTTATATGTCATCCAGTGCTGTAAGCTTGTAAAATAGTTAAAAGCAGATTCTGCCGAATACTAACATCAAGAACAATTTCGAATTGCGCAGACTCAATAGCCCCTAATCGGATGCCCACAGTGGGGCCATAATTCCAGCAATATATTGTATATACAGGGTGCCCTAAAAGGTATGTCAATAATTTGGGATTGAGTAGATTGGTTTAAAATAAAGTAAAAACTTCATATAAAATTGTGTCGTATGTCCACGCACTATGAAGCTGCAGCCCTCCAAAGGGAGGTACTCTGAAGATGGTATTTTCAAAATATTTTCCAAACCTTTGTAGATACAAACTTTAAATTTAGATATTTTGGTAAACTTTGTACGCTGAATAGAACTGTGGTCCTAAAAATGTCGATATTAAAGAAATGTGGCCAGGAATAGGGGATAATTGGGTAAAAATAGACATAACTTTTTTACGCTAACATTTATACTTTTTTATGTCAAATTAGAAACACCTGACCTATTTTACGAAAAAGAATTACTATTGGTAAGACATGGTTGGATTCGCCGTTTTCTAGATAAATTTATTTAAACATCGCTTTGCATCCCTAGTAATGGGTTATTGATATTTTACTTAATAGCATTTTATTTAAGGTTGAGTTGTTGTAAGGCATTTAAATTGTTTCCTTTATTAAATAAATAAATTTCATACATAAGTCTTAGCGTGCGTATAAAAGAAAACAACTAGTTGCAATCAACATAACAAATTAAAAACTACATAATTAATTTTAACAGTCATTAAATTATAAGGGCTTCACAATGAAACGGTGAAATAAAATAGGATTGCTGCTATGGAATGTGTTCAATATGCGCACCCGTTCAGCTACACACTTTCTTAATTTAGTAAGGCAAGCTCTTTGAACTGCACTGCACTTTGAAAAGCATCCCAGGATTATTTCTAATTGCAAAACGTAGCATTTGTGGGATCAGGGTGAAAAACTGTATGTCGATTTATACTAGCTCATCCCGAATTAGTTACTCACAGTTTTACGGAAATACGTGAAAGGGAAAATTATTCGTCACTCATAACGTGTTTTGATTCTGATTTTCGTATATACGTTGACATTGACCAATTTCAAAATTTTCTACGAGAAACCTTTGAGCAGGGAACATTATTATAAAATTCTTTTTTTTAGGTACTTTACTATCTAAAAAAACGATAATAAATTGAGGTTAAGGGCACAGTTATCAAGGTCAGTCATGTATAAAAGACCTATAAATGGCTTGGCAGGGGTAACTTCCAAAACCTTGCAATTATTAAAAAAAAATAGTTAGTATTTCATTTTGGAAGGGCTGTTTAGGGAGGCATTGACGATTAGTATGCCGTTGTTTTTTTTTTAAATAAATGCACAGACAATTAAAGAAAAACGGTTTTCTGAAACCACTATTGACACTATTTACCTTAAAACCTTTGAAACGTCGATTTTCTTTTCAGAACTGAAGTGAAACAACAATTTTTACTGTGGTAACGCAATATTTTCTAGTCTATCTAGATGTCATTTCTCCTAAGAATTCAAGAGAATATATGTTTGTTTTAACAGGAAAGGTTCCGTTATTGCACAAAACACGAAAGTAAACAAAACTATGACCAGCTGACTAACATCTGCCTTGCTCTACCAGGTCCAGAATATGTATTTCTTCTTCGTATGCCAACAGCATAAAAATAACTACTCTGGCCAACACAGCACTGCAGTGCGCATGCGAATCGTCAATAGCCAAATCGAATTGACGATAGAAAATGGCGTCATTAATCCCACCCTAAATAAAAATGAAATTTTTTCTTTTTGTTAAGAAACTCTTTGTTTTTAGAACGGACTGTGCAAATTTCGTTTTCATGTTTATCTCTATTTTGCCCATAAATAAATGCTTATAGAGTACTTAATATGAAAGCCATCGCTTTATCCTCGCTTCTTTATCTTTTTGGCTATCGCTATTTTAAAAAGTTACCGAGAACCAATCCAAGAAGTACTCGCCCGGGAAATCGCTGATAGAGACGTACTGCTTCTGAAGAGTTACCCAAGGCTAACTCTAATTTGACATAAAAAATTCACATATCTTGCATCTTACGCAAGTATCATAGGCGTATTGAAAATACCTACCACATAATATTACTTAAAAAACCGGATTGCATTTATTTATTGTAAACATCCGAAGGGACACTTTCGGATTCAGAATCTCCCATATTTAAATTATTTTTGGCCAACGTTTCGCATACAATAGAAAATTAGACGGCAATAATAACGTTGTCAAAATCGAAACAATCAAAAATGCGGTTATCATGATATCGACTAGTTAATATTTAAATAGTATTAATATTTTGTCTAAATAAACATCCTGATAAAGCCGACGGGAGACCCCGTAACATGAAAGTAGGTACTGGCTGATTCAATACTAACTACTATATAACTGTTCTCTCTCCCGGCCATATCTTAATATCAACAAATATAATAATAAATGCCGTCATCGATCATGTGCTGCTCGGATCACCGCCGTGTTCTTTTGCCAAAGTCCTAGCCTAAACAAATCACACCCATATCAAATAACATAATAATATTATGCTCTAGCGTGACGCTTCCTGCATGTCGTTAATTTTTCGTGAAATATACCCGTATATACGCAAGCTGTAGTATTTTCAATACTAATAGTAATAATATTTGGTCTAAATAAACATCATGTTAAAGCCGACGCCGCTTGTGTTTATTTATGTCCTTAATTTTGGGCTATGTAACCTTGACCTACCCACACCGCAGACGAGGTCGAGTCTAGCGTGACGCTCTTGCATGTCGTTTATTTTTCATGAAACAGACCCGTATATAGGAACCGAGTAGTATTTTCAATACTAAAAGTATAAATGTTAGCGTAAAAAAAGTTATGTCTATTTTTACCAGACTATCCCCTACTTCTGGCCATATTTCAATCAACAAAGGTTTCGAAAATATTTAGAAAAAATGTACCCCGTTTGGGGGGCTGTAGCTTCGCAGTAAATTAACATAGAACACAATTTTATATGAAGCTTTTACTTTATTTTTAATCTATCTATTCAATCCCAAATTATTGACCGTACCTCTTAGGACACCCTGTATATATTATGTACGAATACCTACCCATTGTGGCAAGATTATCGTCGCGGAGATGGCACATGCGGTGCCGGCTTTAGATAGGCCGACCTTGTTTGCATAATAATTAGCATTGCACGTTTGGGTTCGAGGCGTCGATGGCCGGATCACGAGACGACCTCTCGGCCTAGAGCGCGCGCCAGACAACGTAGAGTACACACCTACCGCCCATTCATTAGTTTGTTTTTCGGGCGCCATTCAGGGTTGCATTTGTATTTGGGACACATTTTCAGTATCCACAATCGTTTTTCAGAAACTCAATGAAAGACAATTTATTTTGTCAAAGAACCCCCGCACTTCTCTTATGGAAAATGGCCCTCGGTTAAATTTTCTAAATTTTTAGTATGTTGTAGAGAATGCCATTCTGATCAAAAGTGTTCATGGCCACAACAATATCTGCCGACCAGTTTTTGAGATACAGGGTGTCCAAGTTGCAAAATATGAATTCTCAATACATTATATTTTCGTAGTTTATAATATTAATTCGTTTTGTTTTTCTAAATTTTTGATGGCCCTGTCGTAGATAGGATAGAATACTATAAAAATAGTTTAAATTTTTTATTATATACCGGGTGAGTGACGAAAATTATTTAATATTTTTTGTTAAATCATTGTATTTTCGGCATTAAATTAAATGTTAACAAAGTAATACTGTAGATGACATTAGCTTGGAGCAAGCTATCAGACTTTATATTATTTATATTTATACAGGGTAACCCAAAAAAGTTAATATATTTTTTATTAGTTTTGAAAGAAATTTTGTAGATATTTCTTTATGTACTACTTGTCGCTTATCGTATGCTTCCAAATATATATAATTATCAAGGTTTTACAGGGTGTTTAATGATAAGCGATAGAAAATAATATAAAAATGCATGTATTTTTAAATCACCCGGTATATTAAAAATGGTTCGGTTAAATTTCGTTATTTTTTAATATTTTTTGCTTTAAGTCTCTTACTTACATGTTTGCTATTGATTTCCCTCTTCCTATGACTAGTTCTGGAGATATACAGCGTCGAACAGACTCAAAACTCAAAAAATAAGCAAATAAAATAACAATTTTTTTTATTTTTAATAAAATTTGTTATGTAAGTTCATTTTATGGTAAAAAATAAATATATTTAATGCTATACAGGGTGTTTCGATTAATTAGGGTATTTTAAATTTTAACACTGTATTGCAAATAAGAAATATGTATATATAAAAACTAGGAAAAATTTATTATATCCAAATTATTTTCTCCAAAAATAAAAGTTTGGCCCCTCATTTTTCGAAATAGCCTGTATAGCATTAAATATATTTATTTTTTACCATAAAATGAACTTACATAATAAATTTTATTGAAAAAAAAAATTGTTATTTTATTTGCTTATTTTTTGAGTTTTGAGTTTGTTCGACGCTGTATATCTCCAGAACTAGTCATAGGAAAAGGGAAATCAATAGCAAACATGTAAGTAAGACACTTCCAAGCACAAAATATTAAAAAATAACGAAATTTAACCGATCCATTTTTAATATACCGGGTGATTTAAAAATACATGCATTTTTTTATTATTTTTCTATCGCTTATCATCGGAAACACCCTTTATAACCTTGATAATTATATATATTTGGAAGCATACGATAAGCGACAAGTAGTACATAAAGAAATATCTACAAAATTTCTTTCAAAACTAATAAAAAAAATATTAACTTTTTTGAGTTACCCTGTATAAATATAAATAATATAAATTCTGATAGCTTGCTCCAAGCTAATGTCATCTACTGTATTACTTTGTTAACATTTAATTTAATGCCGAAAATACGATTTAACCAAAAATATTAAATAATTTTCGTCACTCACCCAGTATATAATAAAATTTTTTAAACTATTTTTATAGTATTCTATCCTATCTACGACAGGGCCATCAAAATTTTAAAAAACAAACAACAAAACGAATTAATATTATAAACTAGAGAGAATTCATATTTTGCAACTTGGACTCAAAAACTGGTCGGCAGATATTGTTGTGGCCATGAACACTTTTGATCAGAATGGCATTCTCTACAACATACAACGTGCTAACTAATTTTATTTCAGTACCAGTTTTCAAAAAAATAATTAAGTTAAATTAAGCGATCTAAAAGTACAGTTAACGACATATAAATTCGTACACTCTACCCATACATAACCCAACTACAACAAAATTGGGTAAAACGTGTTTCTCACCTTATTGCTGCTTATACCTGGATAGAACACCAGCTATATAGCTGTAAATTATTGTATGTACGATTTTTTACCATAAGTAATAATGGTTATTTTTAAATAATTTTGTGTTTAAATTACAGCCGCGAAATAAGAAAATTATAAAATAATACCAGGAAAACAACAAAAGTATAAAGCCAAAAAGGGTAAATTTATTAACAAACAACAAACAAAATACTAATATTTAATTGCTGCGCCATTGGATTCTAACGCATTAATCATAATCTTCTTGGCATGGACAAAATAATACTTCTGGTGTAATCCGGAGTTAGCCCTTACCAAATTTCTTCTATTTTATCAAATAACTCTATTTCATTCTGTGCTTTAAAATTTATTTTGTACATTTTTTGGTACCATCAATCCCCAAACATTTTTCAATTGGATTTAAATCAGGACTTCTTGAGCACCAAGGCAGACATGTTACGTTGTTTTGTCTAAACCAGTTTCCTATATGTCTTGCAGTATGCACAGGGCAGTTATCCTGCTGAAATATAAAGTTATTTCCTTCAAAAACTATCGCGGCAGAAGGAAGAAAAACATTTTCCAAAATCTAAAGATATATATTACTGTTCAGTGTTTCACCAATATTCCAGCGTACACCTGCACCGTAAACACTTAGCCATGCCCACACATTAACTTAGAAACGTTCACTGGTTTGCTTTTTTTGAGTATACTTCTCATCATATCGGGAATTTGATGGTTCTCAAATCCTTCCATTATATGTAGACTGAAAAATTGTGTACGAAATTATCAACTGTACGTGACCCGTGCAACTGTCGGGGAGAGGGAGCCAGAGGGATCCGCAAAAAGCTCTACCAAAGACGATCAAGCAAAGATAGACCTCGCATCTCATTCATAAACGTACTTTTGCGCCGAGCCGACATCTCACTGTTTGTAGAGGACATTCTATCATATGACATGTCTATGAACACTTAGGTAAATCAGTTACTTTACAGACCTGGCACTGCTATAATATTGTTTTTTATAAAACACGTAAAAACGTTTTTCTAATTTTGTCTCGAAACAGATCTATTTCGAACTCCGAATTTTATTATTTAAAGGTTGGCCCAACATGACATGTTTTTTTTTCACCGTTTAGCATAGCATTCTAGATAACTAATATTTTTAGTCCAAATATGCAAAATACTACACGAACCCACGTATGTATGTTTGGTTGCCTAGATCTACAAATCTGTATGTATTGTTTTAGTTCATTAAAAAACACATATTAAATAATAACTTTATTGACGGAGAACTATTTTGCTTTTGTAGATGCTTCCAGCTATCATTTTCTGCCAAATCCTATCCAAAATTTAATCTACTAACCTTCCAATGTCGATTTTAACTACAACTTTATTTGAATTTTCCATCTTCCCTATACTAAATTGCAATGTCGTGACGTAAAATCACGTCTTTTGAAATTCAAAAAAAGTAGCAAAATCACCCGAATTTCCGAACGCTCTCTATATGTACCGAATGTACAAGGATCACACAACGTATTCCATCCAATTTCAAATCTCATATCGCTAAAATAACTTTTAGAATATCGTGGTGAAAATGGGTCAATAAATCAAAAAATTACAGTTCGCAAAATAATTTTTGTTGTCCAGAGGTTACTATGATAAAAAATAGTATTACCAACATAAAATTTAGAGATAAAAATTTAAAGGATTTATTTTCTTTTTAAATATGTATTTTTTATTGAAAAAACTACAAATAGAAAAAATAGTATAAAGCACGTGGTTCATAAGGCGTTTTAGCGCACGTGTCAATTAAAAAACTCGCCACTTCGTGGCTCGTTTTTTAAAATAGACGCGTGCGCTAAAATCGCTTCTTATGAAACGTGTACTTTAATATACTATTTTCTCCTCCCTATATTGTAAACAACGCATTTTGACACTGTTTTGAAGGACGTTAGTAACAATTACCAAAAACTTTGAAACAGACAAAACTTTTTTTGCATTAATTACCAAAAAGGTATCGATTGCCGTTGACGACGGGTTGTAAGTCAACTTACCACCCTTGGGTGGTAATAAGTTATGCCATATAAAAACAATGATTATAAAAATTGAGTAATATTAAGTGATATGAATATTAATAGTAACTATTATGAACATTATTTACAAAATTTGGATAAATGTTTTCTCGTTTTTTCTCAATTTGTATGAAATGTTCTGACTCCATAATTTCTCCATCTCTAACCAAGTTTTCTGTTACTCTTGAAGTACTGCAGGAGACTTCTGGCTTCGTTATATTGTATAAAATTTTATTTGCAACTTCCTTTTTATTGTTGACGCTCTCCGCTACATAACTTTCCGCAATAGTTGCAGATTTCCTTCCGACATGTCGCTTGAGGGCTAAGACATCAACTCCAGTATTCGCTAATAAAGTGGCCGATGTTCTTCTAAGGGAGTGTCCAGTATACTCCTTAACGTTCTGAAAGTTCAGAAATTTAGCAATTTTACTTGGAATTGAAGAAATCGAGTTTTTCCCGACAGGCTGGTTTAAGCACATTCCATTTTCATATCGCATGAAGAAGCGAGGATTAAAATTCGTCATGTGGGATCTTATATCAATGTAATTTCAAACTATTTTGAAATAACAAACCTTCTTATAGTCACTTTTAGTCAATATAAATTTAAGTGCCATTCCATTTTTGGAATCAGGAATAGTAACAAATATGACCTCATGCCTTAATTCAACATTGTCCATTTGCATTGCACAGAGTTCACTAGAACGGCACGCTCCAGCAATTCCCATTATCATTACAACCTTCATCATTAAACCCTGACAAACCCGAACAAACACATTAGATTTTTTGGGTTTATATCAGTCATTTTTTCTTTTTTAAAAATGCTCGAAGTTTAGGATACTTGGAAATATCTATGTTTTCCTCTATGAAAAGGGTGGACTTCAGCATGGAATATTCACACGGTAAGCTTGATGGAGACTTTAATACAGCAGATTTTTCATGAAAGTACGCCAAAAGCACGGTTTCTAAAACTGCAGTACCAGTTTTTGTTTGGCACCATTTCTTGAAGTATTGATATGTTGCTTCATACCTCTTCCTCGATTTTTCTGGCAGCAGCGACAGACAAGCGATATTTGCTAATTCTTCTATATCGATTTGGCTGTTATACAAATCAATAATTTCAATTTCTCTCAATTTTTGATAATAAACTGTCAGCTTGAAGTTGTTGTTAAAATCACCAAATAGTAATAATAATAATATTTGCATCTGATACACAGACTTATTTGTTAGCTCAGTTCTTTTAATTAAAAAAATAAACTACACCACTGTATTTGTTTTAGCTTGATAAATATCTTAATTCGGTAGCTGTTTTGTCTTCTTTTCTATTATTTTTTCTAACTACGTATTCCAAAAGGGCTGTAGCTTCTGACAGTGATGTATTTCCACAAAAAAATTGCTCGCACTGCGTAGCATGTCAAATGTATAGAGATGAATTTGTTTTCTCATTTTATGGCAATTTCATACTCAATTTGCTTTTTGCAAATTAAAGTGGTTTGTGAATAACCGCTCTGATTACCGAAAAACAATATAAAAAAAATTTAATTGTACTTTGTTATTGCAACGACTAATCGTAATCAATTTTAAGTTAGTTTTTTAGGTTATTTCTCTAATTTGTGATTGGTTCTAGTTACAAAAAAATTACAAGCAATCTCGCTGTTTTCCACTTGCCCCTTGCACTTACAACGTTTGCTCATTAAAGCTATCGTATATTAAGTTAATTACAGATACTGAAGTGACTTTCTAGAGACACACCGTCCTCTTAACGACAACAAATCTTCCTTTAGTAAGTTGTTAAGAGTAAAGGGATCTTTGTGCTGCCAAAGAACTATAGTGCCATTCGCAAATGACGCACTATGACCATATTTAATAACGTTAGGACGATCGTTAACTTATTTTAAAAACAGCAGTGGAACCCCTGCCGAAACATTTCGTTGGTTTAAAATGGTCTCCTGAGACAGCAGACATTCAAACTCCGCTCAGAAAGGTAATACCCAAGCCACTCACAGATTTGTCCCAAAAGCAATAGTCAGTGGCGGCTCGTGACCAGTGAAACAGGGGGGCGCTGGCTTTAAATAAAAAAAAATTCAAATGTCTATTATTTTCGAACGTACGTGTCTGTTTTTTCTAACTTTCTCGTTGTGAATTTTAATTTCATCAGCATAAGCACAGAAGCACTGCTTAAACAAGTTAAAATATTAGTTTGTCCTAACATCTCAAAACTTACCACATTATAACGATGTTTTGCACTATTTTCATGTTTTTATTTTCTCTGAAAGATGTTTTAAGTCCTGCACCCCATTTATAGTCCAATTATCATCCCCGTCAAAAAGAAGATACACGAAACAAAAAAAAAATTATTTTTGTCCTCACAACCGCATATCCAGGATTTTTTATTATATATTTATTTGTCAAACTTACGCGTAAACTGTGCCTTACTTTTACATTTTGATTGCACTTGTAGGTACTATATTCAATATTGGTAGTGGCCGCCCTGTATTTTTTAAATCAAGTTTTTCACTTAAGGTGGGAGTATCAACATGCTTGCCAACCTATAACCTATTTCGCGTAGATTTATTTATGTTTTCTAGCTTTTATACAAAATTTAAAGAAAATCAGTATCAACTTGATATTCTATAGGTAATAATTGACATATTTAATAAATATCAAGGAATTTCATAACTTATTTTAGGAGACTTGTATAGCGAAAAATATCGGGTAAGATTTTTTTTAACATTATTATGTCATTGTCACTTATTGTTCTTTCACTATACAATTCTCCCAAAATTAGCAATGAAATAAATTGATATTTTTGTAAGATACTACCTAAATAATGTACCGACAATATTGATTTTCTTTAAATGTTAGTTATTAAAATAATAAACTCAAAAAATCAACGCGAAATAGGTCATAGGTTGGCAATAGATTGAATGACGTTGAGAATTCAACCTAAAGCTCAGAGAACTACTACTAAATAATGTACCGACAATATTGATTTTCTTTAAATGTTAGTTATTAAAATAATAAACTCAAAAAATCAACGCGAAATAGGTCATAGGTTGGCAATAGATTGAATGACGTTGAGAATTCAACCTTAAGCTCAGAGAACTACTAAACACAAGCTTTTGTAAATCAATGACCTTCATATTAGACGAAATTTTCCAACTTTATAATGTAACTAATAAATAAATCAAAACAAATAAACAAAACGTGAGCGGTATCGACAGGTCGAATCGCGAGTCGCGAACAGCTGTTGGGCGGAAAATTTTGAGCTCCTCGTTATGCCGGTTGTGCGATATGTAGGTGGCCTCACGCCTCCGTAGTCATAACGAGAAGTCGCGTTGAATGGGGACGAATAATCGGTCGCCCGCGCTCTTAGTATAGTCTTGAGAGCGCGCAACTCGCTTGTCTATGAGTATAGCCTGCTTGCTGGAATAGGGCTATGTTTGGTTTGAATTATGCCCGCGCTCAGTATAACCTACCCGCTGGAATAGGGCTATGTTTGGTTTGAATTATTTTAATGCTTTATTGTTTTTTTAAGTAAAGTATTTTTGGATTCTGTTTGAAATAATTGCAGGGAGGGCGGCGCCCCAGAGCCCTTCATTAACGAGCCGCCACTGAATAGAATTCAAGCCGAGACGAGCAATTAAACGTTTTGGTCAAGTCATAGAACACTAACGCGGCCCCCTCTCTTTAGTCTTGTAGGTCCTTATCAGATACATACAGTGTGACCAGTAAAGTCCGCATCATATGGGATTTTTTTAAATTAATAGCTTTATTCGAAATTTGACTTTGGGATCAAGTTCTGCTTCGATCGAGATGAAAATTAAGCAAAAAAATAGTAGTCACGTGATTCGCATTATCTGTCAAATTTTCATTTTTTCCAAAAAATAATTCAAAAATATATTTCTGAAAATATTGAAAAAAGTTATTAGAAAAAGTTTTTTTAAATGCAGTTTCTAGCTCACATGCAAAATTTTAGTTGCATAAGATAATTTTGATTACCCATCCCAGGAAGAAAAGGTATACAGGGTGTTCCTAAATATCATGTAATTACGAAAGGGGGTAATTCTTTGGCTTATTTAATGACTAAAAAGTCATATAAACATAGGTCCGCAAACGCTTCATTGCCGATCTACAGGGTGTTGAAATTTCAAGATTTTTTTAGTTTTGTCCTTATAGCTCTTGTAGTTTGTGAGATATTTAGTTTTAATTTGGAATATAGGTTACGCTGTAGGACTTACATCATTGGACTTACCAAATGGTTTTAAGAATCTACAGGGAGATATTTTTTCATGGGTCATGCCCCCTTTTCTCCCACTGAACTTTTTTTCGGTGCGCTGCTGGTGGATTCTAAAATACAAAATGCATTTTTTGTTTTGTTCTAAAGCATTTTAATCTCTTCTAGTTTTTTCGTATTTACCACCTTTATAGAGAAAAAAAAATAAAAGGTTTTCTCGAGGGTTTTCTGTGTTTCGCTAGATGAAATTAAAATTTTTTAAATAGCCTAATAAGCTCTGGCTTGATTTAGATAACCTTTTGTTTGTATTTATTTTGACATTTTAAAAATATCAAATAATAACAATAACAAGGAAACTACGTTATAAAAATTGTTGAATGCATGCGCCCGCTCTTTTTCTCATTGATGCCCGTACTTCTTCAAATACCCCCGGAGTATTTCTTATGGTTTCAAATCCATTTAATATTCGATTTCGTAAATCATCAACGGTATTCATTGGTGTTGTATACACTAACGTTTTGAGGTCCCCCATAGAAAAAAATCTAGACTATTTAAGTCAAAGCCAAGGCATACTAGACCAATTATTTAAAAAAATGCTAGCGAAACACAGAAAACCTTTTATATATTTTTTCTCGATAACGGTGCTAAATACGAAAAAACTACAAGAGATTAAAATGCTTTAGAACAAAACAAAAAATGCATTTTGTATTTTAGAATCCAACAGCGGCGCACCGAAAAAAAGTTCGTGGGGAGAACAGGGGGCATGACCCCTGAAAAAATATCTCCCTGTAGATTCTTAAAACGATTTGGTATTCCCAATGATGTAAGCCCTACAGCGTAACCCATATTCCAAATAAGAGCTAAATATCTCAAAAACTACAAGAGCTATAAAGAAAAAACTAAAAAATCTTGAAATTTCAACACCTTGTAGATCGGCAACGAAGCGTTTGCGGACCTATGTTTATATGAATTTTTAGTCATTATATAAGCCAAATAATTACCCCTTTTCGTATTTACATGATATTTAGGAACACCCTGTATACAATATACATGCCTGTGCTGTGCTTAGCTAAGTTGTTAAAGGAATGCTTCGCGAACAAATCATATAATCGCATGAGAAATACTGTAATACTGTAATTAACCAATAGCAAGCGGTATACCGATGAAGCTATTGTTTGTTAAAATGTGTTGTTTACATTACAAAATCTACTATGCACTATAATGGATCGTTCTTGCTGCGCTTTGTTTTAGTTCTTTATCCAACCGGTTTTTAAATATATTTAAATTTGCTGCGGTCACTGTTTCCTCTGTAAGTGCATTCCATGAATACACCACACGATTGGTTAAAAAATTCTTCCTCTGGAGCTTAGCAGCTTTTTCTTTGTCTATTTTCATAGAGTGCCCTCGCAGTTGTGGATTCTGGTTCAGTTGGAAGATGTTTCGGATTTCACACTGATAGTACCCACCAATTATTTTATATGTCTCAATAAGGTCTCCTCTATGTCTCCGTTCCCTTAGTGTTGTTAACTGAAATCTTTTCAGTCTTTCTGGGTATGATAAATTTTGCAGTGTAGTGGGTATTTTGGTAACTTCTCTGAATCCTTTCTAGTATCTCAATATCCTTGACATAATATGGGTTCCATACGTTGTAAGCATATTCTATCTTTGGTCTAATATAGTTTTTATATAATTTCGCAATCATTTCTATTGAGTGGTATTTGAATGCCTGTTTTACAAGGTAGACAAAAGAGTTGGCCTTCTTGGCAATACTCACAATATGCTTTTTCCAATTTAAGTCTGCAGTTACAGTAACTCCCAGGTCATTCTGCTCATCCACTACTGTTAATACTGTATTGTTTAATGTATACTCCTCATTTGGGTTGTCTGGACCAATTCTTAATACTGTGCATTTAGATTCATTCAAATTCATTCCCCATGTTTTGGTCCATACTTCTACCCCTTAAAGATCACCTTTAAGCTGGTCTGAGTAAAAACGAGGGTTTGCATATATTTTACTGTCATCAGCAAATTTTTTCATTTTTGTTTCAATAACATCCACTAGATCAAACAGATATGCTGTAAAGAGCAAAGGTCCTATTACTGAGCCTTGTATAACTCCGCTGCTGACTAGATGTTGTGTACACATTTCTCCATTTACTCTCACCTGATAATGTCTGTTATGCAGTAAGTCTGCTGTCAATGACAATAATTGTCCTCGCACACCATAGTGTTCAAGTTTACTAATTAGGAATTTGTGAGGAACCTTATCAAAGGCCTTCTCGTAATCCAGATAAACAATGTCTGTTGGTTGGGAGTTGTCATGGTTTTCTGTCCAGTCGTTTAGACATTCTAGCAGATTTGATGTAGTGGACCTTCTCGGAAGAAATCCATGCTGTGAAGGTGGAATCAAATTGTTTTCTGTGAAAAATGTTGTTAATTCTTTTACTATTATTTTTTCCATGCATTTCAAGGGATTACAGTTAAGGCTTATGGGACGATAATTTTCTGGTTTGTGTCGGTCCCCTTTCTTAAACAGTGGTGCTACTATTGACAACTTCCATTGTTCGGGAATTCTTCCCAATTCAATACATTCCTGCATCACCTCTGTTAAGAGCTGACTGATCGTATCACTGCAGTGCTGAAGCAAGATTGTAGGAACTCCATCTGCGCCAGGACTTGATTCCTTCTTCATTTTCTTAAGGGTCTCTTTTACCTTTTCTTCAGTGAAAACTATGTTGGTGATCGAGTTTAGGTTTCTGGTACCTAGTGGCAAAGGTGGAGGGATGGAGCTCTTCAATTGTGAAAATGATTTATTAAATTGTTCTGCAAATTTTTCAGACATGGTTTTATTATCTAAGATTTCTTGAGTGATTGGATTTTTTAGTGTTATTGTGGACACTTTAGAGTTTATGTTTCTATTGGTGTATTTATATATTTGTTTAGGTGACTTTGAAGTGGCTAAGGTGTGCTCGTATGTTTTTCTTGCTTCGTATAGTTTGATCTTCAGAGTATTGTTTTGATTTCTGTACAGCTGATAGTTTTCTGCTGACTTATTCCGTCTGTATTGGTCCCATAGTTACCGTTTGTTGTCCATTTCTTTGAAAAGTGATGGAGTAATCCATGGCTTCTGCTGATTCACTTTTATTGATCTTAGTGGAATGTACCTTTCAATTGTATCATTTATGATTTTATGAAAATTATCAAATTTTGATTGCTCCAAGTTAACTGTCTGCTGCCTGATATATTCATTTATTTCTTCATATTTTGCAGTGCGGAAATTTCTTTTTAGTACCTTATGGGTCTGTTTCGATGGCAATTTTTATCTAAGCTCTTGCTGTAATAACTACGTGGTCACTTCGCCCGACCGGTGGCTCAGTCAAATATGCTTTTGTTATCGTTGCACAAAAACAAATCCAGAAGGGAGCTCTGACTATGCCTGTATCGAGTTGGGAAGCTTATTAATTGGTAGACATTACTCTGACAGTACATTTCCATAAAATCATAAAATCCTGTGTTTTTTTTATCTGCTGGAATTACCCCTAGGGTGTCCCAGTTTATGTTAGGGTAGTTGAAATCACCTAGCACAAATGTTGGGTTTTTGCATGTAAAAGCCTTACCTATTTGGTTAACCATTTGTGTATTAATTTGCTCTGTTGTAGTGTTACCTGGCCTATACACACACGCAATGAGAATATTGGTTTTTTCTATTTTTAGATCTAGCCATACTGCATCAACGGGTGCTCCGATGGGATAGTTCAAGGAAAGTGCACAGCTCACATCATATTAGAGTTGTTAAGAAAAGAACGGAACAGGTTCTTTAGAACAGGTTAGAGATAGCCTGTTCAGTGAACTGTTCTTTGTAAAAGAACTGAACCGGTTCTTTAGATACACTTATGACAGATGATTGCGGTCGAGTGATGTTAAAGAGCTAAAGAGCAGGGAAATTGCTGCGGAAGTTCAGCAGTTCTGACCCGGGAACCTGTTCTATTGTCACAAAAACCGCTTTTTGTTAATCACTTTCTAAAAAAAAAAAAAAAAAAAAAGGTCGTCAGTTCCGTAAACAAAGTTAAATCACAGAACACCGCTGCGTCCGCGTGTATGCTCTCACTGCTCTCTGTTCCCTGTTCTCTGTTCCCTGTTCTCTGTTCTCTGTTCCCTGTTCCCTGTTCTTTTTATTGTCAAACGACGACCCGCAAGCCATCTTTCATAAATCACCAAATGAAAAGAACAGGCTGTTCTTTTTTACAAGGAAACAGGAATGCAGCGCTGTTCTTTCCGTGTTGTTAGTTTACGGAACTAGCGACTTTTTTTTTTTTTTTTTTTTTTTTTTTTTTTTTTTTTTTTTTTTTAGAAAGTGATTAGCAGAAATGTGGTTTTTACTACTCCCCACCTTTCACTTTTACTTTTTTTTGTTACCAAGTCAGTGGGCGACAATCATTTATAATCAAAAGAACAGGTGAACAGGTTTACGGAACAGGTTCCCGAGTGACAACCGAACTGTTCGAACCTGTTCAGCAATTTACCTGTTCTTTAACATCACTACATCATATCCGTTCACTTTGTTCTTAACAAGTATACATGATCCCCCTCCTCTCTGTTGTGGCCTGTCCTCTCGGAAAATACTATAACCATCCAAACTAATTATGCTGTTATTTGTGCTATCGGAAAGCCAGGTTTCTGTCAGCATGATTATTGTAGGGCGTGTTGTTAGTACCCTTGCCTTCCACTCATCGACTTTGTTTAACATAGAACTCATATTCATGTACCAAAATGTGATTTCAACTACCTCAGCCGTACTTAGTTTTTTACCACCTTTTCAACTATTTTAGGAGTTCCATTTACATACTTAATTATTAAGTTTGATTTTCCTTCTTCTTTTTGTTTTTCCAATTCGGCTAATATCTGCTTTAGGTATTTTCGTTGGTTTTCTGTCTGGTCAGATTTAATGTAAACATCTTGTACATTTTCTTCTAATTTTCTCTTGCTTTTAAGAGCTTCCAGAGCATCTTCTCTATTGGACAGTACAACTTTTATGGGTCTTTTTTTGTTTGACATTTCCCTTCCCAGTCTAAATATTTTAGCTTCCTCTGGCAGACTTAAATTCATTTTCTAGTAAAGAATACTAATCTTGTCTTTGTCGTCTTTTATATACAGGGTGATTCATTAAGGGTGGCGACCGGCCATATCTAGGAAACTACTAGGCATAGAAACTTGGAGAAAAAAAAATTATGATTAAAGCGGTCATGAGAAAATTCTGGAAATTACTTTTAAGTTCCTCATTTCGCCGCAAGGGGGCACAATAAAATTTTTTTTTTTAATTCTAAATTTCTTTGAAATTTTCCATATTAAGGTATAACTCTTATTACATCATCGAAAAGCTTAGACAATTCTGCATCATTTTGGTTTAAGGCTCATTGGCGTGCCGGCCTTGATAAGAGTGGGGGAAGCTATTGAATGTGCAAACATTAAAATCGCTGTAACTTTTAAACGACTTATCCGATTTTACTAAATTTGAGCTTGTTTGGAAGGGAAAGGTAAGTATCTTCAATCGCCGTATCCAACAGTACACGATAGTGTTTAATAAAATTGCTAGAGGGCGTTTTTGTAATTTAACGGTTTTTTCGATTTTACCCCGGAAATTTAAATCATACGGTATAACAACTATAACATCATAATCGAAAAGTAGATGAAATTTGCAAGAAAAAATGTGAAGACCGCAGTTCGATATCTTTGTTCGTTTCAGAGTTATTGCAAAAACAATATTTTTTAATACAAATTGCGCCCTCTAGCAATTTTATTGGAAACTATCTTGTACCATTAGATACGACAATTGAAGGTTCTTCCAAACAAGCTTAAATTTAGTAAAATCGGATAAGTCGTTTAGAAGTTACAGCGATTTTAATGTTTACACTTTCAATAGCTTCTCCCATTCTTATCAAGTGAAACTGTAAACATTAAAATCGCTGTAACTTCTAAACGACTTAACTGATTTTACTAAATTTAAGCTTGTTTGGAAGAGAAAGGTAAGTACCTTCAATTGTCGTATCCAATGGTACAAGATAATTTCTAATAAAGTTGCTAGAGGGCGCAATTTGTATTAAAAATTATTGTTTTGGCAATAACTCTGAAACGAACAAAGATATCGAACTGCGGTCTTCACATCTTTTCTTGCAAATTTCATCTACTTTTCGATTATGATGTCATAGTTATACCGTATGGTTTGAATTTCCGGGATAAAATCGAAAAAACTGTTATTATTACAAATTGCGCCCTCTAGCAATTTTATTAAACACTATCGTGTACTATTGGATACGGCGATTGAAGATACATACCTTTCCCATCCAAACAAGCTTAAATTTAGTAAAATCGGATAAGTCGTTTACAAGTTACAGCGATTTTAATGTTTGCACATTCAATAGCTTCCCCCACTCTTCTCAAGGCCGGCACGCCAATGAGCCTTAAACCAAAATGATGCAGAATTGTCTAAGCTTTTCGATGATGTAATCAGAGTTACACCTTAATATGGAAAATTTCAAAGAAATTTAGAATTAAAAAAAAAATTTATTGTGCCCCCTTGCGGCGAAATGAGGAACTTAAAAGTAATTTCCAGAATTTTCTCATGACCGCTTTAATCATAATTTTTTTTTCTCCAAGTTTCTATGCCTAGTAGTTTCCGAGATATGGCCGGTCGCCACCCTTAATGAATCACCCTGTATATCGGATATTTGGATATTTATATAAATATCATGATATTTGCCAACCCTGCAAAATTTTAAATGTTACTATAGTATAAGCTCTTTCAAACGAGGTTCTCCTTATCCCCTCAGTCTCTTTTGCGAATTAGAGCAAAATGTATTAAATCAGAATAAGTTGTACCGTATATTTCAAAGAATAAAACACTTAATCTTTGATATAATTTACAGCAATTTGTCTTGGTCACTTTTGTAATAAATTTTTTTAATTCCAGAACAGACAAACGGATCCTTAGATATGGCCGGCGTCCACTCTTATTTGGCTACCCGGTACTCTTAAGAGGGGTTTATGGTCGATTATTGAATAAAAAAAACAAACAAAGAAGTAACAAAATACTGATCGAGAAACGTATGTGGATTTAGGTTTATTCAAACTGATGCATGGGACTAAAGTAAATAGATTCGCAAAAAATTGTCTGTCTTGTATACAAAAATTATGAGTCATATTAAACTGGTTACTGTTTAAATAAAGCGTTAATAAATTAATCAACAATTATTTACGCACGAATTCGGTTTCAAGGGAAACGAACATCATTCATTAGCGGGCTCGTGTAAACGAAGCTTATTAATGAATCTAATAAAGAAATTGGGTAAGGCGTCATTTTCGGAAATAAAAAATAAACAGCTCGTTCATTAAGGGGCTTTCTACGTAACCTTAGTCATTACCTCTCATATTTTGAAGAATTAATTAAAAATATTAAAGAGGTTTTAAGAATTTTTTAAATTATTACTTATAATCTCCCTAGCAGCAGAATTATTACCGATTATATACCTCAATCCGATTCTGACCAATTAAACGCTGTTTTGCGACCAATCAGATGCATATTATACTAAATATACCCCGCATAAGTGGATATACCCCGGGCCACCTGCCACAACAATGCCAATGCATAACAACATCATAACAAGTTTAAAATATTTGATGGTTGCTATAGACCGTTTCTATAATAACAAAAATCCCTTTCAACAAATCAAGTTTTTGATGTTGTCAGATTCATGTCACATTTTTTTTTTAATGGAATCTTGCCGATTCGGTAATGTTTCAGTCGAAAATATAAGAAAAAACGCTGAAAAGACTATCCCAGAAAATACAACAAAAACAAAAAAGTATATATGGACCCAATTCGAGAAATTCTGCGAAACACGGCAGTATATATTGACCAACTAATTTTCTGTTAGTTTTATTACTTTGTCAATTGTTTAGGTTTTGTTTCGTTTTGTCCGTTTTTCTAGTAGCTACATAAATCATTTTAAAAATCTTGCATTTCGTTGTATTTTTTCTTTTTTTTTTGGTATATAATCTCAACATATACCACTCGAGGTAAATATTTTATTTAGAATATTTTTTGACATTTTTCCGCAAAATTTCTATAAAAATTGCCCTCGACAAAAATTCTTTTAAAAAAATATCCCTCCAGCTTCGCTGTCGGGATATTTTTAAAGAATTTTTGTCTCGCGAATTTTTGACAGAAATTTTGCACAAAAATGTCAAAAAATATTCAAAAAAATATTCACCTCTTGTGATATAACTTATGATTATTTCGTACACCTGTCAATTTCGCCTTTTCGTCCAATCAAACCGTCTCGTTTTAACCAATCAGCTAGTATAATAAAGATAAAACTACGTGGGATTTTAGCGATTAAACGTCGCCATTGGCCCGTCTAGTTCCGTCACAATATTTCGAAGTATAAATCAATGTCGATTATTTTTTTATAACTTTTTCGGATAATTTCTGATATTTTAATACAATAACATTAGTACTATATTTATTTACCTGCTTGTTTTTATATTATAATGCACCCATGCCTATGTTTATTCCAATAAAGTTGCTATTCTTTATAAATTACACCACATTTTAAAAATACTTATCAAATGTCATTTATTATAGAACTAATCTAAAATTCTGACTTCTGCTTATAAGGCTGGCAACCAAACATACAATTATAAACTTAACTATAATTGTATGTTTGGTTGCCAGCAGTAAACTAAACAGTTTTTCGTTGAGTATAACTATTCCAAGTAATACACCGCAGGCTACCTGTAGAAATATACAGGGTGGTCCTTAAGTACATCAAGAAAATCTAGGATATGATTCCTGGCATCAATTTAAGTTGAAAAGTTCATATGGACTTATGCCCTAAAATGCTTACCCTCTAAGATACAGGGTGTTAAAATATTTTTAAAAAATAATTGTTTTTTTTTTAATTTCGAAACTCCTTGAAGATACGGTATTGAAAATTGATGTCGATTGATTTCGTATTAAACTGAACTTTTGGTTAAAAAAGGGTTTGCCTACTTCCACCAGTGGCGTGCATGAAGATACCATCAATATTTTTTTGTGAAAATATGTGATACGCCACTGTTTTTTTTTAAACTCTGATGCATTTTTATGCATTACTGATATAAGTGGAACAAAAGTTGTATCTACTATGTTTTTGAAAAAAATGGTAGTTTTAAAGGAAAATGGAAAATATTTTAACACCCTGTATCTTAGAGGGTAAGCATTTTAGGGCATAAGTCCATATGAACTTTTCAACTTAAATTGATGCCAGGAATCATATCCTAGATTTTCCTGATGTACTTGAGGACCACCCTGTATAAAACATTATTACTCTATAGATATGGATGGGACATATGGGGTTCACGAAATAATCGTGCCAAATATCACTCGACCATCATTTTTTTATTGGTTAAATTTTCCATTTTTCACTCAAACTTTTTTAGCAATTTTACTCGTTGAACTTTGGGCATGTTTATTCAAAGATTAAATCCCTCGAGCTTCGCTCTCGTGATCTAATCAGAATAAACATTTCCAAATTCAACTCGTAAAATTTCCAAACAAAAAAGTTTTCGTGACAGCTGAAAAATTTAACCGATAAAAAAACGAGGTCTTGTGATATTACTGTTGATAATTTTTTTAAGGTCACAAATGGGTTTGTTGATAGAAAATTATCCCGAGTCGAAGACGAGGGAAATTTTCTATCAACAAAAACATGAGTGAAACCGAGAGAAAAATTATCGGGAAAAAATTCTGCTGCGTGGGAGATTCGGTAAGAAAGTTTCATAAATTGAAGTTTCTTTTAATGTTAATGAAATGTTAGTAATAAACCTTAGTTACTAACAAGTAAAATCAACTTCTATTCTAAAAATACAGTGCGTCATATTAAACTAAACTCATCGGAAATATGTTTTTTAAAGTCATATTTGAATTTAAAACTATAAATACATTGGATTTCAGATAACAAATTTGTTACTTAATGTTTTTTACATTTTAGTAATAAAAATGAGTTACTAACTGCTCAATTTCTTTAGCAATCGATCTTGCTGATTCATTACCAAAACGAATCATTTTTTATACAATATTATTGTAACAATAAATATCACGAGTACGACTAAAAAACTGATTGTTACTTGCTGGTTTGTCTCACCTGTCACTTCGAAATAACTTGACATTTGAATTAAAATTAAGTCGTAGTAGTATACCAAAGAAAAATTATCACTTATTAATTTTATTAGGTTGATAGGCTATAACTATAGACTATCGCGATAGTCTCTCCCGTTGCTATAAGCAACGTAAACAAAAAGGAGCCTTCTAATTGGTTGAAAATAAATTTATGAAATTTTCCAAGTAATAACCACATCAGCCGAGTTTTCAGGAAAAGTTAAAAGTTTTACATACATTTAATTTTTACGCTACTCGAAAAACCTAACAAGCCAGAAATAAATTTAAAGTCTTATTGCCGATGCCGCCCGCATAATTCTCAAGATCAAAGCGGAAGTGGTAGTTCTCAGAAAACCCGTTTTAAACAATTTCCATTATTTCGTGCCCATAAAGGAACTATTCGTTTTCCTTAGTTTCTCGCCACCTTTGCAGTTGCAACCTACTTGTGTACTAAAAATAGCCAAATATTTTATTCGAATGCGAAAAGCCAAAGTGGTATAAATAAGATAGGTAACAGGGGAATTGAAGAAAGCGTTCTCCCAAAATACTGTATTTCTTTTTCAACAAAACCTCCCTTACCTTTAACGCACTTGCACATTTATTTTTGATATTGCAACTAGGGCTGTGCGATTACCGAAAAATATAATCGATTTTCGATTATTTCCTATTAATCGATTAATCGAAAATAATCGATTAATCGAAACTAATCGATTTATTAAAAATGATCGATTAATCTAAAATAGTTATATTCGATTAATTGAAAATAATCGAAAATCAAAAATAATCCATTAATCGAAAATAATCGATTATTTCCGATTAATCGAAAATAACCGATTAATTGATCATAATTGATTAATCGAGAATAATAGATTATTTCTGATTAATCGAAAATAATAATTAAATAATCGATTAATTGAAAATAATCGATTAATCGAAAATAATTGATTGATTTAATCAAAATAAGTCGATTCAAATATTAGATCGTTAAGAATATTAATTTTATGAAAGGTGCACAGATTGAAACTTTGTTCAAATTATTTCGTTGATTGTTTTGCTATAATATTTTTTAAACCGATTTTCAGGGTATTTGGGTTGCTAATAAATATATAGAGACTTACAGCAATAATAAGTAACTAGCAACTTCAATCATCCAAAAACATCTATATTTTCGAATAATCGAAAAATATTTTTTTCGGTTAATCGATTAATCGAAAAATCATTTTTTTTTTCGATTTTGATTTAATTTTTGATTAATCGTAAAATCTTTTTTTTTCGATTACTTAATAATCGATTAATCAAAAAATCGTAAAAAAATTTTTTTTCGAATAATCAATAAAGAATTTTTTTTGTCGATTAATCGATAAATAAAATATTTCTAATCGATTTTATCGCACACCCCTAATTACAACTACTATTCGGAAATATGTATTCTTCAAATTACTTTGTCGGACTTTCATTGTCTTTATTTTACTATTTACCACAACGATGCGGTTAGTTAGTAAAGTCTGTTCAATGACCGCTGACCATTACGCCACGACTAGTGCTTATCCTTCTAACATTCGTGAACTAGGTGAGATAGTAAATTTGCGTCAATAATGAATGTCGTATAATTGTACTAGTCAAAAAAGGTCTATTGTCATTTTTGACAGTGACATTTTTAATCAACATTATTTCTAAATTGTCACGGTATTGTGAAGAAGAAAAAGCATTAATTTAAAAATTATTTGATTATTTTCAAAAATAAAGTAATGCCGGAAAGACTCCTTTACCCTTTAACGCAGTTTACGAGGTAAGTAGAAATAATAAAGCAGCAATTGTGAAAACATAAATAATAAACATGAAAAATAAATGGCAATGTTTTTATTAATACCTATCTGTTTTGGAGAGTTTCTGATGCTATGGGAGTTTCGTGTTCAACAATCCAATGAATTAAAGCAAAGGGGATAGAGAAGGATGTAGATTTTCAGAATAGCAATAATGTAGCTATTTTGTCATCCCGTGGTCGACAAATTCACGAAATTCATGAACATACCATAGGAGAGCGTATTTACGGGATGGAAAGAGCAGGTTACCGTTCGCTCAATACAACTAATCCTTAAAACCATGGAGGGTGTTAAAATATCCACTGGTTCTTTAGCGGACTGTTTTAAAATTTAAATGGCGTAAACGTACTGTATGAAACAGGCGTTTTTTAATAGACCAAACCCAAAAATGAGTAGAATAGTAAGTAAAGGGGGTTTGACGATACTCTCTATACAGTTAAAAAAATCGTCAGAAGGTGTACGGTATATTATTCTACATGCTGGTTCAGAAAATGGATTTGTGAATAATGCAAGTTGGATATTCAAGTCTGGCCTAAAATCTGAAGATTACCATGATTCGATGAATAATGAAAACTTTGAGAAATGGTTTGAAGAAAAATTGTTACCAAACTTGGAAGAACCGTCGCTTATCATGGATAACGCCACCTATCATTCTGGGCTAATCGAAAAAATTCCACATACAAGTTGGTCAAATGGTTAGATCAAAGACAAATTCCGGTTTCACCATTTACAATAAAGGATCAGATCTGGATAATAGTGAAGCAGCATATGCCGCCCAAACGTTACTAGTAATCTGGATGTTTAATAGGTTGTAATGCAAGCGCTGTCATGATGCAAAAATAAGTTCCATGCATTCTATAACAAATTACGTAGTTTTAGGTCTGTGGAATGAAGCCATAGAAAATGTAACAGTGGAAAAATTATATAACACACACTAATAAAATTATAAATATGTGGGAACGGGAAAGATTTATTGATGCTTCAAATACTCTTTCCCTTATTATTAACTTAGAGGAATCTGATAATAATGATCCTTGGGGAGATGATTTATTTTAATTATTAAAAAACTGTATTTTTATTATATTTTCTTCTTTATGATTTTATAAATAACATGAAAATATTTGAAACAAAATTTATAGACTGATGCACTAGAGATGCAATGGACAAAAAAATAATATGATCAATTTTAAATTTTATAAATGAGTTTTGTATATTTTTTAGTAAATTTAAATTAAGTTAAACTTTCGTACTGATTTTCAAAAACAAAATGTTTTATCCCATAATACCTTTTACGCTAAATAAACTACTTTTTCTGACGTCATTAACAGTATAAAATAATAATTAAACATTTGAAAAAAAAACGGTTGTATTTTACTTGTTCACTATAGTATCTGTCTTTATGTGAATTAAGCCTAAGAAAAATCATAACCTTTATTACCGGTAAGTTAAACTGACTGAATTAATTTACGACGTACCGCAAATCTGGAGAATATGACGTTACGGTCAGCGGTCATTGAACAGACTTTATCTCTAACCGTTTTTAACTGTAAACTAAATTATAATTGTACGGATGTCAATCCCGAAAGGTTTTCTTAATCCAGGGATTTTCGAGATTTGTACGACTAATCCCTTGATTAGATGTACCTACCAAAAGATTGTATTAACTTAAAACACAAAATTTAACAACAAAACGAACTTAAAGAAGTGTTGTGAATACCAACAAATTATTTTTGAAATAGAGAAATGAAGCAAATTAATGTATGCATAAAAATCACTATTTATCCCAGGATTAACAACAGGTCTTATCCCGGTATTTTCGAGACAGATTTTCCTACGGGATCCCGGGATTGATATCGCTACTATCCATGTGCAATGAAGCTCGATCACTCCGCCTACGTGTTTACTGGAGTGTGACGTTTGAGTTGTTTGTTTTGAACAAAAACTCGCCTTGAGAGATACTAACTAATTGAAACTAGGGCTGCACCGAGCCCTGTTTTTTACCTTGACCGAGTACCGAGTACTCGGCTGATGGTATTGACCGAGTACCTAGTACTCGGCTGCCGAGTAATGATATTTTTCAAAAGGTCAACATCTCGGAAACTATTAAGTATGGACTAAAAATGCATTTAATAAAAAATAATTATAATTTTATGTAGAATCTGAAAATTTAAAAAAACACAGGGTATTCTATTTAAAAAATGGAAAATTTTTACCGTTCCGGTTTTTTGGAGCACCCTGTATAGTATAGACGGAATTAATTTTAAAAGAAGCATCTCTTAACCCTTAATAAGCTTTGTCAAAAGTTTTCCGCTATCCTTAATGGTACAGGAGGATTTCTTACTGTTTTTGACATGCCGAAAAGGATTGCTTCTAATATTGTACTATACCCGGCCGAGTAATGAATATAAGACCGAGCACCGAGTACTCATTACTCGGTGAAAATTCTGGCCGAGCACCGAACTACTCGGTACTCGGTGCAGCCCTAATTGAAACGTTGTGTTAAGTAACAAAATATATACAATGGACGTCCAGCAAAGTAATTCTTTTGATAATACAGTCAAATTTCTCTACGAACACGCCGCATCGGGTCACTTGTCATTTATGGCACCCTGTTGAAGTCTGGTCTATTTTCCGTTATGATGTTGGCAACAGAGACAGGACTAGGCTAAGTTCTTTTACCATCTCATTCACCGTATTTTAAACTTGAACGAGGATCTGAATGGTTTATTAGCATAATGGCTTGCAAAAATCCAGTGTTAATTTTATTTATATTTGAAACATCAAACTCGACGTGCGATAGATTAAAAGTTATGGCGTTATTCATTGATAAAACATAGAAATATATTCTCCATGCACTAAACTAACCAATGGAAAACGCTATGAACAACCCTTTATATATTATACCATGCGAGCAAAAATTATTTGCATCAAAGAGGGCCTTGCATCATGCAGGATGTAATGCTTAGCCGTAGAGCTTAATAGCTATTGGGTGTCAGTAATTACCTAAATTAACAATCAATCAGTTATTCCGTCATCTTTGACAGTCGTTACAAGTAATTTGATTCATCGCTAATTTTTCCAATTTCTTGAACAATTCACACAATGGGCTTTACGGAACAGCACAAAACATTCATGGTTGAAGCGTATTTTCGAAACGGGGTTAGAGTGGCAATACAATCCGGGTTTGTGCATGGACGATTTTCACGAACATTTTCCTAACGTTGCTTTTATTGCTGGGGATTTTTATCATTGCCTGAAAAGAACCGTGGCTGCGTTTAGGGAAACAGGTTCTATACAACACCAAAAAGGAGCAGGAAGACCATCTGTAAGAACAGAAGAACTTGTTGCAAACGTTCGTGAAATAATGCAAAATACGCCAACAAATTATATAAGATGCCTGTCCCAAGAAGTGGGAAGATCTTATGGAACATGCAGGACTATTCTTAAGAAGCAGCTAAATTTATTTCCTTATAAAGTGCAAGTATTTCAAGAAATACTTCGTTTTTCCTCATTTAAAGAACACTATTTTTAAAACACCAGTTGCAAATTTAGAATAATTACAAGAAGGGATTATCCAAGAATGTGGTAATATTTCCCCAGAGATGCTGGTCAACACTTTCGAAAATATGAAGAGACGTGTGAATTTATGCTTGGAGCATGGCGGTCGCCAATTTCAGCAATTTATGTAATTATTTTTCTTTTTCTTTCTGTATATTCTTACTTTGTTAATTTTGTAAACAACAAAAATAAATTTGTATTTGTCTATTTATTTTCTTACTCATTGTTTGGCATATCATGTCATAATATGAATTTCACAACATTTAACCTAGATTTGGTTAGATATATCGTCCCCTTATCATTGTGATCTAAACCAAGCCCCACGTTTTTTAATCCAAGCCATCTTTGATAATTTTTGCTCGCACGGTATATTATACAAGAGTTTCAAATATTATAGAAGAGCTAATCAAGCGGTGTGCCTACGCATGTTTCGCGTTCAATGCTGCATTGCCATATTATAATTAACGTTCGCGGCGTAAGTAGTACAAAATCGCTAAAATACCATATGTTTTTAAATACAATCAGCTGGATTAGTTCTGAGCGTAAGGTCTGGCAACCTATTGTACAATAATTAAAATGGATACATTAATAATTAAATTTATAATAGCAAATGATCAAATCAAATCAAAAATGTCTTTATTTCATATTAACAAAACAAATTCAACGAAATAATATCGGGTGGCGGTATCCAACATGGTTGCTCATATACAACCACCAAAATGATGATAAATGAAATGTTTTTATTGGTAATAGGAGAGTTAATTAACCTATACTTAACAACTTAAATAATAAACATCAAGAAAATTTAGTCTGTGAAGCCTGACGCGTAAGCTTGCTACGCCCACTACTGAACTGGAACTTTTAGGAAGCAACCAGTATCAGCTGTTAATGTCATGTGGGTGTCAACTGTCGAAACGTTTTGTTTTTAGAAAAAGTTGACTCTACTACATTGTCTATCACCTTTAAACTATGTATTCCCCGTTCACTCCCCACGCGTCTTTTCAAATCCCAAAACACATACACAATTAATTTTTTTATTACATATCTATAAAACAAAGGATATCATAAATATTAAAAAAGGTTATGCTTATTTTGGTACACTTCATGCTAATTAAGGTTTAACGGTGTTACCAAATCGTGTTAGAATATTTTAGGTAAATTGTACCAATTTTTAACTATGTCTATATGGGCATGGGAGGATTAATGCAGTGGCGCAACCAGGGGGGGGCTGCAACCCCCCCCCCCCCCGAGCTTAGAAACTTAGCCTATTCGTTTAATCGCAAACCAATTTTTCATGTCACCACTTTTACTAATATTTTATATTCAGCCACATAATTTACATCAATCATGTTATCAATAGTGAAATTATACTACGTCTGACTGAATGGACCGACCGAAATACTTCCACTGAGGCATCTGGATTACTGGCCAGCATTATATAAGTCCCAAATTTTTGATCGCACTAATGCGTACAGAAAGAATATATGCCGCAAGATTCTACAAACAGTCGATTTAAACCTTTTTTAAGCATTACAGATAGCTAATGACGTAACAGATCAAGTTAAAGAAATAAGAGGCCTGGCAGATGATAATTTTCAAAATATTTTTAAGGAAGCTCAAGATATACTTTCAGAATACGATATTGAAATCAGAGTACCTAGACTACCGCCAAGACAAACACAAAGATTGGTTATAAAAACCGATTCGCTGCTGAGTATTTTAAAATAACAATTTTTATTCCGTTTTTAGATGGCCTCATAGCAAATCTCGAGGATCGGTTTTTAAAACATTGAGAAACCCTTCAAAATTTTGAATGCCTCTTTCCATATGATAATCAAGATTTTGATAGTCAATTTAAATGTTTTTTGAAACTTCACAGCTTCTACAAGAATGAGTTCCTTAAAGAGTTTTCCATTAAAACGATGTTAAAAGCTGAACTTGAGCTGTGATATAAAAAATGCAAAAACAAAAACTAAAGGAAGATTTGGACAAAGTGTATTCCGAATGTGATGCTAATATATTTCCTAATATAAAAAGGCTTTTACAAATTTTTTTAACTTTGCCTATTACAACCGCCACATCTGAAAGGTCCTTTTCAAATTTAAAATATTTAAAGACATATATATCTGCGTAGCACCACGGAAGGACAGATTAAATGGTTTGGCAGTTCTTTATGCGAACCACGATATTGATATTACCGTGGCAGAAATTCTGGATGAAAAGGCAAAAACAAAACGAAGAATTTTACTTTAATATTAGTATTATTAGTGATTACTTACAACTTATTGTATAAGGTTTTTGTTTTGTTTTAGTATAAGTATGATTAATATATGAGTTACTTATTTTAAATACATTTTTACTAATTAAAATGAAATCTCTAATTTTTTTTTCATAAATATTTAGTTAGGGCCAGCGTCGTATTATTGCAGAAGTTTTAGGGGGCTGTCGCTCTCGTCAATCATACGTATTTTACCCAAAAAAGGTCATGGCACCCAAAAAATTTTTCGTCTGCGGCGCAAGAAGTTAAAGCCCCCCCCCCCCCCCCCCCCGAACTAAATTTCTGGTTGCGCCACTGGATTAATGTTATGTAGAAACGAAAGACAGCCGCCAAAGGAATAGTCAAATTTTGGCAGGAATCTCATATAAATAATGCCAAAGCGTTCTCTCAAGAAAAAGTGCCAAAGGCTCACAAGTTTTTACCGAAAAATAAAATTGCCATTATTGAGATTTTCTCAAATACTTATCTTAAAATTCCAATATTATGAAAACACTAAAAATCAGTTATAAATTACAAAAAAAAACTTTCCTTATTTAATAAAGCTTTTAGCTTTAATAACAACCGATATCCCAATGGTGATTATTAAATTTGGGAAACACGGTATTATACAGGGTTAGTTGAAATAACCGGAACGGCTAATTTTCTTCAAAACTACCAATAAGGCTAAATCAATGAATTTTGGTACAGGTGAATAACTTAACAAATTGAATTGAGAATTGACAATTGCGACATTGGCAGATTTTTAGTTTTTTCTGTAACTCAAGGAATGTTTTTTTTTTTCAAATGTAACACTACTCTTTTTTTATAGAATTCGATTCCTCCCATCAACATTACCATCCTGATAGTATCAAATTTTTATCTCAAATAGTTCTATGGGAAAAAAGTTAATTAGTTACAAACTCTAACTCTAAAAGAATCCAATCTATTTCCATTTAAAAACGTTTCAAATAATGTGAAAATGAAGGTTGGTAGACATAATGTACCTAATAGTATCGATAACGATAATAACAACTACTAACAATAACATAGCTAGTAAAAATTACTTACATATTATCGGTTTCATAATCAAATTAATGTGGTGTACTATAATATTATGTAAGTCATTTTTACTAGCTTTGTTATTGTTAGTAGTTGTTTGTTGTTATTACCGTTATCGATACTATTAGGGACATTATGTCAACCAACCTTCATTTTCACATTATTTTGAACGTTTTTAAATGGAAATAGATTGAATTTTTTAGAGTTAGAGTTGTAACTAATTAACTTTTTTTCCCATAGAACTATTTGAGATACAAATTTGATACTAACAGGAAATGGTAATGTTGATGGAAGGAATCGAATTCAATAAAAAAACAGTAGTGATACATTTAAAAAAAAAACATTCCTTGAGTTACAAAAAAAACTAAAAATCTGGCAACGTCGCCATTGTCAATTTTCAATTCAATTTTTTAAGTTATCCACCTGTACCAAAATTCATTGATTTAGCCTTGGTAGTTCTTAAGAAAATTAGCCGTTCCAGTTATTTCAACTAATCCTGTATACTCTTAAAAATATTATATATAGACCAGGGTCGATAAATAATTTTTGAATCCAAAAAAAATAATAGTAGGATGAAACCCATTAGAAAAGGAAGAGATTATAACAAAAATGAAAGGAAAAATAATTTACGGGCGATCCGAAGTCGGGAAGTGGAAGGGGGTGAGTTTTTAAGGGTAGAAAACGATTTATCTCGATTTCCGGCATAACTACAAGTCCTATGGAAAAACGTTAAATGGCAAAGTTGTAGGTAATAAAAAGATCTACAACTTTTGTATTTACACTTTTTTCACATAACCTCAAAATGTATGTGAAAAATTCAAATAACCAAGTTTTTGGCTTTTTATTTTTAACTTTTACGAAAAAAAATTTTCATACACGAAATTTGGTGAAAACTTTTCTTTTTATGTCCCAAACACACTGTAATTTTTTTGATTTAAAATATTTATGTTTTAACCTTATTTTGACTTAATATCGAAAAAGCAACCTAATTTTCAATCGAAAATTCTCACGTCAAAATATCTGCTTTTTTAAAAAAGTCGGTGGGCTTTATGTTCGTTGAAATCTCTACTTTCTGATGGTGTAAAAAAAATATACATTACTATGGTAAATGTTCTCAAAAAATGCAAAAGAACTCAAATCCGATTTTTTTTTTGTTTTAATCATTATGAACAATTTTGAGCTATTGATTAAAATTTATACTTTAATTACTCGAAAAACGTAAGATTCCATGTTATATTGATAAGCAAAAAAATTACAAATTCATAAAACATAAAGATCGCAAAAAACATGCGTAAATAGTTGATCTAAATATAACTAAAGTTAGGATTTAAGAGGAAGTAACCCCTTTACCACAATCAAAATTGCCGAACGTTTTGCTGGTCAAACGAAAATAAAAAATAAAAATTGGTATTTAGAAAATAAATTCTACTTTAAATACCCCATCTAGAAAAGTAAATGACGATCGAAAATATTCCCAAAATTTTTTTTAGAAATTTTTTTTATTTTTAGTAATTTTGTAATATTTTAAACAATTCTTTATTGGTCAAAATCAAAATGACTTTCCCGTGTGAAGAATGTTGTACCAACCAATTTTTCTTAAAGCCATTTTTCAATATCGGCCTTACTTTTTTCTCAAAAACTTTGGGCGCGTAAAGTGAATTTAAGCGTGTAAAGTGGGTTTACGCGCCCAAAGTTTTTGAGAAAAAAGTAAGGCCGATATTGAAAAATGGCTTTAAGAAAAATTGTTTGGTACAACATTCTACACCCGGGAAAGTCATTTTGCTTTTGACCAATAAAGAATTGTTTAAGATATTACAAAATTACTAAAAATAAAAAAAATTTGTAAAAAAAATGTTGGGAATATTTTCGATCGTCATTTACTTTTCTGGATGGGGTATTTAAAGTAGAATTTATTTTCTAAATATCAATTTTTATTTTTTCTTTTCGTTTGACCAGCAAAACGTTCGGCAATTTTCATTGTGGCAAAGGGGGTTACTGCTCTTAAAGGGGAATTGAATTGAATTGAGAACATTTACCATAGGAATGTATATATTTTTTTACACCATCAAAAAGTAAAGATTTCAACGAACAAAAAGCCCACCGACTTTTTTAAAAAAGCAGATATTTTGACGTGAGAATTTTCGATTGAAATTTAGGTTGCTTTTTCGATATTAAGTAAAAATAAGGTTAAAAAATAAATATTTTAAATCAAAAAAATTACAGTGTTTTTGGGACATAAAAAGGAAAGTTTTCACCAAATTTCGTGTATAAAAAAAATTTTGTAAAAGGTAAAAATAAAAAAACAAAAACTTGGTTATTTGAATTTTTCACATAAATTTTGAGGTTATGTGAAAAAAGTGTGAATACAAAAGTTGTAGATCTTTTTATTACCTACAACTTTGCCATTTGACGTTTTTCCATAGGACTTGTAGTTTTGCCGGAAATCGAGATAAATCGTTTTCTACCCTTAAAAACTCCCCCCCTCCCCTTCCCGACCTCGGATCGCCGGTAATTTATTTTTCCTTTCATGTTTGTTATACTCTCTTTCTTTTCCAATGGGTTTCATCCTACTATTATTTTTTTTCACTTTTTACCATTTTCAAAGACTTCAACCCTTGTCTAATAGGGTCGCTGATATGTATAATAGAAATGGTCGATTATTTCTTAAAGTAAGATAGCGAAAAATGTTAAGCAAACACAAAAATTTTAGGGGCTTCAAAAGTTTATTAGAATAAAGAAAAATTAAGTATACAGGATGAGCCAAAGTCGTAGAAAGATAAAATTACTTTTTCTTTAATGGAACACACTGTATTTCTTTTAAAGATTCTAAAAATGTTTCTACATATTATCTAAACTTAAGGGTTTTCGAGATATCTTACGTTAAGAAATAATCGACAGTTTCCGTGCATATCAGCGACACTGTATAATTCCAACGATAAAGCGAAATAATTTTGTACACATGCCTACTTCATTCAATTTAATTTAAACCACGATCAATATTTCATTCATGGATTCTGCCGAAACCTGGTTGCTACACTGACTCCCCCACACAGCTCTGTAATAATTCCGTTCTACTCTAATTTACGAAATACAACAAAGACAAAAGGACAGTGTGGGAGAGCATTTTTTGCCAGCAAAACGGTTTTCGCGATATTCCTACGAGGGTAGGCAAAAACGGCAGGGAGTTTTACAGTTTTTTTCTTCTTCTAGGCAATAGTACTAATCACGGTGCCGTGGAGGTACTGAGTTATTTCCAGTTAACTTAACCATAAATCCATAATACTCTCTCCCCTAAAGATTACAAACCTTATTTATTTCAAAATATACAGGGTGTTATGGAAATTACTTACTGACAAGCCACGTCGACTCCGGTCGGCCGCGGTCTAACTGCCATTGAAAGGTAGTTAAAATAGCGGTTATGACGTGACGGGATTATTTGACCTTTTGTACCTTAAGTACTCGGGCTCACGTCCACCAGTGGCGTAGCGTGCAGGGGGCCAGGGGGGACGACCGCCCCCCCGCCCTTTGAGCCCTTTCCCAAACGGCGCCTCCTTCCCACTCTCCCAGTTCCCAGAGGCAAAAGTGTACAGTTGGCCATTTGGCAATATGGTAATATTTTAAATTTCATTAGCAAATCTTTTATTTTTGGTTGTTAAAATTTAAAATTATTTTATTTATTACTATTATTATTATTATTATTTTTAGTTCTTTGTTTCTGTTTATATTATAAGATGACCATTATCAGAAGAATATTGGCAAATATGATATTTTGTGAAGCTCTCTTTCCCTTTGTTTTTAAAGTATTTTTATGGGTTTTAGAGTAAAGAAACAGATAAAATAAACCTGTTACCTATTTTGGGATTCTATTTTATTTCCACTACTTGATTTAATTTATAAGTTTGCTACGACGAATAATTTGTATTTTCAGTTATTTTGCTTTAACAATTAAAAATTGCTTGAAATCTCTAATTTACTAGAGACTAAATTTTATCTTTTTAAAAGTGTGTTATTGTCGCCAATGAGAATATATGCTCCTATTATTATGTAATATGCATAAAATATTTGATAGAGTTTTAACAAAATTCCCCTTGCCGTGTTCATATTCTGTTTTCATGTGACCATTATGACGAAACAAAAACTTTATTTCTCAGGCCAAAATTTACTAAAGAAACAAAATTATACATTAGCAGTGAGGCGCCCTTTGAAGGGCGTAGAGAAGGGGGTAAGAACCCCCCCCCCCCCCAGGATCCATAATGAGCCATGAAAACGAAGAACTTTTTTTTTACTTTATCAATTTTAAAATCTTGTGTATTTTATATTTTTCCTACTTGAAAATCAGGCAACATCATTGAAAAAAGGGCATGGCCTGCGGCGCTATTTTTTTCCCTATTTTAACCTATAAGGAAAATTTACGCCCTTACCTTTGAAGCTTTCGCCCCCTCTGCCCCTTCAACCACGCTACGCCACTGACGTCCACTGATCAAACTAAAATGCGGAAAATAAATAGAGTTTAAAATAATTCTTGATATTCTTAATATAGGCGGAAAATAATAATGAACGATAAACATTAGTATTATTATTTTCTGCCTATATTAAGAATTTCAAATTTAAACTATATTTATTTTCCGCTTTTTAGTTTGATTGATTATTAAAGCGTGTTTTTTAGTTGTTTTAAACTTTATTTATTTTTAATTTTTTTGAGTTACTGTTAATAATTTTTTTTTTTGAGTAGAGATAGTCATAGATAGAGAGGTCCGGAGTAGAGATGGAATACTGTCACTAGTTTAACAATAACTTTTTGAAATGGCTAGATTTAAAGCAGTGGATCCATTTTTTTTAAATGGCTAGATTCAAAGCATTGGATCCAAAACCCGCTCGACCAACGGACCAACTGATAGCGAAAGAATGTACCAACACTATTAAGCCGAGTGCTCGAGCCAGAAAGTAGGTAGATAGTACGCATGCGCATACGGTGAGCTCTATCGCTCTCACTCTCATACAGAGGATCTGTAAGGAATTGATTTGATTCCGGCGATCCTGATCAGGATAATGAGATAAACTTATCAAATTATTGTATTGTCAGCGGGCCGGACTTAAAAATTATGTGTGAACATGGGTCAATTTATTTGTAGTTGTAATTATGGATGGAAACGAGAATTACCTAAGCAATTTTTAAGATATTTCAAAAAAAAAACACTGAAGGGGAATGGAAATAGGATAGAATATCAGAAAAACAATTTCATTTAATTTTTATTCATAATATAATAAAGTGCTGTTATTTTGGTAAAAACACACTCTTAATTTAGTACAATAAAAAATATACAAGGGGCAGTCGTGAATCTAGTATCATCAATAATTAACTACGTTTTTTATTAAAGAATTATTTTGTTTTTTAATTTGATTTTAGACCATGCAGTGTTAAGTTGAAAAATCTATATATTATATTTAATAGCTTATTGTTTACTTTTTTATTTTCCTATTCACAGGTAGATATTTTTTTCTTTAGATTATGTTCTAAAGAGTTTGAGTTTTACAATAGGTCTAACTTTTCGTTGGTTTATAATAAAACAATAAAAGTTTGTAATGTTATCGAATTAGGTATTTTTTTTTAATGAATAAAGAAAAAATAATGTAAGTAGATACTACAAAAAAAGATTTTTGTCCATGCGTTTGCAGAACAGATACCTCAAGCACTCTTCAATACAACTGTATGTAAAACTTATTTTAGCATACTGGTTCACTGTGGTTTTCAAATTTAATTTTTTTTTGCAAGTTCCCTATTATTTTTGGTCTTCATCTGACAAGCTGTCGATGTCGTCGTCACCGTCCGAGACATTAATAATTATTCACTTACTTTTGCATAAAAAGAAACACGTCACAGATACACACAGTCCGGCAGTTTAAAACCAAAAAGTCTAATACGCACAAAATATAAGCAAAATGCTGTCTGAAAAATACCAAAAACAATAACACGAACGATCAAGAATTAAAGACTCTAAGAATTAACAGCGGAATGCACGCGGTGCGCGGTGTGTCCCAAGTCCCAATGCGGCTCTGTGATATTTAAAGAACGCGACGAGACAATCGAATTAATGAAGTACGAAAAGAGATATGCGAGAGCAAATGCGTAAGACAAAGATGCACATACTAACGGCATATACGAGCGATGCTGTGCTTTTGACGAGTTTGAGCTCATTGAAGGGCAACGTATTGAACTGTGTAGTGTGCATCTTCGTCATGTACATGTAACTATACGGTCAGTTATATATCCATCTCTTGTTAATCTAGCCAATGCCCGTGCCTGAAAGCCGTTTATAGAATTAGGGATTTTAAAATCACGTGTTGGCTAATATGTTTGACAAAAGAGACGTCAAAGCATTAAAAACTAAGGTGAAATCCACTATATCTCCAGTCTCGTGGTGTGGGGAGAATTAACTTCATAGTCGGTTGTGTTGTATTTGTTGAGTCTTAAAACTTGACCGAGGAGTCCATCTGCCATAACTGCCTATAATTAACACGCTTTTATTAGCTTCAACTGTATGTTTGTCCGTAACCGACTTCTTTGAGCCCGATTTTGACCCACTTTAAACGGTCAGATTTAATTTAAATTTTGAAGACTTATCAAGAACCGCTGACAATACCATAATCTACACGTAAAAAATTCTCCTGTCAAATTTTGACAGCTGCCAGGTATACTATAAAACGAAGAAGCGATTTTGACGAAACAAATTATGGGGTCGTATAGTACCGTAAAATGGGGTGACTTTGGCCAATTTCTAAGTTTAAGATGCCATATTTGGGACATTTTTTAAAACACATTTTGGCAACCCATTAGCAAATTTTAGTCTATCTTGGTTCGTTCAATTTAACATATCTCTAAACATATCGGGCGTCCCATGTCCCTGTGAGATTTTTTTTTAATGGTGGCCAACCAATGTTCGGGGTTACTTTGGCCAGTCAGGTAAATGTATTATAATATGCAATTGTATCAATTTCAAGCTACTCCATAGGTTATTTTGGCCACATAAAAATGATCTTGGTTAGGTTTTTGGCCGTTATTTACCATTTTTGATAAGTTTTTTAAATAAAAATAAAACCATTGAGACAAAAATCATTTATTGTAAACCACAGTTTATATCTTAACGGCTATTCTCTAAAAAAAACGTTCATTGTAAACAAAAAACAAAAATTATAACTTATTTTCTAAGAAAACTGCATTTTGGTTTAATAAATCCAATAATCTCGACCTAAATACCTACATTCTCATTATATTTTAACATTTCAGGAATCTTAAAAAATCCTATATTGCCTAGAGCAAAAGGTTCTTCAATTTTTTCTATAATATCGCACCACTTGTACCAAACAACATCTTCTACTTTAGGCCAAAGAAGGGGTTTCTACATAAAAAATGAAAGGGGCGACTTTGACATAGGTCTAATTTTTGGCCAAACTACTTAATGAGACATTTGGTCTAATTAATAGATTAAAATATAGTTATTTATAATAAACCCCGTAATAAACATTATACTGAATTACTTTTAACGCTCGTAGAATACTCTGTATCGTCAACTTTTCTGGCCTATCATTTCTAACAAAAAAACACATTATTTTTAATGTTGCCTAAAAATTATGTAATAAGTATATTACAATATATTTTAAGGTAAATTTATTAATATGGGTTAGTAGCACCAAATTAAACTCATAATCAAAACTAAACACTACTTTTAAGTGCCACAGTAATCAAATTAAAGTTATTTCAGAATTTGGCCAATCCCACCCCAAAGACCAAAGTCACCCCCATTTTACGGTATTCGATGCGGAGACTTGGGGAAAAATAAGCAAAAAATTCTCCTGTCAAAATTTGACAGCTGTCAATATGTCAAATCGTTTAAAAAAATAATATTAATGAAAATACTATAAGGTCGTATGTATATTGACGGTGGAAAGTTGCAAAAAAAATACGCAAAAAATTCTCTTTTCAAAATTTGACACCTGTCAATATGTTAGAATTATTACAATAACCGATAGTAATGAAATAAACGTGGGGTCGTATAGATATTGTCGCTATAGAAAAAAAAATAAAAATCTACCCGTCAAACTAAAATTTTGACAAATTTTTTTTAAAAAAATTGAAAATTTTTGTCGTTTGTTCGGGTTTATATGTATGTTTGTTTGTAACCGACTTCTTTGAACCCGATTTTGACCCACTTTAAACGGTCAGATTTAATTTAAATTTCGTAGACTTATCAAGAACCGCTGACAATACAATAATCTACTAATCTAGCTCAATCTACTAAAAAAAATTTTTTTTCTTAACAATAACTCAAACTAAAAAATGAAAAATAAATATAGTTTTTTTAAACTATATTTATTTTGCATTCACATTCCATTATTTATGTTCTACTATCAAATAGTACTGACAGTTCGAATCTATACATGGACCCAATATGTTTTCACGAAAATGATTTTCCATATCTTATAGTATCAACACACATATACCGACTAAAATACCTTGTCTGGTTCTGGAGTGTACTTATTGATGTCGATAAAGGAAAACCTAATATAGTTGAATTCACATAAACTTTTAACGCCGTGACATTTCAGTGATTGGACTGCACACAAAGTATGTCTATCTTGTATTATTTCATACGATTAAAAAGAGATAGAAATAAAAAGAGTTGGCCGAACAATTCCAGAAAAGAAAAAACACTGACCAATCTCAGCTGTATAAGAAATTTAGTAAGTTGGTAAAATCTAAAGTAACTAGACAATGACAAGTCTTGACATTTGGCATTAAAACTTTATGTGAATTTAACTATAGAGTCGATTCACTCAGTAAACCTGCAAGATGGCCGACATGTCATATGACAAAAGTCATATTCCAGCTAAATAAAATAAATTTTTGCATTTTCAATGACTTTTGTCATATGACATGTCGGCCATCTTGCAGGTTTACTGAGTGAATCGACTTTAACAAGAGGGTTGTGCGCATACCCAGCCCATCCTTGTTGGACGTTAGGGGATCTGACCGGTAAGTCATGCGTACAAACGATTTTTTTCACCCACAAAAACTAATTTTTCTTTGCGCACGAGATAAGCTGTACGAAACTAAAGGTATGCTATGCTTTACTCAGGCAAAAAAGATTCTTGTCCGGCAAAATAAGCATTAAAATCATCATCGTTGTGGGAGAGAACACTTTTCTTCCCCTCGTAATCTACCTAACAGACTCATTTAAATTTGACTGCTTGAACGGGATAATTCCAATCACCCTCGTATCCCCTTCCGCTGCTTTACAGGAGGAAGGAGTCCGGAATGTCCTCAGGGTCGAATTGTTGTAGGTAGGTCGGGCACGGTATGAGCCAACGTGAAAGTAAGAAATTTAGTTTAAATTGCTGATGAACTTGGGTGGGATTCGATACCCTTTAAATACTCGAGATTCAGGAAGTTGTCAAAGGGAGACGCATGTAAAGTGTTTTTTGACGGAAAGAGAAGGGTCTCGAAGGGTTACGAAAGGTTTAATTTGTTAAAACCAGCGGTGTATTCAGGAGGGGTAGATATTTCCATTTCCCTTTAGACCAATTTGGTTTTACGAGTGGCGCTTTTAAAACATGTTGGTGATAATTGCAGGCGCGTAGTATACCGGGTGACAACAAAATCGTTTTATAAGGCGCCACATTTAAATTCAGAGATTTAAAATTTGGTTTGAGGAGATAGCTTATTGAGACTCATACTTTATACCGGGTTTTCCGGAAGTGGATCCAAGTCAAGAATTTTTTTATACCGTTGTATTGAGCTTGAAATTCCCTTTTTAATGATATATCACAAGTTGTATATTTTTTTCAAAATGGCGGTGTCGCACAGTGGTTCCGATAAATAATCTGACTTGACAAAACTGTTTGTTTATTGAAAGTCGTGAAAATATTTAAAAAAGTACTCACAGTAGGGTGGATTTTTATAAATATTCATTGGAAATAATTAGATTTAAAGTTTTTTGATAGTTTTTTGCAAAAAATTACAAATTTGGATTACCTTTAGATAATCTGACTTGATAATATCAAACAATGCCTAACATTGATAAAAATTCTTATAAATATTTGTTGCAAATAATTTAAGTATTTTAAAAGTTTTGGCTTACTTTTAAACAAAAAAAAAAATTGTGGAAAAAAATACCATTTATTTTTATTAAATATAACAAATATTAGAAAATAAGGGTCTTGCTTTATTTTAGTCTTCATCATCATCATCATCATCATTGTCGTCTTCATTAGGCCCTAAATTTTGGAGTAATGAGTAAGTAATTTCAGATGCTAAAACTGGATTTGCAAAAAACCTCCTCGCGGTGTTACCATCATTGGTAGTTCAAAATCCTGGTTTGGGTATATCGACCAATAACCCCATTTCATTACGAAAGCGATGCTGTATTAATTTTTTTTTATTCTCACGCTCAGCTTTTTTTTTCTTTTCGCACCTGCCATGATTTGATATCTAATCTGTATGATACGTACAGGACGCATTTAAAACATTTTATCCATGCATGTAGGCTTGATAAGCCCAAAGCCATTGCTGTTTCATTTGTTTCTTTTCTGCAAACGAATCCCAGGTCGTTCATTTGAGAAGGGGTTGCACCACATATATGACAATTTTGTGATCCTTGATTTAAAAGCACACTACAAATCTTTCCATCAATCATGGTTAAAGCAAGTGTCTGCTTTACAAAAATTTCGCGCCCTTCTATTTGCACAACTGTTGATAATGCTGCAATTTGCGTTTTTACATTGTCTATTTCTTTTCTTGTTAATTCTGGACTCTCTTTCTTTAAAAGTATTTTGATAGGGCGGCAGTATTTTGTAGATGAAGGGAAGGAATTTTGCCACAGGATAATTTTTCTCCCTTGACTTTCACTACTACTAGTAGCTGAATACGTAGTCAGCTGCAATGGAACAACAGATACAACAAATGTGTAGAAATCATCCACATCCTCCTGCGTGGTCGAAAACAGCTGCTTATATTGGCTTTGTCCCGAAGCTCCATCACAGCCCCACTTAAATACCATATCTAAAGTTGGAAGCGTATTTATCCCTACACGTACTTGTTGTAACACCTCAAGCTGTACCGATACTAAGCGGTGTATAGTATGATTGAGTAATGACTGCAATTCTACCTCTCCAGAGTATTCAGTGATGTTAACTTTATCTGGGTATAACATTGTTTTTTTGCCTCAAGGAGCATGTGATAATTCGGGAAAATATGGTGAGCTTTGCTTATCTGACGCATTGAGATATACTGGTCTTTCGTTAGTTTTTTATCCACAAAAAAGGCTAATGCTTCATCATTTGTCATTTTTATTGACATTTTGCTACTTGGAGACTGGTAGGCTTTTTTTATTTTTGTAGCTCTTTTTGGCGAAAAACTTGCTACTTGATTTACTAGCTGTGCTGCATCGCGTCTACCGGTAGATCTTAAGCTCATTTCAGCTGCAAGAACAATCTCATTATTAGTATGCGATTCCAACAATGGCTTTAATTTTATTTTTCGAGATCTATCGCTACTTTCACCGAATAACTTTTTGGGGCGACCAATGTTTTTTCTATTTTGATCACTCTTTTCGTCTATAAAGGTAATTCTAGCACTTAACCATTGACTATTTTTATTTAAAAACTGTGGCAATATAGGTATAATGACAGCCAGTCCAACGCACTTTAAGTTTTTTACAAAATTCGGCCATTTTTGTTTGCACTTTTACACGAATATGTCCATCGGGGTCTTCGAAACCACTTTCAGTCCTTACAAACTCACATACTCTAGACAATCGCCTCGATAAATTTGGTTCACTTCGCCAAACATCAAAAAGTTCTCTTTTTGAAAATCCGTCCTCCATTTCTAAAAATAATAAAAAAAAAAAAAGTTGGTTACATATGGTTGCTAAACAATTAAATTTACAAACTTAAATAATTAAGTTAAATGCCCAATATAATTGTATAACAGACTTTGACGGCCTTTGTCATTGCAAGGTAATGAAATCAATGAGAATGGAAAAAAAGACAATATTTTAACGTAAATACACACAACCAAAAATAAAAAAAAAATATTATTTATAAAAAATTAAAATCTATAAAAAATACATGTACATACCTGTAGTTTTCTTCACCGCAGTATTCGAGTCAATCGCTATAGTTACATACACACAGTCAGAGCTCAAAATAGTAATTGCCGATCGATATGCTTACTGAAAAAATCTAGTTGCTTAAATTAAGCGGATTCTGTCTGCTCTTGCGCTGTCCCTGTTATTTTATTCTTAAACTTTTTTGCGGTATATAGGTTTACAACTGTTTAGCATCATATTAAAATAGTTTTTGTGTTGTTCCGAAAATTAAAAAAAAAGCCTTTTGTCAAGTCAGATTATTTATCGGAACCACTGTGTGTCGGAGGTATTTCTCTTAAATGCTATATGGCAACAATCTGACGTAACCAATAACACTTGTGTCAAACAACCAGTTAAAAACTCAGATTCTAAAAAGCTTTAATTGTCACAAAATGGGGTACATTTTAAATTTTGTTAAATATGTTAAGTTTTATTTTCTCGAAATTTTAAATAGAAAGTGGTACTTATTAAATACTAGCATTAAAGTGTTTATCCGTATAGGTATGTCTACATGCACTTCACTAATAAAAGTAAAATAGAATAAAAGCTTTGAAAACAAATTCATAAGGATACCATTATAATTATTAGTTTTGTTAGAAACGTCAAAATTGTTTTTAAAACTAAGAAGTTGTAGCAGTAGTAGTAGTGAGCTGTTAATGTTAACATGGTTTATTCAAGAGACTACAATGGATCCATTGAATGCAGACTTTGCGGTGAAGAGAACGACGCGAATGTTCAGTGCATGCTATCCATCGAAGACACAGAATTTTGATCGTTCAAAACTACAATTTTTGATGTAGGCCGACAACGGAATAGTAGACAAGTGGAAACAGAAGCTCGTATTTTGAATTCGATTGGGAAAAATCCCAATGTAAGAGTAAGAAATATTGCTATTCAGGAGGGCATTGCAAAGAGCTCTGTACATGAAACAATACACGAAGAAAACCCTTATCCGTACCACTACCAAAAGGTGCAAGCCCTATCTGCCGAGGATCCTGCTGTACAATTAGGATATTTCAAAATGGTGACCAATATTTTGTTCGAAATATCCTTTTCACGGACGAAGTTGGATTTGGGCATGATGGCGTAATAAACCTCCACAATAAGCATTTTTGGTCTGATGAGAATCCTCATTTATCAATAGAGCGTGGTTACCAAAATAAGTTTTCCGTCAACGTGTGGACCAGTATTGCAGGGGACTGCTTAATTGGGCCACATTTCTTTCCACAAAGACTTAATGGTGAAGTTTACTTGGATTTTTAAGAAACCACTTACCTTTTCTATTGGAATATGTACTCCTCCGATTAAGAAATGCAATGTGGCTGCTTCAAGATGGCGCGCATTTTAGTTTAGCGATCAGACCATTCTTAAATGAAACTTTTCCTGAAAGATGGATAGGACGCGGTGGTTTTGTACAGTGGGCCCCTAGATCCCCTGACTTAAACCCAATGGATTTATTTTTTTGAGGCTTGAGACGCTTGTATACAGGACACCTGTGAATAGCGTCGAAGAGCTGAGAGAAAGAATTGTTGCTAATTGTGAGGTAATTAAGCAAAAGGAAGGAATATTCCATGGAGTTCGTCGGAGTTATTTATAGGAAGAATTAATTTATGAATTGAAGAGGAAGGACGTCACTTTGATTTGAATGTTTAATTTATTGTTCTAGTAACTTATGTATTTTAAAACTGCAAATAAAATTTAACTTTAACACCCTGTAACTCCGTTAATAAATTTTCGAAAAAATGTTATAGGAAGGGATAGCATTCATTTTCGGTCTAGAATTATCCCCTAAATTTTTTGCTCATCATTTCCGGACACCCTGTATATTATACTAATTCTAGACTTTGACATATTATAATTTAGATGGTTTTGTTTTTCAAAGAACTCTAGACACATCGAAACTTTACCTCCGTTATTTTAATGCATCGCCTTTATGGGGCTTACTTTAAGGAATTTTAGACCTGCTAAATTCAAATGAATACAGCTTTTCAAAAATTTGATCGCTCATAGTATCTTAAAAACGGGTTGAGCTAATACAGACAAACTATATATTTGTGGAATCAGAAATGAAAGACCTTTCATAAAAATAAAAAATATGTAGGGCGTTCCATTGAAAACAAAAACAACAACTTTACGCCATAGTTCCTTTGTTTTAAGCCAATAAGTTGCTTTTTAAATGGCAATTTTAGACTATACGGTGCATTAAAAAGCAATAAACATGTGTCATTGCATTAAAAAATAACCTTATTCATAACTTCCGGTTTAACCGGAAACGACAAAAACAATAAAGTATATTTATCGAAAAGTCTTCTGGTTCCTGAGCTATTCCGAATGGGCCCTCACCGTGAATCCTTTCGAATTCACCCTGTAAGCTAAATTTCATTAAAATCTAGGAATACAACTATTCTGTCGGTTTGCTTGTGATGAGTAGATATATTTAATCGGGATTTCTCAAAACAAACAGGCGCTCCGTATTTATTCAAAATTAAAAAATAACTCGCATCCCGCATAAACAAGGAATCGATAAATAAACGAAAAGCGTTTGACGTAAACGTCTAATATTTCGGCTCGTTTCCGAAATCGCTTTGCAAGTCCCGAATCGCTCAAGGAGATAGGAAATTGCACTCATCAACGCCGGGTCAATTGGAAAAGCTCGGTGCATCACGGTGCAAATTCAAACGAAAATCGTATTTATTTATAATCTCAATCTCGTATGAGTAATTGGCACAAGATGTGTGTTTTATTTTTTGCGAGCTCTATGGTCTGTCCATTTTATCTTGAAAAATATGACAGAGAAAACAATTGAACAAAAATTCACCACATCGGTCAATCTGCAGACCAAACTACACTGCGACCTACCGTGCGAGCAAAAATTATTTGCATCAAAGAGGGCTTGGTTTAGATCACAATGATATGGGGACGATATATCTAACAAAATCTAGGTTAAAATTTTGTCAAATTCATATTATGGCATGATATGCCAAACTAATGAGTAATAAAATAAGTAGACAAATACAAATTTCTTTTTGTTGTTTACAAAATTAACAAAGTAAGAATATACAGAAAGAAAAAGAAAGATAATTACATGTATTCTGAGAATTCACATAACCGGAGAGGTGGAACCAGGCTTCATCCGAAAAAAATGTCAGGTCTAATAAATCATTTATTTCCAATAAATTTTGGGTAAACCATTGAGAGTAATTCCTGCGTCTTTCAAAATCTGCGGCTTGTATTTCTTGGAATACTTGCACTTTATAAGGAAATAAATTTAGCTGCTTCTTAAGAATAGCCCTGCATGTTCCATAAGATCTTCCCAGAAGAATACGTCAACGAATAATTTTTAAACCAATTTTAAAAACAAAACAAAAACAATTTTCTATCCTCAAAATCAGATAGGTTTGCAACTAGTAAAAATGCCAGAAATCACTACCTTTTCCCAACTTCATCAAAAATTGAGAAGAAATTTTAATTTTTTGGCAAGAATTTGGGGCAAATTTTAGCTGTTTACACGTAAAAATAAATTGAAGATCAACTTTTACAATTTCATGAGCAAGAACTTAAATTTTAAAGCCCGGACCTGTCTATTTCCCCATTCGTCAAATGATATTGTTGCAGTGCGCATGCCTAATCCGGTGAAGTTTTGTTTACATGCGCGAGGCCGTAAATTTGCCACTTTCGTGATTATTGTTTGCTTATCTAAAGGTAAATGTCTATGGTCTCAAACCAAACTAAGTACCGTGCGAGCAAAAATTATTTGCATCAAAGATGGCCTTGCATCTAAGGATGTAATGCTTAGCCGTAGAGCTTAATACCTGTTGGGTGTCAGTAACTACCTGAATTAACAATCAATCAGTTATTCCGTCATCTTTGACTGACGTTAAAAGTAATTTGATTCATCGCTAATTTTTCCAATTTCTTGAACAGTTCACACAATGGGCTTTACGGAACAGAACAAAACATTCATGGTTGAAGCGTGTTTTCGAAACGGAGTTAGAGTAAATGGTGAGTGGCAATGCAATCCGGGTTTGTGCATGGACGATTTTCACGAACATTTTCCTAACGTTGCTTTTATTGCTGGGGATTTTTATCATTGCCTGAAAAGAACCGTGGCTGTGTTTATAGGGAAACAGGTTCTATACAACACAAAAAAGGAGCAGGAAGACCATCTGTAAGAACAGAAGAACTTCCCCATTTTTTGGTAGAGTCCACATTGCACCCTCAAAAAATTGGTGTCTGGTTAGCTGTTTCCCGAAGAAGAATTGTTGGTCCTATTTTTTTCCATGACACAGTTACATCACAGCGGTATAGAGACAATATTTTGAATCCATTTGTGGAGCAATTACTTGACGACGAAGTAAGTTTTGGATATTTTCAATAGCCGCCCAAACTATTAACTACTTACGCAATTTTTTCGAAGACAGATTGATCAGTTTTCGATCAGAAATGAATTCCCACCTAGATCACCTTGTTTAACGGTTATGGATTACTTCATTACTTGGTTTTTCCTCATTTAAAGAACACTATTTTAAAACACCAGTTGCAAATTTAGAACAATTAAAAGAAAGGATTATCCAAGAATGTGGTAACAACATTTCTCCAGAGATGCTGGTCAACACTTTCGAAAATATGAAGAGACGTGTGAATTTATGCTTGGAGCATGGCGGTGGCCAATTTCAGCAATTTATGTAATTATTTTTCTTTTTCTTTCTGTATATTCTTACTTTGAACAACAAAAATAAATTTGTATTTGTCTACTTATTTTATTACTCATTGGTTTGGCCTATCATGTCATAATATGAATTTGACAAAATTGTAACCTAGATTTGGTAAGATATATAATCCCGATATCATTGTGATCTAAACCAAGCCCTACGTTTTTTAATCCAAGCCCTCTTTGATGCAAATAATTTTTGCTCCCACGGTATAAGTAATTTGGAAAATTTAATGGAAAAGCGGAAAAATGACAAGAAAGTTTAAAAAAGTACCTATTTGAATTTTCAGCAAAATTCCATATTTCACAAACCCTTTTCTTTAACATAGCGAATTTTAATCTGTTAAACATACTCAATTCAATGACTTATGAAGGTATGATAAGTTATAATAGTATATTAAAGTACACGTTTCATAAGAAGCAGTTTTAGCGCACGCGTCTATTTTAAAAAACGAGCCACAAAGTGGCGAATTTTTTTATTGACACGTGCGCTAAAACGCCTTATGAAACATGTGCTTTATACATTTTTTTCTATTTCACCTTTTATAATCAAGAAAAATACATTTAAAAAAGAAAATACCTCCTTCAAATTTTGTTAATTTTTATGTTGGTAATACTATTTTTTATCATAGCAGCCTCTGGACAACAAAAATTATTTTGCAAACTGTCATTTTTTGATTTATTGACCCATTTTCACCACGAGATTCTAAAGTTATTTTAGCGATATGAGATTTGAAATTGGACGGAATACGTTGTGTGATCCTTGTACATTCGGTACGTATACAGAGCGTTCGGAAATTCGGGAGATTTTGCTCCTTTTTTCGAATTTCAAACGACGTGATTTTACGTCACGGCATTGCAATTTAGTATAGGAAAGATGGAAAATTCAAATAAAGTTGAAGTTAAAATCGACATTGGAAGGTTAGTAGATTGAATTTTGGATAGGATTTGGCAGAAAATGATAGCTTGAAGCATCTACAAAAGATTAATTTATAGATTTATGCAACCAACATACATGACTGTTATCCACATAGAATAAAAAAGTAAGTTATCAAGCTATTTTTCTTCTGCGAAAAATGGGTTTTCTCGTAAATCACGAAGGCCGCGCAAGTCAATGAAATAAAACATTTAAATGTTACCAACATCAAATAAAGAAAAAACGCGTATCGAAATAGCTTCATTACGATACGCAAATGCGTATCGTACTGAGCTTATTATGAACGTGAAATAGAAAAAATAACAAACAAGTTGGGTTGTGGGCCAGGGGCCTTCTAAAATATGTATATCTCATTCGGGGTCCCATTGTTTCATTTATTTTTCAACTAAAACAGTGAATCATATCCTTCATGTCGCTCCATATTAACCTTTTGCGTGTGTGGGTTCAATTTATGAAGTCAGATAAAGAATAATATCGGACACCTACTTTGGAAAGCTACTACCAAATACATTTCTACAATAAAAGAAAAACAGATTAATGAACTCGCCAGTGACACATTTTAATTTTTAAACGACACGGAATATCTAAGATAAGGAAAGGAGTCCGAAATTAAAAAAAAATGTAATCACGTTCTAACAATTCAATTTTAAGAAAGTCTATTTCGCGGGTTTGAAAGAGACGGAGAGTTATCAGCAGATTACTATTTTTAAATAGATTTTGAGGTAATTTTTAATACTTTTGTCCTGACTTTAGTTTTATGTGTGTAGGTATATTACTGTATAGGTATACATGTGGGTGAATCTCGCGAAAACGCGTTTTACCCTGTACCCAATAAGAAAAATATCTAAAAAATTAAAAACAGGATAACTTTCCTGCACATGGTTTAGCAGAAATATATTTTAAAGAAATTCAGTACTTTATTTATTTTTTATATTTAATATTTGGGCTGAGGCTGAAGAAGTTATTGTAGTACGTGATCCTCATGAAATAGGTAGAAGGATCGCCAATAGGAATAAAGTTAATAGACACAGAGAGAAGAAAAGACTAATGGAGAAATATGAGAACAAAATTCACAAACTGAGTGTTAGGTTGGAGAAATATAAGCAGAGATGCAACAGAATGGCTAAAAAGAATACGAAAAATCCAAAGACAATAAAAAGTTACAGACCCCTCCAAGTTATTTACTGAGTGCAGACAAACGAGTTGATCATTATATTGAAAATATGAGAAATAAACCTGAAAAAATAGAACAAGTGAAAACGAAACTTGTCTTGGGTGAAGTGATGAAAGATCAATTTATCTGAATCTTACCAGGAAATAAAAAAATACAAAATCAAAACAATTATTCAAAAAAATGATCAATGGAAGAATCGTAAAAAAGAAAAAAACTATCCACCGATTTTGCAAAATTATTCAAATATAGTTTCTCAAAGAAAGCACCAAAAGATTACCGAAAACATTTTCTACTCGAATTTAAGAAAAAATCCAGCTTTTCCTGGAAGAAGATACTACCAGCAGATTGTGTCCTGGCAAAAAGGATTATGTTCCAAAAAACAATGTTTAACATCAAAAACGATGTTTAATTAATACATTGAAGAACCGGTTTCGTGAATTTGTTATGCATTTTTTTGTCGATGGAGGCCGTTTTGGATTATTCCCATGAAAATCAATGATAGAGAAACCTGCAAGTGCATAACGCATGCAAACATAGATCTTTTTGCACAAGGATTATACCTCTGGATTACACAAAATAGAGATTATTCGTCAAAAGAATGGATCTGAAATTATGAACGAGGGAGAGGATATTTTATAAGTTTAAAAGACATAATTGACATATTTAAAAAATCTTTACTACTGGTCTAAATGTTGAAGGTGAAAAAACAGAGAGAAAGACTAATATTTATTGTAGTTTTTCAATTAGAAACTATTAGTGTTAAGGTGTTTTTATTGCTGTTGGCAAAATATGAGGTTCAGTTCCTATAGTTAGATGGTAATGTTATAGATTAGGTTCTCTAAAACATTTTTTTTATTTTGTTCTAGTATAGTTTCCAATTTTATTAACAGGAAATAAATGTTTATTTTCATTAAAAATCAAGCTTGCATCATTACCATGCCAACTCCGTCATTCCCATGGGACCTATTTTTCTAAAATCGTGAAAATCTCAGTTATTATGTGAAATTGTACTGGTTCATGTATAGGCTATGTTAATTAAACACTCTGAGGCTTATTTTATCAAGATTTAATTAGTTTCACTTATAAAAAAATGTAAGTACAAAAGGAGATTCACCAGAGTACATTTTTGCGAGATTCACCCATGTACTTATGTATGATTAGTGATGTAAAGGTAATATTACCGAGGTAATGTTACCGGCAATTTTGGTAATATTACGTAATATTACTGCAAGATCGGTAACATTGGAAATATTGTTTTTTTTCCGCTCCATACTCTCATTTATTTGCTCAGCTCTACTTGGCGTTACTGGCGCCGCGCGGCCGCTTCCTAAACATATTATACCTACCTATATATATTTTAAATTTACCACCATTAACAGCCGCAACCGAAAGAACCTTTAGTAGTTATGGATTTATTCATCGGCAAAAAAAAACAGACTTACCGTGGAGAGGTCCGGAAAACTAACATATATTGCCCATAATTATAATTTACTAAATGAAGATTATTCAACAATAGTAGAAGATACTGAGGAAGAAATAGAAAAAGAAGATTTCGGTTTCGAAGTTATAGACTTGACTCAATTAACGAAAGAGAAAGAAGAATCAGATGACGAGGTTGGGGATAATGATAAGGATGATTTACCATTATCCACTCTATTACGTAGTCCATTCTGACTCTGACTAGTTTAAAAAAACGATCTTGTTGTTTTTCGTAATGTTTTTACAGTTTTGAAATCGAGTTTGAAATAAAAAAAAACTTGTATTACCTACTTAAAAAGCTGCTTTTTTATAAATTACCAATGTTACCGTAATATTACGTAATATTACCGGTAATATTACCGATTTTTAAATTACCGGTAATTTTACATCACTATGTATGATAAACTCCAAATAATAAATTCATACAGCAATTAACACGCAATGAACTCAACGGCGCACCTTTAAATTGTGCGAGTTTTCCTTAGAATCGCGCTTTCCTCCACCACACCTGCTAGTACAAGATGCATAGAGAGCCAGCAGAAACCCCGCCCACTTTAACGCACGTGCGACTTGAGAATTCCTACGCGCTACATCGTCGCTCTTGACAACCGTCTTGGCGAGAGCTATTACACCACCTTCGATTGTTTAACGGTACGTTAAAACAGGAGGGTTCTAACTTATATTACGGTATCATCTGGGATAATCGCAAGCTTATATCATTTGTCCAATTACAGAGGCGCAAATATGAATCGAGTTGTTTTTTAAAACACACTAAGTACCTAAGCAAATTTGAAGGTAAATTAACAAAAATAAAAATGAACAACTAAAAAAGATATATATTTTTCAATTATTGAAGTTCTACTTGTGTTTCTTCCTTTACCTTGGCGCCACACTTGCGTTTATTCGTTTCCACCTATTTGATATTCCGGCATTTTACTCCATATGTGGATAAATAATAGGGAACTTTCCAATTTGTTTTTCAATAATATGATTTAGTTAGGCCTAAAAAAAATATTCCCCAATTATTACTCCTTAAAAATCAGTAATAACTTGGTAAAAATTCTTTAAAGTTTCGCGCGTGTCAAAAGCATTTCAAACCACCTTTTAAGTGCGCCAAGCCCGATGACGTCACGAAGTATGACTTTTCCGTCATCCGTCATCCTGACCGGTGGCCGAGCTACCGAGTTTGCATTTGGATTGCCGTATGTTATTGTTAATGTATTGTTGTTTTAAGGTGGAATTCTCAACGTCGTTCAATTTATTGCCAACCTATAACCTATATCGTGGATGTCATCACGACAAATAATACTTCGTGACGTCACGACCCGTTTTTACCCGCTTGGGATAATTTGAATTTTGGGGCAGTTTTAAATCTTTCTAGCGGTCTTTTGAGACGAAATATGTTGTTTTTTTTTTGCTGCCATATGTTTTATGACAATAGATACTTATGATTTATAGAATTTTTTCACCATTTAAAATTTTTGTCAAGTTCCCTATTTTTTTTTTTAAATGCAGCTTCTAGCCCATATGCACAATTTCAGCTGCATAAGGTAATTTTGATTTTTACTCACCACTAAAATTTATTTTCCACTTAATGAACACTTTACTGATGACACTGTGTTCTTTTTTGTCTTAATATTAAGGTGTATTACTTTCAGACACAAACTACGTTTTCAAAAATACTTATTTTATGAAGTTACCTTATACAAGGTCAAAAACAGATAATAAACTTAGCTTCACATGCGACGAAATTTTATTAGCCCAATTTTGATTTTGTAGAAAAACACACATTTAATATCGCTACCGTAAAGTGGGGTTACTTTGCGCCATAAGGGGATACTTTGCGCCACATGGAAAAAATATTTATAAATGTTCTCCATAGAGATACACTGTAATAAACCAAACAAACTCGTGGCTGTATTCATGGTTGCATATGCCGCAATTGATTACGCGTTGAGTCGGAGCGCTCAAGAATTCCTACGGCGTTTTGGCGTGCATGTCAACATATATGGCAAAAACGGTGTCAAATACGCTCTTCAAAAATCTAGTTATATCTTGTGCATCTATTGATATAGAACAGGTAAATATTTTTACATTATTAATTTGATGTATTATTTAGAAACTACCAACAATATTTTGTTTCTATAACAAGCTATAAACATTAAAAAAATAATAATTCTTAAGTGACAAAATATTGCAAATATGGGGATACTTTGCTCTACGTTATTTCAAAGGGCAAAGTGGCGCATAGTATCCCCCGCATTGTTTCAAACGTGCGTTGCACTGTTTTTCCATTAATGGCGCAAAGTATTTCGATTTAATGAGATTTTTTTTCAGAGATGGCTAGAAAATTCAAAAGAAAGTTTGGAGCGAGAAGATACAGCGATTACAGTAAAAAATTAGAAAATAATTATTCTTTCTTATTTTTTTTTTAATTTTCCTTGTTTTTGACTAATAAAAGTATTAAAAAAATAATACTATCTATCTATTTTATTTACTAAAATGAAGTAATGCAATCTACCGGTATACTTACTTTGATCCACAAATTAGTATAGCTTTAGTTATAGTCATTTAAATTTGGTGGAGCAAAGTTGCCTCTCCAATTGGTATGGTTTGCGCCACTTTTAATTAAAACAATAAAAATACCTAGAAAGAGATTTTTCAAATTTTTTTTACAAAAACCAGTTTTACGAACTTGTCTTTACCATCTATTACAATTCCGGAATTTTATCTAGTTTCTTTCAAATTTTTTCGTGGCATTTTGTTTAATTGATCCTAAAAGTGGAGCAAAGTAACCCCACTTTACGGTACTTTAAAGAAAATGTGTCTAAAATAAAGCATTGTCAAAACTAAGAAGTTTTATGTAGGTTGCGTTGAGTCTTATTTTGCAAAAGTGGTGCAATTTACAAAATATGGGTAAAAATCAAAATTATCTTATGCAGCTGAAATTTTGCATGTGGACTAGAAACTGCATTTAAAAAACTTTTTCCAATAACTTTTTTCGATACTTTCAGAAATAACCCCACTTTTGAATTATTTTTTGGAAAAAAATTAAAATTTGACAGATAATGCGAATCACGTGACTAGTATTTTTGCTTAATTTTCATCTCGATCGAAGCAAAACTTGATGCTAAAGTCAAATTTCGAATAAAGCTATTAACAGAAAAAAATCCCACAGATGCGGACTTTACTGGTCACACTGTATAAATAAAAATCAAACGTTCAAATAAAGTAAGCGAGTTTCAAGAATATTGATTGTCGCCTAATTTATTAGTGTAGGTATGTACATACCTACCATAGGCCTCTTAAAACAAGTATGGTACATACCTACCGTTTTTTTAAGTGACCTTTTTAAATTTGGAGGTTTCAAGTATCGATCCACAGATCTAGTTTCCAGGACGCCACTGCCCAAAGCCACTATTTTTACCTTCAAAATCCATCAATTAGCTGTGGTGATAGAAAAAACACTGCAAGGTCATTAAATCTTGAGAGATAAGTTAAAAACCTAATCGGGTATTATTTCCGGTGTAATCTAGGAATATTTTTTCATATTATTACCATTTAATTGAAACAGAATATGTCTGATACCAGTCTGATTAGAAAAAAGCACATGTACGTAAGTATTATCAATCGATGTTCCCATTATTATTTGCCGGGATATTGATTATAATAATAGGATCCTTGAAATGTTCTCAATTAAATTATCAATATCCTCTTTCAATTGGTTATCCATTGCATAATAACATTCCTGAGGTGCTTCTCTCATTTACTCAATAAAAAAATAAGATGGAGCTAAATATCGCTAAATATGGATTAAACGGCGCGGCGGGAGGTTCAGCTAATGAAAGTTGCACTCGCGAAGGATGGATTGAACTTAGGGTTACCAGGTTTAAATCTGCAAATCGCAGAACACAAGTTTAAAAAAGGAAGGACTGACACAAATAAAAAAGGACATTTTTTTAAAACTAAAACAGAATTTATTTTATGTTAAAAATGAACAAAAGCTAAGTTTTTTCTAACAAAATAACAATTTAAAAATGCTTCAAAAAAATTTATTATTACACAGAATATTTTTTATTAGAATGGACGACTTCCAAGAGCTTTTTGTTTCTAACTGCCATATTATAAAATTCTTTACAGGTTAAATTAAAATTTGTTTTTATCTGCAGCTCTGCTTTTACGTGGTCAACCAAAAGTTTATTTCGGCTGTCGTTCCAGGCTGCATTGCACGGCATTGCATAAAGAAAAAATTCTTTTGGAGTCAGCGTTTGACCCGTATATTGAAAACACAAACTGTTTTATTTTTAAAAAAGAATTAGTTTCGGGTTTAGCTAAAAAGATGTTGTTCCATTTTTGGATAATGGATTCCTCAGGTAAAGCGCAAGCTTTGTCAAGGGTAGGTTTTAATATACAATATTCTTCATACAAATTATCAATATTTATGTCTATGGATAAGTTAGTTACGAATTCCACCATTGAATCAAAGTCAAAGGGGCAAAGCTTAGAAATAAATTTTATTTTAATTTAGGCATAGGCATTTAAGAAATCCAGGACATTAGGCGTCCTTCCAAAGGTCTTCGAAGGACCCTAAATTTAAGCCTCAAATCCAGGACATCCTTCCAAATCCAGGACACCTGGCAACCCTTGAACTTTGGCTGCTTTGTGAACTCATACACACAATCATACATAATTTTGTTAACACCATACCGTAGGTAACCTCTGGTCGAGCCTCTGGTTTTTAACACGCTTTTATTAGCTTCACCTGTATGTTTGTTTGTCCGTAACCGACTTCTTTGAACCCGATTTTGACCCACTTTAAACGGTCAGATTTCATTTAAATTTTGTAGACTTATCAAGAACCGCTGACAATACAATAAATAATCTACACGCAAAAAATTCTCCTGTCAAATTTTGACAGCTGTCAGGTATAAAACGAAGAAGCGATTTTGACGAAACAAATTATGGAGTCGTATAGTGTTCGATGCGGAGACTTATTATTATTATTATTATTATTTTATCAATAGCAAGCGGAAAGTCCGATGAAGCTATTGTTTTAGTCTCTTTAATTTGTTTTTCTTTCTTTAATTGTTCATCGTGATTTAAATGTCTAAAAGTCCGTTGGCTAGTTTAAATTACTTGTTAAATTCGTACGCGAAAGTTATTTAAACATGTACACAAATATCATTAAATATTTAAAAACGAATGTCATCAAGCACCGTAATGCACAAAGTTTTGAATTAACTGCTCGAAATTACGATCAACTTGGTTTTTAAAGGAGTTTACACTATTTGCACCGACTGTACTTTCTTCAAGCGAGTTCCATGTGTACACCACCCGATTGATGAGAAAGTTCTTTCTTGGAAATGTCGCTGATTTTTCTTTGCTTAATTTTTTTGAGTGTCCCCGAAGCTGTTGATTCTGATTTAAATGAAACAAATTTCTCAAGTTACAAGAATAGTAGTTTGTTAGTATTTTAAAAGTTTCTATTATATCACCCCTAGTTCTTCTTTGCTTCAGAGTAGTTAGCCCAAATCTTTTAAGTCTTTCGGGATAAGGTAAACCTCTCAATTCAAATGGAATTCTGGTAACCCGCCTTTGGACCCTTTCCAAAATTTCAATATCTTTGATGTAGTAGGGGTTCCAAATATTGTATCCATATTCAATTTTTGGTCTAATATAGGAAGTGTACAGTTTCTTTACAATCTGTAGAGAGTGATCTTTGAAAGTCTTTTGCACCATAAAAATAAAACTATTGGCTTTCTTTACCATTTTAATAATATGTGCTTCCCATTTTAAATTAGAAGAAATTACTAACCCCAGATCTGTTTGTTCTGTAACACTAATAAGTTGAAGATCATTTAGCAAATATGTTTCACAAGGGTTGTTTGAGCCAATATGCAATACTGTACATTTTGATACATTAAGCTTCATGCACCACTGGCTTGTCCATGACTCAATACGCCTCAGATCCCTGTCCAAGCATTGCTTTTGCAACAATGGATTACAGAACAACTTGGTATCGTCGGCAAAAAAAATTATGAATGTCTCAATATTCCATGACAAATCGCTGATGTAAACCAGAAACAGCAATGGTCCTAAAACAGATCCTTGAGGGACCCCACTTATAACTGGATGTTTATTGGATAATATACCATTGACCTTTACTTGATAAAAGCGTTTGGTGAGAAAGTCATTGATTAGACTAAGAAGCTTGCCTCTTATACCAAAATGTTCAAGCTTGTAGAGCAACAATGAATGTGGTACTTTATCAAATGCTTTCTCGAAATCCAGGTATATTACATCGGTAGGTTGCATGTCATCGAGAGCTTTGGTCCATTTATTAACGCAGCTTAAAAGGTTAGTAATTGTTGAGCGCTTAGAAATGAAACCGTGTTGTGAATCTGGTAGAACTTTGTTGTTAAGTAAGAAGTCAGTCAATTCTGTAGCTATGATTTTTTCTAGACATTTGCAGGGATTACAGGTCAAGCTGATGGGTCTATAATTTTCTGCAATATGTCTGTCACCCTTCTTATAAAGTGGAGTAACTACTGCTTGTTTCCAGATTTCTGGAATTTTTCCTGAATTCATACACTCCTGAAATAATAGCGAAAGGTGGTTGCTTATAGAGCCTTTGCACTTTTGTAGAAATATTGTTGGAAAACCATCCGGGCCTGGACTGGAGTCAGACTTCATTTCACTTAAAGCTTTGATTACCTTCTCTTCTGTAAATTCTATGCTGTCTAACGTATTAGTTACTCTTGACGCGTTTGGTAAAGTTGGTGTGACGTTCTGATTTGGACTGAATACTTTATTAAATTGTTCGGCGAATTGTTCCCCCATATGTTTAGGATCAGTTATTAACGCATTGTTATCATCTTTTATCGATATAGATGATACTTTAGAGTTAAGGCTTTTTGTTACATATTTAAAAAATTGCTTTGATGTGCCATTTGTTGCTATTCCATTTTCGTATTTTTGTCGTGCTTCTGCAATTGTTTGTTTTAGTTTATTACTTTGAATCCTATAATTCTGATAGTTTTCTATCGTTCTTCTGTTGACATATTTATCCCAAAGCCGTCTTTTTTTATTAATTTCTTTAAAAATATGCCTATTAATCCATGGTTTTTGGGAATTGACTCTTACGGAAACGTTTGGTATGAACCTATCTATTGTAGAATTTAAGATATTTTCAATATCATTGTAAGTAGTGTTGGAGGGAATTATGGTTGGTGTGACATTTTGAAACTGTTCTTGCAAGTGATCATTAATATCATCGTAGTTTGCATTCCAGAAGTTACGCCTGAGTATATTTTGGGTCGGTTTAATAATAGTTTTTATTTGCGATTTGGCAGTAATTACTAAATGATCACTTTTTCCGACTGGTGGTTTACTTTGTATATCGTAGACAGAGTTTTTTGAATTGCACAAAAAAAGGTCAAGAAGAGAGGAATTGTTGTTTCTAAATCTTGTTGGAAATGATATTAATTGATATGCGTTGATTTCGTGATACATGTCAAGAAAGTCCTGGGACTTCCTATCAGCAATTTCTAAAGAGCTGTTATTCCAATTTATATTGCAGCAAAAAATTCTCCTGTCAAAATTTGACACCTGTCAATATGTCAAATCGTTTAAAAAAAATGATATTAATGAAAAAACTATAAGGTCGTATGTATATTGACGGTGGAAAGTTGAAAAAAATACGCAAAAAATTCTCTTGTCAAAATTTGACACTTGTCAATATGTCAGAATTATTACAATAACCGATAGTAATCAAACAAACGTAGGGTCGTATAGGTATTGTCGCTAATAGAGAAAAATTTTTAAAAAAATTTTCCCGTCAAAATAAAATTTTGACAAATGTTTTTTGAAAATTTTGAAATTTTTTGTAGTTTGTTCGGGTTTTTATGTATGTTTGTTTGTAACCGACTTCATTGAACCCGATTTTGACCTACTTTAAACGGTAAGATTTAATTTAAATTTTGTAGACTTCTCAAGAACCGCTGACAATATTAAGATTATTTAATAAGCTTCCCGATACTATAAAGGTAATACAGACTGAGAGGAAGTTCAAGCAAAAAATTAAAAGCTTATTGATTGACCTGGAACCATATAGTGTGGACGAGTTTTTGGACATGTAAGGTTTTTAAGTTTTTAGTTATGAATGGTTTTGAAATTGAACTTTACAATGTATAACTTATTAATATATAATTTGTAACTTTGTAATAAATGTGCATATGTCATGTGAGATTTAAATTGATAAATAAAAAAATAAAGTACACACACCCAAACAAACCCAAAAGACATAGGCCTCAATAGATCACATGACAAGACACCTACCGCGACAATGACAGCTCCGTCAGCTTGTACCTAGTTACTTTTAAGAGTCTCCTATTGTTGGCCAAATAATATAATTTGTGTCTGTGTGAAGGTTGGACACAATGATGTTTTTTGAATTATAGAAGAGTTTTGGATTTACATTGTCTTTACTTGTTTAGTGTACTTAGTACCTAGAAGTATCATCGAGATACAAAACCAAATCTCTGATGGACAAAACGTTCGGAAGCTCATTTACCTACTGCAGCGGCCCAATAATCAATTCCTGTGGCACCCCTCTCAAAACCAACACTGATTAAGATTTCTCCAGCACACCCTTCTCATCATACTCTACAGTACATTGTTGCCAATCCTGTAGGTCTGATCTTAACAAAATAGAGGCTAACCCCATGAAAGCCAATAAAGCCATACTTACATTCTCAATGTTTTGCACAATATCTCATAATCAATTAAGTCTGGTCCTAATCAATGGTATAAAATATTGAGCAAAACATTATTGTCAGCTAATTTATCAGTACTTTTCAATCTAAAATGCTGCTTCTCCTTAAATACAGGGTGTTACAGAAATTACTTAATAAGTAGGTAGCGAGGTAGACAGGTATTTAAACCAACAAATCCCAATAGGAAAACAAATTGCATTTTTAATGTTTTGTTATAAAAAACCAGAAAATTCACCATTTTTTTTTTTAAATTTATGCCCTCCCACTACATACTTACTGGTGTTTTATAAACACAACCACATGGGATAAAATAAAAAGTAAACATTTGGTTGTCTAGAGGTAAATATTGGCATGTGGCGCATTTGGTCTGATTTTAGGGTTCTTTATTTTATGGAGGGTCGAATGAAAAAAGTAAAGAAAAATATTTCTCTAGGACACCCAAGGAGTCATCTATTTAATGTAAATGAATAAGTTATAGAAAAAACAGTTATATAAATTAAGTACCTAGCGTACAAACAGAGATGCAAACTTACCTATTGCCAAAGTTGTTTTTCCAAAAATCGGCAGCATCAGACTTTGTAATACGAAATTGATCACCAGCGAAAAAACCATTGGGAAAGAGGGCTTTAAGTTCACTTAACATATGACTGAACACTAAACTTAATTTAGTTAAATTTCGTCTATAATGGGAGTTTTCATCGAACATTTTTTCCTTGCCCTCCTTGAATAGTTTAATGGCCTGTTTGCACTTTCGCATTAAATTAATAATAAATACGTTAAAATATTCAATATTGTGCAGGGCGGACATGTTATCCTCGTATTTTGAATAAATAAGTCCTAATCGTTGATACGTGTCCGGCAGAATGTCCAATATGAATGGGGGCGAATTTTTTAGGTTCATTTTTTGATGTTGACACAGTTTCACTACTTTGTCCATGAGTTTCCATGTTTTATCGAGTGTCCTCTTATCCGTCGCGTATTTTGGATGGGTAACTATGTCAGAAAAGGCTCCTTGTAACTTGGAAAATATCGTTGATAAATTTTTATGTTGGATGGGACGATTCCTGCCTGACATTTTTGAAGTGCGTTTTAACTCGGGTCTATGTCACTAGCCGGATAAAAATCACATTACGGGATACGATGTTTCACAAAAACCCTTTTAGTTTACTTATATTATTATTTAATATTATTTTTGATTAATCGCTATACGAGTAAACAACCATTCCCGAAATTACTGCAAACACGGATCACGGATGTCATTTTCTATCATTTGCCTTGAAGTTGAAGATGAAGTTTCAAGACTTTCAAGCAACGAAATAAGAATACAAAGGAAGTAGGGTATGGTAGATTGACAGTTGTCCGGGATGGGGTCTGATGGCGGCAACATTTAACGCACGCGCGTTTCCGGTTTACCTGTGGCGTATCATTAAAATGGTAATAACAAAATGATTAATGAAATTTTATTTGGACGAAAAAAATAAAAAATATATTTAGATTCATATATAGCTATAAGATACGGTAAGGTTGGTGCAATAAAACAATACAACTATTTCTTTTAATTATTTATTTAAATAAGGTAACGGAGGTGAAAGGGTAATGTAAATATCTGGTTAAATAACTAAAAAACACCTGTTATTATACATTAAAAAAAAATTGCAGAAGACAAATTGTTTCAGATAATCGGCAAAATTATTGCCAAAACGTCTACGTTAAAAAATAAAATTTTAAAAAAACCTTACTCTTTCTTCATGAACCAAATCACAAGAAAATAATAAAATATAATATAATATAGTCCTGTTTATTATAATATGTACCTAAATAATATTAATGAGATTTCTAGTATACAAGAAAATTGTCAAATGACAAACTATGCAGATAATACAAACATTTTATTTATTTGTAGTATCAACAACTGAACAAGTTAATTATAGATACATAAACCCCATTTCTAAAAGCTATCCTAAGCTATAATAAATATTCAATTAGCATTTGCCCAAGCAGTTCATTCCTTAATTTTAATTTTTGATAGTTTAAATTATATATTTCAATGTCTCCACAATATTTATTAAAATAGAGCACAGTCACAGTGGTGAGTTTTTGTATAGATTTGTCCTCGGTGTAGGAATATAAAATACATGTGCGGATCTAGTATTGACTAAGCCTATTCTAAACGGAAGCAGTCCTAAGAACTCTTTATTATCTATTTTGTCTCTAAATATTTTATATAAGAAAATAATTCTTGCTTCTATACACAATAGTCTTAAAGAAGGGATATTAAACAAATTACACAAAAGCCCTTGATCTGTACCTCTTGGTGGATAAACTGAAAATGACTTGTAGTATAAAAATTTTTAAAATTTACGCTGAATAGATTTTGAAAGAGCAATCTTATTGGCATACTGAGGATCCCAAATAGTGCATGCATACTAAAGTTTTGTAGCTACCAGGGATTTATATAAAGTTATTATGGCGTTAACATTTTTAAAGTATTTACAAGTTCTTATTATAAATCCTAGCATATAAAGACCATGAGCTTCTCGAGCAACATATTTAACAATTTATGATTGAAGTAAATAATTATTGGTTTTCTAAAGATAAACTGATATTAAATAAATCAAAGACCGTTATCACCTTGTTTAAGACTAACCCATACACTTTGGAGAATCCGGAAACAGTAACCATTAATGATTGTCATATAAGATTAAAGGAATATACTAAAATCTTAGGTGTGTTGTTGGATAGTAAAATGTCCTGGAAGAACCATGTCCTGGAAGAGCCATATCCTGGAAGAGCCATGTCCAATATATGTTGTAACCAGACGGTGTTCCAGTTAGATTCACAGTAGGATAATTATCTTCAGGCAGGTTTTGACAGGGTGTCTTATAAGATATTGCATAGGAACGTACCTGCCAAAAAAATATAAGTTTTTTAATTATTTGTTTGGCACCTTTACCAAATGACACAAAAGTAACTATAACGTGATACTAACTCTCTTTGTAAAATTTTTTTTTTATATTTTGATATGAATTTCTTTAAATGATAGAAGGTTTGGGACTTGCTTTGAATTTATTTTTTTAATCAATGGTATCTCCAGTCGTCCTCAGGTGAATATTGAGAAAACGTTTCTATCATTCTAGAAACATCATTGTATTCAGTCTTTAAATATGAATTTCTTTGTTTATCGTATCTACACTTCCATATTTTATTACATTCTTTATCCATGGGTTTAAAATTTTAAAAGTAGATTAAACCAATAAAACATCTAAAAACTTTTATCGATACATAATTTATGAAAAAGTGACAAAGCAGCTTCCTCAGAAGCATAAATAAGGCAGAATTATTTGTATTCATATTCTTAAGTACCTACCTACATATTTTCCAATATATTATGTAATGACCCGATACAATAGTTTCAAAACTTACATTTTTTAACCTGGCTACTTCAAAAGTAGGCACTACTGCAGTTGGGACCAATCTAACTTTCAATCTTGAGGTTCTGTCAAAGCAATCTTCAGGAAAATGCTTCTAGCAAAGAACTGTATTTCGTGTAGGATCCCAATCACTTCGGTTTACAATTTTCAACCACGCCTTTTTTCTTAGGTAATTATTTGGAAAACTAAAAACCAATACGTATTTTTAATTTGCTTTTTTGTAGAAATGGGGTAACCCAGTCGATTAATAAATAAATAATATTTTTCTGGTTTTATAAGACGAACGCCCATGAATGACATGCGAGGTTCGGAGGTTATGTGTATTTTGATATTAAATTAAAATATATTTTTTTTCTATACAGATTAAAAAAGTTTATATATCTAAACATAAACTTACCGATCAAATGTAATGCCCAGTTTTTTACTTCATAGCGTTTGGGAGCACCCACAAGCAGCACAACGAACCATATTTAAAGCTTATTAATTAACCCAGAATAACAACTAATTAAAATGTTTTAATCGCTGTCCAGCGCTAAAAGTATACTCCACTGTCACACTAAAGTAATTATAAGTTTACTAGTATTCGTTAAATATGGTTGTTAACTAATTAAAATGCAAAATAACTCAAAAACGGCCAAGAAAGCAGAAATCACAGCTCGACCTGTCAACCACGGTCAAACACCAAAACAAACATGGAGTCATATTGTGGTGTCTCAAAATGGCCGACTTCCGTCGGTCGGTTTGTAAGGCGGTTTATGCAAAATCCTACTTCCTTTGTATTCTTATTTCGTTGCTTTCAAGGGACGCGCTTACAGGGCCGTATTATAACGGTACTTTCAATTATACTAATATTTTCAACATTTAACCCTTAGTTCACTCATTCCATGTAGAGGTCTTGGAAAAAATTACACACGTTACTGCGAATTTTGACCTATACCTACCTTAGATTTTAATTTTGTGACGATATTTGCTATGAAACGTAAGTAATTTTAAATTGCAAATAATCAATAATTAAGTATAAAAGATTTCCGATACCGCTCTGTTAACTTACGTTTTGATAAATTCGGCAACACACATTACAACAACGCGTATTTTTTGTTGCCGTTCCATCACCGTTCATACATCGAAAACAGACAGGGGCGTAGCATGGGCTCCCACACAACTATTAATTCTAGCATTCTATGTAAAAAGGCGGTAAATATTCATAAACCGCTTTACAGTCAGTGGCGTAGCTAGCATGGGTGACACCCGGGGCGGAATTCGTGGTGTCACCCCAAAAATGAAAACTGATTATTATTTTTTTGTAATTAAAATATAAATGAGTAAACAAAAATATGTAAGTACCTTAAAAGCTCTTTTTTCTAGATTTAACAGCTGCAAACTCACTAATTACGTCCTCAAAATTTATTTTTTGCGTTGCCTCGTGTTCTTTGTTAACATGCTTAGAATGTTGAGTCTTCTTTCGCTCATTGTAGCCCTCAAATAGTTTTTTATTAATTTGAGTTTGCTGAAACTTCTTTCACACGAGGCTACCGATACGCAAATTGTTACAAATAGTTTGAGAGCGACCACAAGATTTGGCACAGATTCTATAAAATCCCATTGCACAATAAACTTTAAAAAGTCTAGAGACAACCAATTAGACACTAATATATTGGCCGCTTGAATATGTCGGCGGAGTCTTGGTATCTCCAAGAGGAGTTCGGCTTCCGATACTTCATCGTCATAAAAATTACAAAATTTTGATACAGCCAATTTCAATTCATCAGTATTTGCAGAAAGCAAAGTATTTGGCTGTACAACCTCAAACAATGAAGCTACTTCTCGAACAGACTGCAATCTTGTTTGAAGTTCTACGCTTTGTGGATAAAATAAAATTTAAAATTAGAGGCGGCTTTTTAACAAAGAAATTAAATTAAATTAATATTTAAAAATACCAAATAAATTCGGTCAACAAGGAAAAATCCAACATTGTTTCTTGCGGTGAAGGGACGAAGAATATTAAAATGAATTCGGTTAACGGATAAAATTAGGACAGGGCTTATGCATGTTGTTATACTAAGACAATTATTTTGAATAATTTAATAACAAGAGAGATGATAGAAGTAAGAAGATTCTTAGATCTTAAAATATAAAAGCAATTTTTGTGTTTATTTTTATAAAATAAAATTGTGATTTGTAAAGTAAAATGAGCCGCATATAAGTAAATAACACATTTTGTATGTATGTTAATAACCACTGAATGATCTTAAAAAAAAATAAAAGTGGCTTTACTCAGTGATTATTATTGTTGATAAAAATTGTCATAATTATGATTTGTGTATTTTTTTCATCACTGTCGGGTTATCGGGTGGGTCGGGTGTCACCCCTAAAAGGGTGACACCCGGGGCGGTCCGCCCCCCTCTAGCTACGCCACTGTTTACAGTCAGTAATTTTTATCTTGCTAGGTTATTGGGTTCGGATCTTTGGATATCAATTTTCCAGACGGCAATTTTTAATTATTGCAGCTTGCAGCTGAGACTAATCAGAAAAACGAGATATATCGCAAAATGTCAACGTCTAAAAATAAACTCTTTTATATTAAAATCGATGTTAAAATCATCGATGTTGGCTTTGAATATCAACAATTATCTCGACAATTATATTCAAAGATGGAAATGAAAATATCGATGCATGAGAACATTGATGTTTTTTTTGCCTATCTCTACTCACGGATTTCTGGGTCCATCAGCATATCGTGTGCACAGACGTCATACTTTTACGTGGACGTTTAAAAAATATTTTTTTTTATGTTCTGTGATGAACGTCTTAAAGAAAGCTTTGATATGTTCGTGGTTCTGTGCTATGAATTAAAAAAAGAAACTTTCTTGGGAGACGCCTCTGGAATAATAAATATCTTGTTTTGCTGGTTGTCTAATAAAACTAATTGTCATATCAACTTTTGAACTATTTTAAAGTGTTCTAGGTTCCAGGATCATAACGATCACGTGACGATCACCATCGACCATGAACCAGTGATCAACTGAAAATTCATTGCCTTCCTTAATCCTATCCTGTCCCTAGATCAGGGAAGAGAGCCAATTGATAAATGTCAAAATGTCTATGATCCAGTCACATGTCACATGTAACGAACTACGCTCTAAGTCTCCTATGCAGTTTTATCTTAAACAGGAAAGAGAAAGAAAATAGTTTTATTATTAAACGATTCATATGTCAAGTTTATAATCAGCTGACTGGTGTTTGGTGACTGTCACAGTTCTGTCATTAGCCTAAAAAACACAGGGTACGTAATTTAATTCTATTGGTATTCATTTTAATTAATTTAATTTTGTTTATCCACTGAATATCATTAAAAAAAAGGAAGTCATTGCATTATTTTGTATTTTTTCTAGTGCTCTTTTTCGTTTGACCAAAAACAATGGATGGTAACAAAGATGACGCTCTGAGGTGTATCAAAGTCGCTGAAAAATACATCCAAGAGAAAAATAAGGAAAAGGCTGAGAAGTTTCTCCAAAAGGCAGAGAGATTATTCCCTACTCAAAGGGCAAAAGGTATGATCTAGCTATGTTAGCTAGGGAAATAAAGTATCTGGGTGTAAATTTTGTTTCTATTTGTAAGTTCTTATTGTTTGTAATAAAATTATTGATTAGACTGGAATATTTCTTTGAGGTCAGTACGTAGAATAACATTAAAATTTTTGGTAAATTTTTAATCAAGCACAAAGGTTACTTGGAGGTAGGACAAATTTGCCCTAGTAGAATCCAAAGATATTTTTCTATAATTTTAGCTCGAATTTTAGTATACCAACAATTTAACATTCCGAGACAACCTAAAGTCAGCTTACTTAAAAATATATTATGTTTAATACTTATGAGGTAAGCAACAAGTACCTAATAGAAATAATATTTTTGCAATGTAACCATGCTTTATTGAGTTTTTTACATAATATCGAGCATAATATATAGGTTCTTATAAATAAATTAAAAAACGTTTTTTTAGGCTTGAAGCATGAATATTTAACTAGCTTTTTGATATGCTTATAGTAAAAAATGGTATATTAAAGTACACGTTTCATAAGAAGCGGTTTTAGCGCACGCGTCTATTTTAAAAAACGAGCCACGAAGTGGCGAGTTTTTTAAATGACACGTGCGCTAAAACGCCTTATGAACCACGTGCTTTATACTATTTTTTCTATTTGTAGTTTTTTCAATAAAAAATACATATTTAAATAGAAAATAAATCCTTTAAATTTTTATGTCTAAATTTTATGTTGGTAATACTATTTTTTATCATAGTAACCTCTGGACAACAAAAATTATTTTGCGAACTGTCACTTTTTGATTTATTGACCCATTTTCACCACGAGATTCTAAAGTTATTTTAGCTATATGAGATTTGAAATTGGACGGAATACGTTGTGTGATCCTTGTACATTCGGTTCATATACAGAGCGTTCGGAAGTTCGGGCGATTTTGCTAATTTTTTTTGAATTTCAAAAGACGTAATTTTACGTCAATTTTTCAATTTCAATGTTACCAACATCAAATAAAGAAAAAACGCGTATCGAAATAGCTTCATTATGAACTTTATTTCAAGTTCATAATGAACTTATTATGAACGTCAAATAGAAAAAAACACTTTTAAATTTGGCCCTTAAATATGAAACATAGTTTGCAAAACAAAGATCTGTGGATTGTACTTACAAAGTTTAGAAAAAAATTATTTTTCCTTATCTCTAAAAACCTGTTTACATTAGGCGCAATCACTGCATGCAAGTTATAGCTGGACAAATAATTGCATTGCATGAACGTTAACATATGAAGCAATTATTTTTATGCAAGTATTTTGACAACAGATGTAACCAACTTTTAAAATACATCCAATATCAGCTGATTTTATTGTAAAAGTATGTTTCTGTTATTTTTGTTAATTATTAAAACAATGGATACAGAAGTGGCGAGGTCCGTGAAGTTGTCTAACTGATTCTAATATTTACAAGAATCAACAAAAAAATAACAAAATACTTTTGTGAAGGTTATATTTACTATGTTTTAGGTTGCATTATAAATATTACCAGAAAAATCACTAAAATTGTTTGCTATTTGCAATCAAATTAGAATGTTTTCTAATTTCGTGCGATGCAAAGAAAATTGCATCAGCTAATCAGAAAGTAACCAAAGAGCATGCTTTGAGGAAATTTTTTATTGCAATTTCATTAACTGCACCTAATATGTAAACAGGCTGTAAGAATGGACAAGAGGACAAGCCTGGGGCAAGCTATGTAAAAATGATAGAAGGCTTATTTAAAACATTTTATTTTGATAACAAAGTCTTGAAGAAACTATTAGGTACAAGTTCCTAACCTGAGCTGGTTTAAATATTAAGCGTTTATTTTAAAACTTTGAAAAATAATTTTCTAATGAAAAAATGAAACAACCTTGAGTCTATTTTCACCTGTCTGCAGCTGCACTTTAATTCATTTTAGTTTTATGTAATTTCGTGACAAAATAAACTAGGTACTTCATTAAGTAGTATCACATTTTGGAAATAATGAATTTTTAGTTTACATTTACGAATATTTGTTGTAGGTACGATTAACGTCGGTACTTGGGGTTTTACGTTTAATTGTACTACCGATTATTTATCTAATACGGATTACTTACTTTACTATTATTAAGATAAATAATCAATCGGTTTAAATACATTGAGACATTATTTAAACTCCCAAAATAAACTGAATCCAGACGATTTAAGAATGCTATATTTCTTAATTAAATATTTGATCAGTTATTTTTAAATATACAGGGTGTCCCAAAAGTAATGGGACACAGAGCAACAGCATACTTCTTAAGCCGAAATAATGCGATTTACTTAAACTTGCCTTATCCCAAAATTGATAACAACCAAGATACAGGGTGTCAAAGTTTTAATTTTGTTTTCGTTTTTTGCGATTATTTCTTAACGAAACGACATAGCAGCACAAAATTAGGGATTTTGGGGTTTTTTGAGATGAGGAATTTAAAATTATCCATAGTTTTTGTGTAACCAGTAGAGGGCGCTGCCTACGGCATTACCCACTCCTTTTATCTGGCATAACTTTGTTTAGGATTCTTATATCGACTATTAATAAAATAAGTTACTTTACTTCTTTTACATTAAAAACGTATAACTTATTGAAGTCGCTAGGAGCAACCATTTTCGAGATAATCGCATTTCATATGTCCTATGCAACTAAGTAGCGGAAAATCAAGCAACGATGAATTTCTAACTTAAAATTATTGTAAATCAGCTACATTGGCTTACGGTTGACTACTTTTTTCTAATAAAAACGTTTTTTCGTATACCTACGGAATTACTAATTTTACTCCAATCAAAAATTTTATTTAATACTTAGTTTAATAACATTGAAAAGTAACAAAATAGAAAAAAAATAGTAACGCCGTGATAGTAATTGTTCAGACTAGGGCTGCACCGAGCACTGTTTTTTAACTTGACCGAGTACTCGGCTGATGGTATTGACCGAGTACTTAGTACTCGGCTGCCGAGTAATGATATTTTTCAAAAGGTCAACATCTCGGAAACTATTAAGTATGGACTGAAAATGCATTTAATAAAAAATAATTATAATTTTATGTAGAATCTGAAAATTAAAAAAAACACAGGGTGTTCTATTTAAAAAATGGAAAATTTTTACCGTTCCGGTTTTTTGGAGCACCCTGTATAGTATAGACGGAATTAATTTTAAAAGAAGCATCTCTTAACCCTTAATAAGCTTTGTCAAAAGTTTTCCGCTATCCTTAATGGTACAGGAGGATTTCTTACTGTTTTTGACACGCCGAAAAGGATTGCTTCTAATATTGTACTATACTCGGCCGAGTAATGAATATAAGACCGAGCACCGAGTACTCATTACTCGGTGAAAATTCTGGCCGAGCACCGAACTACTCGGTACTCGGTGCAGCCCTAGTTCAGACCTCAATACATTTACTTGCGCCCTGCACTCCGACCGTTAAAATTTTCTTGTGCATAAATAAGACAAAGCATATCACGCATTTCCGCATTGGAAAATAAATTATTCCTAAAAAATTTATAATATCTAAGTAGGTATTGTACGAAGAAAATAATAACTTTGACAGATGATACTTTATGTAACATGTTGTTGCCTTAGAAACGTCGTTGTTTTTAATCAAGGTCAGCTGTGATAAATAATACTAATACTAATACGAATACACAATTATTTTAAATATTTTAGAATTCTTTCATTAAAAATATCGAATGCGATTATCTCGAAAATGGTTTCTCCTACCGACTTCAATAAGTTATACATTTTTGATGTAAAAGAAGTAAAGTAACTTAGTTTTTTAATAGTCGGATCGATATAAGAATTCTAAACAAAGTTCTGCCAGATAAAAATAGTGGGCCATGCCGTAGGCAGCGCCCTCTACTGGTTACAAAAAAACTATGGATACTTTTGAATTCCTCATCTCAAAAAACCACAAAATCCTTAATTTTGTGCTGCTATGTCGTTTCGTTAAGAAATAATCGCAAAAAAACGAAAACAAAATTAAAACTTTGACATCATCACACATATCTTGGTTGTTATCAATTTTGGGATAAGGCAAGTTTAAGTAAATCGCATTATTTCGGCTTAAGAAGTCTGCTGTTGCTCTGTGTCCCATTACTTTTGGGACACCCTGTATTATACATCTCTATACCTATACAGTGTCACCAGTAAAGTCCGCATCATATGGGATTTTTTTTATTAATAGCTTTATTCAAAATTTGACTTTGGCATCAAGTTCTGCTTCGATCGAGATGAAAATTAAGCAAAAATAATAGTAGTCACGTGATTCGCATTATCTGTCAAATTTTAATTTTTTCCAAAAAATAATTCAAAAGTGGGGTTATTTATGAAAATATCGAAAAAAGTTAAAAAAAAAAGTTTTTTCAAATGCAGTTTCTAGCCCACATGCAAAATTTCAGCTGCATAAGATAATTTTGATTTTTTACCTATATTTTGTAAATTGTACCACTTTTGCAAAATAAGACTCAACGCAACCTACATAAAACTTCTCAGTTTTGACAAGGCTTTATTTCAGATACATTTTCTTTAATGAAGCGCCATATTAAATGTGTGTTTTTCTACAAAATCAAAATTGGGCTATTAAAATTTGGCCGCATGTGATGCAAAGTTTATTTGTTTTTGACCCTGTATAAGGTAACTTCATAAAATAAGTATTTTAGGAAACGTAGTTTGTGTCTGAATGTAAAATAAAGAATAAAATAAAGGGGTTTTAAATTAAATCGTTGAAAATAGATAAACTTTACGTTAAGTAAAAAGTTAAACTAAAATTTATTTTCCACTTTACTGATGACACTGTGTTCTTTTTTGTCTTAATATTAAGGTGTACTTATTTTTTTTCAGACACAAACTACGTTTTCAAAAATACTTATTTTATGAAGTTACCTAGGTATAAATAATAAACATGCGACCAAATTTTAATAGCCCAATTTTGATTTTGTAGAAAAACACACATTTAATATGGCGCTACTTTAAAGAAAGTGTATCTGAAATAAAGCATTGTCAAAACTGAGAAGTTTTATGTAGGTTGCGTCGAGTCTTATTTTGCAAAATTGGTGCAATTTACAAAATATAGGTAAAAAATCAAAATTAACTTATGCAGCTGAAATTTTGCATGTGGGCTAGAAACTGCATTTAAAAAAAACTTTTTCTAATAACTTTTTTCGATATTTTCATAAATAACCCCACTTTTGACTTATTTTTTGGAAAAAATTAAAATTTGACAGATAATGCGAATCACGTGACTACTATTTTTTGCTTAATTTTCATCTCGATCGAAGCAGAACTTAATGCCAAAGTCAAATTTCGAATAAAGCTATTAATAAAAAATCCCATATGATGCGGACTTTACTGGTGACACTGTATATTGGTATCTACTCCAGCGCACTTAATCTGGTACCTGGAACAAAATTTGCTAAAGCTAAATACTACGGGATTGTATAGTTTTCGTGACCTGTTTTAACAAACTTAAAGTCCCCATTGATCCGAGTGGGCCCTTGCCAAATCGGCTTTAGACCCTGAAAATTCAGTAATTTATCGTATTTTTAATTATCTAAATACCTAACTATAACGAAATCGAAAATATATGAAGGTACGAAAATTAAAGTACATATTATTATGTACACGGTGATCATTTATAATGTCCCCCCCCCCCTCTTAACTTTTTTGTTTTTTGCATTAGATAAAAATGTTAAATATAAAAGTTGTACAGAATCATGTAAGCCCAGCTATACTCTAAGTGTGTTCCGCGGAACCCTAGGGTTCCGCGATACCTCTGTAGGGGTTCCTCAAGAATTTAGAAAAAAAATCAAAACACCTCTCTCTGGTCGAACGTTTTGACTCCGCGGCCGCGCGTAGGTATATTTATTTATTTATTTGTATTTGTATAAACATGTGTTACAATAGCTGGTACAATATCTCATAAGTTTGGTATCAACATGTATACTTGTATACTTGTGAGCGCGCAGTCCCTTTGATAAAAGCCGCCTCTGAATTGTTTACAACGCAATTTTTATATTTCTCTTTTTATTTTTGCTTTTTGTTTATCAAAGGCGCGGACTCGAGTATTTTCGAGAATATTCGAGATCGAGTCTAGGACTAAGTATAAAAGCGGCGATCGCGCGTCGCGCCTCGTCAGTAGTGGTGGGCAAGACGGATCTATTTTGGGATTCGGGTCACCAAATCCCAATCAGCACAAAGATCCGACTCAATGAGCCGGATCCCGGGTCTTGTCCCAAAAATCATAAAGAAAATCTTATCGGTTCTCGGCTCGGTTATTCTGAGTCACGATCCGTGTCATTGAACATTATTTTAAACGATCTTACGCGGTAGCGCCATTTAACATTATTCAAAAAATAAGAACCCCCAGTGATTATAGAAATGGACAAACATTTAAATGAACCGCTTATTAAAAGATACGAAGATTCTTTAATATGGTGGTTTCATAGAAAAAACTTACATTCCAGACTCTATGAAATCATCAAGAAATAAGTGACGCAACCCACAATACAATAAACACAACAGTAATAAATCGCCACGCTTCGTTTTCTTTCCCAACGCTGCGACCCGCATGTCAGGCATCGGAACGACTTTAAAAAATCTTTTAACGGATCCGAGAGCCACGAGCCACGAGCCACTCTCCATCGCATCGCAGCTCGTAGCGCCGCGCGCCGTAGCAGTGAATTCTACCCCTACGCCGAACGTGAACCTAGCGGTCGACAATCAAATCAAATAGATCCGTCAGATCCGTGATCCGTCTATTTTATTTTGAGAGTCGGATCAGTATAAATCTTTCTTAAGATCCGACTCACCGATCCGGCTCAGATCCGATCCGCCCATCGCTGCTCGTCAGTCAGTTGCCGATTAGCGTTCGGAGCGATAAGTTCCTACCTACCTACTTACAAGCTCGCTAGCGAGAAACTAGTGTTCATTGTTCTACTGCCCAGTGGCGTAGCGTGCAGGGGGCCAGGGGGGGCGATCGCCCCCCCCGCCCTTTGAGTCCTTTCCTAAACGGCGCCCCCTTCCCACTTCCAGGTTTTAATTAGGTTGTAATTTGTTTATAACTTTTAGAGTATAGGAATAAATAAAATAAACCTGTTACCAATTTCGAGATTCTATTTTATTTTCACTACTTGATTTAATTTATAATAAAAATATTTTGCCACGACCAATAATTTGTATTCTTTCAGTTATTTTGCTTTAACAATTAAAAATTGCTTGAAATCTCTAATTTACTAGAGACTAAATTTTATCTTTTTAAAAGTGTGTTATTGTCGCCAATGAGAATATATATCTGAGAGTTTTAACAAAATTCCCCTTGCTGGTTCATATTTTTTATTATTTCGTATTTTTATTTTTATTCATAAAATAAATTTAAATATAACAGCACCATATTATGAAAATTTCTTGACAAAATTTAATGAAGTTTATATTCATGAAACAAGAGGAAAAAATAACTTTATTTTGGATCATACAAATGCTATAGAATATAACAAGTTAGGAAATGAAATTAAAAGGTGTAATTTAAAACTAAGTATTTGTAAAAAAATTAAAGAATCAAATTTTATGTAAAAAAGTTTAATAAAATAGTCTTTCTAGATTGTAATTATCTATCAGGAGAGAAGAAAAAATTTACAATTAAAATGTACTTAAATAGTTCAATGAACTAATAAAATTTTTTATTATTATTATTATTATTTTGTTTTCATGTGGCCATTTTAGAAATGACGAAACAAAAACTTTATTTCTCTTGCCAAAATTTACTAAATAAACGAAATTATACATTAGCAGTGAGGAGCCCTTTGAACAAGGGCGTAGATAAGGGGGTAATTACCCCCCCCCCCCCCAGGACCCATAACGAGCCATAAAAACGAAACACTTTTTTACTTGATCAATTTTTTTGTGATTTTTTTATGGATCTTGTGTATTTTATATTTTTCCTATATACCTACTTGAAAATCAGACATCACTGAAAAAAGGGCGCGGCACCCAAAAAATTTTCGCCTGCGGCGCTATTTCTTTTGTCGCATCAACCTCTCTTACACCCCCCCCCCCCCCCCATAAAAAACCATATCCACGCCCTTACCTTTCGCCCCCTCCGCCCCTTCAACCACGCTACGCCACTGCTACTGCCTGCTGTATTCTGTTGTCTCAGTTTTATACATTTCTTCATTGTACTAAACTTAGTCTCTTATACGCAGTAACGATTGTGCATTATTTAGACCCCACCATCCTGACGTGTAACATTATAAATAAAGAAGAATGGAACGTTGGCTTAAAGGTGTTAAACGTGTTGCAACAACATCTTCTAATGACGCTGAATGTTCAAAAGCAGTACGCGCGGAGAATATAGCAATCACCGATCCAGATGATGATGCCACGACGTCAAGCTCGACGGTTTCAAAGACGAAAAAAAGAAAGTATGATGAATCATATATCAGTTTCGGATTTGTTGATTCCAACGGCTCACCTCTCTGCATGCTATGTAGTAAACTGCTTCCTAATAGTTCCATGGCACCTGCCAAATTGCGCCGACATTTACAAACTGTACACCCCGAGTCTAAAGACAAGAATAAAGAATTTTTTGTTCGTAAAAAAGATCAGTTATTGGAAAGTCAAAAAAATATGATGCATGTAACAAAAACTATCAACGAAAAGGCCACGGAGGCATCATATTTAGTTAGCTATCGCATTGCACAAGCAGGTGAAGCGCACACTATCGCTGGGAATTTAATAAAGCCATGTGTATTAGACATAACAAAATGTATGCTCGATGAAAAATCTGCAAAGCATCTTTTTACTGTGCCGCTATCAAACGATACTGTTTCACGGCGAATCCATGATCTGGCAAGCTACGTCAAACAAGAACTAGTTACACGTCTACAAAAAACACGATTCGCCTTGCAAATGGACGAGTCAACTGATGTCGCTGGTTTGGCTATCTTGCTGGTTATCGTGAGATATCCATATGAAAGTTCTTTTGAAGAAGACATGCTTATGTGTTCACCGCTGCTCACAAACACTACCCGGGAAGAAATTTTTAATAAAATAAATATATTTTTTGAAGAAAATAATCTCAGTTGGAACAATTGCATTGACATTTGTACAGATGGGGCCAAGGCGATGACAGGTAAAACAGCAGGAGCAGTGTCACGAATAAAAAATAAAGCGCCTAATTGTAGTTCCAGCCATTGTATTCTGCATAGACAAGCACTTGCGATGAAGCAAATGCCGTCAAATCTAAAATTAGTTATGGATGAAGCGGTAAAAATAATTAATTTTATCAAATCACGACCACTACAATCCCGATTGTTCTCATTATTGTGTGAAGATTATGGCAGCAAACATAAAACACTGCTGCTCCATACAGAAGTGCGATGGCTGTCTCGGGGTAAAACTTTAACAAGGCTATTTGAACTTAGAGCCGAGTTACAAATGTTTCTTTCAGCAGATACTTCTTTTAATTTGAAGGACCGTTTGTATGATAAAACTTGGTTGTTCCGATTGTCTTTTATGGCGGATATCTTTCAAAAACTGAACGAATTGAATTTATCATTGCAAGGTAAACAGACAACAGTGTTTCAGGCCTATAACAAAATAACTGCGTTCAAAAGAAAATTAGATTTTTGGATTATTTGCGTTGGTAAAAAAGAAATAGAAAGCTTTACGTCACTCAGTGAGTTTGTTAGCGATAACGACTCAGAAATGTTTCAAGATGATGTGTTTGAAGAATTGGTCCAATATCTCAGTTCGATGCGCGCATCTTTTGAAAAGTATTTTCCCGAAGAACAGAATACAAAAATGAAACTAGATTCATGGATTCATAATCCTTTTTTACCCAACTTGGAAAAGCCCGAAAGTATGTCAAACGAGATATATGAATCTCTTTTAGAAATGTCATCAGACACAAGTATGGAGTCACTGTTCAAAACGACGCCTCTCAACGATTTTTGGTGCAGAATCCGTGATGAATATCCAATGCTTGGCAAAATGGCTCTGAATATTCTTCTCCCGTTCCCAACAACATATTTGTGCGAAACAGGATTCTCAACCTATGCAGCCACGAAAACAAAATATCGCAATAGACTGGACGCCGAACCTGATATGAGACTTCAACTGTCTTCTATCAAATCTGATATCAACCAATTGATGAAAAATAAAAAACAGTTTCATACTTCCCATTAGTTAGATTTTTTCTTTTTTAATATCTTCTATTATTGTACTTGCCATGTGGTAAAGTAAGTAATAATTAGTAACTGTTACATTGTACTTTTATTATGCTTATTAATAAATAATACACTTTTAAAAACTATTGTTTTATTGTAGGGTTCCATCAAGTATTTTGCTTCCCAAAAGGGTTCCGTCACCAAAAAAGTTTTGAGAACCGCTGATGTAAGCTATTTGCAGAATAATGTAAATATATACTATAATTGCAGAAATGAGTCACCGGTTAAATTTTTTTTTTTAAATGGTACACCCTATATATTTTTAGCTTTTTAGAATCTCCTAAAACTTCTGAATATTTTTCTTATAACATGTCCTTTACCTAAATATAATAGTTTTCGAAATAATCGCATTTTCCTAAGCGGCTACATTCAAAAATAAATATTCTAGATTTCAGTAAAGTTCTTGGGTGGCCGTGAATTAGGCGGTCGCGGAGAAACAATAACTATGTTTATTAGTGGCAGTTACTGACATATTAAGTAAATATAACATTTTTTTGATAAAGATGCCTTATTCAGAAAGGGAAAAACAAGTAATTTTGCAAACATTTATTAAAGCAAACAATAGCGTTAAATTGGCTCAACGGGAACTGCGTAGAATTAATCCCCAGATGCACGTTCCAGACAAAAAAACATTCCATCGAATCTATGAAAAGTTTCAACAAACATCTAGCCTATCGAGAAAAAAGAGAAGAACGAAAAGAGACGAAAATAGTGATTTAAATATACTACTAAAAGTTGAAGAAACTCCATACATTTCTTTAAGAACAGCATCGAAATGTTTTAAGGAAGAGCTTGATGATTTAAAAAATAAATGGAAGGGTTCCAAACACTCTTAAAAAATATGGATATAAAGCTTTCAAAATTAGGCCTGTAACAAAATTAACGCAGAGACAGCGAGAAAAAAGGGTTGAATTTTGCCAAACTATGATGGAAAAAATTAATGTAAATCCCAGTTATTTCGAAAATGTATTTTGGACCGACGAGTCATCATTTTCAACTAGTGGCATGATAAACAGAAAAAATAGCAGACAATGGGCCACAGTAAATCCCCACTGCTACAGGGAATTTAAATTTCAAGGTCGTCAAACTACTAATGTGTGGTGTGCTATTTTAAACAAGAAAATAATAGGTCCCCATTTTTTAACGGTACTTTAAATGGAGAAGGTTATTTGAATTTTCTCCAACACGAGCTAGAGGACTATTTTGATGTGCTTCCGTTGGAACAAGAGCGAAACATCGTCTTCCAACAAGATGGCGCTCCACCTCACAGTGTAGTACCTGTTACAAATTACCTTAATCAAAGGTTCAATGAATGGATTGGACGGAATGCACCAATACAATGGCCACCTAACAGCCCTGACTTGACGCTGATGGATGCATTTTTATGGGGAACACTAAAGGATCGAGTGAATGCAAATAACATTGAAAACACTGAACATTTAAAAGAACTTATTAGAGCAGAAATTCGAATTCTGAATGAAGATTATTCTCAATCTATCACCGCCGCATTACGAAGGTTACGAAAAACGTATATCAAATGTATTCAAGAAAACGGTGGCCCAGTTGAGCAATTTGATTTGTAATTACGAAAAGTTCTTCTTTTTTGTTAAGACATTAAATTTAAAAATTATTTTTAATTTTGTATTTCATATTTCATATACCTACTTTTAGTATAGTACATTTAAATCAATATTTTCGTTTCTTTTTATTGTTCTCTTTTTTCTCGCTAGGCTAGATGTTTGTTGAAACTTTTCATAGATTCGATGGAATGTTTTTTTGTCTGAAACGTGGACCCGGCGAATAATTCTATGCAGTTCCCGTTGAGCCAATTTAACGCTATTGTTTGCTTTAATAAATGTTTGCAAAATTACTTGTTTTTCCCTTTCTGAATAAGGCATCTTTATCAAAAAAAAATGTTATATTTACTTAATATGTCAGTAACTGTCACTAATAAACATAGTTTTTATTTCTCCGCGACCGCCTAATTCACGACCACCTAAGAACTTTACTGAAATCTAGAATATTTATATTTGAATGTAGCCGCTTAGGTAAAATGCGATTATTTCGAAAACTATTATATTTAGGTATAGGACATGTTATAAGAAAAATATTCAGAAGTTTTAGGAGATTCTAAAAAGCTAAAAATATATAGGGTGTACCATTTAAAAAAAAAAAATTAACATGTGACTCATTTCTGCAATACCCTGTATATATTTATATTATTCTGCAAATGGCTTACATGATTCTGTACAATTTTTATATTTAACATTTTTATCTAATGCAAAAAACAAAAAAGTTAAGAGTGGGGGACATTATAAAAGACACAAATTTTGTATCAACTAAATTTTCATCTTTTTATACATACCATAATCTAAACCACTTAAAATAATAGAATTTACAAGCCTTAATATTCTACCAGTGTTTAGGTACAATATAATATGGCAAGTCTTGTCTTTTTTCCAATAGTTTGTATGTTGAAAGTTTACCTTTTTCTTTGGACGCGATACAACATCAGCTTTATATAAAAAAGGTAAACTTTCTTTTTAGAACTAAATGTTGACAAAAATATAATCATTTCATCGGTGAAGAGTTCCTGTCGGCTCTATGAAGCAAAAAATAAAACAACAAAAACTTGCTATAGCCCTTCGTTTTTTAAAATTCATTAATATAACAGCCCCACACAGCTTTAAGCAAGAATTTTGAATTGACATGTTTACCACTGCAGCTTACCACAGCTTAAGGATATACCTCCAAATCCAAGAGTGAATAGGCAACTTATTACCATCCGCTAGTTGGGGATGCATGGATTAGTCAATCCATTAAAACCATCAACAAGATTGCACCAGAATTTATCTTAAAAATTAAATTCTGCAATTACCTACAAAACTGACTGCTGCCTGGAACGTTTGTAGCTACAGTCGTTCGAACTTAAATCGTTCGAATTTGTGTGGTCAACGTCTGGGAAATTCTTGTAATGTTTTTTGGGAAAATGAAAAGGACTTAATGGACGTTGAAATCTAGTTTGGTGTAAATAATAACTTAAATTTATAAATAATAACTTTCATCCTCATTCCTCATTAAATCCTCATAAAAAAATCACCTCTTATTATCTATACAATTTTGAATAACTCAGCATTTGGACACTTTACTTTGAATGCCATTATAGTGTCATTAAGCAAACTTAAGATTGTACCTAATATTTTGCAAAATTTAATGACATTTTTATTAATCTTCAGTTTTTATAAATAAAACTGAAAATTTATTTTATACAAAATTTGTGTGTTTTTTATATACTTACTTTAAGTTTCTTACCTTCATAATATTTTCGATTTCGTTGTAGTTATTTAGATAGTTAATAAAATACGAGAAATTGATTATTTTCAGGGTTTACAGCCGTCTTGGCTACTTAACTCTCCGATATTTCAATTGGACGAATTATTTATTGTTCATGCACGCCTACCCTACTTGTCGCCTGGAGTATACCGTGCGAGCAAAAATTATTTGCATCAAAGAGGGCCTTGCATCTAAGGACGTAATGCTTAGCCGTAAAGCTAAATACCTGTTGGGTGTCAGTAACTACCTGAATTAACAATCAATCAGTTATTCCGTCATCTTTGACAGTCGTTACAAGTAATTTGATTCATCGCTAATTTTTCCAATTTCTTGAACAATTCACACAATGGGCTTTACGGAACAGCACAAAACTTTCATGGTTGAAGTGTATTTTCGAAACGGGGTTAGAGTAAATGGTGAGTGGCAATACAATCCGGGTTTGGGACGATTTTCACGAACATTTTCCTAACGTTGCTTTTATTGCTGGGGATTTTTATCATTGCCTCAAAAGAACCGTGGCTGTGTTAGGGTGTTTAGGTTCTATACAACACAAAAAAGGAGCAGGAAGACCATCTGTAAGAACAGAAGAACTTGTTCTAAACGTTCGTGAAATAATGCAAAATACGCCAACAAATTGTATAAGACGCCTGTCCCAAGAAGGGAAGTTCTTATGGAACATGCAGGACTATTCTTCAAAAGCAGCTATATTTATTTCCTTATAAAGTGCAAGTATTCCAAGAAATACATGCCGCAGATTTTAGAAGACGCAGGAATTACTCTCAATGGTTTACCCAAAATTTATTGGAAAGAAATGATTTATTAGACCTGACATTTTTTTCGGATGAAGCCTGGTTTCACCCCTCCGGTTATGTGAATTCTCAGAATACACGCATGTGGAGTAGTGAAAATCCCCATTTTTTTGTAGAGTCCACATTGCACCCTCAAAAAATTGGTGTCTGGTTAGCTGTTTCCCGAAGAAGAATTGTTGGTCCTATTTTTTTCCATGACACAGTTACAGCACAGCGGTATAGAGACAATATTTTGAATCCATTTGTGGAGTAATTACTTGACGACGAACTACGTTTTGGATATTTTCAACAGGACGGTGCAACCGCCCATACAGCCGCCGACTATTAACTACTAACGCAATTTTTTTGACGACAGATTGATCAGTTTTCGATCAGATATTGAATTCCCACCTAGATCACGTTGTTTAACGGTTGAAACACCAGTTGGAAATTTAGAACAATTACAAGAAAGGATTATCCAAGAATGTGGCAACATTTCTCCAGAGATGCTGGTCAACACTTTCAAAAATATGAAGAGACGTGTGAATTTATGCTTGGAGCATGGCGGTGGCCAATTTCAGCAATTTATGTAATTATTTTTCTTTTTCTTTCTGTATATCTTACTTTGTTAATTTTGCAAACAACAAAAATAAATTTGTATTTGTCTACTTATTTTATTACTCATTAGTTTGGCATATCATACCATAATATAAATTTGACAAAATTTTAACCTAGATTTGGTTAGATATATCGTCCCCATACCTATCATTGTGATTTAAACCAAGCTCTACGTTTTTTAATCCAAGCCCTCTTTGATGCAAATAATTTTTGCTCGCACGGTACTTAAAATCGTCGTTCTGCCAAAGATATTTTTTTTCTAATGTTGTATCATAACAAATCTATTACGATACGCATTTGCGTATCGTAATGAAGCTATTTCGACACGCGTTTTTTCTTTATTTGATGTTGGTAACATTTAAATGTTTTATTTCATTGACTTGCGCGGCCTTTGTGATTTACGAGAAAACCCATTTTTCGCAGAGGAAAAATAGCTTGATAACCTACTTTTTTATTCTGTGTGGATAACAGTCATGTATGTTGGTTGCATAAATCTGTAAATCAATCTTTTGTAGATGCTTCAACAAGCTATCATTTTCTGCCAAATCCTATCCAAAATTCAATCTACTAACCTTCCAATGTCGATTTTAACTTCAACTTTATTTGAATTTTCCATCTTCTCTATACTAAGTTGCAATGCCGTGACGTAAAATCACGTCTTTTGAAATTCGAAAAAAAATAGCAAAATCGCCCGAATTTTCGAACGCTCTGTATATGTACCGAATGTACAAGGATCACACAACGTATTCCGTCCAATTTCAAATCTCATATCGCTAAAATACCTTTAGAATCTCGTGGTGAAAATGGGTTTAATAAATCAAAAAATGACAGTTCGCAAAATATTTTTTGTTGTCCAGAGGCTACTATGATAAAAAATAGTATTACTATAGTATTATTTAGACATAAAAATTTACAAAATTTGAAGGATTTATTTTCTTTTTAAATATGTGTTTTTTATTGAAAAAAATACAAATTAGAAAAAATAGTGTAACGTACGTGTTATATAAAGCAGTTTTAAGCACTTGTCCCGTTATAAAACTCGCCGCAAGCGGCTCGTTGGACGCGTGCTATAAAATGATGCTTTATAAAACGTGTACGTTAATATACTATTTCCGTCGACCGTGTATTTACAACCTTAATTAATGTATAAAAAATCATACATTAATGGCCCCTATTAATGCATAATTTTTTTTTATTAATCGATTTTAGGCAACCAAACATACTACAAAGCACGCACTGCCGCGTACATAATGGCGTTGCCATAGTTTCTGTCGATGTCAATAAGTTTGAAATTTAAAAATTTGTTATAATATGTACCTAGTTTGGTTCTAAAAAAAAAAAATATAATCTATTAACAAGACAATCGACGGAAAAATATTGTAACTAACGCGTATATATTAAATAGCGATTAATAATTTCAACAAAAAAAAATTGTCTCGATTATTAATCGCCCTTATTAATACACTAGTTTGTTAAATTACTATTATTTAATAGCGCAATAACAAGAGTATGCCATGAAAAACAATTAAAATGAAAACCTTACTTTTTAATGGCGTCCCCAAGTCACCCCGTCGCACAGTGTGACGGATCGGCAATCTAGCGGGACGAAATGTTTTCCTGCATAATTCATTATTTTTTTTTACCTAATATTATTGATAGTGTATTGTATAAACATGTTTTAATAGTTATTTACGTATTAAAATCACAAGTGCAATTTTAGAGGACAAGAAACCCTTTTTAGTTCGAATAAAGTGAATATTTCAGTTTAAAAAAAAATAGTTTTTTTGTGCATTCTGATAGAATGCACAAAAAAAGTTTGTGTGGTTTATAGTTATATTGTAAATAAAATTAAGCGTTTTGTATTAAACAGTACATTTATTTTTGTTTAAATAACAAAAAAACAATCTTTATCTACTATTAGGTATTATAATGATATTGTAATGAACTAAATTAATCTGAGTCATCTGATTCAAGTTCAGAACTCTCACTACTTGAACCAGAATACAGCTGAGGTATTGAGAGCAAAGAAAGTACTTCGGTTGTAATTTTTCCGCGCGATCTCTTAGGAGGATGCCTAAAAGTAGCTAATAGAGGATCGGATGATATTAGAAGTCTATGTATTAGGTCTTCGTTTGTTTCAATACGGGAAGTCTTTCTTGTAAACTGCTCTCTATACCTTCTGCTATCCTTGTTTCTTGCCTCCTGTGCTTCTTCGGAAAGTTGACCTATTGGAAGGATACAAGAGGCAATAACAATCTTGCTATGAAACAAAATTTTATGTATACTACTGGGCATATAATACCAGGAATATTCTTTTAAATACAAAGTTCGCGTGGCTATAGCATACTCTTCAAATACATTTGCATTTAGTGAAAATCCGCAATTTATTGCTTCTAAAATCACATGAAAGCGCATAATTAACTCTAAATTTATACCCGTTATATCAGCCGTCTTTTCAGGGTTCCTAAAAAATTTTCGAGCTGTATTGCCGTCATTTGTATTACCTGCTTGCTGTGTAGGCATGTCAACCAAGATACCCATTTCTTTTTTAAACCTATCTTGTATATATTTTTTACGATTGGCAACTTTTGTTTTTATTTCAGGCCCACGAGCTTGCCAAATTTTTACTTCTAGTCTATATGCAATGTGTAACAGGCACTCCATAAATCTTATCCACGCATGTAAGGGTGATAAACCAAAAGCAGCCAATTTTAAATCAATTTCTTTTGTTGCAATTACTTCCGGTTTGTTCATGTCTTTTGGTGTGACACCACACAGAAAGCAAGTTTGTGAAGATGTATACGAAGACAGTGAGGTACAAATTTTTCCATCTATCATACTTAAAACTAACAAAGGCTTAACTATAAAAGTTTTGTTTGCAATTTGCACGTTAGTAGGAACTAACGAGGTAATTTCTTGTTCAATAGAGTTCACTTTTCTAACCACCAAATCAGTTGTTTCTTTTGCAAAAATAAACTGTATAGGTCGACAATACCGCACTGAAGAAGGTGATGGGTTCTGCCAGATGACTTGTTTGAAGTCATCTTTAATACAATAAACTTGAAGCGGTACCATTGATATGCTGAATAAATTTTCATCAGTTTGACCTTCAGCTGCAAATTTTTGTTTATAACGGGTTTGCTGGGCTCCATCACAGCCCCATTTAAAAATAATATTAAACTCGGTAATACTTTCTTCAACCACTTCAAACACTTCTTCTTGTGCTGCACATAATCTTAAGATGGTGTGGTCTATTAGCGACTGTAGAGGAATTTCTGCTGAAGTTTCAGTTACGTTGATATTGGTAGGGTAGCAGTTCTTCTTTGCTTCTTTAATTGCATAATACGATGGGAACAGCTTAGGACTTATTTTGTTTACCTGTCCTCTTGTCACATTATATTGGTGCGTTGACAGGTTGGCGTCGATCATTAGTGCTAGAGCTTCATCAACTGACAATGTTTTAGGATTATCTCTTCTTAACTGCCTACTTATTTTAATACGGGTGCCACGAGCGGGAGATGCTGCTGACAACTCTTTTACTATTGCTGCAGAATCTCTTTTCCCCTCTTTACGCAGCTTCATTTCAGCAGCCATGGCGAGTTCTTCGGTACTTGTGGATTTCACCAAGCTAGTAAGCTTTCTCTTTTTTGTCTTTTCCGAACTGTCTTGAAATAATTTGCGTGGTCTACCCAAAACAGAAGGTGGTTGATCCGCGGATGTAGATGGTAGCGAATGATAAATACTGTCAGGAAAAGTAATTGTTCCATTAAGCCACTGAAAATTGCTCTTTAAAAATCTGTTCCGGTTTCGATAACTTTTTTGCCACCTCAACGCCATTTGTTGGCACACACTTCTTAAAGAATTCTTTAAGTCCAAAACAACATCATCGGGAAATGTGACTTGCCCAAATTTGTTAATAACAAAGTCACACACTGCATCATAGCGCTCTGCCTGACTTTGGTCCACCCAAACTTGAAAAATTTCTTGCCGGGAAATTATAGGAGCCATTCTAAAATAAAATAAAAATTTCTCAGAGAGACGCAAGCAGACGCATTTTTTTTTTGTTTGACCATAAAGTAGAAATTCTAACTAAAAGATTAAGTACCCGCAGAAGTCCATATTCGCCCATATAAGAAACTTCTTGTCTACAAACAATTTAAGGTATACACAATTTGTTACATCTTTACAGTATTTCCCGAAATTTAATATAAATAATTTTACCACCAAAAAAACACTTACCTATAAGATTTACTAGAACACCAAATAAAACACAAATGCCAAAATATTACACCAATAAACGATCCACTTTGAAATAACTATCACGACTGACGGGCTTTTCCAAAAAGGCCTATGTAATCTATACCTGCTTCCCTTGGGTTTTACACGCAATTATGACCATGCCTCTCTACCTAACAATAAAATTAGTGCCGATTTGACCTAAATGGAATGTTTTTATGCTAATTACTTAATGACACTTAATTCCATGAACCTAAAATTTCCTACTTAAGTCCCGCTAGATTGCCAATCCGTCACACTGTGCGTCGCGTCATTTAATTTCAGTAGTGTTTGTTTGTTAAAAATTATCAGATTAAATTGTTGAGCCAAGTTTTAAGATTGTCTGATAACAGAATAAACGAAAACTCACTAGTACCTAACATTTCTTGTGATTTAACATCGTAAATATTGATAAATTCTCTATGCAGATCTTCTATTGCAAGTATCTATAATGCCCGATTCTGTTGACAATGATGACCAGCCAAGGAAAAGAAAAGAGGCACCAGCGGCAAGTGCATCCCCCAAGAAACTAGATTATACCACGGAACAACTTGCTTTAGTCAAACGAATAAGGTATGGGTACCTATTAATTTAGAGTAAACAATTCTATCGTGCGTCTTATTATTAACAGTAGGTAGGTATTATATCGATTATCTTATATAAATTTTAGGAAGTGGTCACTTAATTGGACGCTGAAAAGCGTTTAGAGTCTGGCTGTGGACTTTTCAACCGCCCAATCAACGTTCGCAATAAAGTGCGGGAAACTTAAACATAAATGTGTTGTTGCACATAAATCATTATATTATTTCCTATTAAATTGAGGCAAAAAAATTATTGATGAAATAAAAAAACAACTAAACGAATTATCTTGATTTTCGCAGGCGGAAAATAGTGAATATGGAAATATTTTCTAATGCGGAGGTTTTTTTTTTGAAGAGGATAGTTTAGATTGGAAAAAAATTGTATATTTTTAAGAACGGTTTAGACTAGTGATGTTACAACCTTCCCGAGTGTGATTATTATGTTTGACTAAACCTACTACTTACCTACATTAATAATGTACTTACTGCTTTTACAAGTTTTCATTTTTTTTTGTATTGAGAATCTTATTGCAAAATACAAAATAAGGAACACATGACAATTTTCGGTTTCTTTTAAAATATTTTTATTAAACAATTCTCGTTAGGTAACAACATTGAAACTGTTTATCTTCTGGGGCTAAATTTAAATTGTGACATTATAATTGTTAAATGGTCAAGTATTGTATTTATTCTGTATTGTTGATATCTGAAGTATGTATGTACACTTGTAAATCTGATTATTCCTGACGTATGTAATATTATGTTGCTTCCTTTCATGCCTTGAAAGACACTGTTTATTGTTGAATTGTTTATTATATTCACAAAACTTGTAGTTTTTTGTGTGAGGAACTTTTGAGAATTTTGAAAAGTAGAGTGTTTTTGGCATACCTGAGTTTTCAAAGAAACCTATACATATACCGATAATAAAAATAGTTATTTGTTTCACTAGGCAGAAAAGCACAAGATTTAATGCCGCGGCTGGTGTTTCATAGACGAGGCGCAGCCGAGGCTAGGAAACCAGCCAATAATATAATTTTTTCTCCAAATTTGTTCCAATTTTACGCAAAATCGTATTTTTTATATTTATGTATGTTATTTATGACATTTATTGAATTGTTGTGTTTACTTGTCATTTTAAATTTTAATTTTTGACACCTGACAGGCTCAAAAGGTGTATTTTTTCTGCCTAGGCATAAAAAGTCCACTTTTTCTGACTAGGCAGAAAAAATACACCTTTTGAGCCTGTCAGGTGTCATTAAAAGACCGCTTTTAATGTCATTTGGAGAAAAATAGCATTTTATGTTCCTAATTTACGACAACCGGCTTTATATCGCTTAACCTCAAAATTACTTACTTTAAGACTGTGGCCTATGATGATTGGCCGGTTGAAAAGTCCATAGTCAGACTCTAGACGCTTGTTCGATTAAGGTGTCTTATTTCTACTTGCAAAATCGTAATGCCTTTGAGATAAAATTTTCTCGTTGACTTTGACCCAAGAGATGTATTTGATGATAATATAATAATTTATTTACTGAACAAATCATAAAATGTACGCATAAAATAATAAAAATCAGAACTTTATTTTAACAATATACCTACAGGTATTACCTAGCAACAAATATGGTTCATCGGGTTAAGACCACCGTTATGAGGTCTATGCCAAGGCTTATTACAAAGTTTTTTGCTGATTTATAAACTCTTTTTAGTTGGCAATTTGAAATTGTTTTAAAAATATATCTCATCAAATAATATAATTTTTTTCGTCTTTATTTTTTTCCTGTAGGTCCTGCAAAGACTACTATGAAATTTTATGTATCAGTAAAGATGCCACAGACAGTGAAATTAAAAAAGCTTACAAGAAAATAGCATTACAGCTACATCCGGACAAAAATAGGGCCCCAGGAGCTGATGAGGCTTTTAAGGCAGTAGGTAAGTCAATTTTAAATGTTACCGATTATTTACACATAAGTATACATTCTGAAATTTATAAATATGCAAGAGAAATAATTTTTTTTAACCACCTAATGTTATCTGGGATATTAAAAAAAATTATAGACATAAAGAAAGTAAAAAACGTGATTTTACTGACATTTTTTTTATTAAATAATTGTAAAACTGACCATGGCCTTTTTCACTATTCCCAAATTTAATAGGTTTGGCATTTGAATTGCTAAGTGGGTTCTATAGCAAGTGGTTTTCATTCATAAAATTGTTGCTAGGTCATCGTCATACCATTAATTTAACTTGCTCAAGCGTCAATAATCATGAAAGTGGCAAATTTATGACCTTGCGCATGTAAACAACGACATATTATAGAAATAGGCATGTGCAATATAAAATTCTTATTTAACGAATGAAAAGATAAACAGGTCTGGGCTTTAAAATGCCTTACTAAACGCTTAATGCTGGGGTGCACAGATTTTAAGCTGGTATTTCACGGACCAAGTTCTTGGTCGAAAAATTGTAATAGTTGACCTTAGGTTAGGTTAGGTTAGAGTGGCAGACCTCTGGCATTGTCCAAACAGTCACACGTAGTCCTATGTGGACCGTTCCGCGGAACCTATTTGCATCAGCTTCCCGATGGTTAACGCGATCGTAGAAGAATCTTGACAGCTCATTCAAACCAGCCACTGCTGTTAATAAACTTAGTAAGTCGACCCAGTTGCAGGCTGCTCACTTCCTCCTGATCATTAAAAAATGGTTCGCCTAGTGCATTGAACCTTCTTCTCGCGAGGCCGGGGCATTCACACAAGACATGCCGAATACTTTCCTCCTCTTCTTCATCTCTGCAACTTCTACAGAAGTCGTTAGTTGGTATTTGCATACGTTCAGCGTGTCTACCGAACAAGCAATGTCCGGTGACTACGGCAGTGATGTTTCTTATGTCCCTCCGACTGTGCTGTAATAGCGCTGGGGTTTTCCTGTTATCAAAGTAGGGGCCACAATTGCCTGGAGATGCTACAGGTTGTAAGCCCTGTCCATCTGTTTTGCACAAGTTGTTTAGCTATTCGATCTTTCTCTTCTTTGACTGATCCCAGTGGTCTAGCCACAGTATTCTCTGCTAGTTCGACAGACATGCTTGCGCCCTCCCTGGCGAGCGCATCAGCAGTCTCAATAGTTGACCTTCAATTTATTGTCAAGTGTAAACTGCTAAAATTTGTCACAATTTATTGACAAGAAATTGGAACTTGTTAAGTCAAATTAATTGAATGAAAAATGATGTCATGCATGGTGATAGGTTGATGTTTGATGTCGATTGTCGATCATGAGTTTTGAATAAAATTTTTGGAAATGTCTTATATTCAGCATTCAGTCAAAAATGATGTGCTATAGATATCCTACTTCTCCAACATGAGCACAAATGGTCTTCTTTGATATTAATTTTGTTAAGATGAACTGGAGAGAGACAGTGATCCGATCTTAACCTATTTACTGTAGTAATTTCCCCTCTTATTAAGTTTTTGTATCCCTTAAACCATGGCTGTTTTAAGGGGTCCTCCACGGCGGCACTGTATTCGTTCCCTTGGAATCAAATTAGTTGGTAACATTTTTCATTGATCTTTATTTGAAAAAGATTTGCTTGCGCCGACAAAACTTTAACATAAAAAACTGGTAGTTTATTTAAAGATAATATTTTTTCCCCTTCCACATGTAGGTACAGCCGTATTTATAAAAAAGCCGTACAACATTAAAATGAGGGGTGCACGCGGTTTTTCAAAATATCTATTTTCCATAAAACGGGAAAATTTTATTACTAATTTTCCAATTTTTGTCCGTTCTAGGAAACGCAGTGGCAGTACTGACAGACACAGAAAAACGTAAACAGTACGATCTCTATGGCAACGAAGAGGACAGGCCCAGCAGGAACCACAGCTACAACTACAACAGAGGTTTCGAAACCGAAGTTAATCCAGAAGAGCTGTTTAATATGTTTTTCGGAACAGGATTTGGTGGGTCGAATGTATACGTTCGCAGAGGGGGACGATGGCAGAGACAAACTGCCAGCAGTCAACAAGAGCATAGACACAGTAGAGGAGAGGTAAGATGGTTGCAGAATTAATATAGTGGTACATCCTTTCCTTTAGTTTTAAATCTGTTACTAATTCACTAGTCGTCAACCGACAATGCTTCTCACTGCGCACGACGGGCATGGTTATCGATCGGGGAACAACTACAGCTTGTCACTTGTCAGTGTTTTTGTTTACATGTTAATTATTATGAAACTAGATTTATTTTTAATGAAATAACTATTCTTTTTATTTCTTGAATAATGGAGTACGTTTGAAAAATACTGATGTTCCTAAAGCTTTTAGCAACTGTTTTCCTTTGACAAGCTTCCATTTTTTTGTTGGAGAAGCTGTGATTATTTTGTTAGGCACACTGGTACTATTATCTAACAAATGTATTTTTTTTAGCAACAGCAAGGAGGCATGTCGGCGTTTGTTCAACTACTGCCTATCATAATTGCAATATTGTTATCGATGGCTTCAAGTTTTTTTATTTCGGATCCCGCGTATAGCCTTTCTGTGTCCTCGTAAGTATCACGTTTTTGCACACTATGGGTTCATAGTGTCCCGAGTAGTTTCCCATATTTCACACTTTGATACGGTTTATTAGCAATAATTAAAATTAGCAAGGAACTAACACTCATGTACGTTTTTGAGAAACTAAATATAATACAATCCAAGGTAATTGGATATACCGGGTGTCCACGGAAGGTGGTTCGCCCCTCTAAATTTTTTGTTTTTTAAGATAATGGAATAAAATTTGGGGGATTTATATACAACATAAAACTGCATTTTTTGACAGGTGACTCAACATTATGGAACTTCTGGTTTACCCGGAAATGACATAAACTTTTGATTTTTAAATGAGACACCTGGTATATTTTTTCTTTTTTTGACTCCATATGACATTCTAAATATAACGATCTGTCACTTGTAAGTTTTAATCACCAAGAAATAATTTTTTTTCCAAATTTATTGTTTTATCTAGATGAATACCTTAAAATCACTTATTTCAGTTCTTTAATCTTGGGAAAAATACAATTTTACTATTTTTGGTCCAATGCTATGTGCTGGGTAAAATTTAATCTTTAAAGTTGTATAACTAATTTTTTTTAAACGGCAACATGGTGGCTCGTCGGGTTAAGAAAAAAATATTATTTTATTACGATTATTTTGATAGCACACACTATTAGGTTTTAGAAATGCTGCCATAAAAAAACTTAAACCGGAAGTTCCATAATGTTGAGTCACCTGTCAAAAATGCAGTTTTATGTCGTATACAAATTTCCCAAATTTTATTTCATTATCTTGAAAAACAAAGAAGTTGGAGGGGCGAACCACCTATCGTGGACACCCGGTATACATATTATGTATTTACGTGGCATAAACATTTTTCATGCTATTTTAATTTCTACCAGTGGTGTACCTAGCATTTGGGGACTAAATTAATGGGTAGTTCACAATGTAGGTAAATTAGTATTATTTTAAAAATAACAATATATTTATTAGAAGCACAATTTTGCTGCGAATAAAAACTGATTTAAAACTCATCAAAATTTTTAAACCCAAACAATAATTCTCTTAATATTGACAACTACAACAGGGAACAAAATATAAACTTAATGTTTTTTAATTAGATGCTAAGTTTACTGCCAAGCAATATCCTAAACAGTTCAGTTCTTACATTTTAATACGATCGCTACCGACGGCCACTATAGTGGCCTTACCGAACCTCCGTGGTGAACCGCGGCCGCTATAGTGGCCAAAGATTCACACTCATTCTTATGCATGTAAATTGGATCTGGTCCACGCGCCGTGGTTGTTTATCTTTGTGCGGTCTGTCGTCGGTCCGTTGCCACTATAATGGCCATTGGTACTTGATTTTTAGGTTAGTCATTAAACGCGTCTCAAAATTTAAAAAAATTAAAAGTCTTTTGGACTTCCGTGACGTGATAATAAAAGATCTTATGAAAGCTAAACCGTCAGGAGTATACCAGTAAATTTTCAAGGACACCATTTTCCGGAAGCCATACCTGGGGAAAAATTTAAAGAGGTGTCGTTTTTGCTCCAAAAGTAATATGCGGTATCATTGCCCATCTTGCCCAGACCTACCTGGTTTATGTGTGGATCCGTGCTTCAAGAACTGGCATCTTAGCTCGAACACATAAATTTTGAAAGTTAATAATAAGTAAGGAAATCCTGATATATATTTTTATTTAAAGGCAACTTTTCAAATGGCGCTAAAGTGGCCATTGGTTCATACTAATCCGAGAGCTATAAATGAACCGAGGGCCACTATAGCGGATCAAGGTCAAATGTAGTGACCTTGACTTTCTAAGTCATAATAATGTATGTAGAGAAATCATCAAAATATTCCAGGTATATCCCGAAATAAAGCTCTGGTCCACAGCGGGATCCTGCCATTTCTGGTCGGGTTTGTTATTTGGTGGAAGATCAAATTATGGTCTTATTTAGTCCTATTGTGCATGCATCAATTTTTTTTATACATATTCCGTACTTAACGTGCATTGTGCGTTGGACATTGGACAACCGTCCATTTTCAGTCTCAGGAGCAACTTATTTTTTATGTAGGATTAATTTGATTTTGTAAAAGCTCCAAAAAATTTTCTTTGGCCAAATTTTGTTCCAAGAAATAAGGTCCAATACTCCGATGTCCAAATATGCCCGCCCAAGCATTTATCTTTTGAGGGTATTGATTCAGTCCTTGCTTGTACAAATCTGTGTTTATTTTCTGTACTCCAATATCTACCATTTTGAACATTTGGTTCATTATTGTTTACTGTGGAGATGCATCCGTTGGTAAAACAAACATTACCTATGAATTCTCTATCGTTATTTACCCTTTCCATAACTTCAAAACAAAAGTTTGCTCTTAGTATTTAATTACCTTCACTTAATTCCTGATGTTTTTGATTTTTATACTTGTAATTTGCGCAGTGCTGTGGAGTGATGCTTTCCAGGTTTGCCAAGAAACCTGGTGCTGATTCCATTATTTTCTTCTACATGGAGTAAAAGTTCTACATCTGCATTTTTTTCTTGTGCTTTACCATCTAGTACATCATTATTTTGCTGCAATTGCATTAATTAATTACAGTACCTTAACTCCCAAAATTACGAACAATATTCAGGAATGTTGTTTAGCCTAAAATGGGTCTGTCAGGAAACATCGCCGAGAACTATTTTCCATGTACCACCACTTAATTATTTTTATTTTTTCTTGAATACTGTAAACCATGTTGAACCTAATAAAAAATGAAACGGCATTTAACATTTTCAGAATTATTACTGGTGGTTTCATTGAGGCACATAATATGTATCATAGCTGTATTTAATTTTCAGGGATTATACGTTTTTCCAAATAACGTAATTGGCTTATTAGAAAATAATAAAATTTGATGTGCAAGTCAATTATACAAGGACCTATAAAAAAGTGTAAAACAATTTTGATGTAAGATTAATAGAGGAACCAATATGTGAGGATAGCAAACTTTACATGGGATTTCCCATAGCCAGTCGAATCAATGAATACTTTTTTTATTGTTAAAAAATAATTAAAGTAATTATAATGTGAATGAAAAATACGCTATAAAGCAGAGGGGGACTCCTAGGTCCCCCACTGATTTCTACCATACCCTATTCCGATGCGATAAATCAAGAATAAAACTATTAAGAAACATATCACCATCTCTACCAGGCTTTAAATTCTGTGTGTGCCATTATCTTAGTGCTCTTCTATAAAATAACAGTTAATTCTTCAAATCTCTTTGATCGTATCCTGTTTGGATAAGGCAAAGCTTATCCAATCAGGAGGTAAAAGTGGACTGTATATTTCTAGGGATCGCGGGATTCTTTTGTCTTTGTCCCGAAGATACTTCTGGATGTCCCGGATGCCGCTCTTCTGACTTTTTTTTTAGTTTACAAATACCTATAATAATAATGCGTAAATACGCCCGAAATAAATTAAGCAAAAAACAATAAAGAGAAGTAAGAAAAACTCGACTTGCCTTATTGCATATCAAGGTAAATGGGAACAGGTGAAAACTGGGTTTCTGGTTTTAGGCGATGGGCCGTGACGAACCGCTAAGTACCTTGTTACTTTCACACGATTGATCTTTTGATTCCCCTTTTCCACTCTCGTACTCCATCGTCTGGTACGTAGGTAGACACTTTTTTTCTGTAGTACGACGCGAGCATTTCGATCCAATTTTACTTTTACGAGGGTAATAGGTAAAGTAGGATCATGGAAATAAAGGGAAAATTAATCTAGGTTCATCGAGTTATAATGATTATATATAAAAGTATTAAATGTAATGCAAATGTACGATAAACCCGAGCCTTTAAATGCATATTTATTCGCATTAGAAACATCTTAATCTTAAAAAATTACCAAAGGTAATATTATTTTATATTTATTTATTTATTTATTTATTTTTTATTAAGCTACAAATGGGCTACTGCCCGGTGGTAGTATTATAATTACAAAAATCAGTCTTATCACCTTAGTACCTTAACAAATTTAAAAAAATAGGTACAGCATATAAAACTGAATATACGAAATTAAAAAAATTTTTTTTTAAAGTACTGTAAAGATTCTTAGATATATCTATACTTTCTCTTATCACAATTGCAATATCACAATAAAACATAATAACAACATAATAAATACCATCACAACAAAATAAAATAGAATAGTACCTAACACGCATTAACCTGAAGTTGTCAAATGGCGTAAAGTTCCCTTGGGTAAAGAAGACATTTTTTTTAAACGTGCTTATATTAGGAATGTTGCTATTAAAAGTATCTGCCGATAACGAGTTCCAAATTTTAAGACCATTATTCAAAGGCGAAAAGAGTCCCAATGAAGTTTTAAAGAAAGGCTGATCAAACTTAAAGCGATGGTCATGTCTAGAAATTCTATGTACTTATCAAGTTATGACTAAAGCTAACATAAAAAGAAAGAGGCAGGGACACAACACTCTCTAGGGTCACTTATGAATTTTTTTATTTTTTATTACTTTAGTTAAACCCATGAAATATTATCAATCAGCCTCGTTGATATGTTTTATTTTTATTTTTTGGAAATACTTTCATTACGCCATCTTTTTTAGGAAGTACCCCATTATGAGAAGAACCCATAACCTACAAGTACCATACTACGTCAAGGATAACTTCCATTCTGAGTACCAGGGATCCGTGAAACGACTCGAGCTGTCGGTGGAAGAGGAATACGTATCCAATTTACGACATCAGTGCTACAGGGAAAAAAGCTACAGTAAATGTTTCCATTACATTCTTTTTAATGTTTTGCTTAAGTTGGTCTATTTAGTTAACACTTTGGCGAGCATGTTTGATATTGACGATGAGTTTAATATATTGCCTGGACTGCTGACATATTTTCGGTTCAATTCATTTTGATTCTGTGATATTTTCAGAGAAGTTTTTACAATTTTATTGGTAGCTTCATGAAAATATTTCGAGGTCGACTGGATAAGAATAAAGACAAAAAATGAAGGAAAATTAGTTTTTTGAAAACTAATCTTTGCCACAGAAAACGGCGTTTAGATTCGTAATCTACGCATCAAAATACATCATACCTGCAAGTCGCATCGTTAAGATGCTTCAACTTGTGAAAGTGCTATCATGTAATTTTCTAAATATTCGTACACATATTTCAAAAACTATTAATGTTATGCGGAATCTACATATTTTGAAAAATATGTTTAGAATGTTAAGTAAAATCCAAAAATGAGATAAATATAAAAACGGATTTAATAATGTCCAGAGCAAATATTCTGACAAGGAACGTTACTAGATCTTATAGGGCACTCACTATAAATCACCCTGTATAATAGTTCAGTCTATAGAAAAGTGTCTGTTCTAACAATAAAACAAAATGCTGCGTCATATTTTTAAATCTTATTTTTCAAAATGTTATTTTTTAATTATTTAAATCAACGACTTACTCTGCATCTTCATCAAGGCTAAAACATATTTTTCATACTCTTATTTTCTTTTAGCCCTGATGATGTGCAAAAAGCTTTATGTTTTCCATTTCTGTACATAAATTGTGAACAAAATTTTGAACAAGGAAAGTTGAGATTGTTCGCCAATCCTTTGGTTTTTAAAATCAGTATACAAGGTGTTACAATCGACGCTCACCATTGCGATCTCGTAAGCTGTAAGAGATACAGCAAAGGTTAAATTGGAGTAAAGCTGTGGAAATGAAAAGTGACAAAAAAAATGTAAAACTTGTTATGCATCATTTTTGGAAATAAAGTAACATAAAAAAACAAACGAAAATTTTCGTTCTTTTACGAATATCTTCGAAAGTACTAGAAATTTTCGAAAGGCATGTTAGTCGACTCCAAATCACGCAACTTGCAGCCATTTAACTTTAGGCGCATCTCCTACCATTTACGAAGATAAAAATGGAAGATTTTATTATTGAGGTTGTGCGGGTTTGTCAGAATCAATATCTGATAAAAGCATGTTAGAAAATGAAAAGTGGCAAGGAAATGAAATATTAATTTTTGGCCATCTTTGTAAAAGCTACAAAAAAATAAAAACCAAAACAATAATTTTCGTTTATTTCTTCTTCGGAAGTACTCGGAATTTTCCAAATTTCTCGACCGCTTGTTAGACGTGTATCTCTTACCGTTTACGAAATCCTAATGGTAAGTGTGTCTAATGTGTAACACCCTGTATACAGTGACCTGCATAAAGTTGGCCACATGGAAAAAATATAATATTTTGTCATGGTAATTGGTATTAAATGATATATAGAAAAAGCTAATTTTAAAATACCGTTTAGAATTTAGTTTTATGCTCTTTTACTAAGTTTGATGGAAAAATTCGAGAAATATTTTTTTTTAGATATTAAACAAACGTCGAATATTATTTTCATATTCCCATGAATTTAACGAATTATCTAAAACCATGGTATTAATCTATTAGTTAAAGATTTTTGTGGTTTCTTAAATTTTTTATTTTTTAAAATTTAAAATATAGCTTTTTATCATGTAGTTGAGTATGGTCAGCCCTTGTATTTATCATATTTAGCATTTAACGTTGTTTTTGGAACAGTGTGCTTATAAAGGACCATTTTTTCTTATTATGACCAAGATTTCTATAAATGGTAAATATGGTTGTCAGATACAGGGGCTGACCTTACTCAAACAGGGTACACGGTAAAAAGCCAAATTTTAAATTCAAACAAATAAAAACTTTAAGAAACAACAAAATTCCTCAACTAATAGTTTAATAATATAGTTTTTTAATAAATTCATGGGAATATGAAAGTAAAATTGAACTTATATACTTAGTATCTAAAAGCTTTAATGTTTCTAAAACTGTACAAATTCCACATAAGATCACGACTTGAGTAAAAGATATTAAAGCTTTGAAAATGGTCCAACGTAGAGCCACAACTAGCAATTTGACCTTACAATCTTACCATATCAAGAGAGACTGCAAAGACTAAACCTTCTAACCCTTCCCCAACCATCTAAGAAGGCTTCGAGGCGACCTAATTGAGACCTTTAAAATTATCTTAGGTCATTACTCCTGCCTAGACATTTTCCAACCATCAGAAAACCAACAACTTAGGGGCCACAACAAGAAATTCTCAAAGGAAAGATGCGCCAGGCTTCTGCTCAGGAATTTTTTTAATCTCGAACCGTGTTGTATACAACTAGAACTGTCATCGAGTAAAAGAGCACGAACGTCTTAAAGAAAGCTGGACCAATATTGCATATTATGGCCTCCTTGCGAGAAAATGACTTCCCTATGCGAGGAAAAATAACGTGACCAATTTGTGTGGCGACATTGAATTCCCTAGGTTTTTGGTGGGTTCGCAACAGTGAAACCTCTGAATGTCAATTATATTATGTCATAACTATGGAGAACTATAGGGTAGGAGGCCGATCGACATTGGCAGCATTTTCAAATTCTGTCCCGGTTTTTTGGTTAGTTCGCTATTGGCCGATAGATGGCTCTCGCGTCCGAAGTGGGCTGATGTTGTCTTCTTCTTCTTCGTTTTTAATATGGAAAACTAGATCCTCCATAGTTTTTAACTTTTACTTAAACCCTTTATTTTTCTGTGCTTTCACTTTTGACAATTGACATTTTATTTTTCGAAATAACAAATAATGTTTGAAGGCAAGACAAGACAAATAACGTTGTATTGTAATTAATTTCCATATTTATAATGAATAATGGTACAATTTATAAAAGTAGAGTTTGCTTTGTGTCGGGGTGTAAGACAGGATCTTTTTCAGAGAGAAAACGCAGCCAAATAAGTCTCTTTCTAGCTCCAAAGGTATAGCTAGAATGTTTAATACACTGTATTTTAAAAACCAAGCATCGTTGGAACTTTATACAGGCCGAGTTTACTAATAAGTATAACAAAGTAAGTGTAAATTCATATAAAAGTCCTTATTTGTTCCTTAAAGAACTAATTTAAATAAAAATAGTTATTGCGTCCATAAGAAACCATTATTTGATAGCCCACTTCGAACACGCGCGCCATCTTACAGCGACTCGTAAAGCTGAATTACCGATGCTAATTTGGGACCGAATCCAATGCATTGCGATCGGCCTCCTACCTCAAGTCCTCCATAGTCATAAGTCATAACCAAACATTTTTTAATTATTGTTTTATTATATTAAAACAGTTATTATTTTGTTATTTTTTGTCTCAGCCTTCTTAACTTTGGAAGGGGATTGTGGTTTTGTCATTAAAATTATTTTGCTATTCTCTTAGCATGGTTTAATTTTTGTTCTTAAGTTTCGGTGCACCAGTATGTTTTTAATGATCGTTTGCGAAAATTATAGGTTCTGCAGTTCTACAAGCAGGATAAACATTGGGGTAAAAATTTTGTGTGTATAGTCGGCTTCCACTTAACTAGACGCGTTATGAACTAATCATAGAGAAACTTATATAGTGTTGTCTTGCTCAAACCAAGGTTAAAACGGCATTATAAAGATATCCGTAATATAAACGCGATAAACCGATTGGTTATTTATGAATCTGAGAGAAGCACATCTAATTTTCAGTAATTATCAAAATGTTTCGAAGAACACTACCGTATTATATAATGTCGTGAATAAGCTCCCTAGTTTTGACAAATGTGTCATTCTTAAAAATATTGTGACATAAAATGTCGAGTACAAATCGGTTTGCAGGTTTTCTGTATCCCCAGGCAAACGAAATGGTTCTCAATTTAATAGATTATTTCAAAAATGAAGAAGAAAAGGCTACTGAAACCGGCGAGTTATTTAATCCCAAGTCTATTAAAGAGAAAGTATCGGAAGCACTAAAACTAAGTTTTAGATCAATACAAAGGATTGTTCATGAAAGTAGTAGAAATATACCAATGAAGAAAACGCAACGACGATCAAGGAAAACGAAGATTGGAACTTTACAGGAAGGTAAAACAATGGATCTAAGGAATGTTATATACGACTTATATGCATCACAAGTCGATATAACGCTTTCAGCTCTGAAAGATGCTTTGAAGGAACGAGGTGTTTTGGAAATAGGTCTCAGGTCATTGTCAGCGCTCATTAAAAGCTTAGGATTTCGTTATAGAAAGGACTACAACAGAAGATATTTGTGCGAACTACCAAGAATTGCAAGCGAACGAGTAAAGTTTCTGAAAAAATATGTTGAAAATTATGAATCAAAGTTTAGAAAAGCAGTTTTTTTAGATGAAACTTGGGTATTTTTGAATGGAAGTGGGTCTAAATCATGGCAAGACGACTCAGTGAAATCAGTAAAACGAAAAAAAGGTTGTGGTTCGGGAAAACGTTACATAGTATTACATGCTGGCTCATCTACTGGTTTTATAAAGGAAGCGAGTTTAATTTTTTCATCTAAATTCGCAATAATATATATACATCAGTTTAGTTAAAACAAACGTACACAAAAATATTCAAAATTATATACAATGTAAAAAGCAGACAAATTCTGATGTTCTTATTTTTATTTATTAAACAATCACCCCTATTTACGGACCAACATTTGATTCTCAAGGGTGGTCGCTAGTCAGAGGTTTTACTGTAGGTATATTGTTTATCTAATTGTCCATATTTTTAGTTATTAATTTTTGAAATATAAAACTATTTTGTCAACCGTATGCAACAACACGAACGCGCCCCTGGGAAATTAATTTTGGAACGAGACCCGTCACTGTTATTATGTCAATTTTTATTATGACTGATAGTTTCTAACCTATTAACATTCAATTTTATGGAAAATCAGCTGTCCATATGCCGCCATATTGGTTTTTATATTTTAAAACATTTTTGAACCTCTGATTCAACTGATTTGATTCAGGAGGTCACGTGCGCCTAGTTAAGTGGAAGCCGACTATATATCATTGAACAAGTAGAAAGAGAAAGTTTGGTGTTCCAATAGTATAAATAGAGTAAAAAATCTACATTGATTCTGTTTTATGAATGTAAAGGGCATTAATCATAACAATTGGCATAAGTCGACATATCCTGACTTGGTTTCAGCAAGAAGTCCTTTACATCATTCCGAAGGAGTACTCTTAGTAGAAAAGATGCTCACTAATTTTACCAAACTTAGTTGTCACACGAGTTTTTTCAAGGTCTTTAGTGAGGAATAGAGGAAACAATTCCACCAGGATTTAAAAACCATGAAAGGGAGATAATGACGGCTGAGTACTATCAGTTGGCCTTGTGAATCTTATGCGAGAAAATCCTACAAAAGTTTTCAAGTGATGTTTATTTTTGTTTTATTTATTTGGCGTGTGCCATGCCATACTACATTTTTATAATATGTTTAATCTATAAAATAATGATTTTGTTTATTGTTCCTTTAGCAAATAACTATAGTAAATAGCAACCTGCATCAAATCTGAGAATATTTTATAATTCTGCAGGCCAAAATTACTTAAAAATACCTAAAAAATAGCCGGCCGTATTTTATCATGTATTACCAAATACTAATGCGGAAACTAAGGAAACACCCTGTACATTTCATTTTTAAATCTAATCAAGAACTTTTATAGAAGACATTTTCTCAAAAATGTGAAACAGGAACAGGGGACAGGAATAAGTGAATATTACATCAAGTAAATAAAAGTTTTGTACTTACCAGAGATATTACACTATACAGTTATGATTTAAACAAAAATCAATGGCAACACCTTTTCTCCTTTTCACTAATTTTTAATATTTACTGACACTCAGTGCCGTACTGAGGGCGAGGCGACAAAATAATCTGAAATTTAGCAATTTTCAAATTTCGCGGACTTTTTCCCGCTTAACTTAATATAGAATAATTATTGTATAACATTTTACAAGCGCCCTCTTCCCATTTGAGTGAAAACTATAGAATATCATAACATTGGAATCGTAAAATAAAATCAACTTTTGTATCGTGTACGAAACGATCGCAATCGCAAGCTGAAACTCATCAAAAATTATTTGAGATCAACCATGAGACAAGAAAGATTGACTAACTTGGCAATTATGTCGATTGAATATGGGATTGCTCAGAGTATTGATTTTGATGACATAATTGATGAATTCGCTGCAATGAAATCTCGAAAAATTTTGTTGTGAATCAAGAAAATTGAATATATTTTGTATAATGCAATTCTACTTTTTTTGTGTACAATAATTATCCTTATAGGTATTGTCATTGTAAATTGCAGCAAAATAAACATAAAAGCTTGACTTCAAAATAGTGTTGAAAATGTTCGATTTATTTAAAATTCTGTTGAGGGAATAAGGGGCGAAAAATTTGTAATTCGCCTCGGGCGCCAAAATAGCTGGTTACGGCCCTGCTGACACTTATCTTGATTATGTTACCTTACCAGTATTATTTACCGTATGTTAAATCAAAATTGAATGAACATATTGTAATGCGAATGGTTGCTCTTATTTTCCCTTTATATACTGGTAAAGTCGCGGAAAACATGTCGAAATGATTTAGTTCTTAACTACAAAGAAGACCGGTAAAATAAAGTTTCTTTTGTCCCATTGATCTGCGAGCCGCGTGCCGTCGGCCGACCGCGGCCGTTTGATTGAAAATCTTTAATAAATAAATCCATTTGAAATAATTCACAAAAATATTGTTTTCTTCTTCGACGTTAATTTAAAGTTATCTTTTATAGTTTGATATGTCACTTTATTTTTATTTCGAGAAATTCGTAAAAAGTTTTGCTTGATTAACAGAACTATCTGCGGCCTACGGCCGCCCCTTGCTTTGGCCACCCTGTGTATCTGTCATAAACATTTGCATGTGATACCTACTAGAACAATAGATGCAAGTCTCCTTGGTTCTACCGCTTACTATTACCAAATACTAATTTTTCTCCTAAAATGTTAAAAAATATATTTTTCGAATTTTCGCATCCAACTTTGTAAGCGAACCTAAAATTAAAATCTAAACACCTTTTTTTAATAACTTTTTTTGATATCTCGTCATCTAAGACCAATTTTTATGACTAAATAGATTGTTTACAATTTTCCCGCTAAACGAGTAGTCACGTGCCAAAACTAATTTTTAGGTTATCCATTATGCAGGGCTAATCGGCATAAAAAGGGTTTTTAATACATATATCACTTTATGCCTGTCGCTGTATATTTTTATAAATTCCTAAACTTATAATTGGGCTTCCTAGCTAACCTACATACTGAAAAGTTAAAATTTAACATACATGTTTTAGTTACTTTTTTAACGTCCTGAAAGAATACAGTCATTTATGACCGTTTTGTTAAGTAGTGGAGTTTACACACTTGGTTAAAAAATAACAAATAGAATATCAAGAAATGATAGAAAATTTAGCCAGGTGAAACACACAATCATGCAATTTTCATTAACGGCATGTAACCATCCGTTATTTATTTTTAGGAGATTCGATGATATGGAAAGCGAGAAACTTCGGCGACCAAGAACTCTACAACAACGCTCAAAAAATCAAGATGCCATCCTGCGAAGCATTACAGAATCTACGAAATCACGGTACATTTTAAAACTAAATAGAACACCCTTTTTGTAACCTAAAGTTGTTAAAATATGAGTTAATGTATATTCTGTGCTGTTTATTTATGCGCATATATTTTCTTGATAACTAGAAACAGTTGCATAGTGTGCGCACGCGCAGCTAAATTATTGAAAATCTAGTCAATATTTATGGTTTTTAGAAAGTGCGCATTATATATTGTATATGATGGTCGTAAAAAGTTGTTTGTATGTCTTGAGAATTGAATGGATTATGGAAAAGGTTAGTGCGTAGTCATAGAGAATATGTATAAAATGACGTAAATTCAGAAATACAATTTTTTTTTTGCGGAAATCTGTTAGAAAAAAGAAAAGCACAAAGTCTTTCTCCACAATTTTTTATTATTAGAATAACTAAGCGAATCTAGAATGATTTATAATAATTCAATTCGACATGTTTCGAGTGTAGAAACACTCATCAACAGGAATACAAAGCAAATGGTACAATGCTGATGTTGTTAGCAATAGAGTTTTTCTTTTTTCTATACATTTAACTCCACTTTGAGTATGGACTACTTCAAAATTAAAGGAAATCTGTTAGTTCTGGTATACTTTAAGGGGCTCATTCACTAGGCGAATATCGAACAAGCAGATTGACAATCTAGTCGATTCGATCGAATTTTCGTTGGCGATGTCAATCAAACTGCAAACCATATTTTGGTTGCCGAGCGATTATTTAATTTACCAAAGCGATTTACACAGATTGCCAGACGGTTGTTGTGTGTATGTGACTGCTTGTAGTAAAGGTGCAAGTGTAGGTTCCTCGTCCTGTTTTAATGCTTTTAGAGGTTTTGCTTTTACACGTCTCAAATGGAGAATGCTCATAAGGAAGATGGAAAACAAGAACGCAATTGTACTTCACGAGTTCACGAAAACCATATTTTTTTAATTAGAAGCGATCCCTACACGAGCGCTTTGACTATTTTAAAAATAAAAACCGATTGTGGAAGAAAGATAAATTGGTTGTAGAGTCGCCTAATGAATGGGTAGTTCCTAAGCAACCAAATTCCCAGGAAATTTTTAAGCAATTTGATCGGACGACTTGGTTGCTCGCTAATCGTCCAGTGGTTCCTTTAGACGTTGATGATCTTTTGGGTTTTGGTTTTGGTGAATGAGTCTTCTTCTAGCATACTATTAATATTTTTTCACTCGCATGTTCCGCACCTTGATAACAGTATTCGGTGCCCTTTTTTTTAAAGTTTTTCAGATTCGGTCGATATATTCGTAGAAATCGTTTTAAAGGGCATAATATTTTCTACATGTTTTGCCCCATTTATTTTTTTTCGTTTGACGAGTTTTTTTTTATTAAATAATTTCTTAACTTTGCAGTACATTACATGAAATACAGTACGAAAAGCTAATAGCCACGCCTTCAGCTTCGACTGAATTTTAATTTAAAATATAGTGCTATTTACGCTGTCGAAGGGATATTTATTTACTGTTGGACACAGGTGCCATAAAAATTACGTACTCAAGGCCTGTTTTTATCGGTGCCGTCTGAAAGAATAGTTATATCCGGTTGTAAAATAAATTACATTCCCTAGGAAAGAATAAATATTTATTTAATAATAATATAATATTATAAATCGTGTTTTGGTTTTTGCAAATTTGGTAATAAAATGTTTTTAACAGGGCACATTCGATTCCGTTATCAGAAAAGTACATTACCCCATTTTTTCCTGTCTCACTTTCAACTTTCCCGCCCAATAAATAAAAAAATATTAGTCTTGGTTCGAACCCTTATTAGTTCCAGAGTAACTGCTTGCTTGTGCCTGGAGGAGCGCGACAAATGGTGCGTAGAATTTGAATTTTAACTGGATTCATCAACACCCAGCCTAATCCCTAATCTTAGAATCATGAAATTTCGAGGTTGTTTTCTCTTTATAACGCAGGCATCCATTAAGAAGGGATTTAAAAAAAAAATCGCCCCCCCCCCCCCCCCTAGGAGGGGCAAAATTTCCCAAAGCATCAAAACACTTAATTGCTTATTTTAACAGTGTAAGCATGGTACCAATTTTCAGCAATATAGCTTAAAAAGTTTTATGTGCCCCCCTCAATATAGACTACACCCCTTTTTTCAATCCCTTAGGTGGATTTTGGAAAAATGACGAAACACTTATATTATTATTTTATTAAAAGAACTTTTCGAAAAATTCCTTCTTAGTATAGATGCCTACGATATAGGAAAAAGACATTCTCTAAATTTCATTATCCTAGGATTAGGGGTTGAGACTGGGCGTTAATAAATCCAGTTCACATTCAAATTATCCGCGCCATATGACGCGCTCCTCGCCGTCGTAGACTCCGCCCATACGCGCAATATCATATATTTTTTTCTTTGTATCGTTACACATTTATCGACTCGCCATTACCAAAATATCTTCAACGTCTGATGACTTCGACTTCGTCGTGGGGTAGGTAACCATTTGAACAGACTGAAACAAGTTCATATGAAAAACGTTTACATTAAATTACAGGTACCTGAAAACTATGTCTTATAGTATGATATATCTAAACTAAGTGGAAATACATATAAAACATAATACGCAATAGTCACGAGACCACGAAAATTACTCCTTGCCTTTGGTGCCCTTTGCCAAAGCCGGGTAAAGGGCACGAACCTTCGACTCGGCTCAGAACAGTACGTTCGGTACAATCAAAGCATTTTGGTATACATATAACGTATGACGTATATGACGTCGCACTCACCGCATCGGAACAGTCTGGTGGTATCGGTATTCATGTTCCCAATATTCCGGAAAGGGGATAGAAACTGTCGAAAGGTCCGAAAACTTACGATCATTTTTAGTATTTGTATTGAAATGCAACAAGTATGTGCAATGATATTTCGCCTGACACTATACTCGTCTCACTGCAATAGCCGAAATCGCTTTGAACATAATCTGGGTCACACCGTGCCGAGCGGTTGTTCCGAATCGAATCTCAGGATGGGTTTGTTCGGGTCTCTAACAAATATAAAGGCAAGTATTACGTTTCTTGTAAACATAGAACTACTATAATATAGTTCTATTCAAATTTAAGAGGGCAATGATGTAAACAATTGCCTGCATTGATCACGCAGTCAGCGACGAACCACCTGCGAGTACAAGCCTGTCTAGGCGTATTGTGAGAAATTTAACTGCGACTTGGCAAATGGGAAGTAAGGTGGGAGGCGATCATGCTGTTTACGTCTGGCCTCTTGGAATTGACCCGACTATCATAGTTTATTGAATTAATCCGAGCGTGTGGGTACTCAATTTTTTTTATGTATTTCCGTCTACAATAGATAAAGTAATAGCGATATTAATTCCGGTAATGGTTGGCGCTGGCTTGTCACGGGTAAAAAATGTAATTTCAACCTTAAGTAAGTAGGTATATGGAATTAATCTGTATTTTCCTCTTAGTTGCACACAATTGCGACACAATAATAATATATTTTTTGCTTAATTTAATTGATAGTCAAGTTTTTTTGCTGTTTTCGGTTTGTTTGCGTACAAATTTTTCTTATCGACTCAACACCTGCCTTTATTATACGGAATGTTAGTTATTGTAAGGTTGTTATAATGAACACAACTTTAATAATAAACAACGTAAAATTTAAATTGTATTTCGGAGTTAGGGTCCTGGACGCGGTCGCCATTTATTTTTTGATCAAAATTTTGTTGCTTTTCTGTTTTATCCAAAAAGCGGCAAAACTCCGACATTTAAGGTTTAATTACCTACTGTCTTAAATTTAAATAAATTGATTTTCAAGTAACAAAAACCAAAAATGATGGAATAAGCTTTTTTCTGCTTTTATTAACTAATAAAACTAAACTTGGAGTAAGTAATTGCCCAAAAAACCGATATCTGACTGATATTTAAATTAAAGAAAAAGTAACGAAATATTTTATGAAAAGGAAATGGCGAATGCGCTACTATAATGTAGCCCTAACCCTTAGAAGTATGAAACGTTATATTTAGAACATTGAAACATAGTTAAATTGCGATTAACGACGTAGCAAAGTTTTTGTTTTAAAGAAATAGGTTTTCTTTCTTTTACTGATCGATATCGTTTAAAACTTTTATTTTCTCTATCCGTATGCAATTATAAATAAAACCATATTATATTATATTGCTTACAGAAAAATATAAAAAATAAATATACAGGGTCCTGCAATAGTGCGTCAGGCCTCCATAGCTCCTATACGAATGGGGTTAGGAATTTTATTAATATGCCGACTTAAACCGCATAGTACGGGGTACTTTCGGAAAATATTTTCTCATATACAGGGTGGCCCAAAAAAGTGTGGTCACATAAAGTTGTGATTTTTTAAATGGAATACCCTGTATATTATTAAATTTCCACACTCTACATAAAATTACAATAATTTTTTTATAAATGCATTAATGGTGTATATTTAATAGTTTCCGTGATATCGATATTTGAAAAATGACGTTTTTGAACTTTGACAGCTTTTAGCTTTCTAACTGTACGTCTTAGAGCAAAACGGCTTACATGTTCCTATCTTCGATTTTTATTATCTTTCCAATAGTGTCAACTTCCGGTCAAACCGGATGTAACTCGAAAGCAGGAAATATAGTACTTCCGGTTTGACCGGAAGTTAATTTTTTTGGAAAGATAACAAAAATCGAAGATATGAACATGTAAGCCGTTTTGCTCTAAGACGTACAGTTAGAAAGCTGGAAGCTGTCAAAGTTCAAAAACCTCATTTTTCAAATATCGATATCTCGAAAACTATTAAATATAGACCAGTAATGCATTTATAAAAAAATTATTATAATTTTATGTAGAGTGTGAAAATTTAATAATATACAGGGTATTCCATTTAAAAAATCACAACTTTATGTGACCACACTTTTTTGGGCCACCCTGTATATGAGAAAATATTTTCCGGAAGTACCCCGTACTATGCGGTTTAAGTCGGCATATTAATAAAATTCGTAACCCCATTCGTATAGGAGCTATGGAAGCCTGATGCACTATTGCAGGACCCTGTATATGTTTTTGTTTCTACCTACTACTTATAAGGAATAAATAGGTGATTGACAATTTTTGTTGTTTGTAAATTATTTGTTAAAATACAAAATAGAAAATAAATTTTACCAGTACCTACCAAACGTTGTTTTTATAAATGATAGTTTTTTTAATATCATCTCTCTCACTGTCTGCATACCTTTTTTAAATAATTGTTACCTAATGAAAAATCAAACCCAATACAAACAGAAATTCCTTTAGTATTTGTAAAATGCACTTGTGTTGTCTTCGTTCCTCCATGTACAGGATCGTACATGGACATCGACATTGACACAAGAATTCTGGTGACACTGAGTTATCAGTTTGAAAGAAAATATTTTATAATAGACCAACAGATTAAATTATATTTTGTTGTACTACTTCGTACATGGACATCGACATTGACACAAGAATTCTGGTGACACTGAGTTATCAGTTTGAAAGAAAATATTTTATAATAGACCAGCAGATTAAATTATATTTTGTTGTACTACTTTTTTTTTATCGCAATGGTACATGTCTGTGTTTATGGTTTTTATGTGTCCTCAGTTTTAATTAGTGACTAGGGATATGTGTCTTGCTCCGTACATAACTGCACTTATTGGGAAGGTAAGGGTTCCCCAATTTTCGTATAAAGGATGTTTTAAATTAAGTGCGCACTATTGCTATAACTTATTATTAGGGCAAATACAAAGTCGTTTAAATTACCAAACTGGTAGCCTGATTAAGATGGGACAAACAGACACTCAATTGAATGATCAGTTCAAAAATAAATGAGCAAAATGTAATATTTTTAAATGTAACTCCCTGCATATTTTGTACTCTAACGTTTTCTAATCACCTAAGAAAATATATTTTGTGTCGAGGAAAAATAGTTTCCGAGCAATGGAACATTATAGTCAAATTTATCCTGAACGTGATCAACCAGACCGAAGGTATTTTATGAAATTGTACAGAAAATTTAGGAGTAATGAAAGAGTCTTTGTGAAAACTAGAAGTAAAAACAATTTATTATAATATGAAGAAGTAGAAGTAAACGTGTTAGCATATTTTGAACCCTACAAAAATATTTTAACCAGAGTTTAAGCAAAGGAGAGAGGTTTAAATTTATGTACGATTTGGAGAATTAAAAAACAAATAACCATCAGTACCCGGTGACACCGAAAGGAAACTGATCTTTTGTCAATTGGTGGTTAGATATGTGTAGGCAAAATTCGAACTTTCTAAGGTACATTCTGTGGAGGGATGAAGCTAATTTTTCAAATAGAGGAATGTTTAACACGTTCGCTGCCACCATAAATTCGGTATTCACATCGGTGAAGCCAAATTATATTTTGTATTAAACTGCGTGGAAGGGGAAACGCATCAGTGACGTTCACGGCACACACGATGATGATGCGATCAACGCCACCTATGCGTTGCTGGCAGCGAACGTGTTAACCGTAAAAACATGCACTATTGGTCTAAGGAAAATTTATTTCTCGTTCATTCCAGAAATCCTCAGGTTCGATTTAGTGTGGTGTAGTGTGGTTTCATAGAGGCAGCCCTAAAATTGGATGGATAACAACGAATGGTCCAATTCGAAAGCCCCCAAGATCTCCTGACCTAACCCCTTTAGACTTTTACTTTTGTGGTGATGTCAAGGACGAGGTCTATAAAAGGAGATATGCGAACCTGACCGAACTTCAAGATAACATTATAGGCATTGTAAGATCTATCGATGGCAGAAACAGTTCTAAAAGCTACAAACCGTGTAACAAAGAATGCCTGAAAATGCATTGAATAAAACAGTGATGTTTTTGCACATTTAATGTAGGTTGTTTCAATATTTCTATTGCTTAAATAACATTTTAAAAAATAGTAGACTTGCATCTTATTTCGCAGCCGTTCACAGCAAACTAGTCGAACAGAAAATTTCGCCGATAATTTGGTTATTTTCTATATTAAGCCAATATTGCAGATGACATTATGTATTCTGTATAGGTGATTTGGAAACATTAGAGGTCCAAATGTACAGAGCGTTCCATTGGAAAAATTACATTTTGCTCATTTATTTTTGAACGCATCATTCAATTGAGTTTCTGTTTGTCCCATCTTAATTAGCGGACAAAACGTTATACTAGTTTGCTAATTCAACCGACTCTATATTTGCCATAATTAAAAAGGTAGCAATGCATTTTACTTTATATGAATAAGTCTTTCTCATGCACGGATTTATATATTTTAGTCTTGAAGAAGGCAATACATTTTATCGAAACGTCGGCGTAGCAAAACTAGGCCTTCTATTTATCCCAAAAAACCGCAAAACCTGTAACATATAGTCATTGATATTACAATCAAAGTTGTCAGTTGCCTGGTTAAATAATTATTTATTATGATACCATCTGATTTATCGATGATAATACCTAGGTACTTATGTTATTTTTCTTGTAACACAATGCTAGATTTTCAAAATGGCCATACCTAAATAATTCCAATACGATTAAAAATAAGGATAGTGACATATATTATTATACTTTGAGGACATTTGTTTCTCTACACGTTAGTACAGTAAACACAGGGTGTTCTATTTGCCATAATTGACTTATTCCCAATAAGTATATATTATGGCCGATTGACACAATTAAAAAACCCTTGTTTTTACTCTGTTTGTTTATATATACAGTGTGTGTATAAAGTCTGGAAACGGCTTAATAACATCACAATTTACTGGCGGATTTAAACCAAATTTGGTACAGTTGTGTAAGCGGATCTAACGCACCGAATGACGATATTGGCGTTGTTGCCAGCTTTTTAGTTTGTCTGGAATTCGAACGAATTTTATATTTTTAAATATAACACCCAGTATATTTTTACATTTTTAAATTCCACATAAAATTATAATTATTTTTTATTAAATGCATTATTAGTCTATACTTCATAGTTTCCGAGATATTGACTCTCGAAAAGTGACATTTTTGAACTTTGACAGCTTATAACTTTCTAACAGTACGTCTTAGAGCAAAACGGTTTACATGTCCCTGTCTTCAATTTTTATTATCTTCCCAAAAAAATCAACTTCCGGTTAAACCGGATGTAACTCGAAAGCAGGAAATATAGTTGTTCCGGTTTAACTGGAAGTTGATTTTTTTGGGAAGATAATAAAAATTGAAGGTAGGGACATGTAAGCCGTTTTGCTCTAAGACGTACTGTTAGAAAGTTATAAGCTGTCAAAGTTCAAAAATGTCACTTTTCGAGAGTCAATATCTCGGAAACTATGAAGTATAGACTAATAATGCATTTAATAAAAAATAATTATAATTTTATGTGGAATTTAAAAATGTAAAAATATACTGGGTGTTATATTTAAAAATATAAAATTCGTTCGAATTCCAGACAAACTAAAAAGCTGGCAACAACGCCAATATCGTCATTCGGTGCGTTAGATCCTCTTACACAACTGTACCAAATTTGGTTTAAATCGGCCAGTAAATTGTGATGTTATTAAGCCGTTTCCAGACTTTATACACACACTGTATATATGTTACGGGTAAAGTTAGATAAGCGAGTAAACCTAGGTTTACCCGGGTAAACTGCGCAAAAAAAAATGCTCTGGGTAATAACGAACAAACCGGTTGCCTGAGTTTACCCGGGAAAACCTAGGTTTACTCGCTTATCTAACTTTACCCGTAACATATATAAAAAAATCAATCTCAAAAAGGTTAGTGATAGGTATAGGTTATTATTGTCCAAGATTTCTTAAAAAGGTATACAAAAATGTTAAAATATACAGGGTATTTTATTTGAAATACCAAAGTTAGCCATAACTTTCGGTATACGTAGAAATGACATAAATGATAATTCATATTTCTTTCAAAGTTTAAAGTTACTTATGCCTGTAACCTTATTTTAAAAAAGATTACTACTTCACTCGTTTCCAAGATCTTTCAAGAGGATAATCAAAGTATAATACAATAACGTACATTTTTATTGGGAATGTAAAATTTAAACCTGCCTGTAGTTTGCAACTATTACCTTTGCATCTTTTACTTTACAATTAAATTAAAATTCCTTTTTGTTTGGGCTTGTCGTATTTTGGAAAGTAAAAGTGGAAATTGGCAAATTTTAGTGAAATGACCATAAAGATCACGAAGGTATTTGCGGATATTATAAATTTGTCAAAACTATTTTATTACATTTTTATTTGCTGTACAAAATCTATAAAAGTAGATTTTATTAAACGTTAATACATTAATGGTATATATACCACTTAAACAGGTACTTATTTTACTTACAAAATAACAAGTCTTAAACAATACAAAATAATATACAATTATAATAATTACATCAACTTTAGATATGTAACTTTATTCTTGATTGTTATCACCAGTTTTTTCTTTTTGTTCGCTTTCTTGTGTATTCGATGCTCTTTGCGCCTGAGAACTAGATCCTTCACCATAAACTTCGTGAAGATCATCTAGCTTATTCGAAATCATAACGCTTTTCTGTGTTGTATTGGTTACTTTTTGCACCAATTGTTCGCATTGACCTTCTAGCCTCTTAAGTCTTTCTTCTTTAGCCACTAACAACTCTTCTAGACTCTTTTGTTTAGGTGGAACGGAATTACATGTATTTGATGCTGATTCTCCTACTATTGGTTCTAATGAACCTGATGATTTTTTGTTGCATTCTAGTTCACCTTCGATTGCTATTTTCTTTTCTTTTAAAGATGATACTGATGATTCTTCCATAGGACTTTGAAGAATTGCGGCAATAGCCTCATCAATTACTGAAGAAACAAGGCTAGAAGATTCTTCTTTTACCGTTGAGGTAGATGATTCTGGTAAGGACGTTCTTAATTCTATTTGTACTGAAGAATGTGCTTGGAGCTTTGATTTAATGCTGGTGTTTGTGACTTCAATCGATCGCTCTGCCCTTGAGACTCTATCTTGAACGGTGCTGGTGTTTTCTACGTAAGATGGAACTGGAGTGATTTCTTCTTCACCAATTTCTGTAGGGTTTTCTAGTTGTTGGATTCTAGGATTACAGGAATCTTCCAAGATACCTTCCCGTTGTTCTTCATTTTGTGCATCTTCATGATCTTGGTTTTGTTTCGGCGCACATTCAAATACATCAGTCTCATACCCTGGCTCATCATCGCTCGATCTTTCGTCACTGTAACCACTAGTGCTACATTCGTCGCTAGCTATAGTGTTTCTCCTGGAAGCAAACTCTCCCCTAAGTTGCTTCCATTGCTTTTCTGTTTTGGAGTTTTTTTCCCTGGCCTCTTGCCATTTTTCTCTGGAATATTCAAGTTCTTCTTTTAATGTGGTAAGAAGTTTTCGTTTTTGAGCCAATTCGTACCGTAAAATTTTTTCCTGAGTGTGAAGTAGTTGATGTTGTTTTTGAAGTTTGCCCACCTGAAAGATACAAAAATCTTAGTGAAACACGTTTTTTTAAATCGTGAAATTGAAAGAAAAAAAAAGATTCACACGGTGTCTTGTAAGGAGTGTACCAACACCTTAAAGGTTTGCGAATTTGTCCAAAATTATAGGCCATCAAGGATGCCTTCATGTAGCTAGACATCTAGCAAAATACATATTAGGTGGAGATTTCCATGCCAAGCATTAAATAAGTACCTAATGGGGTATTTCCACACCCTACTGTTACGTTTAAACAGCAATATTAATGTTATTGGGTCCTTGTTATATACAACACAAATTATACGCTTATATATTCATGTACCTACACCCCTGAAGGCCTACTAAAGACTTATTTTGCCTGGCGTCTATATAATATTTTTTTGTGTACAACACCCATCATGTACTTTGGCGATTACCTGTGCAGATTGTTGAAGATTTATTGCCATAGCCCATAGCGGTATATAAATTATAAACTTAGGTACCTACATAAAATATATAGTATAACTATAAGAGCACTGTACCCCGCTCCCGGTCGCATATACAGTAACAGCACGCGGGCTAGAAAATCCGAGTTTCCGAAGTCCTGGCTAGTAACGGCACTCGCGTTAGCAGCAGTTACAGTAATAGCACGCGAGGTATAAAAAGGTATATCGGCAATCGGTTTGTTCGTTGTTAGCAGCGCATTTTTTAAAAAATCCAATTCATTTCATTAATATTTCATAAAATCTTAATTAAATTTTAAAAAAATGCTCTGCTAACAACGAACAAACCGATTGCCGATATGCCTTTTTATACCTCGCGTGCTATTACTGTAACTGCTGCTAGCGCGAGTGTCATTACTAGCCACCACTTGAGGAAGTCAGATTTTCTAGCCCGCGTGCTGTTACGCATTCTGCTGTGTAGCACACGTGCCATTACTCTGATTATGATTTCGGCGATCCGAGCTGAAACGAAGTTTCTAGCCCGCGTGCTGTTACTGTATATGCCTCCCGGTCGATGGCGTCTACATTTAAAATTAAACGTAGGTACTGCCGCAAGTTGCCTAGGCTGTAACGTCTACTTACCACATGCCACGTCTTGCTTAACTCAGATGTAACCATTCCAAGTCTTTTTTCCTGATCTTGTAGCCGGTTTTCTAAATGGGTGTTGAGCTGTTTGAGATGTCCAGTTTCTTTTTCCAAAGATTTCTTTTCCAAGATCAGATCTTTAAGTCTAATGAACGTTTGACTAACACTTAAGACTAAACTTGGACCTACAACAAAACAAACTAAATTGCAGATACATCCAGTAAGATTTAGTTATAATAATACTAATACTAATAATAAATCGTCTTTATTAGTATGAATACAAAGAAGGCGAAGTTTAGCTCTGGCACTTAACCTAATTTGCACGAGGTTGTGTAATATGCAAATTAATGTGTAACTAATTTTACTTTAAATTAACCAAATAAATATAGCTTTCAAATCCATAATATGATGATATAATAATGATAAGTCTCTCAGAAAACTAAAGTTATTTACCTACTCTTATTATAAAAAATATGCTTGTCTATTGAGATGAAGTGTTTCTTATATAACATTTAATTTTATGATTAAAATTAGCTTGAGATAGATCTGCAAGATTAACAACAATAGTATTAAAACATTTAGGAGCACGATAGGAAAAAGATTTTTGAAAAATGCGGAGCTTGACTCGGGATGTGCATGTAATGTCGTGTTCTAATTTGCGCATATGGAAGGAGCTGCGATGGGTTAGCCTATTAGATAAATTTGTGTGCATTTTTGGTTTTAATAATGTTATAAACTAAGCAACAACAATGAACCCGTCTTCTTTGTTCCATAGTGAGCCAATTTAACTCAGATACTTTGGCAGATATATCGTACTTACGAAGGCCGAAGATAAAACGCGCTTAATCATTTTGAATTTTCTAATCTAAATTTACGTGTCATCTGCATAAGCTTGGATTCGGCAATCTTGGACGGAGTTAAATAATTTATTCGTATATAGTCTAAATAGTAAAGGCCCCAGGATTGATCCCTGCGGGACGCCAGAGGACGCATCCTGGGGAGAAGAGACAAGATTGCCAATATGAACTCGTTGTTTCCTGCCGGTGAGATACGATTTTATCAAATTAACAGCAGAATTAGAGAAACTGTAATACTTCAATTTAGTCAAAAGCCTTGGAAAAGCCCAAGGCTACTAAAGCTGTCGGTTTCTTCTTGTCAATGCAATTATATAATTACGAGCCCGAGAACAGTGGACGTGCTATAACCTGATTTAAAACCTGCCTGGAAATCGGATAGTAGGTACGTTAAATTCAGTTAAACTACTAATCATTTGCAGATATACAGTCCTTTCTAAAATGTCTGATAGTTTGATATTACAGGCAGGATACTTAAGTATATGACGTAGATAGGAAAATTCTTTAGGATTGGAAACCTTAGGCAACTCACATAAGTTATTACGCAAGAAGTAAAAATTACTTCCCGAGTAATGGATTACACAGATTCACCAAGCATTTAGCCCAACATAAATTAGTCATAAGTATATATATAAGCTATTTTGTAAATGCAACATAACAGAACAATTATCAAATTATTACTGCCACTGTCTGTCAAGTCTCATTGGGTTATTTTATATACCTTTCGGAGTTTGTACTGTTTTGTAACATGGATCCTCGTCTGTAGATTCTTCATTTGACAGAGTATTGGTAGGAGCTTTCTGGTGACCCAAAAGCTCAATCAACACCCGCCATACTTTGGGTAAAAGTTCAACTATTTCTTCAGCACTATTGATTTCGAGATTGATTTGGTCCGTTGCAGTTGAAGTTTGAGATTCTGTAAATTAAATAAAACTTATAGGTATTAAATAAATTCAAACGTTTTTGTATTCTGTGACACACGTAGAAGGGTGTGATTGCATGAGAACTTCAGGCTCCCAGTCCTTGACAACAGAACTTTAGTGCTGGAGGAAAAAGCAAAGTATCTAGATTGATACTCGACTCCAAGCTTAACTGGGGCATGAACATCTATACTAACCTACGGGGCCCTGGTCTAGTGGACTGCTTTGGAAAAAGCAGTACATATGAAGAAACTATAACGAAGGTACAACGGGCAGCTTGTTTACCGACGGCGGTATTGGAAATTGCATCTGCTACCCGTGGATATTTATGAAAAAACTGTGGCTGCAAAAAGTGCTCTGCGACTGAAAGAGTCGAAATGCTGGACCGGTACAACTACGGACACAGCAGCATACTAAATATATATCTAGGCCAAAATTTGCGAGAGCCGAACGATTACACTGTTTCGCTGCCAGACTTTGGAAGGTACCTTTCTATGTTCATTCCGGGCAGGGAAGAGTGGAAAGGCAATTAAGTAACAACGGAGACGGATCACTCGATCTTCACAGACGGTTCAAAAATGAACGTCGGGGTGGGAGCTGGTATCTTCTCCGAGATCATGCAAATACATCGATCGTATAGACCACCTGACTACTGCAGCTTTTTTCAAGCAGAAATTTTGGCAATAGATAAAGCAGTCAATATCCTGAAGGATCATCCTGGTCTGAAAGGAGCTGCATCTATAGCTATCTATATAGATAGTCAAGCATAATGGCAATTTGTTCCAGCAGTATTAAATCAAAATTAGTAAGGCGCTGTCGTAACAATCTCTGCACACTTGATGCTCGAATATCTAGCTAACGACTTCTGCAGAAGTTGCAGAGATGAAGAAGAGGAGGAAAGTATTCAGCATTTCTTGTGTGAATGCCTTGCGAGAAGAAGGTTCAATGCCGTTGACGAACCATTCTTTAATGATCTGGAGGAAGTGAGCAGCATACAACTGGGTCGACTCACGAAGTTTATTAACAGCAGTGGCTGTTTTGAATGAGCTGCCAAGATTCTCCTATGGTCTACGTCGCGTTAACCATCAGGAAGCTGATGCAGATAGGTTCCGCGGAACATATGTGGTACCACAACGGTCCTAATAGGACTACGTGAGACTGTTTGGACAGTGCCAGAGGTCTCTCTAACCTAACCTAACCAACCATATAGGGGGAATCGCACTTTAGCGGTTGAGTGGGTAAGTCACTTGCTTTATTTAAAAAATGTCCTGGAAAATATAATTCATAAACAGGATTATGATACTTTTTGGTAAGCTAATACTTAATTATAAATTAAATTATATTAAACGTCTTGTTGGTCATACCTGATTCTTCTATAATTGTTTCTAACTTTCCTTCATCTACATTTTCAATTTGTTTCAATTTCTTATTTTCTTCTTCAGTACTGACTTGATTTACTAAATCTAGCAATACTTTTGGTAAGGCAAATGATGTTTCCGAAGATATCTCATTACTAACAATATTTTGGAGCAGGTCGTGGTGATCTTCCAAATGTTTTGTGAGTTTGTCCAAATCAATTTCCTTAAGAGAAAAAAATCAATTTTAAGTAACTGAGTTTTTTGATGATCAACTAAAATTATTGTGAACGTATTACAACGAATTGAATCGATAATTTAAAAAAATGGTGGCAAACACATTTTTTGTGGGCAGGGGCACCACAGGAAGGGAGGGTGTTTTTTAGTTGTGATTTGTTCCGTTAAATTGTATTTAGAATAGGAACCTCTATAACTTGGAATTGCTTGTTTTAAAGGTTCATAATAAAAGTGTTTCAATACTAAAATTCTCGCACTTTTAAAAAAAACTCTTGTCTCGTCTCGCAAATCGAGGCTAGATTTTTCCAAATCTCGCAAGATAATTTCTTGATAAAATCAAAAAAACCATTATTATTACAAATTGCGCTCTCTAGCAAATTATTAGAAACTATCGTGTACCATTGGATACGACACTTGAAGGTACTTACCTTTCTCTCAAAAACAAACTTAAATTTAGTAAAATCGGATAAGTCGTTTAGAAGTTACAGCGATTTTAATGTTTACACTTTCAATAGCTTCCCCCGCTCTTATCAAGGTCGGTACGCCAATGAGCCTTAAACCAAAATGATGCAGAATTGTCTAAGTTTTCTAATGATGTAATCAGAGTTATACCTTAATGTGGAAATTTTCGGAGAAATTTAGAATTTAAAAAAATAATTTTCAATTATGCCCCTTTCGGCTAAATGAGGAACTTGAAAATAATGTCCAGAATTTTCTCATGACCGCTTTAATCATACCTTTTTTCCCAAGTTTCTATGATATGGCCGGTGGCCACCTTTAATGAAACACCCTGTACGGCGTTATAATAAAGAAACGCATCATCCTTTTATATACGAGTAGAATACAGCCTACCGAATGAAGAATCGCTCGGGTTTGTTAAATTAATTTTTTTTGGAAATGCGTTTTTTCGCGAGAGTCTTACAATTTCTCGGTCTCGCAATATGTTATATATATATTTTACCCAATGAACGCCAACTATTGGCAATACTAATTGTGGATACGTCTTACATAATAATAATAATAATTATTATTATTATATAGGTACGGGTTTTACTGTTACCGTAAACATTTCGATAATATATTATGTAACACTGGTCAAAATTTAAAAATAAACAAAATTCCACGATTTTTCAGATCAATAACGACATAAATAGCTAATTTTTTATTAGGTCGATGATAACGATAAGTAGATAATTCTCACGGGTACACTACGCACGTGCCACTGATTGATAATAAACCGTTTAGGCTTTTGCGATCTATTCGGAGGTGGAAAAAGGCCAAGATCACCTACTGGTTAAACAGCACATGAAATAGAAAAAGAGCGAATTTTAGACTGAATTAGGGGAGACCGGAGCTTGTTGCCGCAGGGGTAAGTCGCTTCATTAGCTTTTTTTCTTTAATGGTACACGCGGCAACGCTGAGACATCAGTCCGTCTAAGCCCAGAAACCGGCCGCAACTTTTTAGAGAAGAGAACTTCAGTCTTGTTATCGCAGTGGTATAGAGTGCACCCAGAAAAGGAAATATATAGTAAGCGCAAGTAAATTTTTGCCTTCATATTTATTTTGTCTCTCTCTTGAAATATTACTGATATGAAAACATAAACTACCTCATTTTCATTGCTGAACTTTCTGCTTAACAATGCGATATTTAGAACTATGCATTTATTTACATTTTAAGGTAATAAAACACAAATTTTGTCAAATGTACCTTTGGGGTTAAACGCCGCATTATTCCCGGGTAAAATTGCCGCATGCGGCAATGTGCCCCGGTTGCATGGCAGCCTACTTCGTGTCGAGTTTTCGCCTAAATATAGGTATATTTTTTTTAAACCATTAATTTGTAGAATTATGAGAAATTATAAAAGAAAGACACAGCGAGGCCCCACCCCACCACATATTATGTTAAGAGCAGCCAGACTGCTAAAATTAGAGAATAGATCGATTAGGGGTGCAGCAAAAGACTTTGATATTTCGGAGAGAACTCTGAGACGATTTTAATTAAAAGAGCCAAGATAAGACCTAAATGGGCCTACCGAGGCGCGAGGCGTTGGATATTCGAAACCACGACAGGTAAAAGGTGTTATTTTATTTCTTTTTTCGGTTTTTTAATAAGGCTTGAACATTTTTAGGCCCTCAGAGAAGAGCAGAATAAAAAGTCCCATCAAGAAAAAAAAGTTTAAGGATAATGAAGATATAAGAAAGAACCCTTTACCAAAGAGAAGAAGTAAGCCTACACGAAGGAAATAAGTTAATAGTTCTAGTAGCGAAGACGAAAACGAAAACTGTCTGTGTCTTTATTGTTTTGACACATTTAAAAATAGTAAGCCTGGAGAAGACTGGATAAAACGTGTCTCCTGCAAGAAGTGGGCACATTCTGAATGTGCTGGGGAAGGTAAATCTGTTTTCCTATGCATTCACTGTCTGAGCGACTGACAATCATTGTCCTGTTACTTCTTAGTGATTTAATATAAATATCTGTATTTTCAATAAACAAATATACCCAAGATTGCTTTATTCTTAATAAAAAAAAATAATTTGTAGTATGCGGCAACATGCCCCGTCCGTGTGGCAATTTGCCCCAAAGCGGGATACGTTGCCGCAACTTGCATCGCATTAAAAAAATAATAAGTTTTTGATAGGTTAGGTCGCTTAAAAAAATAAAGCTTGCAAGAATGCACGTAAGCCATAGATGCATTCATTGGACCTGGTTGGTTACATTCGTTTAGAGCAAGCATGTCAAAGCATACAGATTAAAAATTTAAAAGTGCTGCGATTAGCCCCGGTCTCCCCTACGTAGAACGGGAAGAACCCGGAAGAACCTACCGGACCGGACCGCGCGGCCAATAGCGTTGCGAGAATTGGCAATCACGAGGTTAGCTGGCGGTTCGGCTTGCGGAGAGCACGCGCCGGTCAGTGTTTACATCGGGCGTATTTCAAACGTGAATATAGTTTAGTAAGCGTCTGTTTTCGAAAGCACAATTCAGTAAAACAATCGAATGGCTTTAGAGCTTGAGCTCTTTGGCGTTGGTAAAAAAGCTAGGGGATTATTAATCTAGGAATATTTAGCACGGTATTAGCGAGACGTTAATTGGATAGAGAGTTGATAAATCGATGGTATAGAGTTAATAAATTTATATAATATTGTATTTTTGATGATTGGTGGTTTCCCTAGGGGCAAGTGGCAAGTGGCCCTTAAATGGGAGTCGCCACATGTTTCAATATTACCACCAGAGACAACTGGAAACCATAATAAATATTATACCTAATTCGCGGCTCGATTATCGTTTATCAAATGGTTCTTTGTAATAAAAATTTCGACAAAAACTATAGACGTTATAAAAAAAGTCATTTTTTTCTTTTGACCTTTTTTCTATTGTTTTTCGTCAACGTATCCCGATTTTTCCCTGGCCACCTTGCAATATCGGTAAAAAAGATAGCTTTTTTTCGGGTGATACTCACGGGATTTTTTTTTTAAGTTCCTATATATATAATCAATATCTTAAGATTTTGCGAGATTTCTCGCTCTCGCATATTTTTGTCTCATCTCCTGAGATTCTCGCAGAAAAATCTGTCGTCTCGTCTGGCGGGAACGAGACGAGACGAGAATAAGCGAGACGAAAGTGAAACACAAGTTCATAATATTATGTTAGTTTCATAAAAACAACGTTTATATCATTGTCCTCGTGAATGATGCTATTTACCTTCGAACTATTAAATCCAAGTAAAATTTCCGAAAACAGCTGATTGATAGCGGTAAGTTCTGCTTGGTACTGCCTAGATTCTGCCTTGGACAGACCAAGATTTGACTCTAACGACTTTATCTCATCGTATTTTTGCGAATTGAGTTCCTCAAGTTCGCTGATACGTTCTTCTGCTTCCCTAAAAGAAAAATAAGTGATTTTACCAAATATTGCTATAGACTTTTTAATAAATAAAAAAAAAAACAATGACTTTTTTAAACAGAGAATTAAAATTGGACACACAAATATATTTATTATTATACTACAGGGTGGCGCACCGAAAACTTTCCACCAAGGCTTATTTTCTTGTTAATAAATAAATCAAAATTCGCTCGAACAAGGGACCCTTAGTTCTCAGGGGGACATATTTTTTTTTGCTATTTTTACCCCCCCCCCCCCTGCTGGAATCCCTACGGAGTGGCGTCCACCCTTAAAATCTTAAATAGAAAGGGGGGGTCGAGTTATAGCCTATTTTAAAGGAAATTGAATTGCCTTCCAAAAGCGACCTTGCTCGTTTAAATCGAGTGAATAGTTCCTGAGAAATAGGGCTAAAAAGGAAAGAAAATTTAAAAGTAATAAAATTTATTACCGCTTGTATCAATCAAGTAAATGTTGAAGATGTCCACCTCCAACCTCCATTCAATTGTAAAGGCACTGTTCAAAATGTTCGCGAACATTATGGAGCATATGGGGTGGCTTTCACCCTTAAAATTTTAAATGAAAAGGAAGGTCGAGCGATAGCTTATTTTAAAAGAAATTAAATTATCTCCAAATTAGCATAATAATTTACTACTTGCTCGCTTAATTCTTAAAAAGTTTGAATAATATTTTCACTGATCCTTCATCGATCTCAACATCCCGAAAAATTAAATGTGAGGGCTGGAATTTTTGGGGACCGTATTATTTGGCCGTACTTTATACCTGGATATTTAACAGGTGAAATTTACCTTAACTTGTTGGAAACCACTATTAACCCTGCTTTAACGAATGCCCTAGAAGAAAATGACCGTTATCGTCCAGAAAATATTTACTTTCAGCAAGACTGAGTACCCCCCGCATTATGCGTTCTCTGTTAGACAGTCTCCGGATAAAAATTTTCCGGAAAAATGGATTGGAAGAAGAGGTCCTATTGAATGGCCTGCAAGATCTCCAGATTTGACGTCACCGGACTTTTTTTTTTTGTGGGGACATTTAAAGTCTAAAATTTATGCAACACAACCTAATTCTTTGGAAGACTTGCGACAACGAATAGTGTACGAGTGCCGACAAAAATAACTCCCGCAATGCTCCATAATGTTCGCGAACATTTTAAACAGTGCCTTTACAATTGCATGGAGGTTGGAGGTGGACATTTTCAACATTTACTTGATTGATACAAGCGGTAATACACATTTTATTACTTTTAAATTTTCTTTTCTTTTTAGCCCTATTTCTCAGGAACTATTTACTCGATTTAAACGAGCAACGTCGCGTTTGGAAGGCAATTCAATTCCCTTTAAAATAAGGTATCACTCGACCCCCCTTTTCATTTAAAATTTTAGGGGTGACACCCCGTCGTAGGGATTCTAGCAGGGGGGGGGGGGTTAAAACAACAAAAAAATATGTCCCCCTGAGAACTAAGGTTTCCGTGTTCGAGCGAATTTTGATTTATTTATTAACAAGAAAATAAAACTGGGTGGAAAGTTTTCAGTTCGCCACCCTGTATATAGACATTCCACAATTTTTTCCTAAGATGTACAGGTTAAATGTCGTCATTGATTACATTTTTTTTTAATGTTATCGCCACGCAGTAGGTATTAGTGTTTCACAAGACGAATAATCGCGCACTTTTTAAAACACTCTCGTCTCGAGATTTTTTCTAAATCTCGCCTCGCTAACATCTCGCAAGATGTTTTCTCGTCTCGTCTTGCGAGAGTCTCGCAATATGACGTAATAAAAATATTCTGCAAAATTTGGTTATGAAAGGCTTTTGGTTATCTTGGTTACAGGCTTGCCAGATTTAACAATATTTTGCTATTTTGATGACTTTACCCAATGTACGCCAACTATTGGCAGTACTGAATGTGGATCCCCCTACATAATAATAATTATTATTATTATTATTTATAAAGCTAGGTACGGGTTTTAATTAGTGGCGGCTCGTGATGAAAACACTGGGAGATAAACAATTATACAAAATTGGGAGTGTTTTAAAAGGATAATATAAAAAATCAATACAATAATATCGCGAGATCGAGACGAGACGAGAAAAAGCGAAACGAGAGTGAAACAGTAGTAGGTGCGCAATTTTTTTTTTATATATTATGGGGTATTAAACAATAAAAGAAAATGTAGAAAAGAAAGAAAAACTATAAGTCTTGCTCCACAAAATTTAATAGAAATAGATTCCTTATGGGTCTCTACCTGTTTCGAACGTAGAAACGTTAATCTTCAGGACACAGAAAAAAAATTATATTGTGCTGATGGTATAAAAGCAGACGAGAAAATGATATAAAACCATAATGGAGCTTTTATGGCATTGAAAAGTTGAAATTTAGAAGTGACGCATATAAAAAAAGTTGAGGAGAGTTAAAACACGCTGAGCATGTGAAGAAAGTTGGTAAAAGAAGTATAATTGTATATATTATGGGGTATTAAACAATAAAAGAAAATGTAGGAAAGAAAGAAAAACTAAAAGTATTCCTTCACAAAATTTAATATAAATAGATTCTTTAGGGGTCTTTACATGTTTCGAACGTAGAAACGTTCATCTTCAGGAGACAGAAAAAAAATATATTGTGCTGATGATATTAGCAGACGAGAAAATGATATAAAACCTTAATGGAGCTTTTATGGCACTGAAAAGTTGAAATTTAGAAGTGACGCATATAAAAAAAAGTTGAGGAGAGTTAAAACACGCTGAGTATGTGAAGAAAGTTTTGGTAAAAGAAGTATAATTGTATATATTATGGGGTATTAAACAATAAAAGAAAATGTAGGAAAGAAAGAAAAACTAAAAGTATTCCTCCACAAAATTTAATAGAAATACGTAGAAACGTTCATCTTCAGGAGACAGAAAAAAATTATATTGTGCTGATGGTATTAGCAGAAGAGAAAATGGTATAAAACCTTAATGGAGGAAAAGTTGAAATTTAGAAGTGACGCATATAAAAAAACTTGAGGAGAATTAAAACACGCTGAGCATGTGAAGAAAGTTGGTAAAGGAAGTATAAATAACCAAACTAAAAGAGGAAGAAGAAAAAGGCCTTCTAAAGAGAAGGTGTCAAAGATTTTTAAATCATCTATATAATTTTTTTTTATGTCTGTAGGACAGTATAAAGATAAGAATCTTTTTCAACTATTCTGATATTATGAATTCTACCTTAGATTCTTATCTTTATACTGTCCTACAAACATAAATCAATGATTTTACAAAAAAAATTTATACAGTATGTCTCCGTAAGTCTGCATCATATGGAAAACTTTTTTATTATTCATTTTACGAAAAAAAGTTATACTTCATAAAAAGCTCTGCATGGTCTAAAACCTAAAATGCAACCATCAAATATCGAAATTTTTCAGTCATATACGAGGTTTGCCAAAAAATGTGAATTTTTCCCAAGAATGTAAATTTTTTACAAGAGTAAAGTACCTTTATTTTTGACATTATCAAAAATTGTTATTAAACAAAGTTGATCAGAACTAAAAACCACGTCTAAATGTGCATTTATACGCATTTATGTTGAAAAATTATTTTATTAATTTATTATTAATTATTTAATTTTTTTATTATTTAATTAATTTAATGCGTGTTATTGCATACTTAGACGTGGTTTTTAGTTCTGATCAACTTTTTTTAATAACAATTTTTGATAATGTCAAAAATAAAGGTACTTTACTCTTGTAAAAAATTTACATTCTTGGGAAAAATTCACATTTTTTGGCAAACCTCGTATATGACTGAAAAATTTCGATATTTGATGGTTGCATTTTAGGTTTTGGACCATGCAGAGCTTTTTATGAAGAATAACTTTTTTTCGTAAAATGAATAATAAAAAAGTTTTCCATATGATGCAAACTTACAGAGACATACTGTATAAATGATTTTTTCTACTACTGTATAGATAAGTTAACTTTCGGGCCCTATAGCAACACGACAGATAACGAAAGTTAACATTCGAGTTACCTGAACATTATACGTTGCTATCTATGTAAAGTAACGTTGCTAGCTACGCTTAGTATACCTTTCGTTGCCAGGACAAAAAATCGAACTGACAGACTCTGACAGTACTCAAATAACTAGTTGTCATGGTCATGGATTATTTTACAGGTGGAAAAAAAAACCTATTTTATCATTTTAATTTGAATAAAATCAAAGTTTATTACTTAATAATATATTGATCAGAGAACAGTTGTAGAAAAAATTTAATACATTATACGATGCGAAAGCCTTTTTGTGGTTTTGTTGGTATTAAATCACCTCGGCTTTGCCTCGGCAATTCAAAAACCTCCTCATACCAAAAAATTACCTTTCGCATCTATAATGTAAATAACTGTAAAAATCTTTGACACCTTCTCTTTAGAAGGCTTTTTTCTTCTTCCTCTTTTAGTTTGGTTGTTTATACTACCTTTACCAACTTTCTTCACATGCTCAGCGCGTTTTAACTCTCCTCAACTTTTTTTTTTATATGCGTCACTTTTAAATTTCAACTTTTCAATGCCATAAAAGCTCCATTAAGGTTTTATACCATTTTCTCTTTTGCTAATACCATCAGCACAATATAAATTTTTTCTGTCTTCTGAAGATGAACGTTTCTCCATTTTAAGTATGGACTACTTCTTCAAAATAAAAGAAAATATATACAGACGTTGAAAGCAGGCTAGGATAACTTAAATGGTGAAGGTCGTCCCCTGTTCGTTTAATTTAGCCCCCGGTCGCTAGTGGCGCTATTGTAGGAATTTTGTTTTATAAGGTTGTTCATCTCCTAAACGTTGGTAGGAACAGAATATTCATTTAGAATGAGCATGGCCAACATTCTGTATATCTCTCTCTGTATTAAACTGTACCAGCATATGTGCGAGAAAGATAAAAAATATGGCTTATTGTGACAGATCCTGAAGTCTTACCTGGACTGGTGAAAGATTGTCATTGTCATTTTATGATTGATTTGTAAAATATATAAAAAATAAAGTTATTATTAAATAATTATTCATATAATATTTATAAACTTAACATGGCGCAGTCGGTAGTTTGAGAATCATATATATTTAATATGTCGCGACCAAAGAAATCGGGAAGAAAAACCAAGGCAATTAACAAAAGCGTGGAACCTCCTGAAGACTTCAATAATGTCGCCCAACGATCGGAAAGTACAGAGAAAGCTATTAAAGATATAGAAATAAACTTTACTTCACAACTTAATGAACTACAAGGTACAATAACTAGTTTATTAAATAAAAACTTTGAAAATAACACGGAATTGTTAATCTACAGAAAATAATAATATAATAATTAAAGGTGTTTTTTTATTTAAAACCTATTTATGTAAATATCTAATTATTAATAAATCTTGTCGCCATATCAGAAACGTTGTCATAATTTCCTTTCGTTCTCCCAAATTATTTTATACTTGAATCAGATGTTTTGCGCTTCAAACTTTTCCGTTAAGTTAGAAGCGCGAAAATTTGAATTCAAAGTAATAATAAAATTTAAATTTTTATGCTTGGCGCCTACCCCCACCACGACTATATTTAGTTTCGCCCCCGGTCGCATGTGGCGCTATCAGGGAACCAATTTAGTATGTTAAGTTGCCTATCTATCCTTGAGAGCGCGCAACTCGCTTGTCTATGGTTGAAAGTTCTAAAAATATAATAATAGAGTATACTTAAAAAAAAATGGAACTATGTTTTCTGTTCTTACCGTCTAAATTTAGGGGAAAATGACACTGACAAATGAAGCGACTTAGCGTAGATTCAGTGTTAAACGAGTTGGCAAAAGTGGAGACCCCCCTAACCCACTCCCTCCCAACCCCGACAATATTGTTATACAACATAATGGTCAAAGTTAAAAAGAACAATATTTATTTCTGTACATTTCATATTTTTTTAAATATTCATTCTATATTTTACCTTTTTTATTAAAAAAAATTCTTATATCTATGCATGTACGTATAAGTGAAACTGAACAGTTATTTAATTAGATTACTTGTACGATAATAGTAAAAGGAATACTTAAACAACCATTTAATTTAAGATATAAAAAGCGTAAAAAGTCTAAACAAACTTTTCACGGGCCCGCAATTCCTCTACCACTTTTTCACTTTGTGCAGTGGATCCTGACAGCCACTATTGTTTCGATAAAAACCGATTGTTACAAGCCCTAAACAGTGTAGGTCTGCGTTTCAATTAATACTTACTTGTTTTTATTTTGTTCGGTTTCTAATTCCTTTTTTGTTTCTTCTATCACTTGTTTAAAAGCTTCTTTTTCTTTGCGATCGGTTTGTTGTCGCTCTTCATACAATGTTCTTAAATTCCTAATTTTTTGGAGTTGTCTTTCATATTCTAGTCTGAGATCCTGTGAAAGTAAGTTCATCTCTTGTCCTGCCAACGATTTTTCTATACTTTCTACTTTTTCTTTCAACTAGAAATATGAAAAAAGGCCCGTTAATATTATAATAATATCTAAAAGAGTCCGGGTTATTTTCAGACCCTGGTCTCTAAAGAGTATGCATTGTCTACATCGATATCGAGGAAAGAATGAAGGTGCGCCATCATTTTACAGTAATATCAAAGACCTGTTAGTATAATGCCTTCTTGTTTAACCAATTAATGAAAAATGATAAAAAAGACTACGTTTTTCTATTGGAAAAGAAATACAATTCCAGTGTGTTAGACAGAGATCGCAAAACTACGATATCTACTTGATTTGACATCTGTATTTTTTGACATTGATTAAAAATTTTTCAAGTTTCCAAACGAAAGTATTTTATTTATTTATTGAATTCAATTTAATACCAGTTCTTATAACAGCTATTTTACTAATTTGTTTCCTTATCTTGATAAGAAGTGTTAAATATTATGTATTATTATTATTATTATTATTATTATTATTATTTCATTTTTTTTTTCTCACTTAATCTTAATCAAGTGGTGTTTCTTTTCTGGGATGACGGGCTGTACCAAATCGTCTCAGAGTCTATTGCTTGAATTGATCGATATATCGGAAACTACTAAGCATAGAAACTTGGGAAAAAACCTATGATTGAAGTGGTCATGAGAAAATTCTGGAAATTATTTTTAAGTTCCTCATTTCGCCGCAAGGGAGCACAATTAAAAGTAATTTTTTTAAATTCTTTCTAAACGACTTATCCGATTTTACTAAATTTAAACTTGTTTGGAAGAGAAAGGTAAGTACTTTCAATTGCCGTATTCAATAGTACGCGATAGTTTCTAATAAAATTGCTAGAGGGCGCAATTTGTAATAATAACAGTTTTTTTTTTATTTTACCCTAATAATTTTAATGATTACACTTTCCATAGCTTCCCCCACTCTTATCAAGGTCGGTACGCCAATGAGCCTTAAACCAAAATGATGCAGAATTGTCTAAGCTTTCTTATGATGTAATCAGAGTTATACCTTAATATGCGAATTTTCAAAGAAATTTAGAATTTAAAAAAATAATTTTCAATTGTGCCCCCTTGCGGCGAAATGAAGAACTTAAAAATAATTTTCAAAATTTTCTCATGACATCATAATTTATTTTTTCCAAGTTTCTATGCTTAGTATTTTCCGAAATATGGCCAGTGGCCACCCCTAATGAAACACCCTATATATGGATATAGGTAATGACGCAGGGTTATTCATTCCTTTATTTTCTAGAGACAATTAAAAAGACGCCGCGAAAACAGAAACTTTGAAAGCATGAGATCAGATGCTTAGTACGTCCGTCAACCCATTTATCCGCGCAATTATTTCATTTGCCCCTCTTGCGGACGATTATATCGTTATCGTTGTTTCGATAAATTAAATAGACAAGAACAGGAGACTAGACGCGGGATATTATACAGGTAGATGCCGGAAGTCGACCTTCAGTCCGAGTCCCTGCGACGGGTCAATTTGTTAGAATGACATAGATCGCTGGTTTTTATTAAATATAGCATCTTTTGTTTAATTATTTTCTCAGTAAATAATCCAAAATTTTAGGAACTAAATCCGAAGAAAATTTTATCTTTTCTTTCTCTGCGGTAGGAAAAAAATAAAAATTTAGTAAAAATGCCCGCTATCTAGCAATAGATTTTAAAAAGTATAAATTTGTGATAAGAAAAGTCAATGTTAGCTATATTAACTTACTATTTACTCATCTAAAAAAGTATGGGTCAGAGACTAATTAGAGTACTTTTAAAATCATGAGCGGTAAAATTAATACATTGGATGATTTCTCTATTTCATAGGTTACTATGAATATTTCATTATACCAAAAAACGTTTTGCGCCATAGAAAATTGTGTCGTGTAAATAAGGACTATTTATATCTTATTTCTGTAACGGCGCATATTTTTACAAAAAATAATACAGAACAAAAATAATTTCCAAAAAATCAACAAGATATTTTGATATCAAAGTGCGCACCAAGAAAACTCAGATTGAATAAGAATATTTTTTTAATGCTTACACAAAAATGTAACTTTTAAAAATTACTATTGAAAAAACAAATTTTGATTTTCTAATCAAAATACTGAAAATAACAAAAAACATCGGTTTACTATTAGAATAAAATAGTTATTAATATATGACCAGTTGGAAAAAAACTTTTGTTTAACCCAAAAAACACGAGTCACACAAAACAGGAAACAAGTTCTATACATTTGTTTTTTAAACGAGTTCAAATTTATCAGAAATACTAGTCCATAGATAAATGGTTTAACAAAAGGTGCTAACTTTTTAATGGAATTTTAAAAGACTTTTCATCATTTTATTGTAAATGTTTGTGGTTGCACGCTATAAAAACAATATTTCTCTTTCAAATTTGCCGCCCCTAAAAACTGCCGCGCTATGCTACAGCGTATAAGGAAATCCCCCATTTCACGCTCTTTCCGTATCCATAGAAGAACAACTTACGATAAATGAGCAAACATGCAAAAAACAATAGTTACTCAGTCACTCAAGATATTGGCCAAAAATGTGAACAGCAGAATCCTCCAAATATTTAAAAACTATTAATAGGAGATGTTGCTCCTTTTGCTTTGTCTACTAGATACTAAACGTTCGCGGTCATAATATTTTTTTCTTTGTTATTATTGTTTTTTCTTTTGATTGAAATTAGAATTTTAATGAATTTTGCTTGGTTTTTGGATTCTAAAGTTTAAGGGGATTCTAGTAGTGGCATTTCTAATTTCAAATTATTTAATATTAAATTATGCAATGCTCTGTTCAAAAATTTTCTGTAATATTATCACTTTTTCGCGTGCAGCCATCGCTTTGTCGCCAAGGAAGATACCATGTGAAGGATAGAAGCGTAAACACTTGGATTTTTCCTCAACAATAATAGTGATATTTGGCACGATTATTTCGTGAACCCCAAATGTCCCATCCATATATATTGAGTAATAATGTTTTATATATTTCTAAACAGTTTACTGCTGGCAACCAAACATACAATTATAATTAAGTTTATAATTGTATGTTTGGTTGCCAGCCTTATAAGCAGAAGTCAGAATTTTAGATTAGTTCTATATAATAAATGACATTTTTGATAAGTATTTTTAAAATGTGGTGTAATTTATAAAGAATAGCAACTTTATTGGAATAAATTGGCATGGGTGCATTATAATATAAAAACAAGTAGGTAAATAAATATAGTACTAATGTTATTGTATTAAAATATCAGAAATTATCCGAAAAAGTTATAAAAAAATAATTGACATTGATTTATACTTCGAAATATTGTGACAGAACTAGACGGGCCAATGGCGACGTTTAATCGCTAAAATCCCACGTAGTTTTATCACTATTATACTAGCTGATTGGTTAAAACGAGACGGTTTGATTGGACGAAAAGGCGAAATTGACAGGTGTACGAAATAATCGTAGTAAAATATTGAATAAAATGTGACTCAAAGAAATTGTTGGACAACCTGGTAACAGTGGTAGCAGGGGATCCAAGTTCAAACACAGACAGTCAATTACAACAGGGTTTTGGTTGTTTATATTTCTATTAAAGTCGGTGCCCCAAGATAAACCTCATGTCACACATTCAAAACAGAATCATAGTAAGAATACTATACTGGACTAGTATTTACTATAAATTATTGATCAAATTTAGCAAAATTTAGGCGTGTTCCAAAAATAATTAACCTCTTTTGCCCTCCCCCCCCGCCCTTTCTATAATAAATTGAGATTTACGAATCGCAGGCGCAGCTGAGCGGTAGGATGTGATTTTTAGTCCTCTGTAACTAAATGACTTGGCTGCCTGACTACTTAATATTATTATTAAAAGGCCACCCTTTTGCTGTCCCCCGCTCTCCCCACTTTTTTTCTAGAGACGGCACTGAAAAGTACCAATTGGGCATGTTATACCGGGTGTTTCTCAAAATACGTTCACCCCTATAACTTTTTTATATTTATAGATATTAAAATGAAATTTTGAGATTATGCATAAGATATGAGTCTGCATTTATTGGCATACTTTTCAATCTGTTAGCACTTCCGGCTTGACCGGAAGTGACCTTGACTTTGGTATTTTAAATGGGACATCTTGTATATTTTTACTTATTGGGATTCAGTATAACATTCTGAGTAAAATAACACCACAGTTGTAATTTTTTGACCTGTTATAACATTTTTTGTTTATTTTTATTTTCAATCTAGAGTGCTACAATTTAATTAAATCTGTTAATTTATAGTCAAGTCGTAAATAAAAATTAAAATTATGTCATAATAATTGACTTTCTAAGTTTCACAAGCGTTTAAAAAATGAAATTTTGTTTTCTTGGCGTTTACTTCATTTTTCCAAATGGAACGATGGTAGTTCACTAGGATATATATAAAACGAGCATTTTTTTCCAATAATTTGATACCATACACTTCTATGCTATTTTAAAATTGACACGAAAACCCAATAGCAAATTTGAAGGCGTAAAGAAATTTAAAGGCGTCTTTGAAAAACCATGGAATGGTTTTAAAAACCAATATGGTTGTAAATTAAAATTGTAATGTCAGTCGTTTATTAAACTTACATTGTAAATCAGATAAAATGGTTAGTTTTACTAGAAATGAACAAATTGACATGCTCCTAATTTTTGGAGTGACCAAAAAAATTTTTCTGAAGCCATAAGATTGTATGTATTGTATGTTTTATAAACTAACTAGCGTGTATCCGGCATGCGTTGTAACCCGCTGGTATAAATACAAACCCGAACAAACCCGATATATTAGTACCCGGCAAGCCACTTTCTGAAATTGCACCCGTGCGAAGCCGGGGCGGGTCGCTATTATACATAAAAACATTCCCCTTGAATCACTCTATCTATTAAAAAAAACCGCTTCAAAATCCGTTGCGTAGTTTTAAAGATTTAAGCATATATAGCTGGTAGGGGACGGACAGACAGCGACAGCGACTTTGTTTTATACTATGTTAAGAAGATGACATTACAACTTTAAATTAAAGCCATATTATTTTTCAAAATCATTCCATTGTTTTTCAACGCCGCCTTTATATTTCTTTAGAAAAGAGAGGGCGGCAATAATGCATAACGCTTTTAAATTTGCGATTTTTTCAGTGTCAATTTTAAAATAGTATAGGAGTGTATTTATGGTATCAAATTGTTAGAAAGAATGCTCGTTTTAAATATCCTAGTGAACCACCATCGTTCCATTTGGAAAAATAAAGTAAACGTCAAGAAAACAAAATTTCATTTTTTAAACGCTTGTGAAACTTAGAATAGTAGATTCTGTAAAGAGGTTGGAATGAAAATTCGATCCGAGTGGAAGATTCCGAACGCGAGCGTGGCGAGCGTGAGGAACCACGATTATCGAATTTTCATTCTAACCGAGTAGCAGACTATATTTTCTCCACGACCATCCAGTTCCATATCTGATTCATCCGATTTTTCACTCATTTTTTGACGCACTAAAATTTGTCTGAAAATAATTATTACAACGCGGCCATTTTTATCTGACACTGACAGTTTCGAAATTCATGGAACCTATGTCGTTTATATCAATTACAGAATATTTATTCCGTATCTTGTTATGGAATGAAAATACACGCAAAACGCATAAGAAGCAAGTGTTTCAGAATAAATATTCCAATTCAAGAGCGAGAATTTTTACATTCTATTATCAAAAATGATTTTGGAATTATTGCATTCAGTAATGGTCGTGGAGAAAGTCAGTTATTATGACATAATTTTAATTTTCATATAGGTAGGTACTACTTGACTATAAATTAACAGATTTAATTAATTTGTGGCTCTCTAGATTGAAAATAAAAAATAAACATAAAAATGTTATAACACGTCAAAAAATGACAAGTGAGGTGTCATTTCACTCATACTGTTATGCGGAACCCAAATAAGTAAAAATATACAAGATGTCCTATTTAAAATATCAAAGTCAAGGTCACTTCCGGTCAAAGCGGAAGTGCTAACAAATTGAAAATTATGCCAATAAATGCAGACTAATCTCTTATGCATAATCTCAAAATTTCATTTTAATATCTGTAAATATAAAAAAGTTATAGGGTGAACGTCTTTTGAGAAACACCCGGTATAAACTTTGCGCAAATACGTAGTTGGGAAAAGTTTGGTACTTATTGTAGCCAGTACAAGAATACAAACTATTAGAATCGTAATTGTAGATAACTGTACTCCACAGAGCGATATTTTGCCGATTTTAAATAAACCAAAAAACAACATTTAAATTTTCTTTTGTAAACGACATGTAAGATCAATATAAAAAAAAATTGGTTTCACTTTATAAGTCGTCTCGGGGCACGTTGAATATACGCGTGCTATAAAATAATATTTTATCAAACTTCTCTTTTAAGGTGTTAGTAAAGTAATTGTCTAACGAATGCGAAACGTAGCAAACACGCAGTCAATGCTGATACTTTGGGCAAGAGGTAAAACCAACATTCTTTCTCTACTAGGATAATATCTACCCATCACATATCATTTTACAACAATAAAATACTAATAAATTAAATGAAAAAACTTCGGTTATTAGTTACAGTTATTACTTGCTTGTAATTTGCCTGTGAGTGATTTAAGGCTTCTATTTTCTTAGCCAAGGGCATAAAAATTGATTCTAAATTAGAGGTCGAAGGACCGTCCTTCAAAAGTTTTTTTTGTTTGATCAACAAGAAAATTTACACTTTTTACAAATAAAAAAATGCACATACCTCTGTAAGTTGCGATTCCCTTATCAACAACATCTTTTTAGATACTGTAATCACATCTTTTAGCGCCACCACATGAGCTTTATATTCCTCCCTTTCCTTCTCGAACTCCACCACAACACTATTTAAATTCTGAAGTTCAACTTGCATCTCCGCAATACTGATTTTTAATTCTCTATTTTTATCTAAAAGAGTTGCTGCGTGAGCTAACTCCTCTACTTTGTCTTTTAATTCGCCTTTTAAAACTGCGTTCTCACTAAGAACTTTATCAATTTCTTCTGTAAGTACTCCACCGGACTGCTTTGAACTGAGTAGTAGTCTTAAATGTTCGTTATCTTCTTTAAGCTGTTGAATTTCTTCGGCAAGGTCCTTCTGGGACTGAGTAACTGTACAACTTTTCAAAATTTCATTTTCTTCTTTAAGCTGTCGAACTTCTTCTCGTAAATCCTCGAACTGTTTTCTCTTTGCTGCCAGGATTTCTCTGCGTTTCTCGTGTTTTCGTTCCATGTCGAACATTAACTTATTGAATTTGCTCGATGGGATTTGCTCGGTATGTTTGTTTAGACTGAATTCTTGCTCTGTAAAGCTTTGGGTTTGCGACGAACATTCAGTTTCCTCGATGACAGATGGTTGACTAATGCTTTTGTTCCCATTGGTCCACCATATATCATCCTCCTCTTTTTTAGGCGTTGTTCCAACTACGTTACCCATTTCCTACCCGATAATATAACCTGAAAGAAATTGTTTACCCTAAGAAAGTGTTTTTACTCGACTGAAAAAGTTTTCGTAAAGGCGTCGAACGCGTTAATTTTGTGCATGGTTATTTTTAGAAGTTAAAGGAAATAAGCGCGCACAAGTAGACGGGTCTGAAGCCAAAATATTTAATACTTGGAATCGAAACAATGAGAAAGAGTGTTTAAATTTGGATTTAAGAATAATCTGATTTAATGTTGTTGACACATTTTAATGGAATACCTATATACATATAAATGGAATGTTGTTTTTTTTTTGGAAAATGTTTTGACACAATGCCAATTAGATTAGAAAAGAACCACTGCTCTATGACGGGGTTATTATTTCTAAGTGTTAAAAGAATTGTGGGATATTTTAGATTATATCCAAAGCCGCTAACTACCTTGACCAAAACAGGAATCATCTGTGGCTTTCGTCCGTGATCATCAAAAACATCGCTTTTGGATTCACCAATTGCATTTACACCTTTTACTCAAGACCGACTAATTATTCAAGTTATATATTTTTTTAAGAAATACTGAAGTAGTTTTGATACATTAGACTTTTGTGCTATTAACGCAAACCTATAGATAAAAATTTTACAATAAGTTGCAAGAGTTTGGCGGCAAGAAATATCACCAAAAAATGTTAAAAATTTGGTATCGCTGGATATACAGGATGATCCACGACAGCTGGTGGCGAGCGGTATCTCCAAAACCATACATGCTATACGACTTTGAGGTAAAAAATATCATGAATTATAGCAAAAAAAATACTAGAAATAAGTTTTAAGTTCCCAATTTAATCGCTGGGGTGCGTAGTCGCTATGCTATGATACAGAGTTCTTAATTGCTACTTATACCTGCAATACAATGCAGGTCAGAAATTCAGTTTTATATGCTCAGTAATATCCTCTACAAATTTTGTAATAACAATTTTTTTAGTTACCATGGTAACAGCGTGGAGAAGGGTAACTACCAAAAGTACTTAAAATAAGGCTATAACTTTGGTCTGCATTAACCGAATTTAAAAAAAACTATGGCTTATTTTAAAAAACGTTTTATCCTGATTGAACGTTGATATAATAATTTTTAAAATTAATGCGTGAAACAGATAATAGAGAGCACTTTTAAAAAATATATTTCTAACGATTCCTTAATAAATTTAAATGCAACCATCCAACCATTTTAACTCTAGTCTATAAGTAGCTAACTAGTTAGTAAAAAAACTACAAAAAGCGAAAGTCGTTTTCTCTTCTCTCCTAAAAGTTATCGCAAAAATAGTGGAGAAAGTGTAATTCTATTTCAGATTCTACTAAAGTTTTACAATTTTCCTTTTATTAAAAAGTTGAAATCCTACAGGAATGGCTTTTTTAACTATATTTATTAATTTTAGGCTTTTTAATAAAATAAATTATGATATTTTGTTAATGATTTAGCTATTTATCTAAAAAAATGTAATAATTATCCAAATATTACATTTATTACCAAGGCGGGCGTGGACATTTATAAAATAAAACAAAAGAATAACCTTATTTTCGTTTCATCTATAATAATATGTGACTGTGACAGTTGCTGTCGTGATCATTAAGTCTAATTTTTTGAAATAGGTAATAATAAAAAAAAAGGCCTTTTACGAATGATATTTTCAATTGTTCGAAAACGCCGTTATGTCTTCAAGAAAATAAGCTATGCATTTTCCTCACAGAGCACAGAGTTTACCATTCCAGAAAAGTTTTTCATGATTTTAATTGCATAAATTATTTATTTATTCCTTTTACTAACTTATGACCTAAAAAATAGAGTAAAACCCAATGATTCCTGTTTTATTAACCACCTGGAACTATGTTTCATTTCGTAATAATTGTCCACGGCTGCCTTGACAACAAATATAATACTTATTTGGATTATTATTTAATTTTTTTGGTAAATAACTAAAATCAATAACAAAACATCATAATTAATTTTTTTAATACCTACTCCTAAGTTTAATAAATATAGCCAAAAAAGCTACTCCTGTAGAATTTCGGCGTTGTCCTAATTACAACCCTATCGCAATTTCTAACGCATCAAGACTTATTTGCAGAAAACTCATTTTATAAACTATTCCAACAGTCATTATTATGAATAAATATCGAAGGTGGCTTTCAATAACAATTTATTGGTATTAAAGTTTATTAAAGTGATAAGAAACCATTTTGACTTTAGTAATCTAAAAGTTTCAAATATTTTTAAATTGTTAGTAATTATTTAAGTTGTTATAAGTACTTTATATTGTTTTTTGTAATGGACTACAACCAAGAAGAGCTCGTAGATATGATTTTTATATTAGGAGCATGCGAAAAGAACTATTTTTTGGCAAGCCGAGTTTACGCACAGCGTTTTATCCGGAACGACGACATCCAGACAAAAGGAGCCTGCAAAACATGTTAGAGAAGTTTGTACAAACGGGAAATGTAAACAACCCAAAATTGGCTGTGCCTAGTATCTGTCATAGAAAATCCTTCAGTTAGTCGACAAGCATCAGTCGCTGATGATGCCTATAGTTGTAAGCGAAATAACAGTTCAACGAATTTTAAAGGATAACCGTCTCCACGATTATCATTTCCACTTAATAATTGTTAGTAGCAATTGAACCATATTTGAAACTTTTAGATTACTAAAGTCAAAATGGTTTTCTGCAATTAAGTCTTAATGCGTTAGAAATTGCGATAATATTGTAATTATTACAAATGTTTGATTTTTAATTCTGCATAGAATGACATAAAAATATACAGGGGTTCCTATTTGAAATAAGAAAATAAATTGCTTTAAAGTTTGCAAAGTTTGACACTAAACTTTGGGCACCCTGTATATTTCGTAATAATCAAACTTGGCTAACGATACTGTTAGACTTTATTTAATAAATTCCTTTGTATAATTTTATTAACGAGGCATTACTTTAATTTTTTATTAATTTTTAAAACCAGTGGTGTAAAACTGATATTTTCAGTTTTTATTTTTTTTCGCCTATAATATTGAATCGATTTCAATAACAAAACATCATAATTAATTTTTTTAATACCTACTCCTAAGTTTAATAAATATAGCCAAAAAAGCTACTCCTGTAGAATTTCGGCGTTTTATTAAAAGGAAGGAAAATGGCAAAACATTGCTAGAAGCCCAAATCGAATTAGACTCTTCCACTATTTTTGCGATAACTTTTAATAGACAAGAGGAAACGACGTGCGGTTTTTGCAGTTCTCTTTCTTAACTAGTTAGCTATAGGATAGAGTGGAAAACGATTCGATGGTGGCATTAAAATTTGTTTTAAATCGAAGCTACAAGTATATATGAATTATTTTTAATAATATGTCTACAAACGTTCAAACAGGATAAAACGTTCTTTAAAGTAAGCCATACTTTATTAAATTTGGTTAACGCAGACCGAAGTTACAGCGTTTTAAGTACTTGTAGTAGTTACCGTTCTCCACGCATGGTAACTAAAAAAAAATTATTACAAAGTTTAGAGAGGATATTACAGAGCATATAAAACCTTAATTTCTGAGCTACCTACATTGTATTGCAGTTATTAGTAGAAATTAAGGATTTTATATCATAGCATAGCGACTACGCACCCTGGCGGTTAAATTAGGAACTTAAAAATTATTTCCAGTGATTTTTTTGCTCATATTTCATAATAAATTTTTTACCCTAAAGTCGTAGCATGTATGGTTTTGGAGATACAGCCGCTCGCCACCCATTGTGTTAAAGAGTGGTTACCTATATCATTATAAACTAACTCTCAACATTGAAAATTCCACATATTTAGTCATATCTAGAGATCAGGGATGGCAGAATTTGTCAGCTTCAATTGGGATGTACCAACTCAGACCAACAGACTGCGTGAAATACTTGGGACTGTATATTTATAGACAACAAACTGACTTGGGAAAGGCACATAACCCACGTAGCAAAGAAGAATGCCCCGGCAATTGGTGTCTTGGGCAAAGCAGCTCAATATCTTGATATAAAGCAAAGAAAAGCCTTGTGTTATTCATCAGTCATCTTACCTATCTGGCGCTTATCTGGAGTAATACCTTTCAAAATAAAATCAATCCGTTATTGGTTCTTTAGAACATCAGAACAAAGCACTAAATAAACTTTATGGCCTGCCTAGGTACATCCAACTGAAGACCTGTACCTCCCAAATAAAATAATGGATATTAGGTCTCCTTACATCTTTCAAACTTACCTATATATACATAAATGTACTTTCAATAATTCCAAATCAAACCTACCCTTTACAACATCTAGCAATGTACACGATTACAATGTAAGGAGCAGCAGCAATATTAAAACAGCAGTAATGAGGACCACAACTGGCCAAAGAAGCCTACAAACTGATGGTGTGAGACTCTACAATAAGCTACCAATTACCTTAAAAGATTCAGGCATAGAACATTTTCGAAGAAAACTAAAGCAGTTGATATTCTCTAACTTTTTTAATGACCAAAAAAGAAACAATTTTTTTCTATTATATCTTTATTTGTCTACTTAAATATCCACTTTATTTCTTTTACTTGTTATCTCTATTATTGGATTTTAAAAGAATGGAAAAGCTTATAACTCAGTTTTTTCATTTATGTTTATATTCTGGTCAAATGATTGTATGTACATGATTTTTTTATTGTTTAAAATAAAGGAATATTATTATTATTGTGGATCACCCTGCATAATAGCTAAATAATTATCTAGTTGTGGTCTTATAGTGATATACTAACATAAATTAATGTATATTTCGGATTTTAGGGATATTAAGGATGTGTTTTTCAATATTTGTAACCTGAAGCAAATATGTCCCAATTTGGGGAAATTTAGTGTCAGCGGAGTGTAAAATGGGTTGACATTTGACTCGGCGATAAACTCTTAATAATTGCATGGTTTTTCTTAAATTCGAATAAGTATACAGGGTCCTGTACCTTACCTCCAGTCATCTATAGCTTACTTAGTAATTAAGTTAGGATTTTGATATTTTGCATTTTACCTGTATCTTGGGGCGCATTTCAGGAAAATATTTCTTTTTCGTACAGGGTGTGACATCATAAGGATGTATTTTTTTAGATTACATGCCATATATTTTCTTACTTATTTGGGTGCCTCCTATAGTTATCTACATAACCCTAAAATTTTATTGAAATCGATTCAGGCCTTTGATGCTCAAGTATTGTAGTCCATATATCGATAAATATATTACACACATAATAAATTGCTGTATAGAGGTTGGTTACTTCCCCGATCAATGGAAAATATCAATTGGTAAACCATTATCCAAGGTCAGTAGCCCAACTAGTTTTAACGACCTTCGGGTAATAAGCATTCTTCCGGCTATTTCAAAAATTTTTGAAAGGGTCTTGTATGATCAGATGTACAGTTATTTTACTGATAATAATATTATTCCTTCCACACAATGTGGATTTAGAAAACACTTTGGGACTGCTGTGGCTTTAACAAATGTAACAGATGACATTCTTCGTGCGTGTGATAAAAAGATGAACAGTATACTAATTCTCCTTGACTTTTCAAAGGCTTTTGACACCATTAATCATAAACTTCTTGTATCCAAATTAAAATATTATGGTTTTGTTAATAACTCTTTTTCTCTCATTCAATCATACTTGTTCAATAGATTTCAAAAAGTGTTTTCTGATAATAATTATTCTGAACAAGCCGACATACGCTCTGGAGTGCCACAAGGTTCAGTTTTGGGCCCCCTACTTTTTCTTATGTATACCTCTGATATTCTTAGATCTTTAAAGCACTGTAAAGTGCAAGCATTTGCTGACGATACACAAATATATTGCTGTTTTGATGCTGAGGATTATGCCGAAATTGAGAACTGTATAAACCAGGATTTGCAAATATTGTGTGAGCTTTCTCGAAAGCACAATTTAAATTTAAATCCTACTAAATCATGCATGCTAATTTTTGGTAATAAGAATAAAGTCAATGGTTTAAAAAATATTTTAAATGTATCCGTTAATGGAACAAAATTAAATATTGTGGATAGTGCTAAAAATTTGGGTTTATTGCTTGACACGGAGCTAAGGTTTAACGAGCATTTAAAAAAAATATTTCAAAAAACTTATCTTTCTTTAAAAATACTATACAGTAATAGACATATTCTAAATTTGAAATTAAGGAAAGATTTGTGTGAATCTCTCGTTTTGTCCAATTTTAATTACTGTGATTTTGTCTACGGTTTTTGCTTGGATGTTGAAAGTAGATCTCGGATACAGAGGGTGCAGAATGCTTGTCTTCGTTTTGTGTATGGTATAAGAAAGTACGATCATATTTCCCACTTGTATAGGACAATTGACTGGCTGAGGATGGATGAACGAAGAATGCTTCACTTTTGCACTTTCTTAATAAAAATTATTAATAATCCTGACTCCCCTATTTCGATTCGAGAGCGTCTGATTTTTCGTCATGATATTCATGATAGACGGGTTAGAGACAGAAGTAAATTAACCATGCCTCATCATCGGAGCGCCATGTTTCAACGATCATTTTCTTACAATGCAGTAAAATATTATAATTCGATTCCCACTGAGATGTTGCCTCTTAATGTAAATTCGTTTAAGATTAAATATAGAAAATATCTTTTAAATGTGCAGAATACTTAAAATTCTATTGTAAATTATACTAATGTATTTTACTTATTTAAATTGCTTTAAGTTGTTTATATTTCTTAATAATTATATAATTATTGCCTATTTCATTGCCAATGTTAAATTTCATTGAACTTAAAAATATTCATTTAATTATGACAAATAAAATTTACTTTTTGGTCTTTGACTGGTTCAGTAGAGTAGCTACTACAGCTAGACTGCGCCAGGATTTGACACTCATTTCCTAATTTAATAATTGTAAATTTTATGTTATATTGTAATAAAAGACGTTTATTATTATTATTATTATTATTATAAACTGAAAAATATCAGTTTTGCGCCACTGGTTATAAAAATTAATAAAAATAAAAGTAATGCTCGTTAATAAAATTATACAAAGGTACTTATTAAATAAAGTCTAACAGTCTCGTTAACCAGGTTTGACTAATACGAATTGTACAGGGTGTACAAAGTTTAGTGTCAAACTTTGCAAACTTTAAAGCAATTTATTTTCTTATTTCCCTATATATTTTAATGTTATTCGATGCAGAATTAAAAATCAAACATTTGTCCTAATTACAACCCTATCGCAATTTCTAACGCATCAAGACTTATTTGCAGAAAACTCATTTTATAAACTATTCCAACAGTCATTATTATGAATAAATATCGAAGGTGGCTTTCAATAACAATTTATTGGTATTAAAGTTTATTAAAGTGATAAGAAACCATTTTGACTTTAGTAATCTAAAAGTTTCAAATATTTTTAAATTGTTAGTAATTATTTAAGTTGTTATAAGTACTTTATATTGTTTTTGTAATGGACTACAACCAAGAAGAGCTCGTAGATATGATTTTTATATTAGGAGCATGCGAAAAGAACTATTTTTTGGCAAGCCGAGTTTACGCACAGCGTTTTATCCGGAACGACGACATCCAGACAAAAGGAGCCTGCAAAACATGTTAGAGAAGTTTGTACAAACGGGAAATGTAAACAACCCAAAATTGGCTGTGCCTAGTATCTGTCATAGAAAATCCTTCAGTTAGTCGACAAGCATCAGTCGCTGATGATGCCTAGTTGTAAGCGAAATAACAGTTCAACGAATTTTAAAGGATAACCGTCTCCACGATTATCATTTCCACTTAATAATTATTAGTAGCAATTGAACCATATTTGAAACTTTTAGATTACTAAAGTCAAAATGGTTTTCTGCAATTAAGTCTTAATGCGTTAGAAATTGCGATAATATTGTAATTATTATAAATGTTTGATTTTTAATTCTGCATAGAATGACATAAAAATATACAGGGGTTCCTATTTGAAATAAGAAAAATAAATTGCTTTAAAGTTTGCAAAGTTTGACACTAAACTTTGGGCACCCTGTATATTTCGTAATAATCAAACTTGGCTAACGAGACTGTTAGACTTTATTTAATAAGTACCTTTGTATAATTTTATTAACGAGGCATTACTTTTATTTTTTATTAATTTTTAAAACCAGTGGTGCAAAACTGATATTTTTCAGTTTTTATTTTTTTTCGCCTATAATATTGAATCGATTTCAATAAAATTTTAGGGTTATGTAGGTAACTATAGGAGACACCCAAATAAGTGAGAAAATATATGGCATGTAGTCTAAAAAATACATCCTTATGATGTCACCAATAAAGGAATATTATTATTGCGGGCGGTTCTAGACCCAAAATATTGGGGGGGGCACCACATTGGCGCGGCCACGATTTTTGGTAGCCGTCGCAAGCAAATAACGCCGCAGCCCAAAATTTTTTAGGATCACGTCCAAATTGTATCAAATTATGTAAATAATAAAGCACCCGGAATTTTTTTTTATCATTGGCATGATGTAGTTAGCAATTCGATCAGCGATAAATTTATTTATTGAGTATTAGGTTTAACGAAAAAATATTTGTATTATTTCAGTTTTCCTCAGCCGCATTGTACGGACGGACATAGGTTTTGGATATGATTACCTAACATGTTTCGCGAAGATTGCTTCAATGCGAGGGTGCCTGGTGCCTGAAACCTAGACTAGGGGCAAAATTTAAAAAAAAAATCGTTTTTCTAATTGCTTTATTATTTGTTATTCTGTGAATAAAATATGTACCAGAGACAACTGGTTTAGAAACAAAATAATCAAAAACCAAAATTTAAATCAGATCACTGCAGGCAGATAATTAAAATGCTAGACAAAATTCTCTACTTCCCCGCCAGAACAATTAACATTGGTCAGCACTCAGCAGCAACGAAACACGAATATACCCGTTGAAACGGGGATGATTAATGCGTGCGCAGCGTGTATAGTAAAGCGAGGTTGTCATTGTTGCCAAATTGATTGTATTTCTCTATCGCAATGCGAAGTTGTCATTGTTGCCAAATTGATTGTATTTCTCTATCGCAATGCGAAGTTGTCATTGCTGCCAAATTGATTGTATTTCTCTATCGCAATGCGAAGTTGTCATTGTTGCCAAATTGATTGCATTTCTCTCGAGATATTTTAAGGTTTTTTTAAGAAATGTTGGGGGTCCTGGGCCCCCTCAGGCCCCCCCGTAGAACCGTCCCTGGATGTCACACTTTTTTGAAACATCCTGTGCGAAAAAAAATATTTTCCTGAAATGCGCCCCAAGATATAGGTAAGGTCTGCAAAATATCAAAATCCTTACTTAATTACTAAGTGAGCTATAGAAGACGGGAGGTGAGGTGCAGGACCCTGTATAGCGGAAATAAGGGCAGGCAATGAAATGACACAATTGTATTTCTCCCAACGTTTCGTTTTATATAAAAACTTTCTCAAAGGCCAATAAAAAGGTCTTTAAGCCTGTATATTCATAATGCGGAATATGACAACACATTTTCTTGAAAAGACATTGGATATATTATGTAAATATCCGAACTATCAGTACCTACTACTTTGACAGTGACAGTTTTTATATAAAACAAAACGTTCCCGCTATATACTTATTCGAATTACTAGTAAGGGCGTTATTTAAGTTTTTCTTAAAATTTGGAAAATCAACTGATTAAATTTTATCCAGTGCATCTTGTAGTTTTTATTGGCAAAAGTTTGCATCTATCGATATAAAGATAGGGTGTGACACACTTGTGTTTACAATATTCAATATATTTTAATGACCGAGATTGTAAAATAAAAGGAAAAGTGAATTAAAAATGTGTCATTTTTATTTTTTGCTATTTCTTATTTTAGGTAACTGTGGGTGCCTGTCCGATTTAAATAATATACCGACATAGTTGAAACTTGAAAACTTGTAAAATTCATTTCATTAAAAATGAAAAAAAAAATTAAAACCAACACTCTAAAAAACTTGACGCTTACCATTTAGATCTCGTAAACGGTAAGATATACAGCAAAGAATAAACTGGGGCAAAGTTGCGCAGTTTGAACATGAATAACAAAAAACCGAAAATTCTCGTTTGTTATGGAAGTACCTAATTATATTTCTCGACAAAGTGAACTAATAAATTTGAAGGCCCACAGATGGACTGCAGCACAGAATCGCAGCTACGTATATATTCTGTGGAGGAACCGGCTAATGCATATATGATGCTGAATGCAACAAAACCTATCTGTGTTTTTCCGAAAAAAAAAAGAACTACTTCCAGATGAGGTGGAAGTAAAGTCCGCATCATGTGGGATTTTTTTTTATTAATAACTTTATTCGAAATTTGACTTTGGCATCAAGTTCTGCTTTGATCGAGATGAAAATTAAGCAAAAAAAATAGTAGTCACGTGATTCGCATTATCCGTCAAATTTTAATTTTTTCCAAAAAATAATGCAAAAGTGGGGTTATTTCTGAAAATATCGAAAAAACCAACCAACGTTTCGGTAGGGGAATCACTGCATATCATCAAGGATAGAGATACTAGGTATCTAACCGAAAAGTTGTGTTAAGTAACAAAATAAAGACAATGGTCCGACAAGGTATTTTTTTCGAAATACGCATATATTTAGTAAATCAAGTATAGATATCCCCAATATCTGGAAGACTCTCCTTGTCCAAAATAAACAGCTCCAATTTTACATTCCAATAAGCACGTATGCGAAGTCATCAAACTTCATTGCACACGGATAGTAGTTAAGGCAGTAGCCTTATAACAATGTATATTATACAGCATGACCATCAGTAAAGTCTGCATCATCTGGATTTTTTTTTTATTAATCACTTTATTCGAAATTTGACTTTGACATCAAGTTCTGCTTCGATCGAGATGAAAATTAAGCAAAAAAAAATAGTAGTCACGTGACTCGCATTATCTGTCAAATTTTTTCCAAAAAATAATGCAAAAGTGGGGTTATTTCTGAAAATATCGAAAAAAGTTATTAGAAAAAGTTTTTTTGAATGCAGTTTCTAGCCCACATGAAAAATTTCAGCTGGATAAGATGATTTTGATTTTTGCCTATATTTTGTAAATTGCACCACTTTTGCAAAATAAGACTCAACGCAACCTACATAAAACTTCTTAGTTTTGACAATGCTTTATTTCAGATACATTTTCTTTAAAGCAGCGCCATATTAAATGTGTGTTTTTCTAAAAAATCAAAATTGGGCTATTAAAATTTGGTCATATGTGATGCAAAGTTTATTTGTTTTTGACCCTGTATAAGGTAACTTCATAAAATAAATATTTTAGAAAACCCAGTTTTTGTCTGAAAGTAATACACCTTAATATTAAGACAAACAAGAACACATCAGTGTCATCAGTAAAGTGTTCATTAAGTGGAAAATAAATTTTAGTTTAACTTAACGTAAAGTTTATCTATTTCAACGATTTAATTTAAAACCCCTTAATTTTATTTTTTATTTTTTTACTTTCAGACACAAACTACGTTTTCAAAAATACTTATTTTATGACGTTGTATTATACAGGGTCAAAAACAAACAAACTTTGCATTACATGGGACCAAATTTTAATAGCCCAATTTTGATTTTGTAGAAAAACACACATTTAATATGGCGCTGCTTCAAAGAAAATGTATCTGAAATAAAGCATTGTCAAAACTAAGAAGTTTGCGTTGCGTTTGCCAAGGTGGTGCAATTTACAAAATATGGGTAAAAAATGAATGCTTATTGGGTAAATTAGTTATGCCACTGCGCGTGAAACAGGCTTCATGTGAATAAAATTCGTCGTGTAAAGTTCTTATATTGATTTCTGTTTTCTTGGATAAACCGGCAGAAAACTAGGCGTGGTTTAATACCATGGGGTAAAAGATCTTGTACCCGTTGAAAATTATATGGGTGCAGTATAGTTGTTCTCTGGTCACCCTATTAGCAGTATCTTTGCATACTCCTAGCTTTAATCACAATGGTCTGCCGCTGAGTTTAGGATTTTCTTTAATCCGATTTAGAATATCTTTCTCAACCTCTGGAGTGCTTACTGTACGTGCATAACCATAATTAATAGAAACAGACGCAAACCTACCCGTTTCACGAATACGTCTTTTAACTGCCGCGAATATTTTATGGTTTGAGCGACGATTCGGAAATCTTCCACTGTATACTCTGCTGGATTCTAAACGATTTCCTTGGCAATATCAAAGAACCAATAACATATCGGTAATTTCCTCGTTGGTATACCTAGTAAAACTGATCGACCCCTGGTGTGTTCATCACCTGCAGAAATCCGTCACTCTAGCTGTAATCGTCAAATCTTGTGGTACGACCCTGTCTACGTTGTGTTTATATTCAGGTCCTTTTAAAGTTTGGTACAACGGTAAAAGTTTGTCAAGTTTTAAGATTTTTTAGCTTTAATCTTATTCTGATGGTTTCCCTATAATGCGGTATATTCCGCTGCCAGTAAATGAAAATTAAAGAGGTTTTAAAAACAATTAATCTATTATATTAGCATTTTGGCCATATACAATTTATGAATAATTAAATCAGATATCCCTTCAATAACATACAGAATAAAATCCCTAATTATTACATTTCATAAAACTTAGTGTAAGATGGTCTGTCCCCATAATTTAACCCATTTGCACCAACACCTATCTGCGACAGAATGGTTACACATTTCTCTGATATTACCTATTATGTCTGCGACAATAATAAGCAATGTTGTTTTACCTTTTGTTACCAATTACGTCTGCGACTGTAATGGTGACATTTTACCTCCCAAAAATACCCCTTTTTTATGATTTTCTTTGGTCTGCGACCACAGTTTGTTTTAATTGGTTCCCCGTTAATCTGCAATTTATTTTGTTACATATCGCCCCATTTTCGTGTACCGACGTATGATTATTAAAATGATTTATCATTTTAGTTACAGAGTACTTTTATAGATTTACGTACACGTTTGGTATAAAGGTACTACGTAGTTTGGTGAAAGGCCAAGTGACAACTGTCTCCAGTAGTGGACTCTCAAGTCATTCCTACTGTCGGACATTTCAAACATATAATTTATAAAAGTGCAATAAAAGTTAGGAGCTCGCCCACTTTCCGCATGTGTCACTTTTCTTCTCAAGTGGGCGTAGTTTTTCATATTGTCGCTTTTAAGGATACCAATCCATATCCGACAATATTACCAGAGAACCGAACGACAACTTTCTCAGCAGTGGACAATAAAGTCATTCCTGCTGTCGGACATTCTTTTTAGGAAAAACCCATCACACCGTTTTACGTACACCAATTTTAAATTAACGTTCTACAGGCAACATCATACCAAATAATTATAACCCTTCTGATAATTTTACTTGTATATTGTCAATAAAATCTTGCCCTTAACCCTCCCCCATTTCTTTACCTAGCATTGCAGATTATTATTTACTTTTATACGATGGCATTCTTATTGCATAATAATGCCCACCCTTTATTCTCAAGTACCACAAAATAAAAATAACCCAGTGAGACAAACACCATCTGTTACAAGTTACCTAAACAAAAAGGTCTGTGTCAACGAACTTGACAATATTTTACTACCCTTAGAAAGCAAAAGTGTATTAATTTTTGTTACACTTACAAATAGTACTGTTCGGATTAGATTTTTTTTTGATAGAAATATTTGTAAGAATGAAATTGAGGTAATAGAATATTTAGATTTTTATACGGTGCGAACAAACCGAACAAACCCGAACATACACGGAACAAACTGGCAGCGAAATGACCTTAACTTCTGATTGGGAAAATACCGAGTCCCCCTTTTCAGCGTTGTTTTTCTTGCTTTTATAAACTCGCCCCCGCTTTCAGCACTGGGGACGCGTAGCGTGCCCATCTGTTTTTCTAACTAAAGAATCTGATCTTTAAAACGAGGGTTCCTCTGCACATATTATTGATCCAAAAAAATATTAGTTATTTTATTTTACCCTTAAGAAATGCGATTGAAATTTTTTACGCGAAAAACAGCCCCGGGTCTGGGGCGTTTCAATAGGTACTGTGCCGTTATGACGAAAAGAAATGTGAAAATTGTTTGAACATTCAAATGTATGCTTGAATAGTTTTTTAGATTCAATTTGACACCAGTTAGTTTTTAGTGACAGTTATTTTAAATTAACGGCTTCGTTTTAAATTGTGTTCAATAATTTAGACCCGGCCATAAAGTAAGTGAATTTTTTGAATCCAGATATCTGAAAAACGGCTGCTCAAATTAATTCTTACCACGTATTTCTCTTTTGTGTAAGAGACGTTTGAGAATATTTTTTTTATTTTTTTTATTTATTTACTTATAAATACATTGATACATATTAAATTTATATTCTAAACACTAGATTTATAAGTCAAATAGTTATCTTAATTATTAATTCAATTTAAATGCATATATATTATAAGTAGCACCCAAGTGATTTAACACTTGTGTTGTGCTATACCTAAGTAAGAAGGCAATTACTAAACTAAATCTAAGAGTGAAATAATAAACTAACTAATAGAAAATTATAAAGATATTATTATATACCTACATATCTAATAAATGAAACGGTCAATTTTCTATTATTTTTACAAATTCACGGTAATTTTCAAAGATAAATTTTTTTGACAGTCTTGAGAATACTTTTAGGTTATTTATCTGTTTAAATATAATGATAAGATATTGCAGGATTTAGGTAAAGTGTAATTTATAAATCTATGGCTAATATTTCTGTTAAATCTAAGAGTAGGTAAAAGCCTAAGTTTATTACTACGTGTGTCGTATGAGGATAGTGTATAATTTTGGAAACAATTGTTTTTAAAGGCGTATATACAAATGCTATGAAAGTACAATGTTCTTATATTACTAATTTCTTCTGTATACAGTAGGTTAGTAGGGAACAGCCTAGTATTTTTATATATTATTTTTAATATGTAATTTTGTGTAATATTTAATTTTTGTAGTGAGTTCTTATACATTCCCCCCCATATTAGAATACCATAGCGGAAGAGTGATTCGGCTAGAGTTTTGTATATAGTTACTAATAATTTTCGAGACAGTGTTTCACGCAGTTGATTAAATTTGTAAATAAGTTTTCGTACTTTCTTTGTTAAATAATTTATATGATTACTCCATTTTAAGTTTTCGTCAATAATTACGCCCAGGTATTTTATTTCATTTGTTTCTTCGATTTCATCAACCATATTATTTATTTTAATACTAGAAAAGTTAGGTTTGTTAATTCCTGTTAAGGTAAAGGCTATATAATGAGTTTTACTTGCATTCAAGGAGAGCTGATACATATCTAGCCATTTTTTTATCTTTTCCATACCCTGTTGGCAGGCAATTTTTGTTTCATTCCAGGAGTTTTCGCAAAATATAGCTACTGTATCATCAGCATATGACACAATTTTCGCCCGGGCCTTTATAGATAAAAGTGAATTTATAAAGTATCGGGCCAAGGACAGTTCCCTGAGGAACCCCGATTTTTACTAATCTGGGTTCGCTGAGTGTACCATTGATTTTTACCCGTTGTTCCCTATTTGCTAAGTAGCTTTCAAAGATATCTAAAACCCTACCACGAACTCCACACTGTTCCAAGACGGCAAGGAGCTTTTTGTGGTTAACAGTGTCGAACGCCTTGGCAAGGTCTAAGAAAACTGCAAGGCATTTATTGTTTGAATCCAAGCCTTCCGTAATATTCTTAATTACTGTATACATGGCATCAGTTGTCGCCTTACCAGCCCGGAAACCAAATTGGTACTCGTGTAAAATATTATTTTGATTAAAAAATTCTACTAGTCGAGTTTTTAAGCATTTTTCGAATATCTTTCCGAAGTTATTAATAACACTGATTGGTCTATAATTGTGTATTTTTGATTTATCCCCAGCTTTATGAATTGGCGTGACAATGGACGTTTTAAACTGAGAAGGAATACGTTTCTTTTCAAAAATTAAATTAATTATGTGCTTTAGAGGTTTTAGAAGGTGCAAGTGACTTTGTTTTATCATTTGGGCAGATATTCCGTCTATGCCGGGAGAACTATTATTTTTTAATGTAGATATGTGCTCTATCAATTCGTTTTCTGTTACATCATTAATATACATAGAATTAGAATTTATAGGTATATTTTCACTAAATGGTACTGCGGTATTTATACCTTTAACCATATTTAAGCCCACTTTAGTAAAGTAAACGTTGCAAAAGTTAGACATTTCCTTATTATCATTAAATAGATTTCCTTCATCATCAGCAATCTTAAACTTGTCATTGAAATTGGTTTGTTCATTGGTAGCTTCAGAGATTAACTGATATACTTTTTTTAAATTATTTTTGTTTTCTTCAATTTGCGTTAGATAGTGTAGATTGTTTTTTGATTTATTTAATAATTTGTTAAGTCTATTTCTATAATCCTTGTATTCTTGTTCAGATTCTGGTGTAAAGTGTTTATTTAACCTTTTTTTAAGTTTATCCCTATATTTTATTGATGTAATTAGACCTTGTGTTATCCAAGGTTTTATTTTTTGGACCTTTTTTTATAATTGTCTTATATGTCTTCGATTTTTCCAGACAGCTGTTGAAAATATTCATAAAAAGATCTGTGGCAGCCTGAGGCTCGTCTAAATATAAAACACAGTCCCAGTATTGAGATTCAATGCAGCTTTTTAATTTTTTGAAATTGATTTTGATTGTTTATTTAAAAGTTCAATTTGACGCAAAAAAGTTATTTCGTTTTAAATGTGTACAAGGTACCGCAGGTGGCGGCCTCTAAATTTTACAATAAAAATTAGAGCAAATTTTAATTTCTCCCTCCATAAAACTCCTCTAGCCGAGTATTGTGACAATACACCAATTATTAAAAAAAATATTTATGAAAAACTAAAACCAAATTGAACTTATGACACTCTGTACCCCTGAAATTATCTACTTTTTGTCTGAGGTACGTTGGATTAGATCGTCATATTTAAGCCCCAGCAATTTGTGGTAGCATTTTTCCGCATCTTTTAGAGACTTAAGAGTAGGTACCGTGCGAGCAAAAATTATTTGCATCAAAGAGAGCCTTGCATCTAAGGACGTAATGCATAGCCGTCAAGGTTAAAACCTGTTGGGTGTCAGTAACTACCTGAATTAACAATCAATCAATTATTCCGTCATCTTTGACAGTCGTTAGAATTAATTTGATTCATCGCTAATTTTTTAAATGGTGAGTGGCAATACAATCCGGGTTTGTGCATGGACGATTTTCACGAACATTTTCCTAACGTTGCTTTTATTGCTGGGGATTTTATCATTGCCTGAAAAGAACCGTGGCTGTGTTTAGGGAAACAGGTTCTATACAACACAAAAAAGGAGAAGGAAGGCCATCTGTAAGAACAGAAGAACTTGTTGCAAACGTTCGTGAAATAATGCAAAATACGCCAACAAATTGTATAAGATGCCTGTCCCAAGAAGTGGGAAGATCTTATGGAACATGCAGGACTATTCTTAAGAAGCAACTAAATTTATTTTCTTATAAAGTGCAAGTATTCCAAGAAATACAAGCCGCAGATTTTGAAAGACGCAGGAATTACTCTCAATGGGTTACCCAAAATTTATTGGAAAGAAGTGATTTATTAGACATTTTTTTCGGATGAAGCCTGGTTCCACCTCTTCGGTTATGTGAATTCTCAGAATACACGCATGTGGAGTAGTGAAAATTCCCATTTTTTTGTAGAGTCCACATTGCAGCCTCAAAAAATTGGTGTGTGGTTAGCTGTATCCCGAAGAAGAATTGTTGGTCCTATTTTTTTCATGACGCAGTTACAGCACAGCGGTATAGAGACAAAATTTTGAATTCATTTGTGGAGCAATTACTTGACGATGAACTACGTTTTGGATATTTTCAACAGGACGGTACAACCGCCTATATACAGCCGCCGAAACTATTAACTACTTACGCAATTTTTTCGACGACAGATTGATCAGTTTATGATCAGACATTGAATTCCCACCTAGATCACATTGTTTAACGGTTATGGATTAATTCGTTTTTTCTCATTTAAACAACACAATTTTTAAAACATCAGTTGCAAATTTAGAACCATTACAAGAAAGATTATCCAAGAATGTGGTAACATTTCTCCAGAGATGCTGGTCAGCACTTTCGAAAATATGAAAAACGTGTGAATTTATGCTTGGAGTATGGCGGTGGCCAATTTCAGCAATTTATGTAATTATTTTTCTTTTTCTTTCTGTATATCTTACTTTGTTAATTTTGCATACAACAAAAATAAATTTGTATTTGTCTACTTATTTTATTACTCATTAGTTTGGCATATCATGTCATAATATGAATTTGACAAAATTTTAACCTAGATTTGGTTAGATATATCGTCCCATATCATTGTGATCTAAACCAAGCCCTACGTTTTTTAATCCAAGCCCTCTTTGATGCAAATAATTTTTGCTCGCACGGTTTATTCTACATCTTCTATAATAATGAAATCGACCGTTTATAAAGAATATTGTTTCAAAAATAGCGTTTGAAAAAGTCTCCTAATTTAGTAGTGTACCTATTTTAAAAAAGTTCATTCTTTGAATTGGGAGGTTTCAAGTATCGATACCCTATTCAAATTGGGATTTTTTTTTTTGAAATCGGTTAAAAAAATAAAAGGTATCAATTTTTTTTATTACAACGAAAATCTGAAGGTTTTTGTACTCATTCTTATAAAGAGGGGACCATGAATACATACATAGGATTGTATTATTAAAAAGAGTCTCTTTGAACTACCAAGGCAAAAGGTAAAACCTAACGGTTAATACATTTCAAAATTACACAAAATTACCTGGAAGTTATATAATGTTGCGAAATTTTGAAAACATTTAATTACTTTTTCTAAAAATAACCATGATAAAAAAATCAAACTAAAAAGTTAAAATACCATTAAAAATGTTTATTTAATAGGAAATCGAAAAATAAGCTTAATGTAGAAAGTATTAGAAACTTAAAACCAGTTTCAAGCTGACGGGTTCAACAACACTAAATAATGTAAAAACTTACAGAAATCAGTCTAAACTAAAATTCGATCGCTTATTGGTCAAACGGATCGTTATTGAACACTAACGACCTAATCCACGAATATAGCTTTGCAACCTGGAGGTTATTTTTAGGCGCCCAATTATATTCATACACGTATTGGTTATACATATAGCATGGAAAATCCAGAATTATTGGACCAACAACTAACAAGGGTCTAAAAAATGTACTAAAATACATTCTGAATTATGTCCCCTAAATATTTATGTTATAAAAATTAACACAAACATTGCTGTTAATATATTTTAACAGTTAATGACTATGCTGTCCCTACTAACTTTAATAATCTTGAGTTAATTTTAAACGGCCATGCGTCTTAAACGTCATTAGGAAAATGGCTGCCAGAAACTTTTAAAAATATCCCGTAGTTTGTGACGACGCGTCTGGTTATATATAACGAGCGTCGATAACCAGTGGCGTTGAATTAGGTGGGGGTTTTCCTATAGGATTTTTGCTTTAGAAGTGGCTGCATATTTACGAGTACCTTGTACCATCAACTAAGTAAATCCAGACATACTACCTAAATAGGCGAAAGCGAGGCCGCGATGTATACAGGGGCGGATTTAGGGGGGGGACTGGGGTTTCGCCGCCCCCCCCCCCCCTGAGCCTTAACCACACCTAAAGTCAAATACGTCATTCGTCGAATTCGTTCGAATGGAACCGATGACGAATTAAGAGATTTTCTAAATCACCTCAATAGCTTAACACCAACTATCAAATTCACCATGGAGAAAGAAGAAAACAACCAATTACCGTTTCTAGATGTCAACGTGAAGAAAAATGGCAACAGCATCCAAACTTCAGTATACAGAAAACCTACGCATACAGGTCAGTATCTCAATTTTACATCAAATCACTCAAACAATACGAAACATGGCATAGTTAAAACCCTCATGGATACAGCAATTACAATCTGTAACTCGGAAGAAGCACTTAAAAAAGAAACTCACCACATCAAGACCGACCTCAACAAAAATGGCTACCCCACAAGATTAGTTGACGCAATATTGGAAAATCGTAAGAATCGACCCAACGCACAAGAAGCAAAGAGAGAGGCACAACCTACACTCAATATTCCGTATGTCAAAGGAGTATCTGAGAAAATAAGAAGACTAGGACAACGATATAATATCAACACCGTATTCAACTCGAGGGACACCCTAAGAAGCCACCTGACGAAGACAAAGCCTACAAGTCAAAAAGATAGGAAAAACTGCGTCTACCAGATCCCCTGCGAATGCGGCCAATCTTATATAGGTGAGACATTAAGACCACTAGAAACAAGGATTAAAGAACACAGAAACAATACGTTAAAAGGAGAGACCGAAAAGTCAGGTGCAGCTGACCATGCCTGGAAACATGGTCACCATATCATGTGGTCAGAAGCTGAAATCCTACATAAGGAACCACACTGGAGGAAAAGAAAGTTCAAGGAAGCTGCTGCTATTCACCAGAACCCAGACTGCTTTAGTAAACCATCATTAGACATAAGAAATATCTGGAAACCTTTGTTAGATAGATGTAATCTTAGGATAAGATCGCGTGCCAACTGAACGCATGACTGCATCCACCTCAGTTGTGCTTCAGTGCACCTAGCTAGTGTATATAAATAGTCCTGTAGTTACTTTACTTATTTAGTATTCACCTGAAGACGACTGGAGATACTTACCAGTTGAAACGTTGTGATTTAAACAAATAAAGACAATGGAAGTCCAAAACTCTTTCATCATTCAAGGATCTTTTATTGCTTTATCTGACATTCAAAGTTTTAAAAAAATTAAATACAAAGTAAATATAAATTAATTGATACAGGTATTGGAACGATCAAAATAATTCAAATTCAGACAGGATAGCTAGAAGACGTCGAACAACGATGTGACCTGCGCAACAAATACGTTAAAACTAATACTACGGCACGTGGCGATTGCCGATCGCTACGAACCCCCACCAACGTCTTGTAAATTATAGGTTCTAACGGATACAATTTGTTTTGGGGACGGTGCTCTGCTTTCTTAATTATAGAGAAAGCGCTTTACTGAGAACGGAATGCGTCGCATTGAGAAGATGCAATTTCTTTCTTAACAAAATTGCTGTATTAAAAGTAATTCATTATTCAACTAGACTGTGCTACTAATGAAACTGATTACTACCAATAAAAACACTTTTCTAGTAAATCTGGAATTGATATGACACTATAGCGGGTTTGGTACCCTAACAACTTATTTAATATAGGTTAATACAAAATAAGCTATCAATACAAACTATGACTTAGCAAACCTGTTATATTAGATCATTTTCCTCAGTGTTATATGGATATCTATCAATTTGACTTACAAAATGTTGCTTGCAGCGCTGTTTTCATCATATCCTCAATAATAAAAAAGTCTAAACAATTTTAAAATATTCATATTCGTTTTTATCTCAATGAAAATCCTGCGTTCTTCCTTAGAGGAATATAAATCTGCTGAATATGTCTTCTTTCTGCGGTGAATAAAAAAAAAATTGCCCCACTTCAACTTATAAGTAGGGTAGGTGGGGGTAAAGCCCTGCACGGGGCAAAGCCACGCGCCGTCTTTTTAAGTAGCCCGCAAATAATCACAGAATCGGCCGCCAGGCGGCAGTTCAGTCTTGATAACGTCTAGTGCGACATGAAAATTCAGAGCGATAGGCAGTTTGTAAACCGATAAAATGAAGTAGTTCATTTTTTGTAATTTTGATGTAAAAATTATAATCATTTACTTTAAAACTATGTGCATGTGGTTACAGTTTTTTTTTTAATCGAATCCTCAGTTGATAGTATGACTCTTAAGCTTTATTTCTGTGTGCTTTAATTTTGCTTCACTTATTAGTTTACAGTAGAAATGATTGACTTTACACAATAGGAATGGGGTAAAGCCCCGCAGCCTTCTGGAGGCAAAGTCCAGCATCTACTGATATGAACTCTGCTAGTTTTCACAACGTGATCACTTTCAGAGAGGACTGACTAATTTTACAATGTACTAATGAACTTTCTATTACGTTCCTATACATTTCAACTTGTTTTTCGTTTGTATTTCTTTTTCTGCTTTAGCATTTACTTAGCTCGTCAATTTTAGATTTTTCAAGAAAAAGTTAGCTTTTCTCTCTTTCTCTGAGAATAGAATATTAATAAATAATTTTAGAAAGTGTGTTTTTGTGTTTTTATGATGTTTTCTTATTCACCTTGCCACTTTGAGCACTATTGGGGAAAAGCCCCGCACTGCGGGGACTTGGCCCATTTGGTAGGGCAAAGCCCTGCAAAAATTACTTTTTGAAAATGTGTAATGTTTAGGCACCTAATAGTCAGACCCCACAAGTGTTGCAGCGATGTTAGCGAAGAGATCCGTACCTAACACTTCCACCTAAAATAACCCAAAAATATTTTTTCCCACTTGAAGCAATCCTCTTATAACTAGAAATTGCGGGGCTTTACCCCCACCTACCCTACCCTTTCTACCTTTTTTCAATTTAGCTGACCTGGTACAAATTTAAAGTCGTAAAAAGATAAGGTACGTCTATGACTTTGCTTATATTTTGCATTCAAACGTAAAGCTAATTAAACACTCGGTATACTTAAATATACCTTTTAGTTTATTTTAAGTTTTTGTATAGAGTACTTTCCAATCATAGAATATTTAAGTTAAATTGGAATACCTAGCGCTAAAGCTGAAACCAATATTTTTCTATTGTGAAATTTTGTGATTTATATATTATGCTTGTTGGAAGTGTATGAAAATTGATATGTAAACTTGTCTTAGGAAAACTATGTTATCAAAATCACCAACAGAAAAATCAGAACCTGGATTTTTATTCTGGTGCTGTTATAATGCGAAATAGTGGGAAAGAAGCCAAGTAAATTTGGAATAATGAGGTATGTTAATCCTTTTTTTAAAGCTTTTTGATTTTCATCCTTATTTAAAAATAGATTTTTTATACTAAAATTAGTACTTGCATGTATTTTAAATTGTTCTAAATAAAAGCTTCGAGCGTGTCGTTCCAAATCTACAATTAGTTTTTTTTTCAGTTTATTGAACCTTTTTTAAGCTACTTTTAAACCAACTACTATACTGCCGTCCTACCGAAAAACGCAGTAAAGTTGATTTTTTTAGATAATGACATTTTAATGAAATTGGATTATTTATAAAATAATATCTCGTAGTTTTGTCAACAATTTTTCTTTGAAATGTGTTTTTATTATCATAAAAAATGCTAAAATTGTTAGCGGTAAGTGTGACACGTCATACACTTACTAGCATAAAATGCAGTAACATTCCATTACTAACAAAAGACGCAGTATATTTAAAGCTACTGTATTATTGCTAAACAGTAAGGTAATTAAATGTCAACATTTACGAAGTAAAAATGCAGTAAAATGAATTCCTTAGAATAAATGCAGTATAAAAAACTCTTACTGCGCTCTACCCTAGTAATTAAAAATGGGAAGGTCATGTTTCCCCAAGGAACATGCAGTATAGTGATTTACTAAGAATAAACACATATAGAACACATATGGAACCAAGATACTTTTATGACTGGGTAGATCATTCATCTAAATTAAAACTTCAAAAAACCCAACCTCGCGTTTATTTGGCAGATATTATGAGTGTAACTGCTGAGAGAGGAAAGTTTCTATTAATTTACACAAAGAGTTATAAAACGTCAAAACCAATAACATTAATAAGCTTTCTGACGAACAAATCAGAAAAGGAAGGGGTTATCGCACCAGAAATACGGTAAGGGGCATATCAAAAACAAAAAAATACACTATTTTAAAGAATTTGTGCCCCCTCATGACCATCGATAGAAGGCAGTTTTGGGTGAATATGGAGGAAAGTGATGCCAACGGCCTTACCTCATTCCAATAATTTAAATTTTACTTTATTCTAAAATTAAGCAAGTTTTTTATTGTTTTTTTTGTTACTACTACTAATGTTCACTTTTACTGATTTTATTAGGTAAGTGTAAGTACTAGGAAGATAATATGTAATAAATTTGTACACTTTAAAAATATCCATTTTAGTTTTGTATTGTTATATATTTATGACCTTTGGTATTAAAATATTTCTATAATATAGAAAATATATACTTAATTAATTTGTGCTAGGCTACATACCTACTTGGTGAAACGGATATTCCATGATAGAGGACATAAAAGTTGTACTTGTGGCGTTTCACAATTTTAATTCAGTTTCCTGACACGTGTTTACCCTTGCGAGTCATTTTCAAAGGAGTACAAGACAATAACTAAATGTAAACAAAAAATACAAACTCATTTATTATTAATTGTCTTGCACTCCTTTAAAAATGACCCGCAAGGGTCGAAACACGTGTCAGGAAATTAAATTAAAATTGTGAAACATAACAAGTACAACTTTTAGTTCCTCTACATTGACAATATATGTACTAGGTAGATTTAATTTATATGTAGGGTGAAATATTTATGGAACTTGAAGAATTAATGTTTTGTTTTTCTGAGCAAAATATATTTAGAAAATTGTTTAGAACTACATCAAAATGATAAATACACCTTATAAATACATTTTATACAAGTTAAAACAAGGTACGCCTTAATGTAAAATACTTTTTATAACATATTTATTTAATTCATCCTACATGTCTTAATAATTTCTAAAGGCATTAGGAAAGTGAAATTTTATGCTAATTTAATTAATTAAAAATTTTGCCATGTATCAATAATAGCGGCACATCAATAAATACTAGTTAAAAATGCAGTAGATCTCAACAAATCAGCGGTTTACTGCGTTTTTGCTTAGGACAATCTACAATATCAGTGCTGCTTCTACTAGTAAGGAACGCATTTTCCTAATTATTTCCCTAAAAAATTACCCATACAATGAAAAAGATATCTTAGAATATACTTTTTAATGCATTCTTCACTATAAATAAAAAAAAAACATTACAGAAAATTTCATTATCGTGAATACGATGGACAAACAGTAATTGTCGTTTTTCTTAAAACTGTGCTCCTTTCAGTTACTGCGTTTTTCGTTAGGACGGCAGTATATACCTAACCTACTTGTAATAAATTGTATTATCTTCCTAAAATAATTTAGCTTTGAAAGAAAATTGTTTTCTCTATAAAACGCGTAAAAAATTAGCTACACTCCAGTGCAAAAAAACGGGCATCATAAAATTTGGATTAAATTTAGTTTTAATATCCTTATACAAATTTTAAGAGAAATTGTTTTTTTTTGACATATTATACAAGGATAATCGAAAAGTTGTTTTTTTGCTTAGTGTCAAAACACCCTGTGGAATAATTAGAAGCAAAATTACTTTAAAATATCAGTTTTCATTGGGCCGCAAATATTCTTTGCATTTTGGTTTTTGGTTCATGTCAATACGTGCATTTGTTTTCACCCAAATGCAAAATGATCTTGGTGTCAATAATTTAAATTTCTCCATAATTTTCTCATTGCCTTTGCATTTAAAATAAAATAGACTATTAAAATGCAAGAAAACCAATGTTATGTAAAGATGAAGATTTAATAAACAAATAAATTTACGGAAAAAGGTGCGTATACCTAAGATTTAAAGTATAACATTTTTGCAAAACAAACTTAACAGGTACCAACAACAACTTTTTCACTTAAAACACATGTCTATTATTTATATCGCCTCCTCCAGCCCTTACTACTGCCTGTTTACACGTCAGTTCATTACCTTCGTATATAGTATTTGCAAAATTATACCGTTGACTCTTACTGCCAAAAATAAACTACCTGATTAAACCCTATTGTATACGCCCCAACCTCTTCAAAGGGGAATAAATGGGATCAGGGTAGGCTTGAAAATGTACTTACACCACATGATTTATTTTTATAATTTAAAATAAATAGATAGGTATTTTTAGTTTTAGGTAGGTACCTATAATAAATGTAAAATAATGATAACAATTAATGATAATTGAAAATAATATAATTTAAAAGTATAACTGTTAGGATAACAAGTACAATAAAAATTAATTAAATTCTAAAAACTATTGATAATTTATTCAAAAATTTAACTCTGTATCACTATCACTATCTTCATCTAAGCCTAAACTTATAATTAAGGTTTGAACATTTATAATCATACAATTGTAAGAATTTTCCACCTTAAGTACATGCTGTACACAGTTTTTCCAGCTGTCTGCAGAAATTTTTCTTACTTCGTCTTTAATTAATTCTACTACAGATGCATTTAATGTAGGAAAACTATTATTTCTCCTAATATTGGATTTTAATTGGTGCCATATTAGCTCAATATGATTGAATATACAATAGTATGGAGGAAGACGCAACACTGTATGTCCATTTTCTGCTGCAAGTTTGCCACACTCGTATTCCATATTTATTTTAAAAGCTTTTAATACTTCTAGTAGTTCTCCTTTTTTGTAAGTTTCTTCAAAATATAAATCATTTTCAATCATAAAATTTTGAATTTCTTCTTTTGTATTATTATGAATTGGGAATGATTTTTGCTTACCAACTATGATAACTAGCATTGTCCATTACGATGACGCTATTTTCAGGTATATTTTTAAGGAGTTTATGTTTAAACCAATCTTTAAAAAGTGGTGCGTCGGTATCTTGATGGTAATCTAAAGAAGAATCTGCTATGTTTTTAGCTGAAAGCAACAGACAATTTGGAACAAACCCGTTCTCTGAACCAGCATGTAATATTGTGATTCTTCTGCCTTTATTAGATGGTGCCTTGGTTTGACATTTTTTGGAAGAAAAACCCATATTTCGTCAAGGTAAATAATTGGACGATTTTCTTCTCTAAATTGCTTAACAGCCGTTAAATATTTAAGTCTCCATTCCCGTAAACGTTGAGATTCCATTATTGTTTGTCTTGTATTAATGCTTCGGTATTTAAAACTCATTTTCCTAAGGCTTGAAAGGCAACAAGAGATATTTGTTTCGTCTTTAATCACCCGCTCTTTGAGGGAAATCAAAATGGGTATAGTTTGTGCCTCATATATTTGGTAAATCTTTCTTCTTAATAAATCCATGTCATTTTCGTCAATATGCTTCTAAATATGCCAGAATCACTCCGATTTTTTCTAGGATTAACAGGTTTAAGTACTATGTCTCTTACAAAGGAGTTTTTGTCAAAGTAGACGTCTCTGCTAAAGCATCCATCGAATTAAAATTTCTACTCAACAAAGATTGATACACATTTTTAATTATTAGTTTGGCATCGGTAGATAAATGCTTTCTTTTAAAAATTGCACTTGAAGATGCCCCCCCTATCAGCACAATTCCAAGGACGCCATATTCTACCACTAATAAGTCTAACTAAAAATTACTCGCCGGAAAACCACTAAAGGCTAAAATTATTAAAAATCAGTTTGTAATTTATATATATGAATCAGGCATAGGTATAAATTGAATTTGTACCTGGTCCGGCTCTGCTCGAAAAATGTTTTAAAATTTGAGATTACTACAAATACTATAATCTTCGACGAACTGTCCAAGTAGGTACTGAAATTTTTTATTCGAACCTCTAGAAGTTGGTTTTTCGCCTGTACTGACGTGAAACGACGATTCCGAAGAGTTTTAACTACAAGAAACCGGTCCTCAATAGCTTTAGTTTTGCGTTTCCTAAATTAATTACATCATCAAGATCATTTTGCATTTGAGTGAGAACAAATGCACGTATTGACATGAACCAAAAACCAAAATGCAAAGAATATTTGCGGCTTAATGGAAACTGATATTAGAGAGATTTTGGAACGCTTAAAATAACAACAGTAAAACACAGTGTTATGGTTAACTTTATTAACGATAACGATTACGGTGACAATTACAAAAATAGATTTTGAACGTCTTAAAAATAAATAATTTGACAGATGCAAAGATAACCTTTTTTATTTCTTTAATTGTTTGACATGAGTCAATCAACAATGGAAAAGGACGAAAAGGTACAAAAATGTAAGGTTATTTTGGATTCCTGAGTTATGTTGCCAAGTCGTTTACAAAAAAATATAATTACAAAGAAAAAAGAAAAGCATTAAGTATTTCTCCACAATTTTTATTAAAAAAAAAAACAGGCGAACCTAGAATGATTAAAAATATATAGAATCGACATCTTTCGAGTGTAGAAACACTCATCATCAGGAAAAACAAGTAAATAATAAAAAGCTGATGTTATTAGCAATAGAGAAAATAAGTAGTGGTACTAAGCCGTAATGGAGCCTTCGATGGTATACATGAGGAGTGAAAAAACTTAATATAGCAGAAGACAGGAAATATCACAGCACACTAAAGGGCCAAAGAACAGTGTCAAGATACTCTGGGTGGGAAATGAAGAGAAAAAAAAAAATTAAAAAATAAAAATTTGTAAAAGTCATTCTAAATGTATGTGATAAAATATTTTTACTTTTGATTCAGTAGGGTTGGAGACATGTGCATGGAAGTGGTCAAAAAAAGGGGGGAAAGAAATTTTTTTTGGTTTTTGTATAAAAGACGTATAGGTGCTTTCATTTAGCTTTAAACAAAATGCTGTTGGGCTGGGGTAACTGAGCCGTAACAAGCTTGGTACTCTAACAGCATTTTGTTTCAAGCTAAATGAAAGCACCTACACGTTTTTTATACAAAAACCAAAAAAATTTTCTCACTCCTCATATATACTATCGAAGGTTCCATTACGGCTTAGTACCACTACTTATTTTCTCTATTGCTAATAACATCAGCTTTTTATTATTTACTTGTTTTTCATGATGATGAGTGTTTCTACACTCGAAACATGTCGATTCTATATATTTTGAATCATTCTAGGTTCGCCTGGTTTTTTTTTTAATAAAAATTGTGGAGAAAGACTTTATGCTTTTCTTTTTTCTTTATCATTCCACTCCACTTTAAGTATGGACTAATTCTTCAAAAACATAATTACATTTCTTACCGCAGCGTTATTTTATGATTTACATAAAGTAAAATTTTGAATTATGTATAAAAAAAAACCTTTTCTGTTCGGTTTTATCTAAACTACAGTTATAACGTTATTTCAATTTTTTAAAGTGTTTTCCGAAAAATGATCGTGTCCGAAATATATTCTTATTAAATAATTATATAGGTAAGTATTGGCAACATGGCAAATTAAGCAAAATAAGAATAACCATAACGATAGCCTTCCTTATATCTCCGTATTTAACGAAGCTCGTTATCGTTAATAAAGGAATCGCTGCCTCGATTTAGTACTGCGCATGCTCAGAATAAGGATAACGATAACGACAGGCTAAAATAAGAGTTCCAAAATCTCTCTATTTTGAAGTAGTTTTGCTTCTTAATTATTCCACAGAGTGTTTTGACACTAGGCAAAAAAAACTTCTTTTCGATTATTCTTCTATATTAATTATGTCAAAAAACCAATTTTTCCTAAAATATGTATAGTCATGTTAAAACTAATAAATGTATCTAGAGCTCTCTAAAAATCACTTAAATCAAAGTAAAAATAAAAAAGATTTAAAGCCCTAAACTTAATCCAAATTTTATTATGCCCGTTTTGCACGGGAGTGTATTATAGCTATTAGCAATTGCAATAGCACGTTGCACCCTACAGCATAAAGGAAACAGTGATGCTTTAAATTTGTGCTGTATATAATTAATAAAAAATATTTCTGTTAATATTCAGCCATCGTCTGGAGGGGTAGGTAGTAAAATAGGTTTAGGATAATACAATTTGTCGTATAACATTCATAAGTGAAACCAGGGCTAGTTCCCTAGGTTCTACCCAAATTGTATAGAGAAATTTGATGCCTTATTTTGCACTATTTAATCAAATATTATTTATGAAATATTATTAAAAATTAAGTTAATAAAATAGCAAAAAATTTAGGTAAGCGGAAAAAAGAATACAATTTCATTTTTAGTTGTTTACATATTCTACTTTCTTTTAACAACATAGCTGCGTTCTGTGACATAGAGATACCTATTTAAATTATCATAATATATTCACAGACATTACAGAGAAAAAGAAAAAAACTTACTGGAACAATAACAGTACTTTCTTCCATCTTTTTCTTTTGAAAGTACATCAGTAATCTAGTCAACTAGTGTCATTTAAGATGCGATGTGATGCAACAAAAAGAATTGAAATACTGGATCTTATTCTGTAACAAACCATTAACGATTTTAAATTTTTTTTTAAACCGAAAAGGCATTACCAACAGGTAGGGTCAGAATTATTTTTAAAAAAATTTCTACGTTAGAAAATGTCGATCTTATGTCATCGGTAATTATGTTTGTGTACAGGGTTTTCTTTTATATTTGTACGCCTATTTAAAACAAGAACAATAAGAGATCAGAATCTTAGCAAAAAATAATCAAAATACTACTACAATGCCGAAAAGAATAAGCAAGTTATGTTTTTTAAATGGTTTATTAAAATTATATAAGTATATTTTTTTCCTGATTCCAAAAATACAAAGTTTGTCTATATTAACCCCAACCGTTTTAAAGATATAAACGATCAAAATTTTAAAAAGCTGTATTTAGTTTCTAGTCTAGAATGCTTTGGAAATCAAATGAGAAAGTTTGTCGTCATTGAAAACAGTTGTTATTATGACATTTTTGTTATTGTTTGCTTGTATTAAACGAATAAAACAATAACAATAACATGGGATATTCTACAGCAGAAAAATTCGAAATTATCCATCTATATTATTCAAATAATAGAAATTCATCTACAACTCGTAATGAATACCACAGGATATTTTCCTATAGAATTTTACCTTTCCCAAAGCGCTATTAAATATGTTGTAAAGAAATTTGAAGAGACCAAAAGCTTAGAAATGAAAAAGAGGACAGTAGTGAGAGATGAGGAATTAGACTTAAATGTCATGCTGTTCCTTAAATGTGACCATTTCAATGTTATACTAATTTTTAATTCCTACAATAATTAATTAACTTTTAAATTATTGAAACTCCTGAATATTCCGTACCAGATGCGTCGGGCTATTTTCATAAACCTTTATCAAAAATAAACAATTTTGGTAAAATACCGGTATCATCCATATAAATTTCACTCAGTCTAAAATTTAACAGAAGATCACAAGATACAGTGGCTACAGTTTTCTTTGGATATTTCAAGAGGCCGTGAAATTGATAGGAATCTTTTAAACAAAATTGTATAGTTTTATATTTTTGACCTACCCTGTACCCTGTACGCCGGTTGACTTGCAACCATTCCAAGTGCACCTAATATAATTATCGAATATGCACCAACTTTTATCAAGAATAAAATTTTCTGAGAAATTGGTAATAAAAAAATGCCCATAACTGTATATTGATGAAAATTTAAGTTGGAAAAACATATTGAATATTTAGGATTATACATCTCACCAATAATTGGCATTTTGTTTAGAGCTAAAAATTATATATAATTAAATAATTTAAAAAATATATACCTACTATTCTTAACTACAATTCAGCCAATAAAAAAACTACAAAACAAAATAATTAAATGCATACATAAACTTTTTTTTTAGAACCAATTATAAATTTGTATGAACCAAACAGATATTTAAATTTAGAAAGGCTTTATAGATTAAAACTATGCATTCCTTCGACCAACATTTTATTCACATCACGAGACAAAATCATCATATTAAAACACCTATGGTTTAGAGTAATTTTGGCCAAAGATCAATATTTTAAAAAGGAATAACAATTTACAACAGTTTGCCGATGAACTCACACCAGTATTTTGTAGACTTTTTAACTTATCCTACAAAAAAGGAATATTTCCATCTTGCTGGAAAAAGGCGCGAGTCCAGCCTATACCAAAGAAAGGCAAGAAAACCCTGCCAAACAACTATCGACCAGTCGCATTGCTTTCAGTTATATCAAAGGTGATGGAGAAAGCTATTAACCAACAACTTATAAAATACCTGGAAGGCCTTAAAATTATCAGCGACCATCAGTATGGTTTTCGTAAGTCCAGATCAACAGGAGACCTGCTAGCCTATGTCACTCATCTTTGGAGCAACGCAATCGAACATCATGGGGAGTCCCGGGCTATTGCACTGGACATCTCTAAAGCCTTTGACCGTGTCTGGCACGAGGGGCTCCTAAGCAAACTGCGTTCTTATGGTATGCCCGGTCGATTTTGTTCATGGTTGTCTAGCTTCCTCAAGGACCGCTCTCTGCAAGTGGCGATTGACGGGTTTCTCTCAGACACCTTCACCATCAATGCTGGTGTTCCTCAAGGGTCCATATTATCTCCCACTCTCTTCTTACTGTACATTAACGACCTTCTAGCGAAAGCAGAAAATCCATTATATTGCTTTGCTGACGACAGCACACTTATCTCATCTTTTACTTTGAAACCTCAAACATCGGCTACTGACGCACATCTTCGCAGACAACATGAGGTATCACGCCTCAATAAAGACCTGGAAGAAATTTTGTCTTGGGGTGACAGTAACCAAGTCGAATTTAACGCTCAAAAAACCCAGGCTGCAGTTTTCTCTAAGAAGGTCAACATTGCAGAACCCGATATCGTTATGGCAGGACACGCAATTCCACTGACTTCGTCTATTAATTTGCTGGGTGTCAACCTGGGAGGAAATATGTCTTGGCATAATCACGTAGTGGCAATCGCCAGGGCAGCTTCTCAGAAGCTCGGTATACTTTTCCGTACCAAAAAGTTGTATACACCTCAACAACTTTTGACACTCTATAAAGCCCAGATTCGACCATCACTGGAATACTGCTCTCATATCTGGAGTTCTGCACCGAAGCATACCCTTCGGTTGTTGGATTCCATCCAAAGGAGAGCCGTTCGTCTAATCGGCGACCACGAGCTGACTAAGAACCTCGACAGCTTAGAACATCGAAGACAGGTTGGTGATTTGACTCTCTTCTACAGATATTTTCATGGCAAGTGTTCGACAGATATTGCCCGCTCGATTCCACCTAGAGTAATGCATAGCAGAAACACACGACGAACCACTGCCGCCCATCCCTATGTGGTTCAACTTAGTACACCCCGAACATCATTGTTTCAGAACTCTTTTATTTGGAGGACGTCATCTTTGTGGAACGGCCTTTCTGAGACCGTGTTTCCAACCGAATATAACCTCCAACGATTCAAGAAAAACGTGAATCGCTTTCTTCGCACACGCACCGCTCCCAGAGCGCCTTAAAGGATTTTTCCTATAGTGCTTGTGCTCGATCATAAAAAAAAAAAAAAAAAAAAAAAAAAAAAAAAAAGAAAATAAATATTAAAATTATGGACTTAAAAAAAATTAAAAAATATTTTTTAAAACTAAACTAACTATAACGTATTATAAATATAATTTTTTTGTATACGGTTATTATATATATATTTTTTTAAATAATTTCGATGGAGTTATTAATAGTTACTAAACATGATTTTTATTATTTGTGATTTTATATATTGTATATTTGGTGTTATAGGTATTCTCTGTAATGAACTTTTTAAGTTGGTTGAGAATAAAGATATATTATTATTATTATTATTATTATTATTAAAACTATAGGTAAATTATTTAATTCTGACACTTCGTGTCATCATTTTGGCTTTTAAAATAAAAAAAAAAATTTCCGGTGTAATTTGGCCGCCGGAAGTTCAAGAGCATGAATATTTCCGAATTTTTTTTTCGTTGTCATGGTAACGAATCAAAATAAAATTATCTGATTGGGTAGAAAAAGTGGGGGCGAATTTTCTAAAAAATTTCATGAGCATTATTGCCAAAATGCAATAAATTTGAACAAAACCAGAAGAACAATTTTGCCTACAGAATTTTGTCTCGAGAGGTATTTAGCATGACTATTTTCGAGAAGATATTGAAAATACACAGAAAGCGATTTATTTGAACTATTTTTATTTAGGTAATAAATTTTAAAATTGTCACTTATAATATCACAAGAGCTTAAAAATTTCCAGGAATAATTTAAGCTCGCGTGGGATTCGGTAGGAAAATCTCACACCACTTCACACCATAATTTGGAAAAAAAATTATTAATCAAACTTGACATTTTTAACTAATTTCACTGCTTGTCAAGTTGGCCAGGGTATTTTGACATAATATGTTGAATTGTCATTTTTGTTTAACCGGTTCTGTCACAAAGCTTAATAATTACTAGGTATATAGTTTAAAACGTCTGTACGTTGAGTGTTGAGTTTAATAATAAAAAATACATTTCTACCACCTTTAGTAGCCTAAAATTATGAAAGGGCGATAGACTGAACTAATACCCATCTGTGTTATAGCATTTGGTGTAACTAAAGTTGGTAATTTTTTTTTATTTAACGAAATATAGTGCCTATAACATTTTCTTAGAATTTATTTCATGGTACTTTAGCAAAAAATACATTTCTACCACCTTTAGTAACCTAAAATTATGAAAGGGCGATAGACTGAACTAATGCCCATCTGAGTTTTAGCATTTGGTGTAACTAAAGTTGGTAATTTTTTTTTATTTAACGAAATATAGTGCCTATAACATTTTCTTAGAATTTATTTCATGGTACTTTAGCAAAAAATACATTTCTACCACCTTTAGTAACCTAAAATTATGAAAGGGTGATAGACTGAACTAATGCCCATCTGAGTTTTAGCATTTGGTGTAACTAAAGTTGGTAATTTTTTTTTATTTAACGAAATATAGTGCCTATAACATTTTCTTAGAATTTATTTCATGGTACTTTAGCAAAAAATACATTTCTACCACCTTTAGTAACCTAAAATTATGAAAGGGTGATAGACTGAACTAATGCCCATCTGAGTTTTAGCATTTGGTGTAACTAAAGTTGGTAATTTTTTTTTATTTAACGAAATATAGTGCCTATAACATTTTCTTAGAATTTATTTCATGGTACTTTAGCAAAAAATACATTTCTACCACCTTTAGTAACCTAAAATTATGAAAGGGCGATAGACTGAACTAATACCCATCTGGGTTTTAGCATTTGGTGTAACTAAAGTTGGTAATTTTTTTTTATTTAACGAAATATGATGGATATACCTATTATGTATATATATTTTAGAATTTATTTCATGTTGAACTAATGTCTTCATTGGCAAATCTCTAATGATATCCACTAATAAGCAAAATAATAACGAAATAAATTTAATTATTATAGGTTATATAGACATCTAATTAATTTGTCACCTTCCTATTCACCATTAAGAAGAGAGGATGGGTTAGAATTCAACATTTAAATCTTATGTTTGTACATCCGACGTTTGTTAAAATATAAATTGTTTATGCATAATAATTATTAAACAAATTTGTGTTTTCTGTTTAATGAAACGTTATAGCGAATAATAAATAATAATGTTACATAATTCAGATATTTTGCATTATTTACAGTTATATGTATATTATTTAATGGTTGTAGATCATATGTTTACCTTTTCAACTGTCAAAAATTTCCACTTAAATATCGTGGCGCCTAGAAAAAATTTCCGGAAATTCTTTTAGTTGCCATATGGTAACTAGTCATAATTAAGGTATCTTATTGGTTGAAAAGTACAGGCGTAAAATTTTCATATATAATATCACAAGAGATAAAATTTTGTCGGCAAAATTTTCGAAAGGTATGAAAGTTTGTTGCTTGGCAATTTCGCGAATGACATTTTTGACAAAATCACGAGCCGTCAGGCGAGTGATTTTGTCGAAAATGTCATGAGCGAAAATGCTTAAAAGCAACAAACTTAAATAAATCCTTGAGAACAATTTTGCTTACACAATTTTTTCTCGAGTGGGATTCGACATGACTATTTAACTAGAAAAAAGACAAAGAACAATAAAATTAGAAAACTTTTATTTAAGAATAAAACAAAAAAATTACTTATTTATTGATGTAAAAGTTACAGTTGTGATAATTAAACGTTTGTGCATTATTTGATTGATTTTGATTTGATGATATTACTTGATCTGGTGCTTTTTCTCTTAAGTTTGCAATTAATTTTATTAAAATTTTGCCGCGGCAAAAATCACATGTGAATTTTGTCCAGGTAGGTGCAGGTAGTAATTTTGCCAGTAGAAGACCGGCCGTTGCTATGACATTTTACCAGTGTAAAACACTCTAGTTAAATAGTCACGGCAATACCATGATGTTGGTATTGTCAGCAGAATACTAATTTTATTGTCAGTGCAATACACTCTAGCGATATAGTCATAATGATTTCTCGACGAACTAAAAAGAAGTGCATTTAGCCCTGCTTTCTATGGAGTATAAAGATCTGAAAGACACATCTTGTCATTGTAATCTAGGTCACATGAGATCAAATCCTCAGAAAGTACTCTGAAAAGTTTAAAATTAAAGTGTACCTAGCGGGAAACTTATCTGTATAAGGAGTAATTATTTTTTAAATCCGTTCAGAATAACAGTATATTTTAGCTAATTTAAATTTCAAAATTGGCACATTGGATATTTTAAACTAATTTTTTACAAAGTTCCTTCACGGACTTATTATTTACTATTAGAGGGTTCATTTCGTTGACTTCGGATTTTTTCTCTAGTAACCGAGAAAATCAATCTGTGATAATTTTTAATAGCGTAATTTTTTTGAATTTCAAAATGAAATAAAAATAATAAACTGTCGGCTTAAAAAAATTAAAGTATATCCGAAAAGTACTTATACAGGACTCGCTTGTAGCTCGTCTTCTTGTTTCATCCTACAAAATATTACATCCCGGCCTTGTAATGTAAATAACTATTTTTTAGATCTAGTTTACTCTACGGATCCATAATACTATGTTGCCTTGTATTTACTGCCGTCGAAGCTGATAAAAAGTGGAAAGTTTATGAAACTGAAGAAGACAAAATAAAGAAGAAAGACGAAGTCATAAACAGAAAGTTAGAAAGACTAAAAACTAAGAGTGTTAAAGTTGTGGATACAGACAGTAGTGAGGAATCAGATGAAGAAAGCTCTCAAAAAAGTCCAAGGAAAGTGGAAGTAAATGCACCAAAAAAGGAAAAACTAATAAAGCCCGCAAACCAAGTCGATGACGATGACGAAGAATTCAGCGAAGAAAATGCCAAAAACGATTTTAAAAAAGGAAAAGACGAGCCACCACAGAAAAAATTCATAGGAAGAATCGAACACGGAAAAGTAATGGTTTTAAGAAGAAAAGAAGAGAGTAACGCAAACCAAAATAAAAAAGATAGTGAGGAAGATCCAAAAGCTAAGGTGTGCAGAAAAATTAAAGGTGAAAAAAAAACTGATTGTGACAACAATGGGGAAGATAAAAATGACGGATCTAGCGAAGAAGACGACGGAAAGAAAGCTAAAAAGAAAATAAAATACAGTATTAAATTTCAGCATGAAAAACAAAAGAAAAAGGAAAACAATGGTGATAGCAGAATTATGAGGATGCATAAGAACGGCAAGAAATATGGGTAAGAGAATAGTAATTTACGTTACAAGACCGGAAAGTAGTGTTTTTCAGGTCGAGACAAGCATTTCCAGGGCGAGCCATAGGCGAGTCCTGGAAGCTTGGAGAGACCTGGAAAACACTAATTTTCGGTTGCGTGACGTATAATATTTTTTTTAAGACCGACACTTCGATATATTTTATAATCTACACGAAACAAGTTTGACATAAAGAACAAAATTAAAAATCAGCGAACTGTCACTCGACAATACATCGAAATGTTGTCATAATAACGAAATCAAGGTATCTTGTATTATCAAAGAGCGATTGAAAAAACAAAAAACAGGGTGACAGTGACATTAGAGACCGGAAAAGTGACATTAGAGTCCGGAAAAGATTTTTCCGGTCTCTAATGTCACTTTTCCGGTCTTGCGATCGGAAAAACGTTATTTTCTAGACGAAAAATTGTCCAGAAAGTGTAAATTTTCTGGTCGGTTTTAAAAAAAAATTTCCTACAAGCGTGACACATTTTAGTGTAAAAAGATCCACTTTTTCGCACGTTGCGGAAAATATGTTTATCCGCTTACCGTGCGTTTTAAATTAAAAATAAAAAATGCTTGAAGGAAAAATGTTGATCCTAATTCATGCGAAAAGTCACTTTTCCGCTCTCAACTGCTTACAGTTGCGTACGGTAAAGTGTATTTTTCCGCACTTGCTAGAACAATAACTATTTCGATCTTAATCTGTAAAGTTTTATGTTGGATCCGTGGTCGTGGCTGTGGCTAATAAGAGACTCTCATGTGAGGGAGATTTCACTGCACATCGAGAAAACCAGTTTATACTTAATAAATAGTTCCTATACAGGGTGTTTCAGTAAGGGTGACCACCGGCCATATCTCGGAAACTACTAAGCATTGAACCTTAGGGAAAACATTTTTATGATTACTAAAGTGGTCATGAGAAGATTCTGGAAATTATTTTTAAGTTCCGCATTTTGCCGCAAGGGTGCACAATTGAAAATTAATTTTTGAAATTCTAAATTTCTCCGAAAATTCCTATATTAAGGTACACCTCTGGTTACATCATTAAAAATAATAGATAATTCTGCATCATTTTGGTTTAAGGCTCATTGGAGTACCGATCTTGATAAGAGTGGGTGAAGCTATTGAAAGTGTAATAATTAAAATCGCTATAACTTCTAAATAACTTATCCGATTTTACTAAATTTAAGCTTGTTTGGAAATTAAATTAAACAAAATTAAATCTGCCGATTTTGTTTCACGGCTATCTAGATTTATTTTTTAAAACATCATATTATGCCTAAATTAGAAGTTTTCCATGATTATGTCATTAAATCTAAAGTAGTTTTTGGGCCATTATAATAATGAGTAACAAACCTACACATAAAAGAATCATAAATTTTAAAAATATTTTTTGTCGTGGCCACGAAGCTATTAAAACAATAATTTCCTTGATAAAAGTGTTAAAAATTATTGTTTTGGCCATAACTCTGAAACCAACAAAGATATCGAACTCCAGTCTTCACATTTGTTCTTGTAAATTTAATCTACTTTCCAATTATGATGTCATAGTTATACCATATGATTTGAATTTTCGGGATAAAATCGAAAAAACTGTTATTATTACAAATTGCGCCCTCTAGCAATTTTATTAGAAACTATCGGGTATCGCTGGATTCGCCAATTAAAAGTAATTAGCTTTCTCTTTCAAACAAGCTTAAATTTAGTAAAATCGGATAAGTCATTTAGAAGTTATAGAGAGTTTAATGATTATACTTTCAATAGCTTCCCCCACTCTTATCAAGATCGGTACGCCAATGAGCCTTAAACTAAATTGATGCAGAATTAACTATTCTTTTTAATGATGTAACCAGAGGTACACCATAATATAGGAATTTTTGGAGAAATTTAGAATTTTAAAAATTAATTTTCAATTGTGCCCCCTTGTGGCAAAATGCGGAACTTAAAATTAATTTCCAGAATTTTCTCATGACCACTTTAATCATAAAAAAATTTTCCCCAAGTTTCAATGCTTAGTAGTTTCCGAGATGGGCCGGTGGCCACCCTTAATGAAACACCCCGTATACAGGGTGTTATGGAAATGACTTAATATATTTAAATCAACAAATCCTGATAAAAAAGCAGAAAAACATTTTTAAATATCGCTTTTATAAAATTTAAAAAAGCATTTTGTCTATTGAAATTTATGGTCTTCCGCAGCTACTTTAGATTATCAAGACAATAGCCGCTTGAATAAGATGAAATTAGAAGTAAACATTTTGTTATGTAGAAGTAGAGGTAGAGGTAAATATGGGCGTGAGGCGCATTATATCTGATTTTAGGGGTTCTTACCGAACTTCTCAGACTTTCGATTAAAGATAAGGTATGCTGTATTTCTCTAGGATCCCCAAGGAGTTCCATTTAAATATGTCATTTTTATAACACCCGTAATAATACTGTTGTAGATTGTTAAAAAAGTGTACAATATAAACGTTTTAAGTCTGGTTTGGAAAATAACTGTATAATGATTTTCAGGACGTCAAATTCTATGTTATGCCTTCATAGAGAAGGGTATCAAAATCGTGTCAATAATGTTTGCATTGGAGAATATCTACATTATAAAACTTTGTAATAACAAACATAAATAATTATTGGTATGATAAAATAACATACTAAAATTTTGGAATTGCAATTTATTTTTTAATACTAACCGCTGAGAGACAGATTTTGTAACATTTTTACATTTGTTTTTAAAATGTATTGAGGGTGGGTAAATTAGAAAGGATGACTGTACGTTGAAAACAGTCTAGCTAACAGCTTTAAAAAAAAGTAAAGTGGCCAAGAAAAAGTCATAGAAATTAATTTTAAGTTTCTGGGTTGTTCAAGGCAGAGCTGTTGGGCACTATTTTTACTCATAAAGACTTTTCAAAGTATTTAGCATTTAAATATTTATAAAAGTAATAAAATAGTTATAAAGTATTTAAATTTTGTATTTAATTCTTAAAAGTATTTATTAATACTAACTGTAATTATGATTTAAATACTTAAAAGTAAATAGTAAATATTTATATTTTATATTTAAACATTACAAGTAATAATGTTAATTATGATATAAATACTTCATTATTTCAAAAATTATGTTATATCTGATTATAGTATTTGTAGAATTATACCGTTGACTCTTACTGCAAAAAATAAACTACCTGATTAAACCCTATTGTATACGCCTCAACCTCTTCAAATGGGATTAAATGGGATCAGGGTCGGCTTGAAAATGTACCTACACCACATGACTACCAAAGACTAAAATTATTAAAAATCAGTTTGTATTTATACAGGGTTAGGAAAAATTACCTGAATGGTCGATTATTCAAAATATATAGGGGTTATCAAAAAACGTCGTATATAAAAAATGTAGGGCTGTTAAAAATCTACATATCGGTGATAAATTGAAACATACAGGGTCGCCCACAAAGTTGTGGAGAATGATAGTTATATTTTTTTAAATGGAACACCCTGTATATTTTTACATTTTTAAATTCCACATAAAATTATAATTATTTTTTATTAAATGCATTATTACTCTATACTTCATAGTTTCCGAGATATTGACTCTCGAGAAGTGACATTTTTGAACATTGACAGCTTATAACCTTCTAACAGTACGTCTTAGAGCAAAACGGCTTACATGTCCCTATCTTCAATTTTTATTATCTTCCCAAAAAATTAACTTCCAGTTAAACCGGAACAACTATATTTCCTGCTTTCGAGTTACATAATAACCATCAGGAAGCTGATGTAATAGGTTCCGCGGAACATGTGAGGTACCACAACGGTCCTTATAGGACTACGTGTGACTTTTTGGACAATGCCAGAGGTCTGCCACTCTAACCTTACCTAACATACCCCAGAGGCGCTACAGCTGGCCTTCATCCTGATAGTAAGGATGTTAGTTCTAGTATGATTTCCATTGCTCCGGTGGGGGGGGGGGGGGGGGTGCTTCTTATTGCGATGCTGATACACAAGCAAGCCAGTCTCTGTAAACTATTTAGTTGAGTGGCTGTCGAAATTTGCTCTGTTTTTGTCCACCATATATTACAGACTCGTAAGCCATATGGGCCTGATGACTGTAGCATGCGACCACAGCACCATCTCTGAGGTCTTATGCCCTAGGCACAGAATACAGGGTTAGTTGAAATAACTGGAACGGCTAATTTTCTTCAAAACTACTACTGCTTAATCAATGAATTTTGGTACAGGTGGATAACTTAAAAAATTGAATTAAAAATTGACAATTGCGACGTTGCCAGATTTTTAGTTATTTCTGTAACTCGAGGAAATTAGTTACAACAAACTCTAACTCTAAAAAAATCCAATTTATTTCCATTTAAAAACGTTTCAAATAATGTGAAAAGGAAGGTTGGTAGACATAATGTACCTAATAGTATCGATAACGACAATAACAACTAACAATAACATAGCTAGTAAAAATTACTTCCATATTATAGGTTTCATAAGCAAATTAATGTACTACTACATTAATTTAATTATGATGCACAACTGTTTACAGAACAAACAACCAACATAAGGACATTATACATAACAAATATTTGTTCATACATTCACTTTCATGATCATATTAAAGTCAGCATAGATCACATTTATAACACGAGAGCAAGAGCAAAAGATAACTTAAGCATTCCAAATAACTTAAAAAGCATAAATTTAAAATTTTTCGTTTACTTGGCACCGAAAACTTATAACCTTCTCCCTACTATAGTAAAACAAACAAGAAACAAGAATAAATTTAATAAGGACTGTAATAAATATGTTCATAATCAGTTTGTTGTCTTCTCCGCATTGTTTTAGTATTTTGGCTATAATAGGGCTCAGCTATTGGAGGGAAAATCGAAATAATATTATAAGTAATGTAATTTGTTAATATGGCGGTGAGGCATTACCTTACAGTATATGATATTGTATTATTAGTTTAGGTATTGGGTTAAGCATTTTAACAGATATTAAAGAGTAACAAAAAGGTATTTTTTATGAACTACAACGCACACAGGCGTATTTTATACACCTAGGCGTTAACTAAAATGATGCGTTGTAAAATTAAAATAAGTACTTAGAACGTTAAATTGTTAAAATAGTATATTACTATTAATAAACATGGTAGGGATGCAGGGTGTACTGATCCCTCCAAATAAATAAATAAAAAATGAAACCTATTCATAAATTTTTCTTCACTCAAAATTGTACTATGTACTAACTACTAACTTTTAACTTATACTTGAATTAAGAAGTTAGTTTATATTTGTATTTAAACTCACTAAATAGTAAGTTATAATTATTATTGCTCATTAATTAACATTTGTTGGAACAATTACAAATATTTTTAATAGATCGCGTGTGCCACGTGTGTGTTAACGCAAAATCAAAAGGCCTTATTTTGTTTGCAAAATGTCGAGAGTGCCATGGCTCCAGATTTGTTTGATAGAATTTTAATTTTTACTAGCTATGTTATTGTTAGTAGTTGTTTGTTAGGCTAGTGACACACTGGAGAAATAAGTTTCATGAAACTTGTGGCTCAAGCAAGTTACGTCAAACTTTTTTTTATGTCAATGCACACTCGAGAAACTTGCTTCTATAACAGTATTCTTTAACATGTCCTCGGACAAAGAGGTCATTTTGTTGTGGTAGGTAAACCACCGAAAGAAGTTATGAGCGAAGCAAAAAAGACGATTTTGGGTACATCCTGCTAACATCGTTAACCTCAAATATAGTGCTAGTGTTGTTGGTAAAGAACTCTGGCAACATCCTGATCAGTGTGTCTAGTGTGCCTAAGTTGTTATTATCGTTATCGATACTATTAGGTACATTATATCTACCAACCTTCCTGTTCACATCATTTGAAACGTTTTTAAATGGAAATAGATTGGATTTTTTTAGAGTTAGAGTTGCAAGTAATTAACTTTTTTCCCATAGAATTATTTAAGATAAAAATTTGATACTATCAGGAAAAGGTAATGTTGAAGGGAGGAATCGAATTCAATAAAAAAAGAGTAGTGTTACATTTGAAAAAAAAAACATTCCTCGAGTTACAGAAAAAAACTAAAAATCTGGCAACGTCGCAATTATCAATTTTTAATTCAATTTTTTAAGTTTTCCACCTGTACCAAAATTCATTGATTTAGCCTTGGTAGTTTTGAAGAAAATTAGCCGTTCCGGTTATTTCAACTAACTCTGTATACGCAAGCTATACAGGGCGACAATTTAAAAACTTGAAATGACCATATCTTAGGAACGAAAAACTGAAGAAAAAAACACAAAAAACAGTTTCTATAAAACGAGGGGGGAACAAAAACAAGCGTACTATCCCACCCTTATCTGCAACCCCTTGGACACAGTGAGATACACCCCTAAAATCTTAAATAGAAAGGGGAGTCGAGCGACACATCATTTTGAAGCTCTTGAAAAATACTTTCCAATGGTACCATAGAAAGCTACATTTCAGGAAATTCTTCTCTGTTTATTTAGGAAAACAATAAATGAAAACACAATTTTGAAATTTTTTATTATTATTGAATTAGATGTTCAAAATGATTTCCGTTGTTTTGAAGACAATAATAAAGCCTACTTTCAAATTCTTCACGTACATTCGCAAATGTTTCTCTGGATATAGCACGGCATTCCTAAACTATTCTATGCTGAAGTTGCTCTAGTGACTCAGGTTGCGTTTTAAAAACCACAGATTTTAGGTGACCCCACAAAAAGAAGTCAAGAGGTGTTAGGTCCGGGGATCTAGGTGGCCATTTAACAGGACCTCTTCTTCCAATCCACTGGTTGGGATAATTATCATCCAATCACTGCCTAACGGGAACTACATAATGCGGAGGTGCTCCATCCTGTTGGAAATGTAGTCAGCGTTCTTCTAAAGATAAATTTCCGAGTATGTCCCTCTGATTTTCTAATTCTCGCACTATTAGTGGTTCGATAGACCTCTGTAGCATTTCAGCATACCTGTGGCCATTTAAATTTCCTTGTATAAATATTGGGCCGATAATACCATTTCCCAATATACCAGCCCAAACATTAATTTTCTGGGGGTACTGGGTATGCCCTTCTCTAAATACTTTCGGTTTTCGTCATTCCAGTAACGACAGTTTTGCTTATTAACACGCCCATTTAAATAAAAGGTACACTCATCACTGAAGCAAATATTTTTAACTAGTCGACGTTCTGCCGTAATTCTATCTGTCATTATTTCACAAAACTGAATTCTTCTGTCCGGGTCGTCGTCACCAAGTTCTTGCAGTATGTGCAGTTTATAGGGATAACACATATGAAATTTAAGTACCTTTCTTATTGATTCACGAGATAATCCAGTTGCTACAGCTGCTTGATGAGCTGATAAAGTTAAATTCATTACAAACTGCCCCAGAATTTCAATTTGCGCTGCTTCGTCGGCTAGTCTCGGTTGATTTGTCTTTTTATTCGCGACAGAACCAGTTTCATCAAATTTGGCTACTAGTTGGCGAACATACCCCGGGCTTACATTTTGATCTAGATGCCTTTCGTTAAAACGTTGAGCTGTCCTTAAGAAACATTGATCCTGGGAACCATAAATGAAAATAATTTCTACACGTTCAGCTGTGCTGTACACCATTGTTAAAGATAAGAAGTGCTGCTTTTCGTTTAAACTGAACCGAAAGTCAACTGTTCTTAAAATAATAATACTAGTACAAGTTATATAGGTACTTTTAAAGTAAATTCTGTGATAATAAAATGCGAATATTTATAAAAAAAAAATTTTTCGACAAAAAAACCATAGCAAATAAACCAAAACAAAATACCTAGGCTTAAAATGTTTAGAATTCTTAAGAGATATCTCTTAATACGCCAGGATATTGGTAGCAATCATTTTGAACATTTAATTAAATAATAATAAAAAATTTCAAAATTCTGTTTTCATTTATTGTTTTCCTTAATAAACAGAGAATAATTTCCTGAAATGTAGCTTTCTATGGTACCATTGGAAAGCATTTTTCAAGAGCTCCAAAATGATGTATCATTCGACCCCCCTTTCTATTTAAGATTTTAGGGGTGTATCTCACCCTGTCCAAGGGGTTGCAGATAAGGGTGGGATAATACGCTTGTTCTTGTTCCCCCTTCGTTTTATAGAAACTGTTTTTTGCGTTTTTTTCTTCAGTTTTTCGTTCCTAAGATATGGCCATTTCAAGTTTTTAAATTGTCACCCTGTATATTCTGTGCCCTAGGTTTCCCAAACAGGCTTCTTATTGGGCATATTTTTACTTTGTTTAGGTTTTTCTTCTACGTGAAGACAAATATAAAATTTTTACGCATTGGAAACGGGTATTAGGTCGAGGTTGTGGGGATGAGCGACGTTTGGGGCTCGGTAATTAAATTTAAATAGACACAGCATTAAATGTTTGTTCATAGTTTGTTTACTAATAAAATAACTTTGAGTTAATCAATTTTATTTATCATTTCCTGCCACTAAACATTTTTCTACAAGTAAACAAGTTATTGTTATTTCCCCTTCTGACACGTGCTGCTTGCAGTTCAACTTCTTTAACAAGGAAAAGGTTACTTTTATAAGATGTTTTAGTAAAACAAAAATTGTTAAAACTTTTTAAAACTAATAATTTTGCACACAATGTGCATGTTTTGACTCCTGCCGGGGTAACTGGGCCGTAACAAGCCTGGTACCCCAACAGCATTTTACTTCAAGCTAAATGATGCTTTGATTTTTATGAAAAACAATTCTTTCTTTTTCTTTCCCTCTTATTTCAATACTTTCACATGTCTCTGACAAAGTTGAATGAAACTTAAGATTTTTCACTACTTAATAAATGATTTTCACAAGGTCTGTTAAAACTTCCTAATTTTTCTTTTGTCATCTTCACTTTTCTGCCTAAGACAGGGCCTTTGCACTAACCCTTGACTTTCCAGTATGCTGAAGTCTTGTCGGTCTTCTGACTATTCATACTTTACACCTCGTGTACACCATTGAAAGCTCCATTACGGCTCAATCCCACTTAATATTTTCTTTATTGCTAACTACATCAGCATTGTACCATTTACTTTGTTTTCCTGATGATGAGTGTTTCTACACTCGAAATATGTCGAATTGAATTATTATGAATTATTCTAGGTTCGCCTAGTTATTCTAATAAAAAATTGTGGAGAAAGACAATGTGCTTTTCTTTTTTCTATAAATTATTGTAACTTTCACTAGCCAATCCCGTATGTCGGGCAGCCTCTCAATTTTACTGATCCAGGATTCTTCAGAACGCTATTGGACGGAATACCGTTTTTTCTAATCTTAAACATCCCATAAGGCCATGAGAAAACCAATTCGTCTAAACCTTTGTATCGACCGCGAGAGGACGCTATAGTTTTTCCAAAAAAAATCAAAATAACCATAGTACCTTGCGTATATTAGCTTAATTATATTATAAAAATCAGTTATAAAGCTGTAAAAACAGCAAGACAATATCTTTTCTAAAAATAGGGGATGTGCATAAAATACATTTCCTGTATTTCGGAGATAAACGAATAGTAATGTTACAATTTCGTCTACTATAATGCTTGTTCATGTAATATGAGTTTTATGACTTTCATATAGTTTTAGTTTTTTTAGATAGAAACCTTTTTGAAATTATATATATAAAAAAATTTTTTTTAGGAAAATTGAAGACGACGATGACGCTAGTGATGAAGATGAAAGCCCCGTGATTAAAAAGAGGATTACGTACGATGACGAAGACTAACTTCCTTTACTTACCAGAATCGTGGATGTTTACTCGTAATTCCTGCATATTTCCTAATAGACATTACGGATACTTTATAATTTTGTAACCTAGCTTTTATTTTTATATTTGTAGAGCAAAGGAATTTTGGTACCCTAAAATATCATTGAATTACACTTGACAAGTTTTTTCCATGTTGATTTTGTAGGTTTTACTTATTCGTAGAACAAGCATTTTACCTATAATATGACAGAAAGTAAAGAATAGAAAAAATCGTTCATCGATTTTAAACTTACAAACATATTTTACTTACGAGTTGTTCCATTCCACATTCATTAAAAAAAATTAAACTGAAAGTAAGTTAGGCATTGGCTGTTTCTCTTATTTTTCTTAATATTTCGTAACTTTTTGTGGCATCCAAAATATGGTCAAATAGCGATGCAAAATAATTAATAAATTAAAGTAGTGAACAAAATTGCATTTTTCGTTTTCATTATATTATTAAAATAATAATCAACGTATTGAAACCATTACGTAGGTAATCCAAAGACAGCTATATGGCAGTTTTTTCTATAAAACAATAAATATTATCAAAAGTGACGCAAAGACAAATCGGCGAATGCGTCACTAAATTTAGCCCTTAAAGGCGTTTTATAAAATACGTACCCTCAGGACATAGGAATTTAGTTTATTGACGATACTTCTATTCAAACATAAAAATTTACACCGTCACTCCCTAAGGCCAAGAAAAACAAAACCAAGAATAACCATTCAATGTACATGTCGTAGGCTAATTGCAAATTCAGTCGTTTTATAAAACGCCTAGTCGTTTTATAAATGACTAGGTATATTGTAAAATGAAGAATAAATACTGAATTTTTACAATTTGACTGAATTTTTTAGGCATTTCATAAAACGCCGAATTGCTCTCAGGCTCATTGTAAACGGTTCTTCAATTTCGTTTGTTTTAAGATATGCCTGATTTTATAACTAGTCGTTTTGTTAAAGACTGGAAAGTACTTAGGCATTTTATAAAACACCTATTTATATTGGTTAGAAAGAATGGGATGTGTTGCTGGTCAAAAACGTGCAGCAGAAGAAATGCTTCAAAATACCAACCAAAAGTTAAAACCCCTATTTCTGGGTCAGAATATTGCGGTTGAAGTACCTACATTCGATAGGGGACCACTAGGCCCTAAAAATATATTGGGAACTATCGTAGAAATAAAAAATGGAGTATACCAAATTGGTACTAAGTACGGAATTTTAAATCCATGGTTTTCAAGAGACGAAATCGTTGGCATTGAATATTCCGAACCAATTCAGGTTTTGAAAGGAAAAATTATTTCTTTGAAATAAGCTTTAACAAAGTTTTCTAAATTTGGAGGGCAGGGATTCAAAAAATGTTCCTGTGAAACAAGCAAAACGCAGTGACACACAAATAAGTGTTTTTGTTTAAGGGCTCACTTGAAATGCAATAGTAAATGTCATTCAAGTGGACCGTGTTCAAATAAGTAAAATAATATTACTTTTAAATTATGTTAGATTACATTATGTAAATTTATACCTAAATTTACGTAGCGAATGTTGGAACATGTGTTGTAAGAGTTACCCATTAATTTCTTTTATGATGTTATCACCAAAAGTGTCCAAGTGACTATTTATTTATTTGAAACATTATACGATCAAGCAACAATATAAATAGGTGTTTTATAAAATGCCTAAGTACTTTCCAGTCTTTTACAAAACTACTAGTTATAATCAGTCATATCCTAAAACAAACGAGATTGAAGAACCGTTTACAATTAGCCCGAGAGGTCGACGTTGTGGTCTAGTGGTTAGCGCAGCAGCCTCACAGATCGTAGGCCCGAGTTCCATTCCCGGTGCCGGCAACGTCGATGTTAAATTTGGAATTTGGTTTAAGAGGTGGCGCCGTCTTTCGGAAGAGACGTTAAACTGTGGGCCCCGTGTCATGGATGTTGGCACATTAAAGAACCCTACCCTCGACAAAGAGGGATTCGGCAAAATTACCAGATAGTGTGTGACAAATTCCCTGGCGTCGGTGATTGGCCTCGTTGCGGAAAAAGGCCGACGTAAAATAAATAAATAAAAAAAAAAAAAATTAGCCCGAGAGCAATTCAGCGTTTTATGAAACGCCTAAAAAGTTCAGTCGAATTGTAAAAATTCAGTATTTATTCTTTATTTTACAATATACCTAGTCATTTATGAAACGACTGAATTTGTAATTAGACTACGACATATACATTTTACCGCTCATAATGTTGGCGACGCGATGCCGACGTTCAAATCAGTAACGAGTTACGCTGAATATTGTTTGTGATAAACTATTAGCGAACGCGACTATCCGCCCTAAAGTCACTTCGTTTCTTGGTATTTCTATCGCCTTGGCTTTCGTCCACAGCCTCACAGTTTGTAGTGGAGTAAAAAAATTTAATGAAATTATGACTTTGAGTGATTCGGAGGCATAATCAAATGAAACCCATTCCATCTTGTAGAGGACACTCTGGTGCATGGGAAATGAGAATGTACAACTTTTTTTTAGTAGGACCGAATGTTGAAAATTACCCTTGAACGCGACTGTGAGCTCGAATTAGAAAAACCACATTTTTCTTAACATTAATGAATAATTGAAGTGTGAGCGCTTCTAATAACAATTTAGAATTTTCAAATTTATTTAAAGTTAAAAAAAAAGAATGAGGAATATAAAATTATCAAAATAGTACATCCAAAACTTCACCCTGCGGCGAGTCATGTGAATGTTTGAAAATTTCTATACATATTATGTACAGTGCGTCCACGGATAGAGCTTGGAAGAGGAAAAACTTTTTTATCAGTAGATATAGACAAAAAGTCATTGTTTATAAAAACGTCTGCTTGTATTATTGAAACAATAATTTCGAATATCAGATTGCGATTACTATACAAGGTTCGTCACGAACATCATTTTTAGTTTTTTGGATCTTTCTTTTTAATTCCTTGATATATTAAATAAATTTTGCTATACCCCAAACCCAAAAATATTGGCGTAGCTATCATAACCATGGAAACGGCCAAAATACGGTATTGTCATTGGTGGTTTGCATTGGTTTCCATGGTTATGATAGCTACGTCACTGCCAATATTTTTGGGTTTGGAGTATAGTGCTGAAACTACAATTTCAACTATTAGGTTTCCGATTACTATACAGGGTTTGATAGAAAGAACGGTTTTTGTTTTATGGATTTTTTTTCAATTCTAATTTTTAATTCCTTTTGAACAAATGGATTGGAAGGTATCTATGGTCCAAAACAGTTGGCACGTAGAAGTCCTGATATCACGATTATCGACTTTTATTTATGGGGATATTTGAAGCCACATGTGTATAAAACCAATTTGAATAATAACTTAGATCTCTTGAAGGAAAAAATAAGAGTAGTTGCAAATATCCCAATACAACAAGTTAGGAACTGTTATCGGGAATTCAGATGTCGAGTTGAACTATGCGCTAACTCGGTGGTACCACGTTCGAATAAAAAATTTATAATTTCTGATTGAATGAATTGAAGAAATATCACATTTAATAATAAAAATACTTCAAAAGTAAGCAAATAAAAAAGGGTTTTCTTACAACAATTGTCACTCGGTCAGATATAAACTCATATTCGAAATAAGAAAACAACAATAGTTGTTTGTTTTTACTTAAATTTATTTTAAACGAAATCCAAAAACCTAAAAATGTTGTTTCTGACGAACCCTGTATAGTAATCGCAAATGTGAATCAAATTGTAGTTTTAGCACAAGCAAAATTCATGTAATAAATCTAGGAATTGAAAAAAAAAATCTTAAAAAGTAAAAATGTTATTTTTGACGAACTCTGTATAGTAATCGCAAATCTGATATTCGAAATTGTAGTTTCAGCACAAGCCGACGTTTTTATAAACAATAACTTTTGCTTCTATACCTACTAATAAAAAAGTTTTTTTCTCTTCCAAACTCTCTATCCGTGGACACACTGCATATATCGAGTCAAATGTAATTAGCACATGAATAAAGTTAAAAAAATAATTAAGTCGCTAACTTTAACGATTATAGAAATATGAATTTTTAGCCAAGAGCCTTGGCATGCGCGATGATGCTGAGGGCGGCTAGCGGCTACCAGTCTGAAAGTAATCTGCGGTAGCATTAGTTTTTTTTTTTTTTTTTTTTAAGACACATCATCATATATTTATTTATTTATTTATTTCATGATGAAAAATATTATACAATTAAATAATGCAAGAGAGGCAGCATGTATCCGAGGATATGTGTGTGCCTCGTTAGAAAGTAAATAATACACATTTTCTACTTATAATTATAACATAATTTAAATTTAAGTTAACCTAGGTATACCAAAACAATAATTAAAGCCAACCAATTTTAGTTGAGATTACAGCAAAGTTACCTTTTATCCATTTTTCCAATTTAGCTTTGTCGTAAGGCCTTAATTTCCGTTTTAATAGATTTCTCGGCAACAGATGCATTATGTAGGGAGCCAAGTAATTTAGATGTCTCTGTGTGGCAGTAAAGTTTTGAAAAGGTATGTAAATATGAGAATAACTTACAGCTCTAGTTGTTATATGGTGTGAAACACTTCTCCGACACATTCCATTATTCATCGCAAAAACAATAACCCTATAGCAGAAAATTTCCCTAATTGACAAATGTTTTGTTTCTTTAAAAAGTAAGTTACTAGGATACCTCTTGGATTTAAAGTATATAACTTTTAATATGTACTTTTGAGCAATTGTTAATGCACCAAGTGCAGACTGAGAAGCCGATCCCCAACAAACTATACCATAGGTGAGAAGTGATTCCACCAACGCGGAGTATACAGTTTTTAATATATACAGTGGTAAAATGTTTCTTAACTCATAAAACTTAAATATGGTTTTTTAAATTATACTTTAGTTACATCTAGAAAAAAAAAATAAAAAAAATTATAAACATTAAAGCGTTGTTTTGGCATTTTGGTCAAAAATTAAAAATAAAGGTAGTTTACTCTTGGAGAAAAATCATATTTTTGAAGTTTTTGCGAACCCTGTATAAAAAAATCAAAATTTTCTCTTCGTGAATTACATTTTTTTTACAAGCAAAACTTTTAATCATGAATGACTTTTTCCCGAAAAATGAAATTTTTCATCCATTTGTGCTATTGTAAACCTAATCCGTGGACAGTCTGTATTATAAACTCACCTGATTTCTGAGTCAGCGCGACTACTGACTTCTGTTCTATCCAGGGTTCCACCTATGCTAGTGTGAATTGTAGCATTTCCTTGTATCACTTCTTCAGGTAAACTCAGCTGAGAATTAGAATCGGAGTTCTCGCTTCGCAAAAAGCTTAATTGTAATGGAGACAGGACCATATCATTGTGTGTGTTGTTGCCAGATTGATTCCCGCTGCCAGAATTGTCTGAAGCTTCAAGGGGTACTCCATCAATATTTTTTTAAAATTGAAAAAAACATGAAAGCACTAAGCTACAAAACCTACAGTAACTAAAAAATGATTAAAGCGTTTTGTATGAAATTTACTTTAAATGTTTTCCTCTTCGTCATCCTCGTATAAATATAAATCAGGAACATTGTTCTGACAATTTTTGCAGGAACAATCGCTGCAGCATTTAAAGCTTTCTTTTAAGCATACGCGTTTATTAACTTGACATAATTTATCTTTGCAGAAGATGTTCAATGTTTATTAGTTGCCTTATATCCGTTGGTGTATGGGATCAGCGGTCATCAAAACAGGCTATAGAATTCGATTATTCCTAGTTCAACCAAAGGTAACAGGGTCAAGTAACGTCATAATAGATATATGTATCCATGTAATCCATATACGCAGTTGACATATGCATATATGCACCTAAAATTTTGGGTATCGCATAAATAGAGTTTTTTTGTAATACAAGTACACCTATCACATGCTGGTGAAGTACCTTATCTGAAGGTCAGAAATTAAGTTTTTATATGTATACCCTGTAATATCCTCTGCAAATTTTGTAATAACAATTTTTTTGTAGTTAGTAAAGAGAAAAGCAAAAACTGTAAGTCTTTTCTTCTTGTCTTTTAAAAGTTATCTGTCTATCCATCTATAACTGCTGAACAGGAGCCATTAATAACAGTACAATTAACAGAGGCTGTAAGAACAATAATAGCCGATGAATTGAATATTAGCAAAGCAGCAGATAATAAAAGAAACCTTTAGTTATTATCTACCTATTGCTTGTAGCTAGGCAGGCTAGGCTGTCTCTTCAAAACACGCACTACACAAAAACCGCCACAGAAACACTTAAAAAAGAAAGAAGAAAATAATAGGACGCAATCTGACGCGTGAACTTGCTATACGGCCCACTACTGTACTGGGAACTTTTACGACGAAACCATATCAGCTGTTAATGTCAAATGTCGCAGTCTTCTGTCGAAATGATTTGCTTTAAAAAAAAAGGTAACTCTTCGGAGGTTAGGTGTACTTATATTACAAAAAAACTTTATTTATGTGAAAATCAAAATTTTAGATGCATATGCATATATTATATCAACTGCGTGTATGAGTAGTGATAGATGAGGGGTTCTGCATCAATTTGAGCAGGTCCCTTCTCCACATGCGCCAGCAGTACTCAGGTTCAAAGCTGTTCATTAGTCGTTCAAAGCTTTTCATTAGCTGTTCAAAGCCGTTCATAAGCGATTAATAAACAGCTTTGAACAGTTAATGAACAACTTTGAACGACTAATGAACAGCTTTGAACAGTTAATGAACATCTTTGTACGACTACTGAACAGCGTTGTACGACTAATGAACAGCTTTAAACCTGCCCAATGCTGGCGCATGCGCAGAAGGAGTCTGCGCAAACTGATGCAGAACCCCTCATCTATCACTACTTATATGAATATCCAGTCTGCCCAATACACGCGCTTTTTTTTCGCTTAAATATAAAGTAGATGTAGGTTTACTATTATATTTCGCAAAAAAGTGTTAAATTACCCAGAAAACTGGGGTATGACGAAAGATATACCCAATAGAACTAATCAAGGTAGACGTTTTTCAATTAATATTTTGGGCTGGATTAGAGGTAAGGGACCAGGAGTTCTGCAAATTGTTCTGGGAAGACGGAAGGCAGCTTTTTATTGAGATTCGTCGTGTCATGATTCCATCGGTTAAAGTGCTACATGAAGAGGGTTACATATTCCAAAAGACAATTAATGCACCAATCCATACAGCGAGAATTGTTCAACAATTTACCCGAGAAAACAACGTTTGGTTACGTCTTATCATGGAATTCAAAGACCTCATTCCTATTAAGAACGTTTGGAGAGAAATGACAAGATATAATATGTAAAGGCATTTTACAGTTAAACCTGAAGTTAATATAACTAAAAGTATTCAAAAGGTGGATTTCTAATGTATTAAAAGGTTTTAGATCGAGAAACCAATAGGAACTCCGACACACTGTGATATTGACAGCTCACAATTTGTTGTCATATTAGATTTGCGGGTTCAAATAATATAATTAGGTCATTGCGATAACACTCTACTATGGAGGACTTGAGGTAGGAGGCCGATCGCAATGCATTGGATTCGGTCCCAAATTAGCATCGGTAATTCAGCTTTAAGAGTCGCTGTAAGATGGCGCGCGTGTTCGAAGTGGGCTATCAAATAAGGGTTTCTTATGGACGCAATAACTATTTTTATTTAAATTAGTTCTTTAATGAACAAATAAGGACTTTTAGGTATATGAATTTACACTTACTTTGTTATACTTATTAGTAAACTCGGCCTGTATAAAGTTCCAACGATGCTTGGTTTTTAAAATACAGGGTATTAAACATTCTAGCTATACCTTTGGAGCTAGAAAGAGACTTATTTGGCTGCGTTTTCTCTCTGAAAAAGATCCTGTCTTACACCCCGATACAAGGCAAACTCTACTTTTATAAATTGTACCATTATTTATTATAAATATGGAAATTAATTACAATACAACGTTATTTGTCTTGTCTTGCCTTCAAACATTATTTGTTATTTCGAAAAATAAAATGTCAATTGTCAAAAGTAAAAGCACAGAAAAATAAAGGGTTTAAGTAAAAGTTAAAAACTATTGATTGATTGAAACTTTTTCGATGACCTCTTGCTTTTCAGCATACAGCCAGGGAGGATCTAGTTTTCCATATTAGAAACGAAGAAGAAGAAGACAACATCAGCCCACTTCGGACGCGAGAGCCATCTATCGACCAATAGCGAACTAACCAAAAAACCGGGACAGAATTTGAAAATGCTGCCATTGTCGATCGGCCTTCTACCCTATAGTTCTCCATAGTTTTAACTATGGAGGACTTGAGGTAGGAGGCCGATCGCAATGCATTGGATTCGGTCCCAAATTAGAATCGGTAATTCAGCTTTACGAGTTGCCATAAGATGGCGCTCGTGTTCGAAGTGGGCTATCAAATAAATTGTTTCTTATGGACGCGATAACTATTTTTATTTAAATTAGTTCTTTAAGGAACAAATAAGGACTTTTATATGAATTTACACTTACTTTGTTATACTTATTAGTAAACTCGGCCTGTATAAAGTTCCAACGATGTTTGGTTTTTAAAATACAGGGTATTAAACATTCTAGCTACAGAGGTTTTTTTTAAAGTGAGCTTACCTTTGGGGCTAGAAAGAGACTTATTTGGCTTCGTTTCCTCTTTGAAGAAGATCCTGTCTTACACCCCGACACAAAGCAAACTCTACTTTAATAAATTGTACCATTATTCATTATAAATATGGAAATTAATTACAATACAAAGTTATTTGTCTTGTCTTGCCTTCAAACGTTATTTGTTATTTGGAAAAATAAAATGTCAATTGTCAAAAGTAAAAGCACAGAAAAATAAAGGGTTTAAGTAAAAGTTAAAAACTATGGAGGATCTGGTTTTCCATATTAGAAACGAAGAAGAAGAAGACAACATCAGCCCACTTTGGACGCGAGAGCCATCTATCGGCCAATAGCGAACTAACCAAAAAACCGGGACAGAAATTGAAAATGCTGCCATTGTCGATCGGCCTCCTACCCTCTAGTTCTCCATACACTCTACACAGTGAGAGTTTGTAGTAACTTGGAATAAATTCAGTAAATCCAGAAAAAAAATTTTTTGGGAAAAATTTACATTATGTCCCAAATTAGAGATATGACGATATCGATAATTTTTTTCAAATGCCAACCCTAGTTCTTTATTGACCATTTTTAAAGTGCAATTAAGTCATACATAAGTACCAAATTTCAAATGTTTATTCCTTGTCATTTATAAGGTATTAAACAACTAAAAATTAATTAATTGGAAAAATTTAAAAAAAAACGTCTATTCATCTTTATTAACACTTTTTCGTCAATAAATGCTGAAAATGTTGTCCATTTACTATATTTACTATTTGGAAATATCCTAAACGCAAGTAAAACTCGTTTTGAACATTTCCAATTACTTCGGGAGAAATTAACCTGCACTCACGTCTTATTCGTGCTTTTAACTCCTCAAGATTTGACAAGGAATAAAAATTTGACACCTATATGTATAACTAAAAATAGTCAATAAAAACCAGTGCTGGATTTACCATTAGGCTGAGTAGGCTGGAGCCTAGGGCGGCAGCTTTTAGGGGGCGGCAAATTTGGCCCAAAATTTTTTTTTATCTTATACAGAAATAAATGGTACAATCTTTATTCATGGTCGACGGGTAGTATTTTTTTAAATAAACTTTATTGTTGGCCGTGTCTGTTAATGGGAATAAAAAAAGGTAGTTGGAACTTTACTGGCTTTGCAGAAAGAAATTTCATTTTCAATAAAATAAGTAGGTAATCATAAATTTTTAAAATATTTACTAAAAATTATTGACCAAATTTGGGCGTGGTCTTAAAATTTTTTTGCCTGCGGCGCATTTGCCTGCAGGGGGCTTTCTCTTTCCCGAACACTTCACCAGCTTCACCTGTTTCATAACTCACGAGCCTTCACTGGTATAGGGGCGGCAAGAAAATTGAATAGCCTACTAGTGGCAAATTTGTAAATCCGCCAATGATAAAAACTAGAGTTGCCATTAAAAAAAAATTATCAATATTGTCACAACTGTGTTTGTTGCGACTGAGACTTCGTTTTGGTAGAAGTCTCTGGGATCGACTTTAGAGGGAAGGTAAATTTAACAAATGCAAATTATAAAAATAAAATCTATTAATCAAAAAACATAAAATAAGGGTTGGTTTAATTTTGAGTATTTACAATAAAAGGTTTTACTACTTACTTATTTTACTCTGGAAGACTCTTCTCCCGACCAGCGGGCACATGTCGTACGTCATTTGCTCATGACGGATTTCAAGAACGACTGCCTATGTCTTTTGTTATTCAATGGTTAATGCTACATCTTAGGTCAGCACAATTTTGCTCACTCCGTAGGTTAAACAAATTATGTTGACTACTAATTATAATGCAAGTTCACTGAGCAACAAAGTGTATATTCATCGCTTTTGCTTTAACGCGAGTTTTCCGGTTTAAAGAAATATGATTTTACAATAAACTAAATCAAACGCAAAATTTATCAAATAAATAAATTACCAAATTTCGTATCGTGACAATATCGTCATATCTTTAATTTAGGAACACCGTATCAATATTTTTTTTAAAAAGACCACAATTTAAAATGATAATATACCCTAGTAGATTTACTGAATTTATTCCAAGTTACAAACTCATACTGTATAGTATAGGTAACCTTAAACTACTAAACGTAACTACTTCCATGAAAAATATTAATTTATGGGATACAGTTGTGCACACAAAAAAAACTACTCTCAAAACAAGCTTACAGTAATGCTCAAACAAATAGCCTTATTTTGAAACTAACTTGCTTTATTTCGTGACTAAAATATATTCATTTTTAAACTACTACTGGTTTTAAATTATATCATCAAGTTAATCAAAATTATGTTCATAAAGAGATTAAATCATCATCATAACAAGATAATCTTATACTTGTTTTAAAAATAAGTATTGTGGTCAAAGTGAAATATACTATGATGGGTTTAAAAATAAGAATAAATTTGTATTCTCACAGCGAGCACAAAGACAGTCTCTATGCTTAACTTGAGTAAAATCTAAACCCTTATTATTTCTTTGATGCTATTTGCATCACGTGACCTCTTGTTTTGCGAGGAAACGACCGAAATACGTTTACTTTAGTCGTTATTTAACATCCACGCAGAGGTCGCGCGTCGATGCTCACTGATGCTGGTAGTGTGTGTTCTATTTTGCGCGTTTTGTGTAATAGTGTGATGAAGGAAATTTTATATTCGTTATAGTTATGGTTTTTTATTACCTACCTGTTTTTTTTTTAATAAAACCAAAAGCAATAAAAAGTGGTTTTATTTATCAGTTATCTGTTAGGGCTATATTCAGATCAGATACTACCTAAGGTAATATCACAATAGTATTTGTTACCTATGTCACAAAGACATTTTAACTTGACATTGTACAATTCTATTGACTGTGGTGAGCTTATCCTATCTGACCTAAATAATATAGTCCTTTCAGATCTATCTGTTTCAAAACTACATGATTTTAAATTTTACTCTATCTAATAATAAACTAGTTTTAAGATGATAATAAATTGATTTGTCTAGTTTCGCTGAGAATGTAGGATAGTCACAAATTGAAGATACAAATAAGATATATGTGCTCAAATGCAACTTCGTATATTCAACTTAATAATAACTCATACTCAAAACGAAAATAACGAATATTTATTCTTAGAATACTTTGAATCAAACCAATATTAACGTATACTATATCTGCAACTAAAATTATTGATAGGTTGATCATTTATTTGTATTACCCTAAAACTAAAGTAGAGTCAAGTTAAAATAATGTAGTATTAATTTAAAACTATATTTTGATGCTAAGGTATTTTCTATTTAATTTTACTTTAGCATTGCTCCTATTCATGTATATGATAGTTTCAGTTTGAAACTTTTAGGTTCAACTGGATACTAGATTTTTTTGTGTGTGAAACAAAATAGGTATTGAGTAATATATGTGTTTTGGACTTTCATTGCCTTTAGTTTTTCATATCACAACGTTTCAACTGTTAAGTATCTCCAGTCGTCTTCAGGTAAATACTAAACAAGTTACAAAGCTACGAGCCTATTTATAATACCAAGGGGGAGGGGGGGGGATAGGTATTGTTGTACATACATATGTGTCCACGGATAGACGAAAAACTTTATTATTAGTAGTTATAGAAGAAAAAGTCATTCCTTATAAAAACGTCTGCTTATGCTGAAACTATAATTTCGAATATCAAATTTGCGATTACTAAACAGGGTTCGTCAAAAATAACATTTTTACTTTTTAGGATTTTTTTTTCAATTCTAGTTTTCAATTCCTTGATTTATTAAATTAATTTCGTTTGTGCTAAAACTACAATTTTAAATTCACATTTGCGATTACCATACAGGGTTCGTCAGAAACAACATTTTTGTTTTTTGGATATCGTTTAAAATAAATTTACGTAAAAACAAACAACTATTGTTGCTTTCTTACTTAGAATATGATTTTATATCTGGCCGAGTAACGATTTTGTTGTAAGAAAACCCTTTTTGTTTGACTACTTTTGAAGTATTTTTATTATTACATGTCATATTTCTTCAATTCATTCAATCATAAATTATAAAACTTTTATTCAAACGTGGTACCACCGAGTTAGCGCATAGTTCAACTCGACGTCTGAATTCCCGATAACAGTTCCTAACTTGCTGTATAGGGATATTTGCAATAACTACTCTTGTTTTTTCTTTCAAGAGATCTAAGTTATTATTGAAATTGATTTTATACACATGTAGCTTCAGATCCATTTGTTCCCAAAGTGTAGTAGAATTGGAAAAGAATCCAAAAAACAAAAACTGTTTCTAACGAACCCTGTTTAGTAATCGCAAACCTAATAGTTGAAATTGTAGTTCCAACACTAGCAAAATTCATTTAATAAATCAAGGAATTGAAAAAAAAGATTCAAAAAACTAAAAATGTTGTTTGTGACGAACCTTATATAATAATCGCAAATCTGATATTCGGAATTGTAGATTCAGCACAAGCAGACGTTTTTTTAAAAAATAATTTTTTCTTCTATACCGACTAAAAAAAAAGTTTTTCCTTTTCCAAACTCTATCCGTGGACACACTGTATATGTACATGTTTAAATAAAAATTGGATATATAATAGCATACGTTAAAGTTAAAACATTAAAACATAATTCGGTCTATTCTCAGTTATCTGAGCATTAAGAAAAAAGTTACACGCACCAAGGTGATACACAATATTTTGCGTTCCCGTAGAAACCGTATAATAGTGGGTAATAATTTGATAAGAAGCTTATGCACATTTTATAATAGTTAAATATGAATTTACCTAATCTATATTAATATATACAGGGTGTCCGGAAAATACGTGTACAACGTTTGACGACAGACTCCTGATGTCAAAATATTTCGATCTAAGCCGACTTAGTTATATCCAAAATTGTCTCGTTTAGCCGATAGAGGGCGTCAAAAATTTGTAAAAATATTGGTTTTTTCTAAATTACGTGAAAACCTGCTAATCCGATTTAATGATTTTTAGTATGTAGACTAATACTATAAAATGACGTTTTCTAGTAGTATAGTTACCGGCTATAAATAAGTGGAAGTGTTATAAAAGTGATATAATACGTCAACATGTCTCCTCATTTTTTATATGAACGGCGTTATGACAACCCAGATATTTTTGTAGAGTGACTGGATGTATTTGGAAGCTATTTTACCTCTTTAATATTTTTCGTTGAATGAGCTGTTTTGCCAGAAGAAAATATTTACAATATTTAGTATTATTAGTAATAATATTAAAATCAAATTACCTGTAACAATAATTTTTTAAGTGACCTTGTCGCAATGGCATTTAATAATTTGACAATTATTGACAAATTGTCACCAGTCTATGAAATTTACTCAAGTATACGATCAACATTCTTGAATTACAAGTTCATTTTACCATTAAAAATGGAAAATTATACGAACTCTGAGAAGGTTGACATGCTCCTGGTATTCTGGTATACGGGTTTTGTCAAGGGAATGGGCATTAGAGTGTTAGGGTTTACATGGAGAGGTTTCCTAACCGTCGAATACCAAACCACCAAACATTTGCCAATATCGAGCGTTTACAAGACTCCGGTAAACACACGCGATGATTTATTGCAGCGGATTTTAAATGCAGGCAACCATTTTAATAACCCCGAGACATTAGATAGGGTCCAATATCATTTTTTAAGGAGTGTTAATAAGTGTATTCAGTAAGATGGCGGTCATTTTACACATTTGCTTAAGTAATGGTTTTGTTTTACTTAGTTTCTTACAATACATACTTTCAACTTTGTTGTACTTTGTTTTATTTTTATTGTTAATAATTGATGTATGCAGGTAATTGTAAATATTTTCTTCTGGCAAAACAGCCCATTCAACGAAAAATATTGAAGAGGTAAAATAGCTTCCAAATACATCCAGTCACTCTACAAAAATATCTGGGTTGTCATAACGCCGTTCATATAAAAAATAAGGAGAAATGTTGACGTATTATATCACTTTTATAACACTTCTACTTATTTACAGCCGGTGACTATACTACTAGAAAACGTCATTTTATAGTATTAGTCTACATACTAAAAATCATTAAAATCGATTAGCAGGTTTTCACGTAATTTAGGAAAAACCAATATTTTTACAAATTTTTGACGCCCTCTACCGGTTAAACGAGACAATTTTGGATATAACTAAGTCGGCTTAGATCGACCTATTTTGACGTCAGGAGTCTGTCGTCAAACGTTGTACACGAATTTTCCGGACACCCCGTATAATCATATTATCTAATAAAAAAGTTTAATTAAGTTGAATAACAATAATTATGACGTGTGAAATAATATTGTTTTTAGTTTAGCCTTTTCCGGTATTTTATTTTTAAGTTAAGTACTTTTTAAACTTATTACATCCTCTTTTAGTACTTATAAATACTAACATGCTAGTACATATTTTTATAATTACATACTGAATTTTTAACTATCAGTATCCACTTGTATCTCTACTTAAAAAACTCTACTAGCCGTACCGTAATTTTTTTCTCGCTACTTGAAGTAATTAGGTATTTTATGAACTTATGTACCGATTTAAGTACTTTAATTACTTAGTACCGCAGCTCTGACAGTTAATAATTAAGAAGTAAAGGGCGGAATATATGCAAAATGCATATATGTATTGTATATGCATTTTTTTTTGCATATTATGTCAATTTTATTATAAAATACATATTTTTATAAATTATTATTTTAAGAGCATATTTTTATGTTTTCGGCTTCAAAAAATTTAAAACGTTAAAGGTTTAATATCCAGTTCGGTACTTATTTCAGGGATTTTCCAATCTGAAGATTATAATAATTATATTTACATTTTTGTTGTACACAAGGTATTTATTGGGGGTTTGCAGGTATATTGTTTAGGGGTCGTTTATTGTCACTTAGTAATGCGTTCTTATTACCTGCTTAACAAACTATATATCGATTTGTTCATTTGTAATACTTCTGTTTTAGTTTGTCCAAAGATTTTAGTATTTTCAGTGTGAAATTTTCCAGAGTTAGAGTTTAGTGGAGAAAAGTCTTCTCTGTAAAGCTTGTACAAAAATTATTGTTTATGAAAAGAAGTTCCAAACCGATCAACATTTAAAAACACCTCTGCATAAGTCCAAGTTACAAACAATGAAATCTGAGCTACCTCAGCTGACTTGCATGCAGCAAATTGGATGTAACTGTAAAAAAGAATGAAGGATTTTAATACTTAAGTACAGTAAAAAGCATTTATGAGGGTAAACCATCTACCGAAGTTGTATCTTATATTTTGCTACCTAAGTTGCAGTATTGTCCGATTACATCAGTAGATTGAAAGAAGCTGCTCTTTGTATAAACATATTTTTACTAATAGAAGTTAAAAATGTTGAAAAATATTTAGTAATAAATGCCTTTTATACAATTTCAGGTTATAAATTGTTTACTTTTTTTTTTGTTTTTTTTTGCATTTTTTTAGAAATAAGCATATTTTTTAGAACCCAATGTGTTTCTTTACCTCATTTTACTATAATAAATTAAGAAATATTGCATATGCATATTTGGTAAAAACATGCAAATAACTGCATATTTTAAAGGCATATATATGCCTGCATATTTTGGCTGAATTTAAGTGCATATATTCCGCCCTTTATTGATAAGTATTGACAGTAGTAAGTGTAAAATGATTTTTTCAATTTGCTATTATTTTTATTCCTCCATGGTTCAGCAAGTCATAGAAATAATTAAAGCATTTAATTATTATCTGTAAGCTTTAGACCTTCAGTTAAAATATTAATTAAAAATCGATATTTATTGTCTAAGTGAGTTTATATTGTTTTAAAAAGATGTGAACTAGCATATGTTTACTTCTCATGAAACCTAGCTGTAATAGTATTTTTGTAATAACAAGGAATAACATTTTAAGCCTAATCTTTTTTAACCTTTAATTATTAGCTCTAAGGGGTTTGCATAATACTGAAATTATTGTTAATTAATTATGCTAGTATAAAAGTAAAAAGTAAAGACTGATTATTTCTCTAGTCTCCAGATCAAAAAAAAAAGTGGCTACCCTAAATAACATTAGGTATCAAAAATATTACTTTTAAATTTTAATCCTAAATATGGCAATGCCCTTGTAAAACTATTTGGCCTGTATCAACGTTAAATATTTATTTTTATGTGATTTATTAAAATTATACCTGTTATTGATAATTTTAACACAAAATTTATAATAATTTTAAATTGATACGCTACTGTCAATTGACATTCGAAGTGGCCTGACCATTCTATTGTCGTAAGTCAGATTACTCACTTATAGTTAAATATTTAATATTTTATTTTATGAAATCAAAAGCCAAATCTATTTCAATTTAAATAAAACACGGAGCTAAGTGTTTAACAAATTTTCTTATTAAAAAGAGTCAAGAAAATTAAAGCGAGACAGAAAAAAAAGGCGTGTCCAAGTTTTACGCATAAAAAGTTAGAAGCATGACTTACCAATGAAACAGCACTAGTAATTACTACTCATTTCCTGTAGTTGTTATTTTTATTCTCAGAACTAAAAATGAATAACCATAAAAGAAGCATACAGGAAGCTAAAACCAATAAAGAAGCGGACACTGGTGTTATTAAAACCCGTGTAATTACCAAAATCCATTAACTTTGGAATTTTAATAGTATAATAAAAAAATAATGTCTTTTTTTGACCTCCCGGTCTTAGATCATAGGAATAGCGTTGCTATAGTAACCAGGAAATCAAGGAGGTGTAACTTTCTCACATCCACTCTTTCAACCAATTACTATTAATAAAGAATATTCAAGTAGGCGTGGTTAAATAATTTCCCTACTATAAAAACGGGACGGAGCGTTTAAAAAAACAACAATTATTACAGAATTCACTTGATATTAAAAAGTTCTCTTGAATAGACTATCCGATGTAGTTCTTAGTGACAGTGTTAATTTTCTTAAAATGCTCTCTTGTTTATTAAGGGTCAAAGAAACCGGAATGACCAAGAATAATTAAAAGTATTTTAAAACAAATAAAAAGAATATTATCTTAAAACCAGAAAGGGTTCAAGCTAGTGTAAATAAATTCTCGCACCGAAAAGGCAAAGACCTTATGTTTACCTAAGTGAGTTAATGTAGGGGACGATGGAAGCCAAAATAGTTATTATTTTGATGGGACTATTATGTAAGTTAAAAGTCAATTAGAACTTTGATTTTCTTGAACTCAGTGCAAATAATAGGTTTGATCAATTTTATGTATTTTACTAATCAAGTCGTGTGTACGACATAAAAGTAATGTAGGACGGAATTATTCTGATATTAATAATAAGTACGCAGTACAACTAGTCTCCCCTAATTTATAAATGGTGAATTTTAATACTAACAGATTATGCAGTACTCTTTAGTCAAACGGGAAATGAAAATGAATAGGTGTTTTCAGCTAAATAGAAACTGATAAAATATTAGGAAATGTATATTTGTAAAAAAAATAAATCTTGTAATTAGCTAAAGACAATTATTCGGAAGATTTAATCAGACAAAAAGGATGAATAAACAGAAATTCTGTTAAATACAGACAATTAAGTTAATTAGTTCTATCCCGCAGGGGTATCGATATAAACAGTGCATATCATTTATTTTGATTAAAAGTATTCCGCAGGAAAATCAACAATTAAATTAAAACTAGTTAAATCATTTTTAGGGGAGAACCAAGTTATAAAATTGTGCATGTAATATTTTGATTAGTTGATATAATGTACTAACAAAAATGTGTTGTTGTAATTGTAACCGGATAATATGGTAAAAAATGTATTTTATGAATTTGAGTATGGCCAATTTTACATTAATGGAAATAAACGTATAGAAAAATCAATCTTAAGTGAATTATTATTTTCATCGACCAGAGAATAAAAAGGTGTAATAAACAGTTGATTAGGTTTTCAGAAAATTATTACATTCCAAATGGAGAATATTAAAAGAAGCCGAATACAATTAAAAATCGTACGATACACCACGCCAAGTCTCCCTTTTGACATAACATCTTAATATTATAAAACCTTTAATTATTTAACTAATTAATAACATTATAATACAGTGGTGGGTCGTTACACTATTGTCCTCTTATAAACAGTGAGATGTAGGCTCTGCGTTTGAATGAATGAGATGCGTAGTCTATCTTTGCTCTGTCATCGTTGGATAGATCAGTCAGGACAAAGCCTTTCCTATACAAATAAATTATTGTAACAGCGACAGGTGACTCAACATTATAGAACTCCCGGTTTAACCGAAAGTGACATAACCTGTCGATTTTTAAATAGGACGCCTGGCATATTTTTTTTTACTCCATATGACATTCTAAATATAACGATGATTGTGCCACTTGTCACTTTTTGTCACCAAGAAAACACAACAGCTTACTATTGACAAAAAGTTTGAGATCTTTTTAGGTAAACTAGAAGACGCATACATGCAGTCCTTTCCTCAAAGAACATACCTAGTACGCTCAGACCAATCAAAGAATATCAGTTGGTTTAGTGACTCACTTAGGGAAATGAGAGAAACACTAGGATTTCTCGGCGATCTTAGTCGACATAGCGGTTCAAAACGTGATAAACTTGAATATAAAAACTTTAAAAACATCTACAAGAAAGCTCTGAAGGATGCCAAAATTAATGCAAATGACAGACTAATACATACATCACGTAACCAAGTTAAAAGTATGTGGCAAATTATAAATAAATTTACAGGTAAGTCCCCATCCCACAATAGCAAAAACTCTGAAATAACTCCGAAAGAGTTCAATGATTATTTCACGAGCATTGCCCACAATCTTATAAGAGAAATTAGTGACCCCAACATAAGTCCTTTTCAGAACTTGGAGAAAACTATACACACTCCCAATACTTTTAGCTTCACTGAGGTAACCTATTTAGAGGTAAGAGATATTATCAATAAACTTGTCAATAAAAACAGTGCTGATGTATATGGCCTTAATGTTAAAATTATAAAAAGTATTAAAAACATTACATACATTCCACTAACAAATCTAATAAATCTATGCTTTCGTAATAACACTTTTCCAAAATCCATGAAAAAAGCAATTGTAACTCCAATTTTCAAGACAGGAGACATTAACTTACCCTCAAATTATAGACCTATTTCTCTACTCCCGATCTTGTCAAAAGTAATGGAGAAGTGTATGGCCTCTAGGATTGCTAGTTTTCTTGAAAATAACAATTTACTTTGTCCAACACAGTTTGGTTTTAGGCAGGGCAAGGGTACAGTCCCGGGTATACTTAACTTGGTCTCTGATATAATGGAATCTTTTGAAAACCAAAGATATCACGCAACGACATTTTGTGACCTGAGCAAGGCTTTTGACTGTGTCACACATGACATACTTCTGCGCAAGCTTGAATACTACAACTTCAGCCCTGATAGCATTAGGCTGCTTAAATCTTATTTGAAAGATAGAACCCAGGTTGCTCGGGTGGGGGAAACTTTATCCGAGGAGAGGGTGGTGGATGTGGGTGTGCCGCAGGGATCAGTTCTGGGACCACTGTTGTTCCTTATCTACATAAATGATCTCCCACTTGGCGATCAACTGGCCTCACTTACAATCTTTGCGGATGACACCACACTGTCCTGCCAGGCGGACTCGCCTAAAATGGCGACAGAGATGTTGTGTGTTGCACAGTCACAGGCTGAAGATTGGTTTAAAGCCAACAAGCTTTTACTTAACAAAGACAAAACTCATGAAATGATCTTTTCCCTAAGAGACATGTCTGAATTGCTCAACAATCCAGAAAAAATAAAATTCCTTGGTATACAACTCGACAACAAACTTACTTTCAACTATCATATCGACTATGTTTGTGAAAAACTTAGAAAAGGAGCTTTTGCACTAAGAGGACTTAGCACTTCTGTATCAACCAATACGTTAAAAACTGCATATTACGCATTGATACACTCATTTCTTACATATGTGATTATTGTGTGGGGTCACTCGTGCCATACTGATAGGGTTTTTGCTATGCAGAGAAGAGCTATAAGAACTATTGCGGGGCTGTCTTTTAGGGAGGACTGCAGGGATGCCTTCCGAAATCATGGAATACTTACCTTTCCATCGGTCTATATGCTTGAAACTCTACTTTACATAAAAACCAATGAAGATAAATTTAAATCTCACTCTGAGTTGCATAATTACAATACACGTAATAAAGAAAATTTAGCCATAGTTTACAAACGGTTAAAGAGATGCCAAAGTGGGCCCGACTTTCTTGGGATAAAGCTCTACAACAAAATTCCCACGAATATAAAGCTTTTACCTACTAAAGCTTTTAAGAACAGGGTTAAGTCGTTTCTCGCGAAGGGCGCATTTTATTCTGTAGATGAATTTTTAAATTGTGATGTGCAAACTATTTAAGAATTGTTTTTAAAAAAATGTTATTTGTAATGAATTAATGTTGTTTGTAATAGTATGTAATATCTGTAGTTTGTTATTTTCAGTAATTATTTTCTATTTATATGACATGTGTAAGTACAATGTACAATAACACCAATAAATTATCTTTATCTTTATCTTTATCTTTTTTTCCAAATTTGTTGTTTTATCTAGAGGGCTATGAATACCTTTAAATCACTTATTTCACTTCTTTGATCTTGGAAAAAATACAGTTTTATTTATTTATTTATTTATTTAATACAAACAGTACATCACAGAGAATACCTCCAAATAGTACAATAAACACAAATACGTATACATACATCAATGATAAAGTTCGTTAACGTAATTTTTAAACCTTGTAAAATTCTGATATCTAAAAATATCGACATTCTTAGTTAGTTTTACTATTTTCGGTCCAATACCATGTGCTGATCTTTAAAGTTGTAGGTATAACTCATTTTTTTTAAACGGCAACATGGTGGCTCGTCGGGTTCAGAAAAAAGAGAAATTATTCTACGAGCGTGTGAAAAGTTAGACTTTTCACACCCATTTCAGTGTGAAAAGTTTTACTTTAACGCAATAGTGTGAGAAGTAAATTACTTTTTACACGCCGGGTAAAAAGTATAACTTTTCACACGATCGTAGAAAAAATCTTGTACTTTTCACACGCTCGTAGAAAAAATCTTATATGATATACACACGTAAGAAAATATCTGGTTTAAGGCACTCATATGTATTGCGAAACTCGCTTCGCTCGTTCCGCAAATTTTCATATACGTGCCTTAAACGAGTTATTTTCACACTTATATCATAAATAGCTGTTAATACGATTATTTTCATACCACACACTATTAGGTTCTAGAAAAGCTGCCATTAAAAAACTTTAAAAAGTTGACTTGGAACTTTTCTAAAATAAAGCATCTTTTGAGAATAAATTTAGATTTAAATGCATCAAGTAGCCTGTGACCAGCAAAACTGATAAAACAAAATCATGCCTTAAAGAAAAGTAACATGCTGACAGCTTCTGCCAAAGTTAATAAGTTTGTTGTTTAAAAAACATGGAAAATAATAGTTTCACAAGAAGTGAAAAAGTTCATATTATTATGTTATTAGTGTTTGGAAAATGTAGGTCACATGCTATTTGATGCATTTAAATCTAAATTTATTCTCAAAAAATTCTTCATTTTAGGAAAGTTCCAAGTTAACTTTTTAAAGTTTTTTAATGGCAGCTTTTCTAAAACCTAATAGTGTGTGGTATCAAAATAATCGTAATAAAATCATCTTTTTTCTTAACCCGACCAGCCACCATATTGCCGTTCAAAAAAAATGAGTTATACAACTTTAAATATTAAATTTTACACAGCACATAGCATTGGACCAAAAATAGTAAAATTGTATTTTTCCCAAGATTAAAGAACTGAAATAAGTGATTTTAGGGTATTCATAGTCCCGTAGTTATCAGGTATACCTTTGTTACTTCCGGTTAAACAGGAAGTTTCATAATGTTGAGTCACTTGTCAAAAAATGCAGTTTTATGTCATATACAAATCCCCCAAATTTTATTCCATTATCTTAAAAAACAAAAAAGTTAGAGGGGCGAACCACCTTCCGTGGACACCCGGTATACATCTATGATGTTATGGGCAAATTACTGAAAAATAAAAAAAACCCTGATTTTTCATAAATTTTTAGCTTTGTTATTTGATTATTCTTAGTACTAAAAATGAAAGAAGAATTTTTTTACAAAAAAGTATCCCTGTAGAAATTTCGATTTTGCTTTGTTTTCGAGTTATGTATTTTGAAAAAACTAAAAAAGGACAATTTGAATTTAGTAGCATTTTGTGATTTTATTATTTTTAGGTATACAACTAACATAAACTATAAAAACTCTCCAACGTAATTGTTCCTTACTAAAAGACATATATTCCAGTGATACATGGTGGGTGTAACATTGCATATCCAACAGTCTCAAGAAATGTCAAATCGGATAGGTAATCGTAATAGAGTAACATCATGTTTTTAAAGTTTATTTATGACCCATTAATTTGAATCGTATTTGCACGATTTCATTGTTCGAATCATTTTAGGTTAATTGAAATTGGAAGCTTGTGTGTTAAATTCCTAATATTAAATACAAATAACAAACTATTCAATTGTCGAGAAAAAACCCTTACATAAACCATATCACTAGTAAACAAAATAGATTCGAACCGCTACTAAAGTTTTGTGTTATGTTACCATATTATTTAAAATCAGTAATTTTTACTCGATTGTACTCGTATAATAGTGTATAATTTAATAAAATGCATATCATGTGTTTAACTACTACTTTCTAGTTACCATGCACGCAATCTTATGCATTTTCAGTTGTGTCTAAATCAGACTCCTCTTAACTGTGATTCGAAATTTGCACCACTGGTAAATTATTTTCTTCCACCATCTGGAAAAAAAAATGACAAATTTCTTATCGGCACCACACATTTCCCACCCATTACTTTTTTTTAATTGATAAAGGAAGATCGGGTCAGGATAAAATAATAAATTTCTGCCAAAAATGTACCAACCAACATTTCGGCTATGACAATGTTGACCTCGTCAAAGCTAAACCAATTCCTTTATTAATATAATTAAATATAAAGTAATGTAAATAGTGTAAATCTATAAAAATGTTGGAAAATTTGACAAAACCCAAATAATAATCCATCCATCAGTTTCTATTGTTCTATTTTCAATTCAACTGGACCGTGGGCTAAATCAAATTTTTGAACTTTAATATGACTTCTGAAAAGCAATGATTGTTGATGCTCGCTTACTCTTGACACTCCACTCAGTGGAGTATCTGGACAGTTGTTCTGGAGAGGGTCAACAATTCGCGTCGACGGCACCTGCGCCAATTCACGTAACTCTTGCTAATTTAAATTTCTTGGAGAAATTTCTTAAAAACCGAATCATCAGTCATGGTTAGGTTGGGTTAGAGTGGCAGATCTCTGGCAATATCCAAACAGTCACACGTAGTCCTATAAGGACCGTTGTGGTACCACACATGTTCCGCGGAACCTATTTGCATCAGCTTCCTGATGATTAACGCGATCGTAGAAGAATCTTGACAGCTCATTCAAACCAGCCACTGCTGTTAATAAACTTAGAAAGTCGACCCAGTTGCAGGTTGCTCACTTCCTCCAGATCATTCAAAAATGGTTCGCCCAGTGCATTGAACTTTCTTCTCGCGAGGCCGGGGCATTCACACATTTAAGAAATGCTGAATACTTTCCTCCTCTTCTTCATCTCTGCAACTTCTACAGAAGTCGTTAGTTGGCATTTGCATTCGTTTATTGTCTACCGAAGAGGCAATGTCCGGTGACTATGGCAGTGATGTTTCTTAGGTCCTTCCGACTGTGCTGTAATAGTGCTGCGGTTTTTCTGTTATCAAGTAGGGCCACAATTGCCTGGAGATGCTACAAGTTTTAGGCACTGTCCATCTGCTTTGCGCAAGTTGTTAAGCTATTCGATCTATCTTTTCTTTGACTGATCCCAGTGGTCTAGCCACAGTATTCTCTGCTAGTTCGACAGACATGCTTGCGCCCTCCCTGGCGAGCGCATCAGCAGTTTCGTTGCCATATACGTTGCTGTGTCCAGGAACCCAAAACAAGGTGACTCAATTTTGAGCACCCAGTGTGCAGAGATTGTTGCGACAGCGCCTTAATAATTTTGACTTAGTACTGCTGGAGCAAATTGCCTTTATGACCGCTTGACTGTCTATAAAGATAGCTATAGACGCAGTTCCTCTCAAGCCAGGGTGATCCCGCAGGGTATTGACTGCTTTATCCACTGCAAAAATGTTTGCCTGGAAAATGCTGCAGTAGTCTATACGACCTCTGTATTGACATGCTCTCGGAGAAGATACCAGCTCCCACTCCGACGTCCAATTTTGAACCGTCTGTGAAGATCAAATCATTAGTCATAATAATATGCCACTTCCAGTGCGACTTCATTTTATAGCCACACAAAACCCCCTTACAAAAATTTTAAATGGATTAGAAATAAAAATTAATTTTAGGACAGTAACAGCTTTTTTTGTAAAAAGAAGAACATATTTGGGAATAGAAGATGAACACGTTTATTATTAGGCATAGACTTTTCCTTTATAATCTTACGTTATAAGTACCGTGCGAGCGAAAATTATTTGCATCAAAGAAGGCCTTGCATCTAAGGACGTAACGCTTAGCCGTAGAGCTTAATACCTGTTGGGTGTCAGTAACTACCTGAATTAACAAATCAATCAGTTATTCCGTCATCTTTGACAGTCGTTACAAGTAATTTGATTCATCGGTAATTTTTCCAATTTCTTGAACAATCCACACAATGGGCTTTACGAAACAGCACAAAACATTCATGGTTGAAAAGAATTTTCGAAACGGGGTTAGAGTAAATGGTGAGTGGCAATACAATCCGGGTTTGTGCATGGACGATTTTCACGAACATTTTCCTAACGTTGCTTTTATTGCTGGGAATTTTTATCATTGCCTGAAAAGAACCGTGGCTGTGTTTAGGGAAACAGGTTTTATACAACACAAAAAAGGAGCAGGAAGACCATCTCTAAGAACAGAAGAACTTGTTGCAAACGTTCGTGAAATAATGCAAAATACGCCAACAAATTGTATAAGACGCCTGTCCCAAGAAGTGGGAAGATCTTATGGAACATGCAGGGACTATTCTTAAGAAGCAGGTAAATTTATTTCCTTATAAAGTGCAAATATTCGAAGAAATACAAGCCACAGATTTTGAAAGATGCCGGAATTAATCTCAATGGTTTACCCAAAATTTATTGGAAAGAAATGATTTATTAGGCCTGACATTTTTTCGGATGAAGCCTGGTTCTCCGGTTATGTGAATTCTCAGAATACACGCATGCCGAGTAGTGAAAATCCCCATTTTTTTGTAGAGTCCACATTACACCCTCAAAAAATTGGTGTCTGGTTAGCTGTTTTTGTTGGTCCTATTTTTTTCCATGACACAGTTACAGCACAGCGGTATAGAGACAATATTTTGGATCCATTTGTGGAGCAATTACTTGACGACGAAGTACGTTTTGGATATTTTTAACAGGACAGTGCAACCGCCCATACAGCCGCCGAAACTATTAACTACCTACTTACGCAATTTTTTCGACGACAGATTGATCAGCTATCGATCAGACATTAAATTCCCACCTAGATCGCCTTGCTTAACGGTTATGGATAACTTCGTTTTTCCTCATTTAAAGAACACTATTTTTAAAACACCAGTTGCAAATTTAGAACAATTACAAGAAAGGATTATCCAAGAATGTGGTAACATTTCTCCAGAGATTCTGGTCAACACTTTCGAAAATATGAAGAGACGTGTGAATTTATGCTTGGAGCATGGCGGTGGCCAATTTCAGCAATTTATGTAATTATTTTTCTTTTTCTTTCTGTATATTCTTACTTTGTTAATTTTGTAAACAACAAAAATAAATTTGTACCTATTTGTCTACTTATTTTACTACTCATTAGTTTGGCATATCATGTCATAATATGAATTTGACAATATTTTAACCTAGATTTGGTTAGATATATCGTCTCCATATTATTGTGATCTAAACCAAGCTCTACGTTTTTTAATCCAAGCCCTCTTTGATGCAAATAATTTTTGCTCGCACTGTATAACAATTTTACAATTTGCACATGCTTCGACGATATACTTTTGCATCATCGATTAGGCTGTTATTTCAATTTGTACCCATTTTATTAAAAAAAAAATGTAGGATCGTTGGCGCGATAAGCAAATTGCAATTACTGAAAAGCGCATGATTTTTCAATTGCATGTTAAATTAAACTAGCATTTAAAATACAAAATTCTTATATGACATGTAGAAACTGTCGAACTATCTTCTGTGGTGGGTGGTTGTTGCCCATTTCTTTGTGAAACATGGAGTTCTTAAACCTCCCAGACGGTAAATATTTATTTTTCTCTCCAGAATTATAGAACATTTTATGAAACAAAGACAAATCAATATAAAAATTTTCTATTGTTACATTTTTAGATATCTCAAGGGACGAGTTGACAAATATAATATCGGTTTCGACGAAATACACTAATACACGTCGAGGTATGGGGTATGAATTTTTTAAAAGCATGCTACAGAATAGGCATAAAGTTGCCCAGGTATGCGCGTATTAGTATTATATTTTATATATATTATAAATAAAAACCACGTTTTCAAAAATACTTATTTTATAAAGTTACCTTATACAGGGTCAAAAACAAATGAACTTTGCATCACATGCGACCAAATTTTAATAGCCCAATTTTGATTTTGTAGAAAAACACACATTTAATATGGCGCTGCTTTACAGAAAATGTATCTGAAATAAAGTATTGTCAAAACTAAGAAGTTTTATGTAGGTTGCGTTGAGTCTTATTTTGCAAAAGTGGTGCAATTTACAAAATATAGGCAAAAATCAAAATTATCTTATGCAGCTGAAAATTTGCATGTGGGCTAGAAACTACATTTAAAAAAACTTTTTCTAATGACTTTTTCGATATTTTCAGAAATAACCCCACTTTTGAATTATTTTTTGGAAAAAAATAAAATTTGACAGATAATGCGAATCACGTGACTACTATTTTTTGCTTAATTTTCATCTCGATCGAAGCAGAACTTAATGACAAAGTGAAATTTTGAATAAAGCTATTAATAAAAAAAAATCCCATATGATGCGGACTTTACTGGTGACACTGTATATCAAATTATTGGAAAAAATCTATCTTCTAACCACAGTGAGCCAGTATGTTTTCATTTGAAAAAATTAAGTTTTCTGGGAAAAAGCTTTTTAAAAAGTTTGTAAAAATTTTATAACATAATAAAACTTGGAAATTACATTTTTATCAAAATTTTTTGTTTTTAATCTAGATAAAAAAATAAAAATTATTTAAAGTACCTATGTAGGTGGTTTTATGGGTTTAAGGATCTTAGAGAGCAAATGAAACCCAAATTTTAATTTGCCGACGTCTCGGAAAATATATTTCCTTCCTCAAGGCTCTGAAACAATAGAAGTCTTTCTTAGATTTCAACAATAACCGATGAAAACATTACATAGGTAATTTATTTGTTTGAAAAAAATCTTATTTTCGGTAACATAACATAACAGAAAGTACATATACCGGGTGTTTCTCAAAAGACGTTCACCCCTACATTTTTTTTATATTGATACATATTAAAATGAAATTTTGAGATTATGCGTAAGAGATGAGTCTGCATTTATTGGCATAATTTTAAATTGGTTAGCACTTCCGGCGACACCTCATTTGTCATTTTTTGACGTTTTATAACATTTTTATGTTTACTTTTTATTTTTAATTTAGAGTGCTACAAATTAATTAAATCTGTTAATTTATAATCAAGTAGTACCTATATGAAAATTAAAATTATGTCATAATAATAATCGACTTTCTAAGTTTCACAAGCGCTTAAAAAATTAAATTTTGTTTTCTTGACGCTTGCTCCATTTTTTCAAATGGAACGATGATGGTTCGCTAGGATATTTCGAGAATTTTTTTTCCAACAATTTGATACCATACACTCCTATCCTATTTTAAAATTGACACTGAAAAATTTGCCTTAAATCCCAATTGCAAATTTAAAAGCGTTATGCATTATTGCCGCCCTCTCTTTTCTAAAAAAATATAAAGGCGGCTTTGAAAAACAATGGAATGGTTTTGAAAAGCAATATTTCTTTAATTTAAAGCTGTAATGTTTTAGTTTATAAAACATACAATACATACAATCTTGCGGTTTCAGAAGAATTTTTTTGGTCACTCCAAAAATTAGAAGCATATCAATTTGTTCATTTCTAGTAAAACTAACCATTTTATCTGATTAACAATGTAAGTTTAATAAACGAATGACATTACAATTTTAATTTAAAACTATATTGGTTTTCAAAACCTTTCTGTTGTTTTTCAAAGCCGCCTTTATATTTCTTTAGAAAAGCGGCCATAACGCTTTTAAAATTTGCAATTGGGACTTAAGGCAAATTTTTTCGTGTGAATTTTAAAATAGCATGGTGTAAGGTATCAAATTGTTGGAAAAAAGCTCGTTTTAAATATCCTAGTGAACTACCATCGTTCCATTTGGAAAAATGCAGTTAACGTCAAAAAAACAAAATTTCATTTTTTAAACGCTTGTAAAACTTAGAAAGTCAATTATTATGACATAATTTTAATTTTCATATACTACTTGACCATAAATTAACAGATTTAATTAATTTGTAGTACCTACTCTAGATTGAAAATAAAAAATAAACATAAAAATTTTATAACACGTCAAAAAATTACCAGTGAAGCGTCATTTTACTCGGAATGTTATGCTGAATCCCAAAGAGTAAAAATATACAAGATGTCTCATTTAAAATACCAAAGTCAAGGTCACTTCCGGTCAAACCGGAAGTGCTAACAAATTAAAAATTATGTCAATAAATGTAGACTCATCTATTATGAATAATCTCAAAACTTCATTTTAATATCTATAAATAGAGAAAATTTTTAAGGGTGAATCTTTTGAGAAACACCCTATAATATATCCTTGATATATTAAAGAGTAACACAATTACAAACAGGTGCCATTTTTCACACCCTATAATATATCCTTGATATATTAAAGAGTAACACAATTACAAACAGGTGCCATTTTTCACACCCTATAATATATCCTTGATATATTAAAGAGTAACACAATTACAAACAGGTGCCATTTTTCTTTTATATCTCATGGTGTTTAAAGAGAAAAAGAAAACTTTTAGAAATAACGCGCAAACTGCAAAGAGAGACAAAAGAAAGTTACGAAAAATTTGCGTATTTATTTTTCTTAAAAAGGATGGTCACCAAAATTAAAAAGTATTAGAAAAGATAACTAAAAAGAAAAATATGAAGTTTTCTCATTAAAATAAAATAACACAGGGACCAAGGGTGAATCAAAAAACAAAAAAAAAAACAAAGAAAAAAGTGGTAAACACTTACAGTTAACAGATACAGTACAAATGTAAGTGTTTACCACGTCACTGTGATATTTTATTTTAATGAGAAAACTTCATCTTTTTCTGTACGCCCTATAAATTTACGTTAAAAAAAAGAATTATAAAGAAAATATAAATCTAAAACCAGTGTTGAATTGCCTACGTTTCTTCTGAAAAACCAAATCGAAAGTCTGGATTTCTTGAAATTTCATAAAGATTTTACAAATTTTCAATCCTTCGTGCAGGTGCATTGTTTTTTCTAAACCATAATCTATTTCACAAATTACCGTAGTTTCAAAACAATTTTTATGTATTTTTATTATTTCACGGTTGATATTTGATATTTTCTAATTTTACGAGTACATACATCTAATTATTTTACTGAATTTCTTCTGCTCCTCAAGTAAAAAGTTCTTAGGTTTAAAAGACAATAAAACAACTTCAATAATTTTTAGTATATAGCTGAAAGTGGTGAAGCTGACACTTACGGCAGCCTCCTAAAACGGGCAATACGCACAGCTTTGCATTTAAAATCAAGAAACTTAACAGACAGTGACGTAGTTTGTCTTTGTTCGTACAACCAAATACACAGTTCGGTGCCGTTTATAGCCAGTTTATTTCTGGGGATCAAAGTAGCTTCTTTGGACCCCACTTTTACAGTTATTGATGCCACTCATCTAATTAAATTGGTAAAGCCAAGAATATTCTTTATTGTTCCTGAGGTAAGTACCGTTTTAGTTCAAATATGCATGATATGGATTCTAGTCAAAACGATAATAAACTTCTTAAGGTGGAATTCTCAACGTCATTCCATCTATTGCCAACCTATAACCTATTTCGCGTTGCTTTTTTTAGTTTATTATTAGATTAACTAACATTTAAATAAAATCAATATCGTCGGTACAATATTTAGGTAATATCTGACATATAACAAAAATATCCATTCATTTTATTGCTAATTTTGGAATAATTGTATAGTAAAAGAACAAAGATAATAATGTTAAAAAAAATCTTAACCGATATTTTTCGCTATACAATTCTTCTAAAATATTTAATGAATCCGCCGATAATCGATCCTGACAAGTGATTTGTCTTTAAGCCCTGTTTCCTTCTGCCAAACTGAGCCTCACTGATGAGCCGTAAACGGCGAAACGCATCTGGGGATGAGTTTGGCGGAAGGAAACAGACAAAACCTTTTCGAATTAATATCTGTGGTCCGGCACTTGTATCGGGTTTGAGAGCACACTTGCAAAATTTTCTGTTTTTACAGAATAACCCCTTTACGACTGACCTTTTCTAAGGTACCGTACTGGGACGCAAGATGTCGCACCGGGTTCTATAATTCCGGTCGATAATCGATCCTGACAAGTGATTTGTCTTTAAGCCCTGTTTCCTTCTGCCAAACTGAGCCTCACTGATGAGCCGTAAACGGCGAAACGCGTCTGGGGATGAGTTTGGCGGAAGGAAACAGACAAAACCTTTTCGAATTTAATGAAATTCCTTGATATTTATTTAATATGTCAATTATCTTAACATAGTATAAAACAAAGTCGCTGTCGCTGCCTGTCCGTCCCTACCAGCTATATATGCTTAAATCTTTAAAACTACGCAACGGATTTTGAAGCGTTTTTTTTTAAATAGATAGAGTGATTCAAGGGGAAGGTTTTTATGTATAACTGGCGACCCGCCCCGGCTTCGCACGGGTGCAATTTCAGAAAGTGGCATGCCGGGTACTAAAATATATCGGGTTTGTAGCGGGTTGCAACGCATGCCGGATACACGCTAGTAATTAATAAGGCAAAGCAACTACGAGAGGCACTTATTTATCAATGAAACGATGCACTTATTCTTTTAAATCAATCAATACCTAGTGATATTATGACATATAGTCCTAATGAAACTATCCATAAAATGGTAAAAGATCAGTAAAAAATTGATAGCAAAAAAGTTATAAAGTAACAAAAATTCAAGGTGATGTCGATAATTTTTGTCCGGGAGTTTATAAGGAATTAACTTTTATAATATTAGCATCATCCCCTTATGATTCTAACATTAAAATCAATTTGTTTCATCATAAAAATAACATCCGCAGTATAGTAGTACCATTGCGTTTAACGCGTACCCTTAATTGTTGATTATGTATTGATTCTTGAGTGTGTAAACTTACCAATAGTGTATTGGTTATTAGCATATAAATGAAAGCAAATACTTTGATTTTGAAACTAGGTTTATAAATATTGATCATCCATCCTTTTCATACTTGCACCTCTAAAATCGTTAATAAACATAAGTCGTATTTGTGTGTCTAAAGTTGAGGTATCTATATTTTCTAACCCTTAATTCTTCTGTAGGTAATTGACATGATAACTACTTCAATAGAAAATGCAGCGATCGAAACAGAAATAGTAATTTATGGGGATAATGTGGATATAGAGAAATACACCCCGTTTAATACCTTTTTAGAACAGCACGAAGAAGAAGATGACTTTTCTCCTGTCGATATAGAAGATGTCTCTGAAACCGCTGTTATATTTTTCAGCAGTGGCACTACCGGCCTACCCAAAGGAATTTGCAGTAGCCATAAAGCTATATATCATCAAGGGTTTTTGATCGAGTAAGTTTCTTACGGTATTACATATTATGATACGGCCCTTTTGTTTCTGTGTGTTTATAATGTAGGTGTTGTTATGTTTATTATACCTTATACATATTTAATTGTTTTTAGTATATTGATGATGCTCGAGTACCTACGAGTGAAAGATGTGACCTGTTTGACTTCAGTAAAGAAAATATTTGTAGACCTTGACTTTGTGTTTTCTGTTGTATTTACCGTGCGAGCAAAAATTATTTGCATCAAAGAGGACTTGGATTAAAAAATGTAGGGCTTGGTTTAGATCACAATGATATGGGGACGATATATGTAACCAAATCTAGGTTAAAATTTTGTCAAATTCGTATTATGACATGATATGCCAAACTAATGAGTAATAAAATAAGTAGACAAATACAAATTTATTTTTGCCGTTTACAAAATTACCAAAGTAAGAATATACAGAAAGAAAAAGAAAAATAATTACATAAATTGCTGAAATATGGCTACCTCCATGCGCCAAGCATAATTTCATACGTCGCTTCATATTTTCGAAAGTGTTGACCAGCATCTCTGGAGAAATGTTACCACATTCTTGGATAATCCTTTCTTGTAATTGTTCTAAATTTGCAACTGGTGTTTTAAAAATAGTGTTCTTTAAATGAGAAAAAACGACGTAATCCATAAACGTTAAACAAGGTGATCTAGGTGGGAATTCAACGTCTGATCGAAAACTGATCAGTCTGTCGTCGAAAAAATTGCGTAAGTAGTTAATAGTTTCGGCCGCTGTATGGGCGGTTGTACCGCCCTGTTGAAAATATCAAAAACGCAGTTCGTCGTCAGGTAATTACTCCACAAATGGATTCAAAATATTGTCTCTATACCGCTGTGCTGTAACTGTGTCATGGAAAGAAATAGGACCAACAGTTCTTCTTCGGGAAACAGCTAACCAGACACCAATTTTTTGAGGGTGCAATGTGGACTCTACAAAAAAATGGGAATTTTCACTACTCCACAGGCGTGTATTCTCAAATTGTATAAATTTGTTGGCTTATTTTGCATTATTTCACGAACGTTTGCAACAAGTTCTTCTGTTCTTACAGATGTCTTTCTGCTTCTTTTTTGTGTTGTATAGAACCTGTTTCCCTAAACACAGCCACGGTTCTTTTCAGGCAATGATAAAAATCCCCAGCAATAAAAGCACCGTTCGTGAAAATCGTCCATGCACAAACCCGGATTGTATTGCCACTCACCATTTACTCTAACCCCGTTTCGAAAATACGCTTCAACCATGAATGTTTTGTGCTGTTCCGTAAAGCTCATTGTGTGAATTGTTCCAGAAATTGGAAAAATTAGCGATGAATCAAATTACTTGTAACGACTGTCAAAGATGACGGAATAACTGATTGATTGTTAATTCAGGTAGTTACTGACACCCAACAGGTATTTAGCTTTACGGCTAAGCATTACGTCGTTAGATGCAAGGCCCTCTTTGATGCAAATAATTTTAATCCGCACGGTATTTATAACAATGGCGAGGCTTTGATTAATGACCATAATAATTTTATGTGACGTCGATTTATTAGATACGATGTGACCAAGGCACTCAAAATCCAATCAAAATTGTCAAATTTTCGGTGGCTGGTAGAATTTATGCTATCCATCAAATTTTGATAGGTACCATGGTAATTTGATAACTGGGCCTTATAGTAGCACTTTTTTTAGATATCTTGGAATCCTCGGGCCTAACGCAGTTGTTCTTTTGTATTCAACGTTATATTGGGTTTCGGCAGTATTAAATTTAACTGCCTGTATCCTTACAGGAAGCGCAAGGCTTGTGTGCCAAAAATATGAGCCTGATAAGCTCTGGACCTTATTAGACAAATATAAGGTGAGAAAAATTATTCTTAATTATATTGGGTATGTATTGTACAAACACCGCGAAATATATTTATGCTCCAATAATCTATTGCTTAGCGCTATTATGTTTGTATGTATATTATATGTATTATACAGCAAGAATATTTTAGGGGAATAAATTCGATCACAAGGAATCCATTTATTCTTTAAAAAATCGAAAAAAAGTTACCTACCTTTTTATTTGATTAAACAGTTTTTTTTGCATTTTCGTGAATTTTAGTCTACATCCAAGGATGGAAAAATTAACTTAACTTTTTTCTTTCGAAAGCTAATTCATGGACATATAAAAAAGGAATAAAACCCATTTTTGTTTTTAAATTATGATGAGAAATTTTTTTAAAAATGTACCTACCTGATTTCATAAATAGTTTTTTTCATTGTAAGTATTGTTGCTCCAGAAGTTTTTTGCTACACCACACCAATTCCTAGAAGACCTTAAGACTACTGAAAGCCACCATCCTGTAGATTTTGTTACCAAAAGCTAGGATATAATCTCTAAACATACGTCTTCAAAAATAATACACATGGTATTCATCCTGGACTTCTAACACGATATTTTTATTACTGTTTTGTTTTGACATAATAATAATCCAAATGAAAAGGAAAGAAAAACACAAAGTCTTCCTCCACAAAATTTAATAGAATAAAAATTCTTAGTTTAAAGGTCTCTACATGTTTCGAACGTAGAAACGTTCATCATCAGGAGACAGAAGGTATGTTGCTGATGGTTGTAGCAAAAGAGAAAAGAATAAGTGGTAGGCGTAAAACCTTAATGGAGCTTTTATGGCAATAAAGGTTGTAACGTTAAAATTACATTTGTGAAGGTATTAAAATAAAAGTAGGTCAAAAACATACGGGGTATGTGGAAAAGACATTTAAAGGGGTCTAGAATAACCAAAAAGTGGAAAATGGAGTAAGAAAAATACTTCTAAAAAGAAGATGTCCAGAAAATTTTCTTGAAAACATGTCTTGTAGACAATGTAAAAAGTGAAAAGTGTTTTTATGTATATTAAATTAACATTGTAGGCATCATGTAATGAATTTGAGTATTAATTGGGAAAAACAGTTTGGGGCACTGAATTCAAACTGTTTTTCCTGATTAATACTCAAATTCATTACATGGTGCCTACACTGTTCATTTAATATACATAAAAACACTTTCCACTTTTTACATTGTCTACAAGACATGTTTTCAAGAAAATTTTCTGGACATCTTCTTTTTAGAAGTTAACTCCATTTTTCTCTTTTTGGTTATTCTAGACCCCTTTAAATGTCTTTTCCACATACCCCGTATGTTTTTGACCTACTTTCATTTTAATACCTTCACAAATGTAATTTTAATGTTACAACTTTTAATGCCATAAAAGCTCCATTAAGGTTTTACGCCTACCACTTATTGTGTTCTCTTTTGCTACAACCATCAGCAACATACCTTCTGTCTCCTGATGATAAACGTTTCTACGTTCGAAACATGTAGACACCTTTAAACTAAGAATTTTTATTCAATTAAATTTTGTGGAAGAGGACTTTGTGTTTTTCTTTCCTTTTCATACTTTCAACTCCACTTTAAGTATGGAGTATTTCTTCAAATTAATAATACATATCTTTAATGTTTTCTTTAAAAAAACAACTTCTTATAAGATAATTTAAAAATAGGTATTGATATATAAATTTAGTTACGGCATCAGTGGCTCTGTGGTTAACGCGGCAGTCGCTGAGAACTCTATGACGAGAGTTTGTGGGTTTGTATCCCACTACCGGCCAACTGATTCGAGCCCGGTGGATTTTAGTGGTAGGTATAAGTCTTGACGTGAGTCCAGCGTCGAGCAAAAATTAGAGAAGAGTAAAAAATTTATCATCCCCCAAACCCACCCTATTCACGACGGTAACCAAACGGTAGGTCATAGAAAGCGCGAAACCCAGGGTTAAGAGCCCTTGGGGGGGGGGGGGAGGGTGACTGAGGATCGTGGTTCGGAGCCCACGTTAAACCGTAGGTCCCCTCGGGAATGGCCCTGGTAGCGAACGAAGAGGAAAAACTCCGAAAATAACAACACATAAATCTAATTGGCATAATATTTAATAAATAACCGTTAGATCTTTTATTACATGGTAAATTTTTCTTAAAATAATTATAAATACTTTATTGGGACGTTATTGTCTTGATAATGAGAAAATAGCTGATTAAATTTAAACATAAGTTTTCCTCTATTCGATTTTAATTTATGTTACCACTTCACGGTTCTAAGATTTTTACCCAAATTTAAATTAATTTAACCAATTGATATATCTTGATGATTTTATATCAATTTTTTATCTTTTAAATTTTTTTTTTCATTATGACATAATCAATACTAGGACTGCCCAGTATATAAATTGTAGAAAATATTAGTAGATATTAAACACGGATTCTGGACCACCCCCCCTCTTACACCCCTGCCCCCCTCGCCTCCTCCTCCTCCTCCCCCCTCGCCTACCCTCCCTGTTGACCTTGACCATACACTTGGGCGAGCGTATTTTTATGGTATGCAGGTGTTCATTCGACCTTGAAGGATGCAACTACTCTTTGTTAATTTGACCTTGACCATACATCTGGACGAGGGTATTTTTATGGTATGCAGGTGTCTTTTATGTGACTCATTCGACCTTGAAAGATGCAACTACTCTTTGGTAATTTGACCTTGACCATACACGTGGGCGAGCGTATTTTTATGGTATGCAGGTGTCTTTTATGTGACTCATTTAACCTTGAAGGATGGAGCTGCTCTTTGATGGTGCTACCTTGGCGTGGACGAGGGTATTTTTATGGTATGCAGGTGTCCTTTTATTTATGACACTGTTGCGTTACAAATTTTTACACCATGAAGTATTTTTATTTCTTTATTGTCGTAATTTATTTCTTTGAAAATATCTAAAGGGATGCAAGTCTGTTTTATTGATATTACCTTGACCATTATTTTTTCCCAAAAGTTAGATTTGTAATATATTTTTTGTTTTGTTATACCTTCATGTTCTTCAAGGGTGTTTATGGGATTTTCACACCTTGATGGGATTTTCACACCTTGAAAGAGCTATTATAGTCGTAACAATAGGGTCTGGGTATCTTTGTTATCGGATTTTCACACACTGATGGGATTTTCACACCTTGAAAGAGTGCAGCTACCCTTTTGTTATGTATGATTTCGATGGCGGTATGGACCTTTTGTTATGAGTAATATTGAGCGCTGGCTATTTTTCTTACTTTGTTCTTTATTTAGGTATTCTTGGATTTATTTTTATAGTGGATGCAGATATTCTTTGATGGTTTTATGTAACCTTGACTAAACTTTTGAGCAGATGTTTATTTATGACATTGGGTTGGGTTTATTTTCACACCTTGAAAGAGTGCAGCTGTCCTTTTGTTATGCATGATTTCGAAGGTGGCATGCCTCTGTTCTTTTGTTATTGGTAATATTGAGCGCTGGCTATTTTTTTTTTCTTTGTTCGTTATTAGGGTATTTTTGGATTTCTTTTTATAGTGGATGCAGATGTCCTTTATGTAACCTTGACTACACTTTTGAGCAGATGTTTATTTATGACATTGGGTTGGGTTTATTTTCGACCTTGGAGGTACTCGGACGCAAGTGTTTGGTTTTTACGCCTTGAAGAATTTTTATTTTTTTATTGACGTAATTTTGTTCTAAAATATTGAATGAGGTGCAGGCACGTTTTATTTACGATCACCTTGTGTTGGTTCGGGGTGCAGGTGGTTTTTATGTTGTTGAGTTTTGTATACTCTTAAAGCGGCTACTCCTTTTACACTTTGAAGAATTTTTTTCTTTATTGACATGATTCTGTTCTAAAATATCGAATGGGGTACAGGTATATATCGTTCTCTACTATAGTTGTTAAAATAGGGTCTGTGCTCTTTGTTATGGGATTATTTAACATTGAAAAAGTGCAAGTGTCCTTTTGTATGGGTAACTTTGACTGCTTGCAAACATGCTTAATTTTTCTTTCTTTGCTCGTTATTTTTCTTTCTTTGATAATCTATGCTACCTCTTGTGAATGAAATCCCTTTTTTGACCAGTACGAAAAAATTACTTAAATTTATAAGGAGCTTTTTAGTTAATGGTGATGAATTTGGGTTAATTTATCTAGACTTGGCTGTTTCGCATCCGAAATATAATAAATAAAATATTCCAATTCACAAAGTTGGATGAAAATTAGATTTAAAGCATGTATTGCCGAATATTGATGCAGATAAGAAAAATTAAAGTGCACACAAGAATTATTACTTCATCATTGTAATTCATTTTTAAAAATCACATCCAGGAGATAATACGTTTTTTTATGGAAAATTTATATTTTATAACATATTTATTTATTTTTATAGTATTATTCTTGCTATTTCTTGTTGTCGTATACGTATCAAAATGCATGCTTAATTTATGTCTAAGGATTAATAAAAGTGCATATTAGCGGTAAATATATTCTCTTATTTAATCAGACTACTATCCAAATAATGTTGTAGCATATATAAAAAGTTAACTTCTGATAAACCTTTCTTAAAATCCATTTTCCTCTCTCCATGTACTATTCTGTGATGAGTGAGAGCTTTTTAGAAGAAAAAATTATAACTTAGTGCTTTTACGCATTCAAAATTAAAATTATATTATTTACATTTTTAGAAGAAAAAATTATAACTTAGTGCTTTTACACATTCAAAATTAAAATTATATTATTTACAAAAAGACATCACAGCTTATTACTCCTTATATCAACGAAAATACGAAAAGTTAATGTGTAGTAAACAAGATTTTTCTCTCATCATTGTAAGTAATAAAAAAAGCAGATATAGCATGTGTTTTAAAATTATAGAAAAAGCATCTGTATGTACATGAAGAGATATTCTTTATTTATATAATCAACTCGATTCCATCAATTTAACCAAACAATAGGAATGAGGATCAGCCATCGCCTTTTAATAGTTTCATGCACGTTTACACAAAAACTACTAAAGCCATCGAACTTATTTCAAGATAATATATTTTTTGTTTATTAAGCAAAGTAGCTGAAGCAATTTTTTGTGCATCTACCTTTTATGTTATTGATGCACGCCAAGACTATTTCAAAAATAGTTGCAAGCGATCCGCTGTGCCGTCATAAAACTAGCAAAATTTTATAAAACGTGTAAATTTGGATAATTCAAGGATCAAATGTTGTTTATCATGTGATTTTTAGAGCTTTTATTAAGTGAAAATATTAAAATTACCAAATACGGCATATTGGCATAAATTACTGTATATTTTGAAAATAAAAGTTAAAATCTGAAAATTCAGCTGTTTGCCTTTATTGCCCTTATAGTGAAATAAATCGATTATCTAAATTTTAAAACATTCATTCAATGTGTTTAATACTTATATTTTACTAGACTTCCAAGCATTCAAGATAGAAAATAATAAACTAATCCCTAAAGAACTTGCTGCCTACGACCGACATAGAATTAGTCACTATGTTTTTAAACTCCCGTTTGATCTGGCCTTCCTAGGACCAGCGGCATACAAACAAACGAAGTGGTTAATGCAACACTATCATTGCATTGATTGGGATTCCGGATTTACTCCATTTTACAAATTTGCCGATATTGTACGGAGCTTGACAGAAAAGGCTGATACCATTTACGTTAAGGGTAAAGAAAAAGCTGATTTAAAAAAAAAATATTCAAGCAAACCTATTATATAGTTGGATGAGCAACCGGCTCTTAGAAAAGACGTCCCTAAATATTTCTATCATTCAAATAATGAAAATTGTGCATGTTCTTCGTTTAATGTATTTTTGTTATATGATCAACATTTATTGCAAACCTAATTTTTTAATAAACATTTAATAATACAACCAATTGGTTAATATTCAATTTATTCATATTATATACATTATAATGCATAAAATCAACTACATGTTCATAAAAGTCTGTAATGATTGTTTTTCTTCTTGGGTTTTCCAATTCCTCTAGCAGGGTATCTGTCTTTCTAAGTGTCTGTTTTGTATTGATATATTATGTCCTGATGTGAAGTAATTTTGTCTACCTATACATTCTAATTCCTGTACTTATTCATACACCTAAAAACCTCAATACATAATATCATAATCTCCAAATATCCAATTAGCCACTTAGCCAAATCACCAAATATCCCAATACCAAAATATTTCTACTGACTTTTACTTTTTGTAAGTGTTTTCTCTTTTGTAATGTGTGTGAGTCACTTTTTAAATCAATATCGAACCGGAGAGTTTAAAAATATTACCAAATGTATAGAAGAAGAAATAAAATGTATGTAAAAGCCAAAGAGTTACTATAATCTCTACCAGACCTAGAATTTCAAAGATTAAAATGCTCACCCAAGATACTCCCACGTATCTTTTTATTACCACCCTCTTCGTTACAGAGCATACTTTTTTTTTAATCCCATGCATTCAGCATGTACCCTTGTATATTAACAAAAACCCGAAAAACCATGCACTCGAAGAAGAAACGACACAATCAAAGTTTTAATACAACTAGCGATAAAAACTCATTTTAGCTAAACAAACAAAAATGTTTGACACACCATCGGTCGACAATTTTCGTAAGAAATATAGAAAACATGCAAATCGTAGTCTAAACAGTATAATACAAAAATATAATGATTTACGAGCATTAGTTGTTTAAATATACTATGCTAATGTAAGACATCCATGTTTTTAATAAAAAAAAAAGAAAAAGATTCCGCAAATTCGAGTTTTATTCTTTTCTTAAGTTTAAAAATGGCTTCAATTATGTGGGCAGATTAACTTATCAAAAATTCGGCTATTTTTTGTTTTTTCAATAATTAAAACGGAGGGAGTCAGTTCCAATCATCGTATCCATTAAAGTATTTATTTAAAATACCTATTATCTTAAAGGTATAAGGAAATCCTTTTTTTTTTCAAAATTCATCTTCGTTTAACTTAAATTAGTTAAAATAAAAACCATAATAAACCAAGAAAGGGAATATTAGCGACAAACATAGCTAAGGATCATTTACATTATAAGTACAGTAATTTAGGCATTACACATGATTTTTTTTTCATAATGCAGTATTTTAATCAATTTAATATTATTCAAGTCAGTTATGGTATGGTGACAGGTCAGAATTATTTGTTAAAACGGACGGTTTACAGTGGTAAATACACTACAACTAATTAAAGTATTGTAATGGGAACAGAAGAGAGGAATGATGGACATAAAACAACACAATTGCTTCTAACAAGGGTTTCTATTCTTACTGAACACTCCCAGGTTATTATCTAAATTGTATCAACAGTCTTTCGAAAATAGTTTATTTGCATAATTTTTATTGGTAAATTTTTGAGCGTAAACTCATGAAGTCAGTAAGCAGTTTTGCAGACATTCTCCAAGAATAAAAGTCTTATAAATCCATTCTTCTCTTAGATAAATTATCATTTCAAATATTATTATTAGAATAAAAAGAAAACAGAATGTACCCCTAGTAACGAAATGATGATTTGCAGCTAAACACTTTGAGAAATAAGTGAAAAACAAGTATTATATTATTATGAAACTTGTCAAAATACTAGATAAACTTTCAATAATTCATTATTTTTTAAAAACGTTGGTATAATAAATTGAGTTACTGCTCATATCCAAAATTTCACTTATTCCTAAACTAATGGAATTCTTAGTTAAAGATTTTCTTGAGGACTGTTTTAAAAATGTTATTGTCACTAACCAGCATGGCTTCATAAAGGGAAACAAATTTACTAGTTTATTCTGTCTACATTTTTAATTCCCTAGAAAATGGTGTTGACTATCAAATTTACGCCCATGATCCGCCACCAAGGATTTTTTTTTTTAAATATTGCAAAGGTTTATAAGACACCTAAGTGTTGAAGATACTTGTGTTTTGGCTCTTTCTTTATTGCTATTGCACAACACCTCGATTTTCTTTTAAAACTGGAAGAGTTACATTCGTTTTTGATTTGATTTACTTAAAACTACACTTTATAGTCTTCATCGGTATTACATTTTCGGCTTTTTTCATGTAAAAGGTTCTACACAGTCCTTAAATTGATTCCCAGTGCTTTTGCTATTATTTCTTGCATATTAGTTGGGGAATTTCAACTTAATTTTTCATTTTCCGAATAGTTAATCAAATTTTGTATGATTGTTTTTGCTTGGGGGACTCAAAGCACCAGAAAATTGCCTTTTATTATTCGAATTGACAAATTTGTCACTTCAACTTGTTAAAGTCACAAAATAGACATAATATGTTCATCACAACTTTTTAGAACCACTAAAAATTATAAGTTTATTCCTTTTTCTCATGCTAAAATTATATACGCCGTCTATCCTACGGATTTTACCACGAACCACAAACCGAATTTTTGTTTTTGGTCAGACAAACTATGCAATGGTTCCTATTTTTATCACCTATATTATGATCTTATTTATCGTTAACTTGTACAATACCTTCTTTTTTTATTCCTAATTATTATATTTTTATGTTTCCCTCCCGTTTCTCAAATCGCCAAATATTTGAATATTTCGTTATAGACAATAAAATACGAAATTATGTTAGAACAAACCAATATGAATTTTTTTACCAGGTGTGTGTCTAATAAACCAATATACCTATTTTTCCGTTGATATTTTTAGCAATATTAAACAAAGGTAGACACATCAGATTGGTCGAATGACAATAAATACAAATCCATGGTTATATATTCAAATGATGGTATACTTTTTAGGCAGGTTTAAAGAGTTCTTCGCAAATACCCTGTTTGTTATTTGAACGCAACATTTAAATAGTATTTTACTCTTAGTAATGAATAGCATTAAACTGAATACTGTTTATAATACCGTAAAATTGTATATTGTAAACGTTGAAAACTTATATTGTTAACACGATTTCTTTTACCAAGATTAACACTGTCGTTGGTATTTAGTTGAGTTTTTATATATTTGTTCTAAATCAGAGTTTTAATCGGGTATTTATTTTATTTACTAAGTGATATGGGTAAAAACGCAATTTTAAAGCAAAAAAAAACCATTAAAACCATATATTCAGTAACTTTTTTTTTATTGTAACAAATAATGTAGATTACATTTTACTGTTTGTAGGAAATACATATTTTATTCAATTCTTGATTTTTTTGTATCTGTATGACACAGAGCCTCCATTTGGTAAACATCTCCTTTTTGTAGAATTTTGTCTATACAGTTTAACTTCAGTTCTTGTGGTTACCTCATGTTCCTTTGTTCTACGAATTTTCTTTGATATAATTGGTATTGGCTCGGACTCTTTAAGAATCATGGTATTAAAATTAACAAGTTGTGATGCTGCATACTTTATGGAAATACCCTTAACTTTACAAATTACTTCCTCTCTTTGTGTTTTAGTGAAATACACCTTAAAAGAGTAATTTTTGGACCGCCAGAGACAAAGGATGGAATTAGAACCCTAACTATCATGTTCGCCACTTCTAGAGAGATATATTACAGAATCTGTACAGGACTAATACAGTACTCTATTATCAACACGTTCAAGATATGAATATAACTTAAAACGTGCCCGGGCTGTGACGTAAGCCGCATTCACTACATTTACTGTAGGTAGAGAATTACCAGGTTTCTTCGGTGTATTCATAATTTACCAATTAGAATTTAGAACAAATATATAAAAACTCAACTAAATACCAACGACAGTGTTAATCTTGGTAAAAGAAATCGTGTTAACAATATAAGTTTTCAACGTTTACAATATACAATTTTACCGTATTATAAACAGTATTCAGTTTAATGCTATTCATTACTAAGAGTAAAATACTATTTAAATGTTGCGTTCAAATAACAAACAGGGTATTTGCGAAGAACTCTTCAAACCTGCCTAAAAAGTATACCATCATTTGAATATATAACCATGGATTTGTATTTATTGTCATTCGACCAATCTGATGTGTCTACCTTTGTTTAATATTGCTAAAAATATCAACGGAAAAATAGGTATATTGGTTTATTAGACACACACCTGGTAAAAAAATTCATATTAGGTTTGTTCTAACATAATTTCGTATTTTATTGTCTATAACGAAATATTCAAATATTTGGCGATTTGAGAAACGGGAGGGAAACATAAAAATATAATAATTAGGAATAAAAAAAGAAGGTATTGTACAAGTTAACGATAAATAAGATCATAATATAGGTGATAAAAATAGGAACCATTGCATAGTTTGTCTGACCAAAAACAAAAATTCGGTTTGTGGTTCGTGGTAAAATCCGTAGGATAGACGGCGTATATAATTTTAGCATGAGAAAAAGGAATAAACTTATAATTTTTAGTAGTTCTAAAAAGTTGTGATGAACATATTATGTCTATTTTGTGACTTTAACAAGTTGAAGTGACAAATTTGTCAATTCGAATAATAAAAGGCAATTTTCTGGTGCTTTGAGTCCCCCAAGCAAAAACAATCATACAAAATTTGATTAACTATTCGGAAAATGAAAGATTAAGTTGAAATTCCCCAACTAATATGCAAGAAATAATAGCAAAAGCACTGGGAATCAATTTAAGGACTGTGTAGAACCTTTTACATGAAAAAAGCCGAAAATGTAATACCGATGAAGACTATAAAGTGTAGTTTTAAGTAAATCAAATCAAAAACGAATGTAACTCTTCCAGTTTTAAAAGAAAATCGAGGTGTTGTGCAATAGCAATAAAGAAAGAGCCAAAACACAAGTATCTTCAACACTTAGGTGTCTTATAAAACTTTGCAATATTTAAAAAAAAAATCCTTGGTGGCGGATCATGGGCGTAAATTTGATAGTCAACACCATTTTCTAGGGAATTAAAAATGTAGACAGAATAAACTAGTAAATTTGTTTCCCTTTATGAAGCCATGCTGGTTAGTGACAATAACATTTTTAAAACAGTCCTCAAGAAAATCTTTAACTAAGAATTCCATTAGTTTAGGAATAAGTGAAATTTTGGATATGATTAGTAACTCAATTTTTTATACCAACGTTTTTAAAAAATAATGAATTATTGAAAGTTTATCTAGTATTTTGACAAGTTTCATAATAATATAATACTTGTTTTTCACTTATTTCTCAAAGTGTTTAGCTGCAAATCATCATTTCGTTATTAGGGGTACATTCTGTTTTCTTTTTATTCTAATAATAATATTTGAAATGATAATTTATCTAAGAGAAGAATGGATTTATAAGACTTTTATTCTTGGAGAATGTCTGCAAAACTGCTTATTGACTTCATGAGTTTACGCTCAAAAATTTACCAATAAAAATTATGTAAATAAACTATTTTCGAAAGACTGTGGATACAATTTAGATAATAACCTGGGAGTGTTCAGTAAGAATAGAAACCCTTGTTAGAAGCAATTGTGTTGTTTTATGTCCATCATTCCTCTCTTCTGTTCCCATTACAATACTTTAATTAGTTGTAGTGTATTTACCACTGTAAACCGTCCGTTTTAACAAATAATTCTGACCTGTCACCATACCATAACTGACTTGAATAATATTAAATTGATTAAAATACTGCATTATGAAAAAAAAATCATGTGTAATGCCTAAATTACTGTACTTATAATGTAAATGATCCTTAGCTATGTTTGTCGCTAATATTCCCTTTCTTGGTTTATTATGGTTTTTATTTCAACTAATTTAAGTTAATCGAAGATGAATTTTGAAAAAAAAAGGATTTCCTTATACCTTTAAGATAATAGGTACGTTAAATAAATACTTTAATGGATACGATGATTGGAACTGACTCCCTCCGTTTTAATTATTGAAAAAACACAAAATAGCCGAATTTTTGATAAGTTAATCTGCCCACATAATTGAAGCCATTTTTAAACTTAAGAAAAGAATAAAACTCGAATTTGCGGAATCTTTTTCTTTTTTTTTATTAAAAACATGGATGTCTTACATTAGCATAGTATATTTAAACAACTAATGCTCGTAAATCATTATATTTTTGTATTATACTGTTTAGACTACGATTTGCATGTTTTCTATATTTCTTACGAAAATTGTCGACCGATGGTGTGTCAAACATTTTTGTTTGTTTAGCTAAAATGAGTTTTTATCGCTAGTTGTATTAAAACTTTGATTGTGTCGTTTCTTCTTCGAGTGCATGGTTTTTCGGGTTTTTGTTAATATACAAGGGTACATGCTGAATGCATGGGATTAAAAAAAATATGCTCTGTAACGAAGAGGGTGGTAATAAAAAGATACGTGGGAGTATCTTGGGTGAGCATTTTAATCTTTGAAATTCTAGGTCTGGTAGAGATTATAGTAACTCTTTGGCTTTTACATACATTTTATTTCTTCTTCTATACATTTGGTAATATTTTTAAACTCTCCGGTTCGATATTGATTTAAAAAGTGACTCACACACATTACAAAAGAGAAAACACTTACAAAAAGTAAAAGTCAGTAGAAATATTTGGGTATTGGGATATTTGGTGATTTGGCTAAGTGGCTAATTGGATATTTGGAGATTAGGATATTATGTATTGAGGTTTTTAGGTGTATGAATAAGTACAGGAATTAGAATGTATAGGTAGACAAAATTACTTCACATCAGGACATAATATATCAATACAAAACAGACACTTAGAAAGACAGATACCCTGCTAGAGGAATTGGAAAACCCAAGAAGAAAAACAATCATTACAGACTTTTATGAACATGTAGTTGATTTTATGCATTATAATGTATATAATATGAATAAATTGAATATTAACCAATTGGTTGTATTATTAAATGTTTATTAAAAAATTAGGTTTGCAATAAATGTTGATCATATAACAAAAATACATTAAACGAAGAACATGCACAATTTTCATTATTTGAATGATAGAAATATTTAGGGACGTCTTTTCTAAGAGCCGGTTGCTCATCCAACTCTATAATAGGTTTGCTTGAATATTTTTTTTTTAAATCAGCTTTTTCTTTACCCTTAACGTAAATGGTATCAGCCTTTTCTGTCAAGCTCCGTACAATATCGGCAAATTTGTAAAATGGAGTAAATCCGGAATCCCAATCAATGCAATGATAGTGTTGCATTAACCACTTCGTTTGTTTGTATGCCGCTGGTCCTAGGAAGGCCAGATCAAACGGGAGTTTAAAAACATAGTGACTAATTCTATGTCGGTCGTAGGCAGCAAGTTCTTTAGGGATTAGTTTATTATTTTCTATCTTGAATGCTTGGAAGTCTAGTAAAATATAAGTATTAAACACATTGAATGAATGTTTTAAAATTTAGATAATCGATTTATTTCACTATAAGGGCAATAAAGGCAAACAGCTGAATTTTCAGATTTTAACTTTTATTTTCAAAATATACAGTAATTTATGCCAATATGCCGTATTTAGTAATTTTAATATTTTCACTTAATAAAAGCTCTAAAAATCACATGATAAACAACATTTGATCCTTAAATTATCCAAATTTACACGTTTTATAAAATTTTGCTAGTTTTATGACGGCACAGCGGATCGCTTGCAACTATTTTTGAAATAGTCTTGGCGTGCATCAATAACATAAAAGGTAGATGCACAAAAAATTGCTTCAGCTACTTTGCTTAATAAACAAAAAATATATTATCTTGAAATAAGTTCGATGGCTTAAGTAGTTTTTGTGTAAACGTGCATGAAACTATTAAAAGGCGATGGCTGATCCTCATTCCTATTGTTTGGTTAAATTGATGGAATCGAGTTGATTATATAAATAAAGAATATCTCTTCATGTACATACAGATGCTTTTTCTATAATTTTAAAACACATGCTATATCTGCTTTTTTTATTACTTACAATGATGAGAGAAAAATCTTGTTTACTACACATTAACTTTTCGTATTTTCGTTGATATAAGGAGTAATAAGCTGTGATGTCTTTTTGTAAATAATATAATTTTAATTTTGAATGTGTAAAAGCACTAAGTTATAATTTTTTCTTCTAAAATTGTAAATAATATAATTTTAATTTTGAATGCGTAAAAGCACTAAGTTATAATTTTTTCTTCTAAAAAGCTCTCACTCATCACAGAATAGTACATGGAGAGAGGAAAATGGATTTTAAGAAAGGTTTATCAGAAGTTAACTTTTTATGTATGCTACAACATTATTTGGATAGTAGTCTGATTAAATAAGAGAATATATTTACCGCTAATATGCACTTTTATTAATCCTTAGACATAAATTAAGCATGCATTTTGATACGTATACGACAACAAGAAATAGCAAGAATAATACTATAAAAATAAATAAATATGTTATAAAATATAAATTTTCCATAAAAAAACGTATTATCTACTGGATGTGATTTTTAAAAATGAATTACAATGATGAAGTAATAATTCTTGTGTGCACTTTAATTTTTCTTATCTGCATCAATATTCGGCAATACATGCTTTAAATCTAATTTTCATCCAACTTTGTGAATTGGAATATTTTATTTATTATATTTCGGATGCGAAACAGCCAAGTCTAGATAAATTAACCCAAATTCATCACCATTAACTAAAAAGCTCCTTATAAATTTAAGTAATTTTTTCGTACTGGTCAAAAAAGGGATTTCATTCACAAGAGGTAGCATAGATTATCAAAGAAAGAAAAATAACGAGCAAAGAAAGAAAAAATAAGCATGTTTGCAAGCAGTCAAAGTTACCCATACAAAAGGACACTTGCACTTTTTCAATGTTAAATAATCCCATAACAAAGAGCACAGACCCTATTTTAACAACTATAGTAGAGAACGATATATACCTGTACCCCATTCGATATTTTAGAACAGAATCATGTCAATAAAGAAAAAAATTCTTCAAAGTGTAAAAGGAGTAGCCGCTTTAAGAGTATACAAAACTCAACAACATAAAAACCACCTGCACCCCGAACCAACACAAGGTCATCGTAAATAAAACGTGCCTGCACCTCATTCAATATTTTAGAACAAAATTACGTCAATAAAAAAATAAAAATTCTTCAAGGCGTAAAAACCAAACACTTGCGTCCGAGTACCTCCAAGGTCGAAAATAAACCCAACCCAATGTCATAAATAAACATCTGCTCAAAAGTGTAGTCAAGGTTACATGAAGGACATCTGCATCCACTATAAAAAGAAATCCAAAAATACCCTAATAACGAACAAAGAAAAAAAAATAGCCAGCGCTCAATATTACCAATAACAAAAGAACAGAGGCATGCCGCCTTCGAAATCATGCATAACAAAAGGACAGCTGCACTCTTTCAAGGTGTGAAAATAAACCCAACCCAATGTCATAAATAAACATCTGCTCAAAAGTTTAGTCAAGGTTACATAAAACCATCAAAGAATATCTGCATCCACTATAAAAATAAATCCAAGAATACCTAAATAAAGAACAAAGTAAGAAAAATAGCCAGCGCTCAATATTACTCATAACAAAAGGTCCATGCCGCCTTCGAAATCATACATAACAAAAGGGTAGCTGCACTCTTTCAATGTGTGAAAATCCCATCAGGGTGTGAAAATCCGATAACAAAGATACCCAGACCCTATTGTTACGACTATAATAGCTCTTTCAAGGTGTGAAAATCCCATCAAGGTGTGAAAATCCCATAAACACCCTTGAAGAACATGAAGGTCTAACAAAACAAAAAATATATTACAAATCTAACTTTTGGGAAAAAATAATGGTCAAGGTAATATCAATAAAACAGACTTGCATCCCTTTAGATATTTTCAAACAAATAAATTACGACAATAAAGAAATAAAAATACTTTATGGTGTAAAAATTTGTAACGCAACAGTGTCATAAATAAAAGGACACCTGCATACCATAAAAATACCCTCGTCCACGCCAAGGTAGCACCATCAAAGAGCAGCTCCATCCTTCAAGGTTAAATGAGTCACATAAAAGACACCTGCATACCATAAAAATACGCTCGCCCACGTGTATGGTCAAGGTCAAATTACCAACGAGTAGTTGCATCTTTCAAGGTCGAATGAGCCACATAAAAGACACCTGCATACCATAAAAATACCCTCGTCCAGATGTATGGTCAAGGTCAAATTAACAAAGAGTAGTTGCATCCTTCAAGGTCGAATGAACACCTGCATACCATAAAAATACGCTCGCCCAAGTGTATGGTCAAGGTCAACAGGGAGGGTAGGCGAGGGGGGAGGAGGAGAAGGAGGAGGAGGCGAGGGGGGCAGGGGTGCAAGAGGGGGGGGTGGTCCAGAATCCGTGTTTAATATCTACTAATATTCACACTAAATATAATTAAAACTGAGATATTAGGTTAATGAAGGGTTTATCTTTTCACCTAGCTTAGTGGTATACATAGAATTTATTTAGTTCTCTTAATTTTCTCATTGCGTTCTATTTTAATTGGGGTTTCTTAATTTTTCTCTATAGATTATTTAAATTCAGTTTGAAATTACGTGCTGTCGAGGCTCCCCGACTCTCTCCAGCCGAATGCTATGGTAATTTTATTTCATTAATAAAAGTGTTACAAGGTGACCCCAAAGAAAATAATCAAGGAAGTTAAGATCTGGCGCTATTGCCGGTTGCCGGCCACTTAATTGTACCTTTTCTTCCTGTCTACTGGTTAGAACTTCGCAAGTATTGTTGAATTTTGCGAGTAACTTGGCGGTGCACCATCCTGCTGAAATCATATTCGATCATAATAAATGTGTAACTACATGATAAAAAAATAAAGCAGGTAAAGCTAAAATTAGGTATAGATCTGGCATTTTCTTAAAAGATAGATTGGCCCAAAGACTAGGTCACCCATTATTACTGCCCAAACATTTATCTTAAAATTACACTTATCCGAAAAAAAAAACATTACAAAACTATTAAATGCTAATCTAGTAAATTCTTCATAATTGCTCAAAATTAAAGTCGATGATCTCCATTAAATCCTGCACGATTGACGTTTTAAATGGAGCACTTTACATACCTTTATTAACTTTAATGCAGATGGTTGACTTAAGTTATTATTTCTTGCCAGTTGCCTAACTGAAGTGGGTGAGAATTTTTGGAGACTAAGCAAGCCATTTATTAATTGTGTATCTTTTCCATGACAACAGGCTGTCATTGTTTTGATACATTTCCATATGGTCAATTTCACGATAACGTGCCTCAATTTTGCTATTGGTGCCTTGCGAAATTGTTAAACAAACGGGCTATTTCTACTGGAGTCCGCAATCTATCGTCATACTCTAGCATAATTAATATTTTCATAGTGTGCGATTCAGTTAAGAAAAAACACTAGTGACGCCATTGCCATTTCATTTTCTTATTAATATTTTCTTTATTTTTTGTTTTCTTCTATTAGCGGCCGATAAATTAAATTTGGTATAATTTGCCCATATTTATTTTTATATTTTGATTAATTTCTAAATCCAACTTTTTTTAACATAAACGAGTAGGTGATTGTAGTCCAAAGACGGGTATTCAGCCGGCTTTTGGATAAAACGAAGAACCAACGAAATATTGATGGAAAAAAAACGAAATGGTGAAGGCGTTACTATAGTATTTGCTCTTTTTAGGAGTATACATGGGCTCCATCGATCAATAATACTGACAATATCCTTTTTGATAAAACAGCTCTCAATCCCCAAGCCAACCAGTCTTGATCTTACCCTATCTTACACAATCAATATTATTGTAAAGTGTTTCTCAGGTTAATTTAATGACATAAAAAAGTATTAAACTCCTAAACCATAGGCGTCGCCAAAAAAATAATTAAAATGCGTAGGGTATTATTTTAATTTTTTAAGATGATATAATATAAATAAAGCAACTTTAACATAAAAAAGCATTAAACTCCTAATCATAGGCGTCGTATCTCCAAATAATTAAAATACATAGGGTATAATATTGTTTTAAATTTTTAAAATGATAATAAGTAGGTACAATATAAATAAAACAATTTTAAAAGGTAACACGTTGTAAACGAACATTATTAATTTAAAATGCAGTGACAATTGAATTGATGGAATCATAATAATTTTTAGAAGTAGAATCGTTTTTAGGTTGGATCGCTATTGGTGCTATAGGCGATAAAACAGGGATATTCCATTTCTACAGTAACATGAGCTTCGCAATTTTTCCATACATCGCTACTCATGTCGTTAATTACCTAACGACTATTATCAAGGACAGCTGCGCTTAAAATTAAAATAATTCGTTGACATTGAACATGTAAATCTTTGTTTCTCAATTCCGGAATTGTTGTGCTCTCGAAGGCCGACTCCACCGAGCATGTTGGCACCAATATAATTTACCTTGATCTGCTGTTTAAAATGATCGCTAAAAAGCCATTGCTGATAATAAAATGTACCAGTAAAAACGTATCTGTCCAAAACCACACACAGTTATAAACCAAAATTAAATACGTAAATTATAGCAAATAAGTTAAACCACCTACTCCACTGTCCTTTTCCTTAAGAAACTAACATGACAGTAATGATGGCTCAATTATCTTCTAGCAGGTAGATAAGAAATATCGTAATTCGCTGAAAATATGCGGCCTTTCTTGTCTAGAACATATATTAATGTCAATTGCGTTTTTTCACAGATTGGGAGACAGTGTTAGAGACGTGCATAAATTATGTACGATTGACAGTTCTTCCAAATTTTCGGCTTTGTTAATATAATATAAGTATACGAGACACAATTGTTTGTTAATTAGTTGTTTTTAACAATGAAAACCCTTTTTATTTTAATTTTAATTCTTTTTTTCTAAATAATATTTCTTAAGGACTAAAAAACCTATAATAGTATTAATGCTCTTCTTTCTTTCACACTCAAAACTCCTTAGTTTAAAGTATATTTGTAAACTACCTTTCAAAAAGAGTTACTGACTAACAATTGAATAATGATATAAAAAGAACATTTTTAATAAAAAGAACTTAAAGAATTTAAAAAAATAGATCTGACAACACTGGTTGTGAGGTCGGTCTCTTTGAAGCCTGTTAAACGCTTTTTTATGTCATCAAACTAAGTTTGGATAAATTATACTAAAACATTATTTAAAAAATACCATTTTTTAAACTTTTTCTCTTAAAAATAAATTCCATTTTTATACCCTTTTCCCGTAGGTATACAGGGTGATTCACGTTGAGTGGCCTATTAAAAGATCTCGGAAACGAGTAAAGTTATATTTCTAAAAATTTTGTAGCGGGCATGATTGGCTTTGAACTTTTAAAATATTATATTTCGACGTTTGTATCACTTCCGGTTATACCGAAAGTTATGGCCAACTTTGGTATTTCAAATGGAATACCCTGTATATTTTAGCATTTTTGGATACCTTATTAAAACCTAAGTAACTTTTATTAACAAAAATCTATACCTATCTCTAACCGTTTTTGAGATATGAATTATAAAATGCATTTTTTATGTAAAAACCTTACCGAGAAGAAAGTTCAGTAATTTTGAAATTCAAAAAGTTAAACATTTAAAATTTTGTAGGCTTTTAACTAAAACATAGATCTTTAGACTACATTACTTAAGTTTCATGTGTTGCATACAGGGGGATTTTAAAAGTGTGGCAATGTGGCCATTTGGATAAATGTGCATAAGTCAATTTTTGCAAATAGAACACCATATTTTTTATTTTAGTAACGTGTAGAGAATTAAATTTCCTATCTAAACGTCTAATATATCAGTATCAATATTTTTAGTCGTTTTGGAATTATGAGCAATTAAAAAAAAAATATCTTAAAATATGTGTTTGTGTTAAGTTCATAAGATATTATTTTTGTAAAGAAGGCTTTGACTCCGATTTATGTTTGACTTTAAGCTTTGTTACCAATTAGTAAAGTAGGCTTTGACTGAAATTGTTTTAAAGTTGACACTCACCTTAATTATTTACAAAAATAATGTCTTATGAACTTAACACAAACACATATTTTAAGATATTTTTTTTTAAATTTATCATAATTCCAAAACGACTAAAAATATTGATACTGGCATATTAAACATTTAGATGGGAAATTTGATTCTCTACACGTTACTAAAATAAAAAATATGGTGTTCCATTTGCGAAAATTGACTTATGCACATTTATCTAAATGGCCACATTAGCACAGTTTTAACCCCCCCCCCCCCTGTATGCAAAACATGAAACTTAAGTAATGTAGTCTAAAGATCTATGTTTTAGTTAAAACCCTACAAAATTTTAAATGTTTAGCTTTATTCATTTCAAAATTGCTGAACTTTCTTCTCGGTAAGGTTTTTACATAAAAAATACATTTTATAATTCATATCTCAAAAACGGTTAGAGATAGGTATATAGATCATTGTTAATAAAAGTTACTTAGGTTTCAATAAGGTATCCAAAAATGCTAAAACATACAGGGTGTACTGGATTCTTAAAGGATATTTTGATTAATTAACAATTATTATTTTATTATTTGTTCATCGTAAGTAAACATTATTAGTGGGTCAGTCGGTTTGTTGTATATTGCAAAAGTGTCCAGCACAGCTTTTACCGACTTACGTATTAGGTAATTGGAAGTGTAAATTAGATACAATTTAGAGTTGGAAGAATAAACTGTTTCCAGCAAGACGTGGAGTGTTCTTTAAATAATGTACGAACCATAAACATTTCATGGCAACATTAGCCTTCCGTAGCTCCCTGAGAATCGCTCAGTGGAACGCAAACGGTTTGCGCAGAAAAGTAGATGAATTAAAATATTTCTTAACCAAATATAAAATTGACATTATCACAATTAATGAAACAAAATTAAACCCAAACATCACAATTAAATTTAGAAATTATCAGGTACACCGTAGAGACAGAACAAACTTAGGGGGAGGCGTGGCCATACTCGTAAAAAACAGCATCCCTCATTCTGTTCTGCAGCAGACAAATTCAAATATCGAACATATTGCTATAAAATTAAAAGACAACACAATAATACTTTCCTGCTATTCACCACCTAACCGACCATTTAATAACAACGACCTAAATGTACTCTTTAACATAGGCAATAAAATACTACTTTTTGGCGATCTAAATGCAAAAAACATTTATTGGCAACACGCAAGTACAAACACAAATGGACGAAATTTAAAAAATTACCTAGACAACAACGATATACAATTATTAATGACAGACAAACCCACACACTACCCATCACACGGACAAGCGCATAGACTAGATATAATATTAAATAAAAACTTGCAGAATATACCAAACCCAACAATAATAGACGAACTATCCTCTGACCATATACCTATTTTCATAAAAATACAAACAAACACAACAAAAGACCTGAAACAAACCACCTGGATATATAAGAACACTGATTGGAATAAATACAGGAAAATTCTAAACGAAAAAACAATAATAAACAACAACATTACAACAACAGAAGAGCTAGAGCAAGAAGTAGACAAACTAATCAAAAATATTCAGGATGCAAGAAACAAGGTAGCCAAAAAAGTCACCATACAACAAAAAGAAAATAAACTACCAGATGACATCATCAACTTAATACAGTATAAAAATGCATTACGTAAAAGATGGCAGAGACACCGTACTAGACAAGACGCCCAAGAAATAAACTTACTAAAAATTGAAATTCAACAGAAAATAAAAGAACATAAAAATAGAACATGGACTACAATAATTACAAATTTAACGACAACGGACAATTCACTTTGGAAAATAATAAGAAGAACAACAAACGAACATACAAAAATACCCTCTTTTACTGACAACCCACAAAACAACATTGAAAAAGCACAAACATTAGCTGACTACTACCAACAGACATGCGCAGGACAACCAAATACAACAACAGAACAGAACGAAATCACAAACATCGCAAACAACTTCACAAAACAAAAATATCCAATACCCCCCTCTATTCTCCCCACCCTACTCACAAAATCCAAGGAACTCACCTCCTTAATACGGAAACTGCCACTAAATAAAGCACCTGGGGGGGATGAGATCGCCAATATTTTAATTAAAAACATTCCACGCAAAACAGTAGTGCAACTGATTTACATCATAAACACAATGTTTTTTTTGCAACATTTTCCAAGCGCGTGGAAAAGGGCAATTATAAAACCCATACTCAAACCTGGTAAATCTGAAATAAGACCGGAATCATACAGGCCAATTGCCCTTCTAAGCACGCTTGGAAAACTAGCAGAAAAAATAATACACGCAAGAATAAAGACCATGAAACTTGACCAAAAACTGCCTGAGGAGCAATTCGGATTTCGGGAAGGTAGGGGAGCTGTACTGCTCGTTGCGCATGTAGCGCAAACAGCAATAGAAAAAATGCAAAAACAGCAAACACAGTTCTTCTATCCCTCGACATCCGGAGAGCCTTCGACAGCGTATGGTTCAACGGACTGGTCTTTAAACTTGCAACACAACACGACTTCCCACTGTACATCATCACACTTTTATACTCATACATTACCAACAGAACACTAATAGTTAAAGTAGAAAGCGATCTATCCACCCCTGTTGTGCTCCACGCAGGCTTACAGCAGGGCACGATTCTGGCAGCACCCCTCTTTAACCTATACACCTCTGACATCCCCTCCCATCCAAATTCCAACCTGGCCATTTTTGTAGATGATGTGCTCATACACGCGAGTTCATTTTATGCAAATGTGGCCAGACAACACATTACCAACCACCTCCATACCCTCCTCCCGTGGTATAAAAGGTGGAAATTGGAAATCAATGAAGATAAATGCGAATGCTTAATAATTAGTAGAAAAAGAACAAACAATCACATTAATCAACATATAAAAATCAATAACAATACCATAATACCAAAAGAAAAACTTAAATACCTAGGGGTAGTTTTAGATAAAAAATTACTATTCAAAGACAATACTAACTACATAATACAAAAATACTATAACGCGACAAATAGACTATATAAACTGTTAAATTTTAGATCTCCACTTTCGCCGACAAACAAACAAATAATTTATAATCAATGTATACGACCAATACTAACATACGCCGGACCAGTCTGGTGCAGCATGGCTGATTACCATTTCAGAAAACTACAAATTTTACAAAATAAAAACCTCAGACAAATAGCTTTAGCTTCAATATTTACGCCAATACACATACTGCACCAGACAACAAATACACCATATCTAATTGACTTTGTACGAGACCATGCAATTAAATTTTATAATACACAACCCCAAAATAGTAGACTAACACAAAATATAATTGACACAAAATACGACGAACATCTAATCCACTACCCCTTATACTCTAAACTACCCATATTTTATAATTAAAACCAATTTCCCTCCTTTGAAATCCACAATCCCAAACACGTGTATATGGACACGCCCCCTTTTACTTGAAAACGCCCATCAAAATCTCTTACTATAGAATTCATTGCTACGCTGTACCTGATAGGAAAATGATCAAGCTGGTTTTTTCATCTACTTTTCCAGCAAAAACCAATGCAAAACCCTGAAATTAAATTAAATTTTAAATTCTAATCTTTTCAAACCGCAAGGCAAAACAAATTCACGCATAGCAGTAAAGGTCACCGGAACTGGCTTAAATAACTTACTAAAAGTTATTCTAAAATTACCACGGCCAAGACCAGCCAACCCGTGTACACAGGGGCGTTTCCTCGTCGAGCAACTCGCCGAGCAGAACCATACTAAATAAAATATAATGTAATATTTAGATGACATGTAAAATAGTGACAAATAATAAAGATATTTTAAAAGTAAAAGTAAGGGTGATTCACGTTGAGTGGCCTATTAAAAGATCTCGGAAACGAGTAAAGTTATATTTCTAAAAATTTTGTAGCGGGCATGATTGGCTTTGAACTTTTAAAATATTATATTTCGACGTTTGTATCACTTCCGGTTATACCGAAAGTTATGGCCAACTTTGGTATTTCAAATGGAATACCCTGTATATTTTAGCATTTTTGGATACCTTATTAAAACCTAAGTAACTTTTATTAACAAAAATCTATACCTATCTCTAACCGTTTTTGAGATATGAATTATAAAATGCATTTTTTATGTAAAAACCTTACCGAGAAGAAAGTTCAGTAATTTTGAAATTCAAAAAGTTAAACATTTAAAATTTTGTAGGCTTTTAACTAAAACATAGATCTTTAGACTACATTACTTAAGTTTCATGTGTTGCATACAGGGGGATTTTAAAAGTGTGGCAATGTGGCCATTTGGATAAATGTGCATAAGTCAATTTTTGCAAATAGAACACCATATTTTTTATTTTAGTAACGTGTAGAGAATTAAATTTCCTATCTAAACGTCTAATATGTCAGTATCAATATTTTTAGTCGTTTTGGAATTATGAGCAATTAAAAAAAAAATATCTTAAAATATGTGTTTGTGTTAAGTTCATAAGATATTATTTTTGTAAAGAAGGCTTTGACTCCGATTTATGTTTGACTTTGAGCTTTGTTACCAATTAGTAAAGTAGGCTTTGACTGAAATTGTTTTAAAGTTGACACTCACCTTAATTATTTACAAAAATAATGTCTTATGAACTTAACACAAACACATATTTTAAGATATTTTTTTTTAAATTTATCATAATTCCAAAACGACTAAAAATATTGATACTGGCATATTAAACATTTAGATGGGAAATTTGATTCTCTACACGTTACTAAAATAAAAAATATGGTGTTCCATTTGCGAAAATTGACTTATGCACATTTATCTAAATGGCCACATTAGCACAGTTTTAACCCCCCCCCCCCCCTGTATGCAAAACATGAAACTTAAGTAATGTAGTCTAAAGATCTATGTTTTAGTTAAAACCCTACAAAATTTTAAATGTTTAGCTTTATTCATTTCAAAATTGCTGAACTTTCTTCTCGGTAAGGTTTTTACATAAAAAATACATTTTATAATTCATATCTCAAAAACGGTTAGAGATAGGTATATAGATCATTGTTAATAAAAGTTACTTAGGTTTCAATAAGGTATCCAAAAATGCTAAAACATACAGGGTGTACTGGATTCTTAAAGGATATTTTGATTAATTAACAATTATTATTTTATTATTTGTTCATCGTAAGTAAACATTATTAGTGGGTCAGTCGGTTTGTTGTATATTGCAAAAGTGTCCAGCACAGCTTTTACCGACTTACGTATTAGGTAATTGGAAGTGTAAATTAGATACAATTTAGAGTTGGAAGAATAAACTGTTTCCAGCAAGACGTGGAGTGTTCTTTAAATAATGTACGAACCATAAACATTTCATGGCGATCCTGCTAGTGCCACGTTCCAGTGAAGTGAGGCATCTTATTGCCTGAAAATCAAGAAAGAAAAAACCATGGGAAAAACGCAGTCGAAAGAAGAGATAATTATAGCCCAGGCGGGTAATAGCGGTGGTACGACAGCTACACAGACTGTGTCAAAAACAGAGTTATATGGTTTGGTAATAGGTGCTATCATTGTCGCGGGAATTGTGGGATATTGCTACCTTAATGCAAAAAAGAAGTTAGAAAAAAAGATAAGGATGGAAATTAGAAGAAGCCAGGAGCTAATATAGGTGTTCTAAGGGCTATTGTTAGCCAGAAGACACTGGCCGAACCACACCGGTGGTCAGCACCGTGGGAACGTGCTAGTGACAAAGGCAAAAGGCCGCTAGTGCGCAACGAGGGAATAATGGATCCCCAAATGGACAAAATGGACAATGGACATTGACGTTAATTAGTAATAATATTTAAGTAGTAAGTTTTAGACTAAGTTAGTGTAAATGAATAGAACAGAATTAACAGATATAATTAAATTGGAAGAAATTAGTTCTTCGTTTCTTAGGAACATAAAAAAAGAGCCAGAGGCACGGCGAAATTTTCCAGATAGAGTTAGTAAATTAATCAATGATTTGTGTATTTTGGAAAAACGGTATTTCCTAGTTAGAGATTGTTTTGATAAAGAGGGACGCGATTCTGAAGAGTTAAAGAAATTTCAAAAATACATATCGGATATAGGAAAAAATTTAGAGAACGCGAGTAAAATTTTGTCAAATTGGGACGATAATATTAAAAAACAATCTCAAGCTGGAAAAACTAATTTTATAAGTGTTGATATTATTGAAAATATTCCTAGTGTGTCTGGAAACTCTAATTTTTCTAGAATCATGACGGATAAATTCGATTTGCGTACCGCAGCTTCTTTATTGCCGCCTATGGACGGTACTGAAGAGGCTACGAAACAATTAATTGATGCTATTGAGTTATATAGTGACCTGCTTAACGACGATGGTAAAGCATTTTTAATAAAATATGTATTAAAAACAAAATTATCTCAACACGCAAAACTACGGCTTAAAACTAGCTACAATACTATAAATGAATTGATTCAAGATATGAAATTACATTTAATCACTAAAAAATCAGCAGCATCTTTGGCTACCCAATTGCATAATGCGAGACAAGTCACCAAAAGTATTGATGAATACGCGAAAACCATTGAGCAACTTATGTGTGAGCTAACGTTATCTCAATCAAATGGTAATGTAGAATCAGCACAAATTTTACAGCCGGTTAATGAACAATTAGCTATAAACGCTTTCTCAAACGGGTTGCGAAACGAAGACGTAAGAACGATTGTTAAAGCTAGGAATTACGTACATCTAAAAGACGCTATAATTGGCGCGAAGGAAGAAGAGCTATGTCGTTACCCAAGCAACGTACAATCTCAAAACATGTTCCACATGCGTGGTCGTCAACATGTTCGCGGAAATCGGGCAAGGGGACGATCTTCAAATTTTAGCAGTTTTACTGGAAATCGGCGTGGCCGAGCGAATTTCAGTAACAATAGTTTTCCTAGACAAACAAATTTTAGTTTTCATGGACAAGGTCGCGGTCATTTAAATTCTCGAAGACCATTTAGGAATCATCATAGTAATTACAATAACAACAACCGTCAGCGTTTTAATAATAATAATGTATATTTCGCTGAAAATACGGAAAATTCTAGTGTAGATGATATTGGACACGATAATCGTTTTTTTCGTGCCTAATGTACAGGGTGTCCAGTTTTCGACACTTTTGACGGGTATCTCAGTTATTAGTACAGATAGAATGATGCGGTTTTCGCAAACCTGTGTCACTTTTTTGTGAAACAAACGATGCCCTTAACGGATTTATCATGGCCGTCTTGGTTTTTGAGATACAGGGCGAAATTGAAAACGGTGCATTTTCAGACACCCCTTGTATCTTAGTTATCTTATACCTTATCGAAAACATAAGAACGGGATGTTATACAGTTTTTTACGTAGAATCCAGTGGCGTAGTTAGTATTTTTCCAGGTGTCCCCATTTTTGAGAAATATACCAAAGTTATGTTTTTTTAAATGGAATGCCCTGTATATTTTTTCATATTTGCATTCTGCTTACTGAGAGCTTTCCAAAAATATATAATAGTTGGCACTTTGTTTTAACAAGAAGGTTAAAATTCATATTTTTAAAAAAATTGGGAACAGGCCTTGGATTTTGTTTCACTAGAACAATTAAATTGTGTATTAAAATGCATACTTTTTATTTATAAATATTGTTGAAAATGGTTGTCATTCTCCCTAATACAATGCTGACACATTTCGGTAATTCGTCTTAAGGCGTTTAAATTTATCATAGGGTGGTTTTGTAAAACTTGAAATGCTAAATGGGTAGCCTGTCGAAGTTCCTCTACAGTTCTGTGCCTGGTATTGTATATCTTGCTCTGCAAAAAACCCCAAAGAAAGAAGTCCAACAACGATAGATCGGGCGATCGCGGTGGCCATCTTACAGCTCCATTTGTGCCTATCCATTTTTGTTGAAAATTATTTTCAAGAAAATGCCTTACTACGTGAGAGTTATGACTTGACGCACCGTCTTGCTGGAAATGTATAGTATTTAGCTGGGCAACTGGACCAGATTACTAATCTTCCAAAATTGGCATTGGCCCGGATTTGTTCTGTATACCAACGACAGAAGATTAATCGCCGATCTGCATATCCAGGATGTAAATTTTGCACAATTTTAAATTTGTATGGATGGTATTTATATTTTCTTAAAATTTTGTTGTGAACGACTTTTCTTTATGCCAATTTCCTTTCATGAAGTTGAAGAAGTAACGGTTGCATAAGCCAAAACATTTACCTCATCTTTTTCTCTATTTTCCTTTTTGTATGTTTTAGGTCGAGGCTATGTAAAGGTTCTATGTTCAATTAAATTTTTCTTTAGTAGGGAAAATCTATGTATAAATGGCTGCCTTCTTTCAGGATATCTTTAAAATGAAGATAATATAAGACACTAATTAAACAAACACTTCGTATATAACTTTAAAAATGGTCGTTGTAAAAAATAATAATATGCCTACCTATTGAACTATAAATCGGCAGCTTCATGGGAGTTTTCATGGCTTTGTATAAAGCATACCAGCATATCATATTTTTCATAATTTTCATACTTTTGGGCCATCGTTGAAATTGAACAATATCATAAATAAATTATGAGTAACTTTTCAAACTTAAATACCTAAATACAATTCTGACAAGAACTAAACGCCATTATGAAAATTTTGTTTTATAGCCTGGATAAGTCGAGGCCTACTAGATGTTTTTGTTTATTCCGATAATATACCTACGTAACAATAAGAGAAAATGACTTTTTAGTATTGTAAGTATTAAAAAACTTAAAAGTTTGAAATTAAACTATAAAGTAATATTGATGGTGTAGTGTATCGTCAATTTATTTTTATTAAAATAAAATACACGGCCTACTGTCAACTTACAGCTTGTTATTTAAAAAATATGAATTTTAACCTTTCTGTTAAAACAAAGTGCCAACTATTATATATTTTTGGAAAGCTCTCAGTAAGCAGAATGCAAATATGAAAAAATATACAGGGCGTTCCATTTAAAAAAACATAACTTTGGTATATTTCTCAAAAATGGGGACACCGGGAAAAATACTAACTACGCCACTGCATTCTACGTAAAAAACTGTATAACATCCCGTTCTTATATTTTCGATAAGGTATAAGATAACTAAAATATAAGGGGTGTCTGAAAATGCACCGTTTTCAATTTCGCCCTGTATCTCAAAAACCAAGATGGCCATGATAAATCCGTTAAGGACATCGTTTGTTTCACAAAAAAGTGACACAGGTTTGCGAAAACCGCATCATTCTATCTGTACTAATAACTGAGATACCCGTCAAAAGTGTCGAAAACTGGACACCCTGTACATAATGAAATAGTAACTTTTAATATAAATGCATTAAATTATATACGAGTAAGATATGGTGTGAATGAATTTTTATTTTTGTGTGATACAGGGGCAAGTATTAGTTGTTTTTTTGAAAATAATTTAGGGGACCACAGTATCATTAATACATCAGAAAAAGTTAAAATTAAGGGTATATCAGGTTCAACATATTCTTGTGGAACTGCAAATGTTTCATTTAGTATTAATAATATAAATATTTATCATAACTTTACTATTATTAAAAGTTTTCATTCTGGTATACAGGGTGTGTTAGGTTCAGATTTTTTCACTAAATATAAAGCAGTCATTGACTATGAAAAATTTTTAGTTTCTTTATGGATTAACCAAGTTAGGCTATTAGTGCCATTGGAGTCAAAAGACGATTTTTATACTGTGATTCCACCTCGATGTGAAGTAATTAAATTCTGCTATACAAATTGTACGGATGAATGTGTGATTTTAAATGATGAGTTATGTGAAGGAGTAATGATTGCAAGTAGCATTGTGAAAGCGGAAGGAAATAAAATTCCTGTGAGGATTTTAAATGTAAATGAGAGAGAGGTGCGATTACGAAGTTTTGAACCAAGAGTGAAAAGTTTAGCAGATTATGAATTGTATACTTTTGAAACAAATGTAATATCTGTGCAACGAGTTGACAAAATCTTAGATTTAATTAACATGGAGTCGCTGAATCCAGAGGAAAAATTGAGTGTAGAAAAAGTATGTGCCAAGTATGCGGATGTTTTTCATCTAGAAAATGATTATTTAACCGTTACTAATCTATATAAACAAAAAATTAGGTTAAAAAAGGATGCAACCCCTGTATATGTCAAACCTTATAGATTACCTCATGCTCAAAAAGACGAGATTCATAACCAGGTTAATAAAATGTTGAAAGAAGGTATCATAGAGGAAGCTCATTCAGAGTGGTCCTCCCCACTTTTAATAGTTCCGAAAAAAGCGGATCAGAATGGTGTTAAACGCCACAGGGTTGTACTCGACTACAGACTTTGTAATAAACAAATAAAGGATGAAAAATTTCCTTTGCCTAATATAACGGAAATCTTAGATTCTTTATCGGGTGCAATATATTTTTCTCACCTTGATCTGGCACAAGGTTACCATCAGTTGGAATTGGACCCAGAAAGTAGGCCTTACACGGCATTTACAACAGATAGAGGTCAATTTCAAATGAAACGGTTACCTATGGGGATGAAAATAAGCCCAAGTTCATTTTCGAGACTCATGACAGTAGCAATGGCGGGTCTTAATTACGAATCGTGTTTTATTTATCTGGATGATTTGATAGTTTTTGGACATTCATTGCAAAATCATAACCAAAATTTATTAAAAGTATTACAAAGACTGCGAAAAGTAAATCTCAAGCTGAATCCCAGCAAGTGTGAATTTTTAAAAAAGGAAATATTATATCTAGGTCATGTTATTTCATCAGAGGGCATATCACCCGACCCAGAAAAAACGAAAGTTATTTCTCAGTATCCAGTTCCTATAAATTCGGAGGAAACAAAACGCTTTGTTGCGTTCGCAAACTATTATAGAAAATTCATTAAAAACTTTGCAGAAATTGCTCTACCCTTAAATAAACTATCTAGAAAGGGAACAGTCTTTGAATGGTCAGGAGAATGTCAAAATTCATTTGAGATTTTAAAGCACGCGCTTATGAGTCCGCCGTTGTTGCATTATCCAAATTTTGCTGAAAATAATATGCTTATTCTTAGAACCGATGCAAGCGGGAGTGCGTTAGGTAGTGTTCTGTCTAACTCAGACGACAGTCCCATTGCATTTGCTTCCAGGACTTTAAATAAGGCTGAAACAAATTATTGCACCATAGAAAAAGAATTATTAGCAATTGTATGGTCATGTAAACATTTTAGACCGTATTTATTTGGTAGAAAATTTACTATTTTAACGGACCATCGGCCATTAATATATTTATTTAACATGGTCAATCCATCAAGCAGACTTACAAAATTTAGGCTAATATTAGAAGAGTACGATTTTTATATACACTACGTTAAAGGTTCTGAAAATGTAACCGCAGATGCTTTGTCACGTGTAAATATAGGTATAAATGAATTAAGAGAAATGAATGATAGAGTGAATGAAACTGTAAATGTTATTACGCGCGCTCAAGCAAAAAATAATGAGCATAAAAACCCGAACAATACAAATAGTACTAGCTCCACAAGTAGTAGGCTTGATCACCCTGCTGCAGTGGAACTATTAAAAAATACAAATTTTGAAGTAATCGAGTTACGACTGGTACCAGACAATATTTTCCTTAAGTTACAATCTAAAAAGGTGCACCAAGATTCAAAATTGGATACCGCATATATAAATTTAATTTATGACGTCAATTTAAAAATAATTTATTTAAACCAAAAATACCGATCAACGTCTGACTTAGGTACGACGCTGAGGAATTTGGAAAAATTATGTAAAAAAAATGACATTCCGGAGTGTCAGCAATTAATTGTTATAAAAAATGCGGAAAATAATAAATTTTTAGAGGAATTAAGAAAAAATAAAAATGAACTATTAAAGACAAAATTAAAAATTTCAATTTTAAGAAATAAACAAAAAATTGAAAGCAAAGAGCTACGACAGCTCATTTTAAATGATTTTCACATGTTACCAACTGGAGGACATGCTGGAGTACAGCGCATGTACAATAACATCAAGAGATATTATTTTTGGCCAAATATGCAAAAAGACGTTGTGGATTTTGTCAAAAGGTGTGATGATTGCCAAAGATACAAGCATTCAAAACCAAATAAAGAGCCATTGACAATAACCACCACGGCTACTGCAGCTTTCCAAAAAGTTTTTCTTGACTTAGTAGGCCCTATTCCAGTTGATATAGCGGAAAATCGATATATACTTACGCTGCAGTGCGAACTAACAAAATTCGTAGAGGCATATCCCTTACGCGATAAAGAAGCGTTAACTGTCGCGAAGTCATTCGTGGAAAATTTTATATTACGTTATGGTATTCCCGAAACCTGCGTCACTGACAAAGGTCTTGAATTTCTGAATAGTATATTTATGCAATCATGCAAGCTGTTAAAAATTGATCAATTGCATTCTACCGCGTATCATCATCAAACTTTGGGTGCACTTGAAAACTCACATAAACACTTGGGAGCATACCTTCGTATGCAAATATCTAAGGGAAGTAATAACTGGAGTGAATGGGTTCCATATTGGTGTTTTTCATATAACAATACTGTACATACATCAACCCAATATACCCCACATGAACTTGTTTTCGGAAAAGTACCTAACATCCCTTCCAGCATTGTTAATCAGGTCGACCCGGTATATAATTTTGATGATTATCCAAAAGAACTTAAATTTCGATTACAAACAGCGTGGCATGACGCAAGAAATAACTTAATGACATCAAAATTTAAGCGAAAATTGGAGTATGACAGTCATAATTGTAAAAATATTAAATATAGCATAGGTGATAATGTTTTAGTAGAAAATAATGGTAGATCAAGTAAGATGGAGCCATTATTTAATGGTCCTTATTCAGTTTTAGAGGATAAAGGATCAAATATAGTCATAAAAGTTAATAATAGGGAAGTAGAAATTCATAAGAATAGGGTAAAAACATATTTTAAGTAAACCTTAAATTTAGCTGTATTATTATACATAGATATACTTAGGTAAGAAAAAAATATTTTATGACAAAAAACATTTTTTTCTTCTTCATCGGGGAAGGTGTACTGGATTCTTAAAGGATATTTTGATTAATTAACAATTATTATTTTATTATTTGTTCATCGTAAGTAAACATTATTAGTGGGTCAGTCGGTTTGTTGTATATTGCAAAAGTGTCCAGCACAGCTTTTACCGACTTACGTATTAGGTAATTGGAAGTGTAAATTAGATACAATTTAGAGTTGGAAGAATAAACTGTTTCCAGCAAGACGTGGAGTGTTCTTTAAATAATGTACGAACCATAAACATTTCAAGGGTATTCCATTTAAAATACCAAAGTTTGCCATAACTTCCGGTATAACCGGAAGTGATACAAACGTCAAAATATAATATTTTGAAAGTTCAAAGCCAATCATGCCTGCTACCAAATCTTTAGAAATATAACTTTACTCGTTTCCGAGATCTTCTAATAGGCCACTCAACGTGAATCACCCTGTATATAATCAACTAGATAATTTTATTTTAATTTCAAGACAACTACTTACACATTTAAGGCCGACAAGACCCCATGACTTATGTTCTCGTTTACCTACATGTTTTTATTTCAGGTGACTTACTGCTTCTTTGCCCCCATTCAAGCTTATCATATGATATCAGCCGGTCGACCGGAAGAATTAGATACTTCGCATCTGTACGTTGTCGTCACTGGAGGAGCTCATTTTTCCCGAGATAAAATGTACGAGATTCGAGATGTTTTACCAGGAACATTTATTTTTCAAGGTTACGGTTGTACGGAAGTTGCTGGAATTGCAACGTTCTTTAACTTAATCAAAACCAAAGATAAGTTGTTGCTACATTATAGACCATTGTCTTGTGGAAGACCTGTACCAGGGTTTCAGTATCGGGTAAGAAACTTATTGTATTAATTTTACTGCTTTTCGAGTAAGACGCCAACATAATTTGTTGCTTAGAATAAACTATAAAGTTAAAATTTAGGGCTAGTGATCAACAACTCCTACAATAAGGCATTGCCGTAGTGACGCAGGCACTATTTCTTTTTTTGCTCTATTTTCAGTTATACTTGTATCTTATCTAAAAATCGACCAAATACAGGCCTTTGAGGCACAATTTACCCGCGGTTTCAAGAGCAGAAAAATAAATATCGGCAAAGTTGCGTTAGCTTTTGCTGTTATTAGTTTTTTTTCCGAGGGTCCGTCCATGTGCCGGATGCACGTCGGCCAGATTTGGACCATTGAGCTCACCCTTGTTGGTCTTACACCCACTGATTTATCCCAGTTCCTTGCACTAGTTTGTGTAGGTCAACTGGGGATATTGTCGTGGGTCAGATACCCACTTAAATTTAAATATTGAATATTTTATTTTATGAAATCAAAACCAAATCCATTGAATTTTCGATAGGATACGAAGATCAGTGTTTAATCAATTTTTTTAGTAAAAAGAGTCAAGACATTTAAAGAGAGAAACAATAAAATGCGTTTTTATTCTCGCGCACAGAAAGTTTAAAGCAGTAAGTCAACCAATGACACAACATTATTATGGGGTAAGACCCATATCCTGCTAATTGTTATTCTTATTCTCGATTCCAATTTTAATTACCATATCGGGCCATACAGGAAGCGAGAAGTAATAAAAATTCGTAGAATCATGTTTGTATAAGCGCATGTAATTACCTAAAATCCATTAACTTTGTTATTTTAAGTTTTAGTCAAAAAGTTAATTGCTATTTTGAACCGACCGTTTAGGGTTCACTGGTAAATGGTTACCATAGAAACGATTCTCGAAGAGGGGGTCACTGTTGTACATCCGTTCATTCAACCAATTAAAATTAATTGAGACGCCTCGCGGAGGCGGTCCTAGCCATTTTTCTGGCTATAAAAATAGCCGGGAGCGATCATGAGAATCAGAATTCAATTCATACTAAAAGTACTTCTTGAATTAAGTGACTACTACGATGTAGCCTGTTTAGTGTTTTTCTTGTTTTTAAAAGTTTTATTCTTTGGGGTCAAGATATCGGAATTGACCAAAACTTTTATTAAATACAATGTAGCGTGAAAAAGTCAAATTATAAAATACCGAAAAACCCGAAGGGACGCAGTTTTATAAACAAACACCAAAATGCATTTTAAAGTAAACTCTCGGTGTTTATATAGTGCGTTAGGTCATTGACTGTGTGTGGCGAAGGAGACAGAAACAATGTTGATCTTATTTAGCCTTTTATGTAAGTTAAATGACATTTAGAAACATTGATTTTATTAAACCCAGTGATATAAAGACAAACCGAACTAATCACCCAATTTATGTATTTTACTGACGTGGAAATATGTATGCAGTACATAATATAATATTACCCCATTTTATGTAGAATTTAAGGATATTGAAAATATGTACGCAGTACAGAAAGTTTCCTCTAATTTTTGTAATTTTGATTATTGTGCAGTACTCTTAGTAAACCGAATGTGCAAGGCATATTAGATAATACCCCGCAGGGATGGAACAAGAAAAGGAACTGTGTGTGTAGTACAGAAAATATGTTATTATTATATCTTCCGCAGGGATGTAGTAAACATAAATATAAATATTTAATAAATTGGATTTAATTATATAGCCTGCAGGGATGAAATTAACAAAAATATACATAGTTCATAAAATGTATTTAATTATGGAAATCCCGCAGAGAAAGAACTAAGGAATTATTTGAAGTACAGTAAAATAGGGGGAAAATATAGTCCAAAATTGTGCATGTTGTATTTTATTGATTAATGTATTTTCCAATTACCCGTATAACTTTTGTATAAATTATTGGCGATGTATCGTATAAATCTTTGTGTTAACTATTTTAAAGCAAGTGAAATAAATGTATAAAAAGTCAAAAACCAGTGGGTTATTATTTTCATCGACCAGTTAATAAAATAATTTAGTAAACACTTATGTAGGTTTCCAGAAAATTATTAATTACAATATAGAGAATAACAAAAAGAACCCTTATATAATAATATCTTGTACGTCAACCACTAAAAGCTTCCTTTCAAACAACATCTTAATATTATAGAAATTTTAATTAATTTTAATAATTAATAACATTATAATACAGTGGGTGGCGTTACAAGATTGTCGCTAAATCCACGGTTCCAGGCTTGGTTGCCAGAGTATTTGGTGCCTTTTTGATCCAGTGCCTCGCATTGGCAAATACAATATCCCTATCTCGTCCGCAAAGTCTGCAGCTTAGATCTCTGTTGTACAGTTGCATATGATGTAGGTGCTTCTTAACAGCCAGTCCTGTCAGAATTCCTATGTTGGTTCTCAGCTGCCCATTAGAAGTAGCTGTCTTGCTAGTTTCAGGTCTGGATCCCCGATGAAAATGTAATTAGTTAGTAGAAAGTTTAAAAACTCCTTGTGGATTCTTTTAGGTTGTAGATCCAGAAACAAATAATAATTGTGGACCGAACGAACGAGGTGAGCTCAGATTAAAATCAGAATTTGTCCTTAAGGGTTACTACAACCAAGATTCCTCTTCTACGTTTGACTCCGAAGGCTGGTTGCGAACAGGAGATATAGTTTATTACGATGACGACTTTTGTATTTACATTGTTGACAGAATAAAAGAGATGCTAAAGTATAGATCTTGGCATGTACCGCCAGCAATGTTGGAACAGGTAAATGATGTGTTACAGTGGACAAACTATTAGGGACGCTCGCAAATCGTAAATAAATCGCTTAATTATATAGCCGAGCTTGCAATATTTTAAAATACTTTTATTTATGTTAAATATCTCTAAAGCCCCATACTAACACCATGCCAGACCACACAGAAAATCCATAATATCTATTAGGAATATTTGTAAGGAAAGGTAAAGTTTTCCTTGTAATTTATTTCAAAAAGTGCTGCTCTTGCTACGAATTGAATAGAACATTATATTTTACTGAAGCGCGACGCCGAGCGAATCAGAAATTACACTTTAAAACGAGATTAGTATACTATTTCACTTAAATCAGTTTTAAAATTCCATAATACATCGTTAAGCTAGATATTTTTTTAATTTTATACCTTACCTACAGATTTAGGTTTTTAAGTTACTGAAAGTATTTATTAGAACCTTGTTAAACCGTTCAGTAAAGTCAAGTAGCAAAAACTTTCTCACTTTCTACCCGGGTAGAAAGTAACTCAAAAAGTGACTTATCAAATCAATAAACTGTTAAAAAGTAAAAAATCTTAATATTACATAATATGATTGTGAATAAACAAAAAAAACCTATTGATTTTAGAGGAGGAAGTTTGATTGCGGTACGTCGTAAATTAATTCAGTCAGTTTGACTTGCCAGTGATAAAGGTTATGATTCTTCGTAGGCATGATCTACATAAAGATGGATGCATGTGAGCAAGTACATACAAGCGTGTTTTCTTCGAATTTTTAATTATTATTTTTATACTAGTAATAAGTCAGAAATAAGGGGTTTATTTAGGGTAAAAGGTATCATGGGATAAAACATTTGTTTTTGAAAATCAGTATGAAATTTTAAATTGATTTAAATTTACTGAAAAATAAATAAAACTCATTTATAAAATTAGAAATTGAATCATATATTTTTTTGTCTAGTGAATCTCTAGTGCATCAGTCTACAAATTTAGTTTCAAATATTTTTATCTTATTGATAAAATCATTAAGAAGAAAATATAATAAAAAATGACCACACAACATACAGTTTTTTAATAATGTAAATAAATCATCTCCGCAAGGATCATCTTCATCAGAGAAGTTAATATTCTTATTATTATTTAAACCATTTCTTAAAGTTTTTACTATTCATCGAATCATGATAATCACAAGAATTTAGCCAGATATTAAAGTTGCATTATTCACAAATCCATTTTCTGAACCAGCATGTAGAATAATATACCGTTCACCCTCGGACGATTTTTTTTAACTGTATGAAGAGTATCATCTTGCCCACTTCGCCTAAAAGCCCCTTTAATGTATATCCAGGTTTCATCCAGAAAAACAGCTCTTAAGGGAAATTGAGAGTTGCCGTGTCGTTATTTTTAAATTTTCTTAAAAATTCTACTCTCTTTTGGGCCATATGGGGTTGCTCTATCAAAAAACGCCTGTTTGATAAATTACATTTACATTTAAATTTTCTTAAATAGTCGGCTAAGGAAACAGTGGATATTTCAACACCATCAATGCTTTTAAGGTTTAGTTGTATTGAGCGAATGGTGACGTATTCACCTGCTCTATACATCCCATAAATACGCTCTCTTATGGTATGTTCATGAATTTCGTGAAGTTGTCGACCAAGGGATGCCAAAATAGCTACATTATTGCGATTCTAAAATTCTACATCATTCTCTATCCCCTTTGCCCTAATTCGTTGGATTGTTGAATACAAAACTCCCAAAGCATCGGAAACTCTCTAAAACATATCGGTATTTATAAAAACATTGCCATACATTTTTCATGTTTATTATTTATGTGTTCACAATTCCTGCTTTATTATATTATCTACTTACCGTGCAATATCGTGACATTTTTGAAATAATGTTGATTAACACGTTAAGCATCCCTGGGGAACATCAGGACTTAATGCGGACCGGGCAGATTAGATTTGGAAATTGATTTTTTTTTCTGTGTAATTTTTCTTTAGAAATAAAACTTTTTGTGTAATAAATTAGAAAATTAGCAAAAAACAACATTCAAATAAAAAAAATACATTCAATCGACGAAATGATCATAAAAAGTCACTTTCAAAAGTTCTATAAAAAAATTTGGTCTCACAGATCATATTGGCAAAATTACTGCGGCGCGCAACGTGTTAAAAATGTCAGTGTCAAAAATGACAATAAACCTTTTTTTACTGGTAAAATTGTACGACATTTATTATTGACGCAAATTTACTAGTTCACGAATGTTAGAAAGAAAAGCACGTCCTCAATTTATTGCCAACCTATAACCTATTTCGCCTTGTTTTTCTTAGTTTATTATTTTATTGACTAAGATTTAAATAAAATCAATATCGCCTGCACATTATTTAGGTAATATCTGATATATTACAAAAATATCAATTTATTTCGTTGCTTATTTTGGGAGAATTGTATAGTGAAAGAACAATGACATAATAATGTTAAAAAAAATCTTGACCGATATTTTTCGATATACATTCTCCTTAAATAACTTATGAAATTCCTTGATACTTATTTAACATGTTAATTATTACCTATAGAATATGAAGACGATATTTATTTTATTTAAATTTTGTGTAAAAGTTAGGAAAAATAAATAAATCTACCCGAAATAGGTTAAAGGTTGGCAAGCATGTTGATACTCCCACCTTAAACAGAGTTTAGGTACATTTTAAAAATAAGTTTCTTATTTTAGGTACTACAGTCTCATCCAGCAGTAAATCAAAGTGTTGTTATAGGCATTCCGCACGATGTTGATGGAGACCATCCCATGGCCATAATCGTTTTAAACGAAAATTATACAGAAAATGTGACAGCTGAAGATATAGAAAATTTCATCGCTGAGCGTGTAAACGATACACATAGATTGAGAGGTGGTGTTAAGTTTGTTAAAAAAATGCCCGTAACTCCATCCGGGAAAGTTAAGAAAAGGGAGCTAAGAGATATGGTTCTTAAAGGAGTTATTTAGAGTCGCTTTTTTCACCCACTGTTTTTAATATGTTAAATAAATTACATTAGGATTTATTTATAATTAAGTCTTTTGATGTTCTGCTAATGTAGGATTATTTTATGAATTAAAGAGTTTTATACAGGGTGATTCATTAAGGGTGGCGACCGGCCATATCTCGGAAACTACTAGGCATAGAAACTTAGAGAAAAAAAATTATGATTAAAGCGGTCATGAGAAAATTCTGGAAATTACTTTTAAGTTCCTCATTTCGCGGCAAGGGGGCACAATTAAATTTTTTTTTTAATTCTAAATTTCTCCGAAATTTCCCATATTAAGGCATAACTCTGATTACATCATCGAAAAGCTTAGACATTTCTGCATCATTTTGGTTTAAGACTCATTGGCGTACCGGCCTTGATAAGAGTGGGGGAAGCTATTGAATGTGCAAACATTAAAATCGCTGTAACTTGTAAACGACTTATCCGATTTTACTAAATTTAAGCTTGTTTGGAAGGGAAAGGTAAGTATCTTCAATCGCCGTATCCAATAGTACACGATAGTGTTTAATAAAATTGCTAGAGGGCGCAATTTGTAATAATAACAGTTTTTTCGATTTTATCCCGGAAATTCAAATCATACGGTATAACTATGACATTATAATCGAAAAGTAGATGAAATTTGCAAGAAAATATGTGAAGACCGCAGTTCGATATCTTTGTTCGTTTCAGAGTTATTGCCAAAACAATAATTTTTAATACAAATTGCGCCCTCTAGCAATTTTATTAGAAATTATCTTGTACCATTGGATACGACAATTGAAGGTACTTACCTTTCTTTTCCAAACAAGCTTAAATTTAGTAAAATCGGATAAGTCGTTTAGAAGTTACAGCGATTTTAATGTTTACACATTTAATAGCTTCCCCCACTCTTATCAAGGTCGGTACGCCAATGAGGCTTAAACCAAAATGATGCAGAATTGTCTAAACTTTTTGATGATGTAATGAGAGTTATACCTTAATATGGAAAATTTCGGAGAAATTTAGAATTTAAAAAAAAAAATTTATTGTGCCCCCTTGCGGCGAAATGAGGAACTTAAAAGTAATTTCCAGAACTTTCTTATGACCGCTTTAATGATAATTTTTTTTTCTCCAAGTTTCTATGCCTAGTAGTTTCCGAGATATGGCCGGTCGCCACCCTTAATGAATCATCCTGTATAGTAAAAGGTAACACCCATATTTTTTACCGTGTCTAGTATTGATATGCCATAAGTATGAGATTTTGGTTTTAATTTATATTTTTGTAATTAAATCGTTCGATAACATTATCGGGATTTTGCTACAAGATTTTTTTTAGTTTTATTTTTAAAAATGTGTATACGAAAATACTTTTTCTTTGCATAAATTTAAGCAATAATAAAACAACATATTTATAATACAAAATTTGCTTGACTTCTTCTCATACTTGGAACCGACAACTGCTCATTTAGGATGTTATAAATTAAAAACACTTTAGAGAATATAGCTATATTTTTTTTAAACACGCCTAATAAAAAGTAACTTTTTTGTACTTTGTGCTGTGCAATAACTCTAACTAAGGGAAAAATATCTAAAATTATAAATGCAGTTCAAGCAACAGTTAATAAGGGTAGGGCGGGTCTGCAGGGAAGAAAACAGACCCGTTTTATTTATGCTTGACTGGTAGGTACATCCACCAATTATTAAGGTGGCATTCATTTAATCCATTACCAACCTATAACGTATTTCGCATTATTTTTTCAAGTTTATTATTTTATTGACTAACATTTAAATAAAATCAGTATTGTCGGCACATTACTTAGGTAATATCTGATAGATTACAAAAATATCTATTTATTTCCTTGCTAATTTTGGGAGAACTATATCGTGAAAAAACAATGACATAATAATGTTAAAAAAAAATCTTACCCGATATTTTTCGCTGTACAATTCTCCTAAAATAAGTTATGAAATTTCTTGATATTTAATAAATATGTCAATTATTACCTATAGAATATCAAGTCAATACTGATTTTATTCAAATTTTGTGTAAAAGCTAGAAAACATAAATAAATCTACGCAAAATAGGTTATAGGTTGGCAAGCATGTTGATACTCCCACCTTAAGCATTACGAGACGACGAAAATGACCTAAAAGTTTTGCATGATATTTTCTCAAAAAGCTATAACTTTTGTCTACTTTTAATAATAATTTTTTCCAGTGTGCACAATACAATTTTCGTCGCATTCATCAATATTAGACTTTAGGGGGGAGGGGGTTCTTTTCTAGTGCGCCAGTGATTACAAATTTATTTTTATTTATTTATTTATTAACGCCAAAAGGGATACAAACAGGTAACAAGATACCCACTGGAGTATCCACATAATATAATTATAAACTGTAATAAAACTCTAATAATGCCTATAAATAGTAAAATAAAGTAAAAGAGGAATAAATACATTCACTAATATTTCACATTAGATCATTCATTATTTTAAATCCGAGAAAAAAAATACAATATAAGTACAATAAATATTTACAATCATCAAAATAATCAGATTTTAAACATTTTTCAGTATGCCTTTCACTGTTCGCAGGGACATTGAGAAAAAATCAATATTATCACACACATTACTATTTCTTATAATTCTACACAATGGGGAGTTTTGAGTCGAATCGGAACAAGTGTGTCTAAATGACAAAAAAATAATTCAGCTGTCCTTAGAGACCTCTGGGGGACATTAATATAAACTTGTTCGAGAATATCTGGACTTTGTACTAAATTATTAAATAACTTGTATAAAAACAGTACATCAGTAGACCTTCTTCGACTAGTCAGGGACGCTAAATGAAAATGATTTTGGGCCAGAGAAATATCGTTGTTGGGTATAATAAAGTTCTGTTTTACCGAAAGGTATTTGATAAATTTATTCTGAATATTTTCCAACCTGTCAACATAGCTTTTTTGCTTGGGGCTCCAAACAAGACTAGCAAAATTTAGTTTACTTAGAACGAAGGAATTAAATAGGCCAATTATTGGTTTAGTATTATAAAATGGTTTACATTTTCTTATAATTTAACCCAGCATTTTCGAAGCAGCGTTGACGACAGATTCAACGTGTTCGTCAAAGAGTAGTTTAGAATCAAATATAACACCCAAATCCTTTATTTTAGTCTTGTTTTTTAGGGGTGTGTTGTTTATAAGATAAGTTGTAGTTAGTTGATTAAGATTTCGAGAGAACGTTGTTGAGACACACTTGGACAAATTAAGGAAAAGGCCGTTTTCATCGCAATACCTTCCCAGGCGGTCCAAGTCGCTTTGTAGCTTATAACAATCGTAGAGGTTGATAATCGATAAATAAATTTTTAAATCATCTGCATAAAGGAGAAAATTGCAGTAATGAAAACACGAACAAATTTTATTTATATAAATAATAAAAAATAACGGTCCCAGATGGGACCCTTGAGGTACACCCGAAGTAGTAACAAATGATTTAGAGCAAAAACCTTGAACTGAAACATATTGTGAGCGATTTTTAATGTACGACTCGACCCATCTGAGAAGACTCCCGCCCACGCCGACTTTGGCCAAGCGACTCAGCAAGATATTATGACTAATCTTATCGAAAGCCTTACTAAAGTCGGTATAGACGGCATCCACTTGAGTACGTATGTCCATTTGTTGATGTAAGTATTCGCAAAACGTCAGTAGGTTGGTGTCCAGTGAGCGCCCCCGAAAAAAACCATGTTGTTGCGGGATTATAACGTTTTTTACTAATGAGAAAAAGTACTCATACAATAGTTTCTCGAAAAGTTTTGGTATAACCGAAATTTTACTGATTGGTCGGTAATTTAAAACATCTATCTTTCTATACACTTCTATTCACATTCTATCACATTCTATACACTTAAAACAAAATTATATCCAATTTAAAAGCGAATTATACTAACAAAAAGATGGCATAACGATGGGGTCCCTGCTACCACAGACTAATTAAATTCTCCTAGCAGAGATCTTCAAAGCCAAATTAGAAAATTCTATTTTATGCTCTCAGAATCCTTTCAGTAAATATTTTTTTTAATTAAAGTAGATATTATTATTATGTAGACTATGTGTTTGCATTTGCAACGACACGGAGTGTTAATTAAGTACGTGGCCAACATTGAGGGTGTTATTTCTTACTTAATTTTAAGACAAAAAGTTTATAGAAACCAAGGTCCTAAATGGCTTTGTTTTTATGATACAAGGTGTTGAAATATTTAAAAACAAAAGGTTTTTCCTAAATAAGTAGAAGACGCAAATTACCAATCGGACGTTGAAACTTGATGACAATTTTATTATATACAAAGGAAATTTTCAAGCTTACAATTTTATGTGTAATTTTTTTAGTGGCATACACAGAGCTAACGCCCGAGATTTAATTAAAAAAAATATATATAGATACGCCACTTCTTCAATCTGATAGGACTTTATGATTTATTAATTAAAACTACATCAAAGTCATCCCTAGAGTTTCTCGCTCAGATTAACTATTTTCGATAAAAACGAAAAAATATAAAATCAGCATGACATTATTTATGTTTTGAAAGTAACAAAGAAGTAAGAGTGCCATGGAAGGAAAAACAATAATTCGTTGAACAAAATTGACTGCCGGCATAACGTTTAAGAGGATTTAAGTAGTGTTGGGAAAAACCGATGATTTTAATAATCGAGTAGTCACTACTCGAGCGATTTCAATAATCGAGCGATTTATCACTCGAGCGATTTATCACTCGAAATTTCGGTTCAAGTATCAAGTAGTGAATGAATTCAATGAATAGCGCATTGAGCGAGTGGTTGATCGCTTGCCGCTCGATTCGATTCGATAGCGAATGACGCCGAGGGCAAGCGATCACCACCGATTGCTTTTTGAAGGCCAGGCCAGGCGTCGCAGATGTTTAAATATCCAAAATCCAAACCAAAACGACGAAAACGAAACGCATGTCGCGATAGCGCCTTCTCTTTTATGTTTATGTGCCGTTAACAAAGACGTATGTCGTCTGAGACTTCGGAGCATTAACTTGAAAGCCGTCAAGCGACGATGGCCGAGCGGATATCGAATGAACGAACTTTCGCTCAGTGGTTAGTGCTTGACTGCTTGTTAAGCGACGATTTTCGCTTGAAATTATAACTCGAGTAGTCGTGTCAATAACCGAGTGATGTCGGTTATTTCAATAATCGAGTACTCGAGCGGTTTTTCACTCGAGCGATCCCAACACTAGATTTAAGAGTTTTATGCTGTAAAATTTGTAACTATAGTCTGTTTCCTATTGCCTGACAGCTAAGCACCCTAATTAAAAATGCAAAACACAAATTTTAGCTTACCGGGTGAACATATTGTTTTTCGCCTGAAAGTATATCTTTTTAGTAACAATTAACAATACAGGTAGTTTAAACCCTATATAGATTGGCACACCCCTAATTTTACCTTTCACAATAGGGTCGCAAAATTGTAACAATAGGGCACGCCGATGATTTAGAATAAATCTTCGGACAGTGGCGGTCGTTTAGGTTTTTATTTATGAAATATAAATTCCTTTTGTGTCCTATCCGTGTTGTAAATAAAGTATACATAGTAAAAACTTTATCTGATTTAGTTCTAGCCGATGCTACCCAGGTAGTAGAGTCACGTGAATTCACCTGATTTTGACGTCGATATGTGGTGATATTTGGTCGAAAATTATCACGGGTCTTAAGTTACGTCATTTACACGTCGAATTTGATACCTATTTTAGAGATGTTGAAATAGTTCGTATATATCACGTCATTATAACGTCCCTAATTTATATAAAAGCTTAATTTAATGACAATAATATAGTACGTAAATTTAACTGAAATAAGTATACACAGGTATAAAGAAAAAAAATATCAGATTGATTATCGTAAATATTGTAAATAGGTACCTATATATTGAACGATAAATAATATGAAGATGTCAAACAAGCAATACATAAGTATTTTAGAATATTTTTATAAGATAACTTTATGACATCTTTTTGTAATTAGTCGAATGCTATAAAATTTAATTTACTTGTCGTCCTAAAAAGGACAATCACAAAAAAGGTATACGTATCATATATATGCACAAACACAAATGTTATATTGTATGATACTATTATAGCGATGCAGGTATACAAATAACAGTAGGTACCATGACAAATAACTAATTTCTAAATATTTGAATTTCCCGCTAAAAATTCACAATTGACATTGCCCCTCGCCCACGTAGACGTTTGTCTCATTTACCGCTTTAGTTTGGTGGCATGCGCGACATTTTGTTTATTCGTTTCTTTTGTGTTTTAATTGGTGTTTTCGGTTTTATAAGTGTTTCAATTCCTTTGTATCATAACCGTAATGATGGCATAGTTCTGTTATCTGATTTTGAGGTCATTAGTGTAGTAAAAATAAAAAAAAACTGTCGTTTTTACAGATTATTTATGTGTTTAATTTATCAAACATCCTAGAATGAAAGCTCGAGTTTCAACCATGTCAAAATTTGAATAGCTTGCCTTCGATTCAGGTATCATTATTTTTGAATTCAATGAAGTAAAGAACGCTGAAGACCCTGCAATCGGAGCGAAAATGTCAGCATTTATTACTTTGACACGGTTAAAACCAATAAATCACTATGCTATCCCTACTCGGGAATAGGTCTTTTTGACGTGAACAATATACGTCTTATTAACGTGTCCGGAATGACGTTAATTCGCTGTGTCATATTGCCGTCATATAAACGTTGATTGCCCGTCACTTTTTTGGTGACTTCGACGAGAATGGGTACGTCTTTTCTGCGTGTAAATGACGTGTATTTGCTACCTGGGTATACATTAACAAAACACGGTGATAGTGAAATAGGGTATCGTGTTAAGAGAACAGATCTGCCAAAAGATTCGACCGTTGTCCGGATGTCATTTTGGGCCAGTCGTGGATTTTTGAGACATATTGAACTGTCATTTTCAAAGAGTTTATATTAACTTAGGGGTAACAAGACTGTAATTTACAACACCGCCGTAAATCACTGGTTACTTACCTTTGTGTTAGCTGATAAGGTAACCGACACAAGAACATGATTGGCATGTCATATTATGCGTTCTATGCGTTTACAAATCCAGCAGTAGGCGATGTGATAAATAATGATAAAAATGGTAAATCTTCTGGACAAGCTTTATTTTAAAATTTCACATCTCCCACCAAGCAAAAAACCTCGCACTCGCATTCGCAACATTGCAATCTTCCTTCAAAATTCTTGCAAGAGCAATATTGTATTTGAAAGCTTGTAGGTAAACACCGTGGAACTCTCTAAAACAACTTTTCTATTTAGTTAATTCCCGCAACGTTGACTTTTGAAACCTTTCATATTAAATATTGTTACAACTTAGCTTTCGGATTCTCTATGCTATGTTCGATATATAAATTTAGAGAAATGTTTCAAGGGCAACCTGTAACGTGCAATATTTTAGCAATCTTCAGTTTAGAAAGTTTCAGGCAAATTACATAGCAACTTAGCAGCGATGTTGGTTTATGAATGTCTTTTTGTAATTGTAATTGTGCTGCCCAATCATTGCTTCAAATAGGTACGCCACGCGTCGGTCGGGAGGGTTATGTTTTCGGTCTCAGAGTCAGATCGGATCGGCCATTTTTATTTTGGCTTGGCATTTCTTTTAAAAGAGTGAAGGACAGTGTTTTATTAAGAAATAAGGTAGGTTACATTAAATTTAATAAAAGTTTATGCATGCTTAGGTACTTTTTAGCAGAGAACAAGTTGTTCTCTGTTAGGTAGGTAATTTTTGGAAATGGAGGTCGTGCTGTTAAACACAAAACATAACCTAGGTATTTTATTATTTAATTTGTATTGGTGTGTCTTGTGTGTGGTACTACACGTCACTGGAGACTAAACTGAAAGAACCCCTTCCAAAAAAATTACCAAAATTAAAGCAAAAAGCGCATGCATACGGTATTATAACTGCAGATATTCCAAAGTTTTCACTGGATAGGCTTGCAGACACAATTTTTGCAAGTTAATTCAATAGACAACTTAAGATATAGTGTACTCCCTAAAGTTAATTGAAGTTGAATTTGTAGGCATCTAGTACTAGCAATAGGTTACTAGTAAAAAATGTGTTTGCAAAACCTACACAGAAATTTTTCATTCGTATAACCTATACACGAGTAAATTTTATATAGTTACGGGTTCCAAATCAGTAGAATGAGATTGTATGTCACAAGCCAATTCCAATACCCTATAGTTTACCCTAGACCTTTGTCCATTTTTTGCTATTTTTAAAAAGAAAATTATTATGAGAAATTGCACACAAATCATAAGTGAGAATAGCAGTGTTTTGAAATTTTAGATACATTTTTTGAGACTAACTGGAGGAAGAAATTTGAAAGATGCAGTGTACAGATGTTTGGAAAAGGTCTTCACCAATTATGTGGGGCAGTTTTTAAGTTGGACTGGTGCCAAGGGGAACTACAAAACAAAAACTTTAAGTAAGTAAGTATGGACTACTTCTTCAAAAAAAACTTTAAAACTCACTTCACTTATAACAGGTAGATTTTAATTTTTCTTTGGCAATACTATATTATATTAAATACATCAGATTTGTATTTAATCAAATTAAAAATTTTAAAGAAAATTTTACACTCTTAATTTCAACCAATCAGAAGCTTGATTTTTCTTCGGTTACCATTAAAACCCACAGAATAACCGGAAATTTTTTACGTTTGTGGTAAAATTAATAAATGAAAATTTTCCTGAAACGCCATTTCAAAGACATTTCTAGAATATATGTAATTTCTAATAAAAAAATTAATTTGTACGTAGGTTCTTTAATAAATGAGTTTAAAATTTTCTAACCGAAATCCCACGTGCTTAAATTAATAAACGGTAAATTTTTCCTCGATCATGAATATTCAAGTCTTCAGAAAAATTTCCGGTAATAACTTAATCACTGTATCTATTAGTGATTGTCATTTTTTTTTATTTTAGATGCTGTCCGAACTAATTTTAAAGAACTTACAGATCAAGATTTTGAAAATTTTTACAAAAACTGGTTTCAGCATGCTAAGACACGTTTTGAACGAAGTAATTAAAACAGATTAGGGGTTAAGGAAACCAAACTTTGAAGGAATTAAATATAAGAAAAGTGTATACTTAATATATATACAGGGTAATTTACAGTGAATCGGAGAACGGGAGATACGTTTTATTTGAAAATTTGTTTGTCTAGATAAACGACCATGGTCTATCGTTCTAAAATATTTTCAGCGCGGCGTTGCCGCTTCTGCCCAAAACAGGTAGCAACATCGTTATTTTAAATAAAACAGCCTATATATTTTTAGATTTTACGTAACATATTCAAATTATTTTTTAATATATTCATTACTAGTCTATACTTAATAGTTTTCGAGATATTGACTCTTGAAAAATGGCATTTTTCAACTTTGACAGCTTCTAGCATTCTAACTATATATGTCTCTTAGAGCAAAACGGCTCACATGTTCCTGATGTCCTTGATTTTATTATGTTCCCAAAATTGTCAACTTTCGGTTAAACAGGATGGAACTCGAAAGCAGGAAATTAATTACTTTGATTGATTGATTTGGTTGATTCTTTGGGAAGATAATAAAAATTGAAGGAAGGAACACCAGCCGTTTTGCTCTAAGACATTCAGTTAGAATGCTAGAAGATGTTAAAGGTTAAAATTGTCATTTTTCAAGAGCCAATATCTCGAAAACTATTAAGTATATATATAACGTAACGTATAACAATGAATATTGTATTAAAAAAATTATTTGAATTTTACGTAGAATCTAAAAATTTAAAAATATATGGGGGTTTCATTTACAATACCGATGTTGCCACCTGTTTTGGGCAGAAGCGGCAACGCCGCAATGCTGAAAATATTTTAGAACGATATACCATGGTCGTTTATTTGGACGACCAAATTTTCAAATAAAACGTATCGCCTGTTCTCCATAAACGTCTAACGCACCATCCACCGTGAATCACCCCGAATATATGTTATACCTATAATAAAATTATATATAGCAAAATAAATACATTTGTTTTTTTTTATAACATGAATAATGAATAAACGAATAATATTTAACGAATATAATTTCAAAAAATTAGGTTGCTGTAATGTTTTTGTGCCAAGGTTGCTGTAATGTTTTTGTGCCAAGGTTGCTGCAATTAATTGCGTGAAACGTTGCTGTAATTTAAATATCAATATCGCTAGAATATTGCCGAAGCGATATATTTGTCAATATTGCAACTGAAACGTTCCTGAACGGCCGATTAAGGCTTGCAGGGATGTCCCCAACCTCACGCCGCAAGGAAAAGAGCAACATTGCAGCTCTCTTTGAAAAGTTACTAGAACGTTGCTGCAACAACATTTTGCTTGGTGGGCTAGGTTTGTGGGATTAAATAATAATTTATATAATAAGTCATGTCCATATTATCCTATATAACTACCTTGTTACATGTCTATATACGAGGTCTTCAAAAATTTCATACAGATATTTTAAGGGGAGACATATTAAAATAATAATATAAAACATGGAACAAAGTTCATATGAATGTAGCTAAACACAATTCGATAATAGTTTATGTTATGAATAAAAAAATCGTTTTTTCTCCTAAACTATTAGCCCTATTAGTTTTAAAAGAATACCTTTATTGTGTAAAAGAACTCCTGGGAATCATAATTTTAGGGTAAAATTTTAAAAATATGTCATGTAAAATACTTAGGAATAAATAAACTAAGAGCTTCCTATAGGAACGCCTCTGGTTTGTTGCTAACTCTCAAAATAAAAAATTAGCCTTTATTAATAGATATTAGTTTGTTTGCTAAGATACACGCTAGTACCTACCTGAAGCGGCAAGAGGTTGCAAAGAAATAAAATGAAACTATATCAGTCTTTGGAGGTCACCATATAAACTTTTTTTTACGTTTTTTTATGTAGCAGCTCCTCTGGAAATAAAGGAACGGAATTTCCGGACACCCTGTATATTTGTAAACAAAACCTTAACTTTAGCACATTAATTACTACTCTTGATAAAGCCATAATAAGGCGAAACACGTGTAATGTAGAGTCATGCTCTAATAAATTTGAAACATTAAATAGCAGAAAGTGTTTGAATTAAGAATACGGAAAATTATTTAATATTGCTTATTTTTTATGCCCCTTTTTTTTAATTTTATACGTCTTCTTAGGCCCGTAGCAAAAGGGGGGACTGATAAAAAAATACAATATGTATAATAAAATTATTCCTAAAATGTCATTATTTGTCCGTTAGTGTGAACAGAATAATACCTCCACCAACAAAAATAATAATTTTTTAAAATGAGTACTTATCATGCGTTGCAGCTGCATAAAGCTGCAATCGAGTTCGAATATACCGGGTGTCCACGATAGGTTGTTCGCCCCTCTAACTTCTTTGTTTTTCAAGATAATGGAATAAAATTTGGGAGATTTGTATGCGACATAAAACTTTATTTTTTGACAGGTGACTCAACATTATGGAACTTCCGGTTTAACCGGAAGTTACATAAACTTTCGATTTTTAAATGGGCACCTGGTATGCAAGTGCAAGTTTAAACTTAGCTTGCAAAACACTCTCGACCGACTTGGGGCAAGCTTGAAACGGCCAGTATTTAAACTTAAATTTGCTAATTTCCAAAACTAAATTTCAAGTAAGCTTGCTTCTGTTTTCTAATGTAGACTTGCAAAAATAAGGTCTCTGCAAACTTGCATCAAGTATTTATTATCTTAATTTTCAAAACAAAGTATTGTACAAGTTTACTAAAAATTTCCATATATGCGCCTTACATCTGTAAACTTATTGGAAGTAATATAGCAATGTACATTTGCTCAGCGCCAAAACTTGCAGAAGAGAACTACTAATAAACTTGATATTGAAAAATGCTTGAAGGGCATATATCGCAACTTAATAAATACTGCTGTGTGACAATTCCCCGAAAATTACAAGGGGTATTTTCATATAAGTAACCTAGAAACAGGGGCGGGTTTGTTGTGGAAAACTTGCTAAAAATTACAAAAAAAACAATGTTTTAAGTAAAAATAATTTATTAAATGTGTATATAATTATTTATTTACTCATTGATATTATGTTCCTTAATTTGTTTGGAAAATCGGAACCAGTCTCCGACAATAGCGCCTAAATCATTCTCAGTTACATTGTTCGAGGAAGCTTTTACTGCGTCTGTAAGCAAGAGAAACTGTTTTAGGTAAAATTACGTCACGTGCTGGTCATGCAGACATTAACTGCGTTAGGTTCATGTAAATCTGTATACTCGGTCTACTTATTTGCATGGTCCGAGCGTAAAAATTGACAACAATCAAACGCACTTATACAGTGTGACCAGTATAAAGACCGCATCATATGGGATTTTTTTATTAATAACTTTATTCGAAATTTTACTTTGGAATCAAGTTCTGCTTCGATCGAGATGAAAATTAAGCAAAAAAATTGTATTCACGTGATTCGCGTTATCTGTCAATTTTTAATTCTTTCCAAAAAATTATTCAAAAGTAGGGTTATTGCTGAAAGTATCGAAAAAAGTTATTAGAAAAAGTTTTTTTAAATCCAGTTTCTAGCCCACATGCAAACTTTTAGCTTTTTTGCACCACTTATGCAAAAAAGACTCAACGCAACCTACATAAAATTTCTTAGTTTTGACAATGCTTTATTTCAAATACATTTTCTTTAAATTAGCGCCATATTAAATGTGTGTTTTTCTACAAAATCAAAATTGGGTTATTAACATTTGGTCGCATGTGATGCAAAGTTTATTTGTTTTTGACCCTTTATAAGGTTACCGTTCGAGTGCATGAAGGCAACACAGAGCCAGTCAGAATTGCAAGAGGAGTTCGACAGGGATGCATATTGTCTCCACTGTTGTTTAACATATACTCCGAGTTCATCTTCCGCGAGGCGCTGGAGAATAGTGAGGCGGGGGTGAACCTGAATGGACAGAGGTTGAATAACATAAGATATGCAGATGACACAGTCGTGTTCACAGATAACCTGGAAGATTTGCAGAACCTAATGACACAAATCACACTTATCAGTCAACAATATGGTCTTGATATAAATGTTGACAAAACGAAAATAATGATCATCAGTAAAAGAAATATTCCAGATGACCACCTAATTATAAATGGTAAACGCGTGGAAAGAGTACAAAGATATACCTACCTGGGCACCTGTGTTAATGAAGAGTGGGATCATTCACAGGAGATCAGATGCAGGATAGAGAAGGCCAGAGCAGTGTTTATTAAGATGGCAAAGTGCTTCAAGAGCCATGACTTGAACATAAACCTCAAGATCAGGTTGTTAAGATGCTATGTCTTTTCTGTGTTGTATTACGGAGTGGAAGCTTGGACACTGACTGCTGCTACTGAGAGGAGGCTGGAAGCCATCGAAATGTGGCTGGTGGCGAATGGGGAAGGAACGTGAGGTCCTTTACACCGTGAAGTGCCGGAAATTAAAATATCTTGGGCATATAATGCGTAATGAAAATCGATACCATCTCATCCAGTGCATCCTGCAAGGTAAAGTGTACGGGAGTAGAGGACCAGGAAGAAGGAGGATCTCATGGCTGAAAAACCTAAGGGTCTGGTTCGGAAAGTCAACCACGGGACTATTCAGAGAAGCAGTTAACAAAGTTAGGATTATTCAGATGGTCGCCAGCATCCGGCTCGGATAGGCATACGAAGAAGATAAGGTTACTTCATAAAATAAGTATTTTTAAAAACGTAGTTTGTGTGTGAAAGTAATACACCTTAATATTAAGACAAAAAAGAACACAGTGTCATCAGTAAAGTGTTCATTAACACGTTGATGGACAAAACTGCTCTAGCAGTAATCTAAAATTCATATCATAAGGCACTTACTGCTATAACAGTAAAATAAAAAGTCTTCATTACATACACTTCTGCTATAGGAGTAATACTTTGCATCTGAATATATATCTCTAAGTTTTCACTGTCCCACGGCAACACCTTACAATTTGGGGCACTGTCATATTTACAGCGTAAATCGGTTCTTTCCGCTAAAATGTTTCAAGATGGGATGAATTGGCGCGCTTACTGCTATGGCAGTAACGGTTGCATTAGTTTATATCCAGTCGTTTGGTTACTGTCCTGTGAAAAGCACATGTTTTTTAGTATGTATTAATTATTTATATTGTGAATAATGGATCGTAATCTATTTTAGACTTTCGATAACTTAAAATAAAAGCTATTTTGGACAAAAAGTTGTTATAGAAACGTCTTACTGCTGTGTAGCAGTACGATGTCCCAAATTTTACAAAAATTATTACTGCTTGAGCAGTAGCGCGTCCCAGCATTAGATAAAGAAGTATATGCGTGGGACACAACTGCTCTGGCAGTATGGCGTACAAACTGTGTTTTTCTTAGTTTTACCCTATCACATATACACAGTCAAAATATGAACAAAATCGGACCACAGGTTCCGAAAATATTATAGTGGCCTATTTGAACACTTGCAAATTTTTCACTGTCCATCAACGTGTTAAGTGGACAATAAATTTTAGTGATGGGTAAAAAATCAAAATTATCTTATGCAGCTAAAATTTTGCATGTGGGCTAGAAGCTGCATTAAAAAAAACTTTTTCTAATAACTTTTTTCAATACTTTCAGAAATAACCCTATATACTTTTGAAATATTTTTTGGAAAAATTAAAATTTGACAGATAATGCGAATCACGTGACTATTTTTTGCTTAATTTTCATCTAGATCGAAGCAGAACTTGATGCCAAAGTCAAATTTCGAATAAAACTATTAATTAAAAAAAAAATCCCATATGATGCGGACTTCACACTGTATATACCTACTTAATTGCCAATGAAGAAGGAAAATTGGAACATTTTGCAGTGGTGACTTACCTTAAGAAAAAAAAACAATTTAAAAAGGAATATCTTAAAAACTATGCGTTTTCGACAAAAATAATTTTTAAGATTCAAAAACTACACCCCAAAATTCATCATTCCTGAAAAATCATCAATTTTATCGTGGTCAGCATATAAATAGATTAACCGGTGTTTTTTCTAAATGGACAAAGTTCAGAAAAAAAAAGAGAAAGATTTGGATAAAATTGTGTATCCATTAAACATTTTATTATTAACCAAAAAAACCTAAATTATCTCCATAAGGAAAACGCAATAGGTGAAAACATAAAAGCTAAAATAATTAATTTCTGAAAATATCAGTATTGTTTGCCCCATGATGACCACATCTATATGAGATTATTATTTTACAATAGCCCAAATTAAAACACGAAAAAAATTCACCATACCATACATACCTTTATTACTATTGGTTTACCATATTCCACTTAATATTCAACACTTTAGATTTTTGAAATACACAGCACAAAACACGGTCACTTTCTTCCCAATTCCCGTAGGGTTGGTTTTTGTTCTCCACATCGGTTCTAAGAAAATCAGAAGGGTCGGTCGTCCTAGTCGTACCTAATGCCTGCGTGTCGCACCCTCTAAAAAATGCATTCAACACTGTTGTCAAGTTAATATTTGGTTTATTTACTCATTTAGGACATAATATGTCGTATACTGAACTGTTGATAACTAGAATGTCTGAGCGTAAAAAAGTAAACGTCTTGTAACACAGCCTTTGAATTACTAAATAATCAAGGTTGCGAATCAAATGAAGATTATTAGTAATGAAAGACACCTACAAGAACACCTATTACCAAAGTTATATTTTTTTCTAAAATATTTAATACATAGTTACCAAAGAAGGTAGACATTAAAAAATTTGTAGTCCTTATAAAATTATTTCTTTAAATATTTGTTCTTAAACAATTCAACTTTTCTTACAATAAGGAACATTTTTCGAGATAGGGCAACCCTGGCGTAAAATGGAAACGTCTTCTTGTTACCTATAAATTTCTATGCTACTGTATAACAGCTGAACGTAATTTAAACGTAACATTAATAACTTTTTAAATGTTAAAACGATGATGGAATTGTTGCTTGCATACTACGATTAAAAGAGGTAACAAACTCAGCAAATATGGTACTATAACAAAAAACATAATATTTGCAAAAATGTAATGTTTTTGTAACATTACGAAAACCTAATACAAATAAATAATATTAACGAAACTAAAACGTATCAAACACATTTTCCATGAAAACATTTTATATCTTGGGCGTCTGTACGTTACTATAACAAAACAAAAACGTTAAAAAAAAAACATTAAATAATCTACGTACGATTAAACGTTACGTAATGTTGTTGTAACGTGTCATGTTCAGTGGGTAATATGCATCAAAAATAAAACTAAAAAAAACTATTTTTAGGCAATGTTATCAGTTTAACTTTGTATAGAATTATCCATAAACTTAGAGATTGTGTAATATTCTGAAAAATTATTAAAAATTACTTGCACAAATTATGAATTAGATATAGCTATCTACCTAGGTAATAGGTATAACAACAAAAAAAAAGGGTTTGTGTATAACCTATACCAAATTTAAATGTCATGTAAGGTACAATATAAAACCACAAATATTGAAACTTATGCAGATGGCGCTAGAGTAGTGAAAATCGTGTGCCGCTCGATCCGACAAAATATTTAATTTTTTTACAGTGGAAGTGTCTTATACGGTAATTAAAGCCTGAATTATCCAACAACACACCCGGTCTCGCGTTTAGAGTGCAAGGTTTTCCACTTTTGAAGCCCTTTCTTCACCAAATTTCCAACAGAACCAAACAGCAACAATGGTGCTGTTAAGGAATGACATTGATGACATCCGAAAAATTGTGGCTGATCAAATTAGTGCAACTATTCTAAGTGATCAATTTCAAAATCGCTTAATCGACTCCCTATTAAAGAAATCGACAGTAAATTTTCCGAAAAATTTAAAAAAATTGAAGGTGATATTAACACCCTGCATGGGGAAATCAAGGCTCTCAAGGACGAAAACCGGGATCTTAGTAGGCGGCTAGGCACTCAGGAGCAGTATTCCCGCGCTTGTAATGTTCGCATATTTGGTTTGAAGTCCACAACGGACGAGAACTTGGTGAACATACTGACAGACCTATTTCATATTAAAATGAACCTAAATATTGGACCCTCTGATATTAAAAATTGCCACCGTATCTCTACAAAAAGTGTAACTGATAAGCCACCGGCCGTCTTGGTTCAGTTTCGCTACATCAACACGCGCATGATGTTGTTAAAGAATCGAAAAATTCTAAAAAAGAGTGGCGTGGTAATTAGGGAGGATTTAACTCAGTCGCGTCTAAGTATATATAAAAGTGCCGTCAATAAATTTTCGGTAAAAGATGTTTGGTCCCTACACGGAAACATATACGTAAAATGCGGGGTGTCGTGCACCGTGTTAACGATGTGGAGGCTCTAAACAAAGTTAAGTGAACTAAAATATATTATGTGCGTTATCACCAAAATATGTTACCTAATTACTAACGCAAAGGTAATGAACTCTGACTTTTCTTTGGAGATTGGGTTGATATAAGAATATTATTTTTCCTTTTTAATTTTTATTAAATTTATTTTCTCTTTGGCTGAAATGTGTAACTAAATTATATAAATATAATAATTAATATTACTATAAAAAATATTGATTCCAAGATTATAATTTGCATGTAGGATAAATTGTTTAGGACTATCTCATTAGGTCATGTTAGTGTAACCCGCTTAAAGAGACTGAATTGCATTCGTTTGGGATTAAATACGGAATTTTTTTTATAAGGACATGGGTATTGGGTATATTATAAACACGTTGCTAAGGAAAAAAAACACAAATAAACATAAAACTCCATTCTATGAAGGATACTTATTTTTGTTAACAAATTTAATTCTTCTTTCTATTTTTTCTAAAACGAAAATTTCTATACACAGCATGTATATTTTCTTTTGTAGTTATTTTGAATCTAATAACCTGAAGATTGGTTCTATTAACTCCTATTTTTTATTATTTTTTGTGGGCTTGCTATACAAAATATTTATATTGTTTTAGTCGCTGATTGAGTCGGATGTGCGGTGCATATTTCCTCCTTTTCATTCCCCTTCTTTGCTACTGTTATAAAGCAGTAAATTATCTCTCTTTTCCGTTGTTTATAATTATAACCCTTTTTTTTTGTCTGTCTTTTATCCTTCCTTAATCCCTCTCTATATTAATGTGATAATGAATCTACTGGTCGGTCATGTGAATGTAAGATCATTATTAGCGAATTTCGACTCCTTTGTAAGTCATATGGAGGCAAAGAAATACGATATTATTGGAGTAACGGAGACTTGGTTATAACCTGGATCTGATGCTGCTGTAAGTATCGACACTTATAATTTTTTTAGTCAAAACCGTATAAATAAACGTGGTGGTGGGGTTGGTGTCTATGTTAAGAGTCATATTGTCACCGAAACACTAATCTCTACATCTTTCGATTACATTGAATGTCTATGGATAAAACTTAAGCTACAGAGTGACAATGTTGTTATAGGAATTATATACCGTCCGCCAAACTCAAACACTGCACAGTTTTTAAATTATTTAGAGGACATGTTAACAAATTTATACACTGAATATGAGAATATTATATGTTTGGGTGATTTTAACATAAACATGATTAACTCAGAGGCCAGCCAAAGCGCGCAGCTAGAGAATGTGTTTTCTCCATTTAATATGTCACAAATTATTAGGGAACCAACTCATGTATCTCTACTTTCCATGTCTCTGATAGATCTAATATTTACAAATATTAAAAATATAATGGATTCAGGGGTAATTGATTCTAATATCGCCGATCATTTTGTAACGTTCTTAAAGGTTGGATTAAGGGAGGTAAGTGATTCGTCGGTGGACTTTTTCTATAGATCTATAAAGCGTATAAATTTAAACCAATTTCAAGCAGATGTGGAACGATTTGATTGGCATAATATGTTATATATGCGTAATATAGACGAAAAGTTGAATTTTTTGAACTCTGCCATTTTAAGTCTCTTTGACGCACATGCTCCTCTTAAACATTTTCATAAAAATAAAAACTACAGCTATGCTCCGTGGATTACAGAAAACATTAAACTAATGCAAAAATTAAGAAATAAAGCTTTAAAAAAATTCAAAGATACAAAAAACCCTGCGCATTATGAATCTTACAAACAGCTTAGAAACTACACGACATTTGCCATTAGATCCGAAAAAAAGGCATATCTACGTAATAAATTTCAACACTCTAACGATCGCGAAAAATGGCAGGAATTAAAAAAATTAAACCTAATAAAAAAAACAACTTTAATCTACCATCTAATCTTAGCAACCCAAATACTATAAATAATTTTTTCGTTAACTCTGCTTCTAACTCCATTCCAAAACCTGAGATTTTAGAATTTTATAACAATAATGTTCTGGAAAACATCGATGAGCCCTTTAATTTCAGATTGTCAACCGAAAATGAAATATTACAAATTATAGAAAGTATACGATCTAAGGCTGTTGGTGATAATAAAATCAATATAACAATGATTCTTCTCTGCTGTCCTTTTATAATACCTTTTCTTACACACATTATTAATGAGTGCATTCTTAATTCCTACTTTCCTGTTCGCTGGAAAAAAGCTCAGATAATCCCCCTTCCTAAAATAAATAATCCAACTGAATATGCACACTTGCGCTGCATAACTATATTGCCCACTTTATCTAAAATACTAGAAAAAATAATGGAAAACCAAATTAGGCTTTTCCTTAACCAATATAATATTTTACCCAAACAACAGTCAGGCTTTAGGGCAAATCACAGCTGTGAAACTGCTCTGGCCCATATAACTGATGACATCCTTAGGGCATCTGATGATAACAAAGTAAGTATACTTATATCGCTTGATTTTAGCAAAGCATTCGATTTGCTCAATCACCGGATTCTTTACTTTATCCTTCATTATTTGGGTTTCAGCGATGGTGCCCGAAACTTTATACTCTCCTTTTTATCTGATCGTACCCAGCAAGTGGTTTACAATGGAGAGCATTCTGATCCTTTGAATGTAAATGTTGGCGTGCCACAGGGAAGAGTTTTGGGCCCGCTCTTATATATGATATATACATCCTGTTTCTATAAATATCTTAAATATTCTAATTCTCACTTTTATGCGGATGACACTCAGCTATATTTCTCCTTTTTAGAGCAACAAGCAGCAGAGGCACAAATCTGTATAAACTCTGACTTACAACGATTTTATGAAGTAGCTTCGGATCATTTGCTTAAACTTAATCCCAACAAGTCAACCGTAATAATTTTCGGTAACCAAGCCCAGACCGACTTTGTTAAAAATAATGTTGAAATTAAACTTAACAACGACACTCTACCTTATTCCCACACCTGCAAAAGCCTGGGTCTAATACTTGATTGTAAACTTCGTTTTAAGGAACATGTTACATCGAAACTAAGAGCTGCCTACGGAGCTTTAAAATTGATTTTTAGTAAAAGACATTACCTTTCTAAGGGGGTCAGAAAGCTCCTGTGCGATGCTCTCGTTCTGTCTAAATTCAACCACTGCATTGGCGTATATTATCCTTGTCTTGATGCGACGGATCGATACCGGATTCAGAAAGTTCAAAACTCATGTCTCAGATTTATACATGGCATAAGACGAAGAAACCATATAACACCGTTTCTTGTTGCATCTAAATGGCTTAACATGTTTAACAGGTATAGATTGCATATGTCACTATTTAGCTTTAAGATTATAACGCATAAAACACCACCTTACTTGTATGAAAAAATATATTTTAGAGCTGATGCTCATAATAGGAATCTACGCAGACGTTGTTTACTAACTGTACCACCACACCGAAAAAAGATATTTGAAAGATCGTTTTCTTTTAATATTGCTTATTTACTCAATTCACTGAATAATATTAACTTTGGTTTATCCAACCCAGCGTTTAAAAGATCGGTAAAAAACCATTATCTCCGCACGCAGTAGTTTCCACAATGAACGTCACCAGTCCATGTGGATTATGAGTCACATTATTTTCCTGCTCTACTACCTCCTGCTCCCCCTCCTTTTTCCTCTCATAAAATCAGTAATATATTTTTACAGCACCAAAATATTATATGTACTACATAAATTTAAGGCTTGAACAGTATCCAGATCCTTGGACTGGATGTCTGCCCCACTAGATAGATAGATAGATATGTAATCGGGTGGCGTTCTTCACCTCATCCACTGCGACCTTTTCAGATCTATTGTGGTTCCCTTTTTACGCTTAGAGGACTTGCTCTAGCTTTATCCTCTTGATTGTTCCTAGGATCCTTGTTAGCGGGTGCTTTACGTAGCTTTCCGCCTCGGGATATTCTAGTCCTGTTTGTGTGAATCTTGTCCTTACTAGTCCTTCACATTCACACAGGATATGCATGGGGGTTTCCTCTTTCTCCTGGCAGAACCGGCAAAGAGCGTCTTCTGCCAGACCCATGTTTGTCATATGTTTTCTAAGCTTACAGTGTCCGGTTAGCATGCCCACCAATGTTCTTACGGACTTCCTGTCCCTGCTTAGTAGGTCTTCTGTAAGCTTTGGCGATGGTTCTTTTATGAACTGTTTCGCCTGTCTCTGTCCTGGTGATTCTTTCCATGCCCTTATGAATTCCTCTGTAATCCATTGTTTATTGGCTTGCTTAACTGTTGCTTTAGCTATGCCACAGGACGGTTCTGGGCCAATGAATGCCATAGTCGATCCTCGTCTAGCAAGTTCGTCGGCTTTTTCGTTACCCGGGTGTCCGCTATGTCCTGGAACCCAGATCAGGGTTACCTTTCTTTGCTTGCTCAGATCATTCAGAGCCTGTGCGCAGTCCCATACTAGCCTGGAGTTTACCTGCATGGAATCTAGCGCTTTTAGCGTCGCTTGGCTATCGGAGAAAATGGCAATGGAGCGCGCTGCCTCGTTTTGCCTGTGAATTTCTCCGGCACAGTGGTGTATCGCTGTGACTTCCGCTTGGAAAACGGTGGTTTCTTTTGTGAGGCTAATTGGGATCATCGTTTTGGATTTTAGTCCGTAGATTCCGGCTCCCACGCCCTCTTCGGTCTTTGAGCCGTCTGTATACCAAACTGATTCTGCACCTATTGGTGGACCGTTCTTCCAGTCTTCTCTGTCCGGTATCACCACTTTATAACTTTTCTCAAAGTTGTATTTAGTGGGCATGGCATCGCTTGGCATCCCCATTATCGGGTTCGCCTTTAGCTCTCTTAGTATCCTTTGATATTCCGCTCCATGCGATCGGCCTATGGGCGACAGTTCTTGCCTTAGTCTATGGTTAACCGACCTGGCTTCTCCTTGAACGAATATGTGTAGCGGTGGTAGATTAAGTAGGACCTCCATCGCTGCGGTCGGAGTGGTTCTCATGGCCCCTGTGACACTGAGGCATGCTTGTCTTTGTATGCCACTTAACAGCCTAATAGCTCCGACTTGTTGGGTCTTCGGCCACCACGCCACTGCCCCATAGGTTACCATGGGTCTGATCACCCTTGTATACAGCCATAGGGTCATTTTGGGGTTCAGTCCCCAGTTTTTTCCACACATTCTTCTGCATCTGCCTAGGGCTATCGATGCCTTTTTGGCCGTGTTCAGGATATGTGTTTTCCATGTGAGTTTTTGGTCGAAAGTTATACCTAAGTACTTTACTTCCTTTGCAAATGTGATTTCTGTTCCCCCGAGCACTGGAGGTTTTAAGCCTTGTAGTGCCCTCTTTCTTGTAAAGGGGATAATCCGTGTCTTCTGGGCGTTGATTGACATTTTTTCTCTTTTGCACCAGTTATTCACTATGTTTAGGGCCATCTGCATCCTTTCTGAAATTATTCCAGCGAATCGGCCTTTGATGATTATTACTAGATCGTCGGCGTATCCTAGGCACAAGAAGCCTTCTCTAGATAGCCGTTGCAGTAGATCGTCTACTAGGGTGGCCCACAGGAGTGGTGAGAGAACCCCACCCTGTGGACATCCTCCGCCTGCTCTAACCTCAATCGTGGCTCCTCCTAGAGTGGATATGATGGTCCTTTTCTCTAGGTTGGCCTTGATCCAGTGGCATATACTTGGCGGTACTCCTCGTCTTCTTTGTGCTTCCACCAATGAGTTTGTAGTGGCATTGTTGAAGGCCCCTTCGATGTCCAGGAAGGCCCCACTAAGGCCTATTGTTCTGCTCTCTTAACAAAATACTAACCCTTTATGTAATTTACATTAGAGTAAACAATAAATGTATTATTATTATTATTATTATTATTATTACATTATTTAATGTTCTGCAAGTTTAGGAACAAAAACTTAAATTTGCAAGCTCGTTGTAAAGATATATTTGAAACATAAGGGATTCTTTTTTAAATAAACGTTCTACAAGGTTACAAAAATAAGTTTAAATTTGTAAAGTTATGGATAAGATGCACATGAAGCAGGCGGGATAATTTTGAAAAAAAATGTTCTGCAAGCTAGATAAACAAAACTTGATTGCTAATACGTACCGGAAACTTATAAAACAAACTATTTAAAAGAAAATGTGTACAAAGCTTGTTGAATACTCTGTTTCTGAAACTTGTATTTGAAAGGCCTCGCAAAATTGCCGCAAGTATGTGTAAGCTTTCATGTTTAGTGGGTATGCCATGATACAAAGTCCTTCATTTCTAATAATAACCGTAATACAATGCAGGTCAGAAATAAGGTTTTCATATGCTCTGTAATATCCTCTATAAATTTTATAATTACATTTTTTTGTAGTAACCATGGTAACAGCATGGAAAAGGTAACGACTAAAAGTATACTTAAAAGGCTGTAATATCGGTCTACGTTAACCGAATTTAACAAGCTATAGCTTATTTTACAGAACGTTTTATCCTGATTGCACGTTGATATAAATACTGTTAAAACTAATGCGTGAGGTTGGTAAAAGAGGGTAGGTACTTTAAAAAAATATATTTCTAGCTGCGATTCTTTATAAATTTGACTGAAACCATCCAATCATTTTAACTCTATTCTATAGCTCACTAGCTAGTAAAGGGAACTGCACAAACCGCAAGTCGTTTCCTCTTCTCTCTTAAAAGTTATCACAAAAATAGTGGAGCGTTATTATTTTAGCAAAGTTTTGCAATTTTCCTTTTATTAAAAGGTTGAAATTATGGCCTTTCCAATTTAAATTTTCGTCTAAAACTAATTCTAAAAATTTTGTCGTTTTTGAATATTGAATATTTTCATTATTAAATGTTAAGGGGTTATTAATATTATTTATATATTTATATTATTTTTAGTTGTAAACATAAAAGAAGAATTTGTAAAATTTAACGTAAGTATATTTAATTGAAGTCAAGAAAGAAGTATTTTTAAATCATTATTAATATCAAATTACATTTCAGCAAAATAAATAAGGAATAGATTTTTTAATTATATTTAAAAATTTTGGACCATTAAAAAAAATTTGTTATTTTGTTAATGATTTAGCTATTTATCAACACACAATTACAAAATAAAACAAATGAATAACCTTATTGTCGTTTCACCTATAATAATATGTGACGGTTACTGTTACTGTCGTGATCATTAAATCTAATTTTGTGAAATAAGTTATATTTAAAAAAAAGGCCTTTTTACGAATGATATAGGTAACGATATTTTCAACTGTTTAAAAACGCAGTTTTGGCATCAAGAGAATACGCTATTCATTAGGGGGATTAGATACGCATCAACTAACAACACGATATAATTTTCTATATACTGTTCCAAGGCATAAAACTGCTTTATTTCAGCGTTCCTTTTCCTATAATGCTACCAAATGTTACAATTCTTTGCCTCTGGAGGTAAAAGCGAGTTCGACCGTTCCGGTGTTCAAGAGGCGCATCAAAGAGTTTATCAAAAGTAAATGAATCTTTCATGTGTGGTAAATATTCTATTACGCTTACTATTTAGAATCTTATATCCGTATATTTTGATGTTAGGCCAAGCTATGTTGTTTTTTTTCCTTGTGATAAAACTATTTAAAAAATCGTCTTATATATACTGTTTTGTCTGTTTTCTCTGAATTGTCTTTTTCCTTTAATCTAAGTTAATTTACTTTATCGATAACACTCTTTTCTGTAATAATTATTAAGTTTATTATATGTGTTAAATTAATATTTTATTACTATGTAGTACCTAGTAGTTACCTATATTTTAAGTTTTTTTTCTTGTTCTTGGTAGGTGGTTAGATGAGTAGCGATTGCGCTAGATCCCGCCCCCTTTTAGAAACATTTTATAAACTGTTTACTTTCAAGTTATAAATAAAGGCATTTATTATTATTATTATTATTATTATTATTATTATTATTATTATTATTATTATTATTATTATTATTATTATTATTATTATTATTATCCTCATAGCGTGCGCCATTTCAGAAAAATTGATGATTTTAAGTAAATAAATCATTATATTTATTCCTTTTACTAACTAATGACCTAAAAAATAGAGTAAAGGCCAATAATTCCTGTTTTATCAACCGCCTGGAACTATGTTTCATTTCGTAATTGTCCACGACTGCCTTGACAAGTGACTAGTATTGAATTTTTTTGATAAATAACTAAAATCAATAAAAAAATGTACTAATTTATTTTTTTAAAACGCCTAAGATTAATAGATATGGCCAAAAAAGCTATTCCTGTAGGATTTCAACGTTTTAATAAAAGGAAAATTGTAAAACATTGCTAAAAGCCCAAATCGAATTACATACTTCCACTATTTTCGCGATAACTTTTAATAGATAAGAGGAAACGACTTGCGGTTTTTGTAGTTCTCTCTACTAACTGGTGAGCTATAGAATAGAGTTAAAAGGGTTTGATGGTTGCGTTTAAATTTTTTTTTAAATCGACGCTAGAAATTTTTTTTTGAAAAGTGCCCTCTATTATTAACCACTTGAATTATTTTTAATAATATTTATCGTTCAAAGAAGATTAAATAAAATAAGTCATAGTTTGTTAAATTCGGTTAACGCAGACCGAAGTTACAGCTATTTGAGTGCTTCTAGTCGTTACCCTTCTCCATGCTGTTACTATAGTAACTAAAAAAAAATTGTTATCACAAAATGTATAGAGGATATTACAGAGCATATAAAAACTTAATTTCTGGCCAACATAGTATAGAATAATCAAGGACTTTTATCATAGCATAGCGACTATATACCCTAGTGGTAAAATTAGGAACTTAAACATTATTTCCAGTGATTTTTTTTGCATATATGGTTTTGGAGATACAGCCGCTCGCCACCAGTCGTGGATCACCCTGTAAAACTGTGTGAGTATCTTAATTTTTAGTCCCCCCTAAAAACATGTATGCAACCCTAAGGTATAACTCTGGCTACGTTCCTAGGTCTTCTATATATATTATGCGTCTTTTCTTAATAAAAAACTGTGAATATATTAAACTGCATTGCCACCAAACCATATGTAATGACATGACCAACAATCTAAAAGAAATAAATAGGTACATATATTTAAGAACAATGGACCTTTTTACTATAATTGAATTCATCATATTTAACATTAACATCCTAAATTAAAACCTATTGGAAATACTTCACAATAACAAAAATCTTCCTAGAGGATCACAAACATTTGCTAGAGACAATTAAACAGACGCCGCGAAAGCAGAAAGTTTGAAAATATATGATCAAGACCTTATTACGTTATCCAATTATCCTCGCAATTCTTTTGTTTGTCAGCCTTGACGGATTATATTGCTATCTTTGTCTTGATAAACTAAATAGACAAGAACAGCTTAAAAATAGAAAACAATCCGCTCGATATTCAGGTAGATGCGGCGTTCGACCTTCAGCTGAATAACTCGGTCCTATGGATCGAGGCAGATGTGACGTCAGTGAATTTATTCACTGTTGATGTTGTTATTAGATACTGTATCTTGTTTATTTATTTTCTCAGTAAATAAAATTTTAAAAACTGAAACCGTAGAAAATTTTATTTTTTCTTTCTCTATGCGATAGGATAAATATCGAAATTTAGTGAAAAAGCCAATTTGCCAATCACGTACTAACACGACATACCGAAGCGTATATAAATAATTAGTTTGTGGTTTAGGAAATAATTAAAACAAAACTTACTGACGGAATTATTTTTCTTCGTATTTCAAACATATCAGATGCACTTAAATTGGGTTTATAGTTGGTTAAAGTATGTATCAATGCTTCAACCTAAAATTTAATTTAATTATTGGGTCCTGCACCTCACCTCCCATCTCGCATAGCTCACTTATTAATTAAGTAGGTAAGGATTTGCACACTTAACCTGTATCCTAGGGCGCATTCCAGGAAAATCTTTTTGTTTAAACAGGGTGTCCAAAAAAGATGACGTCATGATGATATATTTTATTAGATTACAGCCATATATTTTCCTACTGATTTGGATGCCTCTTTAGGCCTCTTATAGTTACATAGCGCGAAAATTTATTGAAATCGGTTGAGTAAAATAGGCAAAGAAAAAAAAATAAAAAAAAAATCAGTTTTGCAGCTGGTTTTAAAAATTCATAAATAATTAAAATACTTGTACACCCGTTAACCAATAATTAATACGAATTGTATTCAAAATTTAGTGTCAAAGTTTGCAAACTTTAAAGTATCAAATTAATTTTTCTTCCCTGTATATTTTTATGACATTAGATGCGGAAAAAATAAAATATTTTCCTAATTATAACCGTACCGAAATTTCTGGGGCATCAATACTTATTTCCAGAAAATTAATTTTATCAATTAATCCAACAGTCATTATTATGAATAAATATGGAAGGTGGCTTTGAGAAACAATTTATTGGTATTAAAGTGACAAGAGCCTATTTTGACTTCAGTAATATAAACGTTTAAAATATTCACCTGAAGACGACTGGAGATACTAACCAGTTGAAACGTTGTGATTTAATACAAATAAAGACAATGGAGTCCAAAACTCTTTCATCATTCGTTTAAAATATTGTTAGATTGTTATTAATTATTTAAGCTCTTATACTTTATATTATTTTTTTCTCGTGGAATAAAACCAAGAAGAGCTCGTATAGATATGATTTTCATATTAGGAGCATGCAAAAAGATGCTTTTTTTGCAAGTCGAGTTTGCCCACAGCGTACAGTGTTATCTGGAACGACAACATTCAGACAAATGGGAATGCAATAGCTATTTATGTATTAAGAGCGCAAAGTGATATATTGTCGCTCTGATCGAGGCTATTTTGCGAGAGCGATAATGCCACTTTGCGCTAGATTTACACACAAGATTTGTTCTACAACTGGTGTTTTTATAAAAATGTTTAGTAAAAATTAATAAATTATTAATAACCTCAAATTTGACAGTTCAGATTTCATTTCAAAGCATACGAAAAGCGACAAGTAGTGCATATAGAAATATATACAAAATTTCTTTAAAAACGAATTAAAAAAATATTAAATTTTTTGAGTTACCCTGTATAAATATAAATAATATAAATTCTGATAGCTTGCTCCAAGCTAATGTCATCTACAGTATTACTTTGTTAACATTTTATTTAATGCCGAAATTACAATGATTTAACAAAAAATATTAAATACTTTTCGTCACTCACCCGGTATATAATAAAAAAATTTAAACTATTTTTATAGTATTCTATCCAATATACGACAGGGCCAACAAAAATCCAAAAAACAAAACTCATTAATATTATAAACTACGAAAATATAATGTATTGAAAATTCATATTTTGCAACGTGTATCTTTAAAACGGGTGGGCAGATATTGTTGTGACCATAAATACTTTTGATCAGAATGGCATTCTCTACAACATACTAAAAATTTAGAAAATTTAACCTAGGGTCATTTTCCATAAGAGAAGTGCGGGGTTCTTTAGGGGTCTGTAGGTGACTATAAGAGGCATCGAAATAAATAGTATGACGTCACCCGTTTTTGGGACACTCTGTATAAACAAAAATATTTTTTTCAGGTACAGCTAAAATCTGCAAAATATCAAAATCATTACTTAATTAGTAAGTGAACTATGGAAGACTGGAGGTTAGGTTAGGTGCACATTTTATTTTAATAACATAAAAATTTAATAATATAGAAAAAAATATTAATTTTTACAACATAGTTGTAATACTCAATATTTGAGTTCGAGGAATTACTCGAGGTTGGTTTCGGTATTTTGGGGCAATTAGGTTGGGCATCCATTTTATTTGTTCTCATTTGTTGAATCACAAGCTTATGATGTTCCTCATCCATTTGAAGATAGGAAGAAATTAATCCTGTGTTAGAATATAATGAAAATTTTTATAAGCTACTGCTCGCCAATTCCTTACCTGGCTGGTTTTGAAACGACTGTTGAGCGAACAGAATGGTTGGTAATTTTCACCTCTTTGTATCTAAACCCGTTTTCTTGGCTTCGCTGGTGGTCAATTGCTGGTGTTTTTGCCAACCGAAATGAATTATACCAGTTTCCTGATGTTTTCTTTACCTTTATTAACCTGATTTTTAACTATATTCCGTCAAATAGTATTGATTACCTAATTTAAAATATACTAGAAAAGTTAATCTGGTACAGATTTTTACTAAAAATATTGCTAACATTTCTTTGAATAATATAAATAACTCACCAAATGAGATTCCTCCAAAGTCAAGCGACTAATTGGATATTTGTATATATACGAAATCAAATCGTTGCCCTAAAAAATTAATAAGAACATATCAGTTTATACAACAGATTTATACATGCTCTTATTAGAAATACATCTCTTAAAAATTGGATATAGGATAGTTACTTGTTAACAATATTAAATTTCATCACATTATATGCTATATTATGTTATAAAATGTTTAAAATAAATACTTTTTAAAATTTTCATTGAGGTACAAGGCATGATTTTAAAAAAGCTTATCGTGAAATAGAGTGCAAAAAATACAACTAGATAAATTTAGGTATACAAGAACAATATTAATAACATCGCCTTGTTCTTTAAAGCAAAATTAAATTCTAAAAGTTATTTTACTTTAAAGATTTTTTCTTAAGTTTTCTTGTACTTTTACGGCATTGTAATTTTTCCGCTTTTATTAAATTTTCTATAGTATGGTTTAAAGTATTTATTGTGAAGAAATATTTATTTCTCTTAAATCAGTTTTCGAAAATATGCATAATAATAGCATATCGACAAATTTTTATATACTTTTGCGTATATGACCGCCATGTTTCCAAATAGTGTTACAATCTTTTGAATATGATAAGCATTTTTTTATATTTTGTTTCAACATTTTCGGATATGACAGACATTTTAGATTCGGGTGGATTCTTTTAAAAGGACCTAGTTTTTTTGCTTTTTTTAATTCCTCAATTAATTTTTTAAAATTTAACACTGCGATTGGCGAAAGAGGTAAGTAATTAGAAGTTTTAAATGTTGGTTTAATGAAACTAAAAAAGCTTATAGTATACAGGGTTTTAATTGGAAAACATCCCACATTTTGATATCGCACTTTCTATAAATAATATTAAAAATAGGAAAGACGCGTCAATTTTATTTTAAAGAGGGACACTTTTAACAAATATATACAGCCTTAGTAATTATCCGATTGGGAGGGAAAGTCACAATACATCTCAGTCCTATTTTTGGATCGCAATTTCTTGGAAACTACTACTAAAAAAATAATAATTTGGGATATTATTGAAAAAAGAATTAAAGGGCCTTTAAATAGTGTACCATTTAAAATCATATATTTCATATATTTTTCTTTTAACATTACATAAAGCAACCGTGAATATGAGCAAAAAAGAAGAAACCACCATATCGATGTTTTTTGAAAATCACAAGCGTAGTAAAATTGACGAATATCAGGCAAGTACATCACAAATTGAAATAGAAAATAGTTTAAAAAAACAAAAGAAAACGTAGGAGGTGTTACCGATGACGGAAAATTAATAGAAATTGTAGAAAGTTTGGTTGATTCTGACTTTCATTCTCGTACTAGACATTTTTTGTGACAATCCCAATAACATTTTCAATGATATAACAAACTTTTAAAATTGCAACAGCATGAAATTAAATATATGTTAGAAAGCGTGTGGATTCTGCCTGAAAATTATTAATTTCCCACAACACGTTATGGTTCTTAAAACTTAAAATTTCAATACTCTTGACTGCGCTGGTGCTGGTTAGTTTATTTTCAAAAAGAAGACTGCAAATATTGCACCTTTTTCCCTCAAAAGGAGATGGAAAAAACTCTCAACAACTGGGTGATCTCGTAATGAAAAAGTTTTTTAGGTGGAAGGATGATATAGAAGTATTAAATGGTCATTAAAATTTAAAGTACCATCAGCAAGCTTTTGCTAAAGCGGATCATTTTCTTAAAGTATGCAAAAAGTCATCTCTGTCTGTTAAAAACATACTCGACACTAAAAGGCATTAACAAGTTTTAACAAATAGACAAAATATTAAGCGTATTATTGATACAATAATTTTATGCGGAAGAAAAATAATTGCACTAAGAGTACATAGAGATACAGGACCTACTTTATTAAATACCATATCATTAAATAACGAAAGTAATTTTAGAGTGGTTTTAAGCGGATTAGTTAAAATTCAAAAGTAGATTGTTGCAATAGAGTTTTACTGAAAAAGGTGGTACCTATTCAGAATTAATCAAGCTATGCGTTTTACGCTTCTGGACGATGAAACTGCAGATATTTCTGAGACCAAATTTCGATTTGTGTACGATATGTTGATCAAGAAGTGCTTGTCTTAAGAGAAGATTTTTTACAGTTTCTCCAAATATTTATATATATTTCTCCAGTTTAGAAAAAATTAAAGCATATTTAAGGAATTCTATGTCAGAGGTACGACAACACCAATCACCAAAATACAATAAATACTAATATTTACAATTTATATTTCAGGGAAGACTGAACGAACTGGCCATGTTTTTTTTGCTGCTTTTTATTTGCATCTTGGATCAGGTCAATTTGACCCAGATCACTAAAATTTGATAATTAGGATGTTTTATTTACAAACTGATCTGATTTGTAAGTGACCCGGTCACTTCCCCCTTTGCTCCTAACTGCACCACCCGCAAATTTCGAACACTTAAAGTGAACTGGTCAGAAGTAAAAGGTGGGAGTTGTTTTGACAGATACTTGGCGTAGCCTAACCTCAAACCACAGATAAAAATATAAAATATTTGCCCGTAATCCAAAATTTTAAATCAGAGGATTCGGAGGAGGAATTAGCTATAATACTAAGTACATCAAAGTGTTTATTTCTTGTAAAATATAATCAAATCGAGAATAACCATAACCCAAAAAAATTTACGTGACAAATGACACTGACGTAGTCCGAAACAGAATAAAAGCCAGTTTTATTTGATGCATTTTGGATCAGATCATTTTAGGTCAGTTCATTTAAAAGTGAACTGATCGAGAATGCAAATTAAAAGCAGCAATTCATAGAACAATGGGCTTTGTAGTGGCCCATCCAAATAAAATAATCTCGCATATTTTATTAGACAAAGTTAAAAAAAATAAATATTTTATTTAAACAATCGATAATCAACTATAAGTCAAACGCTCCGGTTAGTAGAAACTTAAATAAATTTATTAAAAGTAAAGTTTGAAAAAATATAGTAAATAAAATAATTAAAAGTCAAGTTTGAAATAAAACAAAAATATTTAAATAAGCTTAAAATAGTAAATGATAATAGGTACCTTAAACTATGAACGCGATAGGTACAGCTAAATAATTATTAAATGATTAAGTACTACCGCACGAGAATGCAAAGTTATTATAAAAGTCAAAGTTGTTTACTTACTACTAGTAAAAGTATTTCTATAAAATAGATCAGACAGCAAAACCATTATTGAAAGCTCATATGTTTTAATTGAATTAAAAAGAGAACAGTTCTAAGTCCGAGTATTAAAATACCAAAAGCACAAAAACTCACCTTGCAGATACGACGACACACGGAAAAAGAAAGAACCCAGTCGAACCAAGCTTAATAAGCTTCAGACCGTCGAGTCCCTTCTCACGACTTGTGTTTAACTAATCAAAACGCTTAAAACCCGTTCACACAGGATTTATGCTGACTTAAGTGTCTACGCGTTAGTGGTCTGAGAATCAGATCACCCCGGCGTGCAGCCGTAAAACTGCCACTTGAAAAATGTTTTATTGCGGCTCTCTGAGAACCATGCGCCATAACTCTCGTTATGACAACCTTGGGAAAGGAATGTACGTAACGTTAAAATGCAATTTATGACTCTTGGACTAGAAACCCAAGGTATTATGGTGACAATGTAGACGGTTCACTGGAAGTCTGGTACGTGAAAATATGTGGTGAGAACCACTTAGCGCAGGTCTACGACCGTTATATGTTATCATTTTTGGTACTTCAAGTGTGGGAAGTTTTTTGTATTTACTAGTGTAGTTACTTAGGGAGAACTATCGCATAAATTATAAGTGGAATTTAGCGACTTCAGCGGGTTTAAGGGTGGTACTAAGAAACCAATGCTGATAAAAGGGAATTATATGACAGTTTGGTCCCATAAATCTAGTTTTAATGGTAGTTTTAGCATAATTGTTAAAAACAGTTAATATTCTGCATGAAATTTCTTGTAAAATTGCTGAAAAAGAGGTCACTGGTAGGTCTGGGAACCTATGAAAAATCCCCCACTCTGCATAAATTTTCCTATATAAACCGGCGCATAATGCTGAAAAAGTAAACAGTTCTACTCAAGCTATGAACCAGGGCAAGTCAATGTTCGAATAAATAATGGTTTATAAAAAGTTGTTAGATGTTAGCATCACGAAGTCTTACCAAATAAGTGATTTTTGTGAAGAAATTACGATGGGGTTGCAAGTTCATCAAATAGGTTAGTGCCAAATAATTGTTAGTATCTAGACATTTTCGATTATTGACGATGATCAGAATTTATAACCACTGTATTTTATGGATGTGAAACTTAGAATCTCTAAACATGAACATTAATAGACTATTCTATTTTTAATAAATGAAATTAGTAAAAATCCTTAAATTTACTTTCGAAACGACCCCTGTAAGGATAGGGCCGTCGTAGGTCGTCATTGCAAGGAAAATGATTCCTTATCTGCCAGTGATTAATTTTAATGGTGTTTATACAGATAAGAAATCGAACCTGCCAAGCAATTAATACCCAGAGTCCACGAACCCACAAATAAATATTGTATCGCCCATGTGATTAAAAACTGATTATTAGGCCAACATAGAGTAACTAAAAAGGGTTACGTATCTGACAACATGGGTTGGCTATTACAACTTATGGAAGAGATAGCAAAGATGAAAAGGAAGGTTGATTTTGCAAGTAAACCAAGCTGTACCTGTTTCATATATGAATTCTATAAGACAAAAAACATTAAAATATATTACTTTTGTAATTGTTTAAAGTTAGGGTTAAGGCTTATACTTTTTTTTTTATTTTAAAGTTAAAGTCAGAAGCTATCTGGGAATATCCAGAAAAAGTTAAAAATAATTGAAGAAATGGCCAATTTAAAGGAAATATTAATTTTATTATTAAATAAAGAAATATAAATATTATATAAATAATTAGTTTACAGGAAATTAGATAGTAGTTAGGTGAACTTTTGACAAGTTTTGGGCGTGGTTCGAAGAGTAAATACGCCATTGAATGTCCCCCTTGACTATGCCACTGTCTTATACCATATCCTGACTATCAAACGATCACTTACCATATTAAAAATACGTTCTGACTTTCCGACCATAATATAAGTGACTCCAATAGAGTAAAAACTTACAACTAATTCCGTCACTGCCTTATTTTTCATCGGCTCTGTATGGAAGATATGAAACAATATGTACAATAAAATAAATATCTGACAGCAAACCAAATTAATGAAATCAATTACACTGAAAAATAAACTAGCATAAATTAATATTTGATTTGAGTAGTTCATACTGACAGCTGCAAATAGTTTTTGATAGTTTCTTATTTCGGCAGCGAATGAACAACCGGTTTTTGATTTGTCCTCATCAAAAAAAAGCTTTTTTCGTATATCCATGTCAGTTCTGACGCATTGCGTAAGTTTCTTGAAGATATGTTTATACACGTTGAGCAAGTGAACTGAGTATATTGGTACGTATCCAGAATAAATAACGTTTACGAAACTTGCAAGTGACTCGATGATATTGAGTAAATTACAATCCAATGAATTTAGTCGATATATAACTAACATGTTTGCGGAAATGAAATCTAAAAGGAAATAAATCTTTTTAAAATACACTTTGGATAAAAAATTTGGAAATGGCTGTCTTATTATTCTATATACCTAGGCTAATTTAATTAGAATAAAGAGAGTTTTAAAACAACAATAAGTCGCTGTTTTATAAAAATAATAATTTAAAATAATATGATAATCCGAAGGATTGTCTAAATAAGTGGTATATCGCAACCCAGCTTCGGTGTAAGGATTTTTTGGAAACCATTCTAATTAGTTTTTGCATTAAATATTAAAATCATGATGCTTTTTGCTTTTTACTTTAAATGCTTAGTCAATTAATTAATGAAAAAGAAAATTGAGGATTAAATAATAGTAACTTCGATTTTTTAAATCCAACACCATATATTTTATTTTATTCTCGAAACCCCCATTACTTTTCTTAAAATTTTTAATAACTCTACTCTATACACGTCACTTTAAAAAATGCTGATAATTTTAAACTCTAAAACACTGAAATTTAGTAAATAGTTAACTAATACCATAGGTCTCTTTGCCCTAGTCCCAAATCTTAGTTGCAATATACGGGGTGGTTGAAAAATACACTTATTCTGGTAACTTGAAAAAGTGACCACGGGTCCTTTTTTTTTAATGTAACTCCCTGTATATTATTACGGATTTGAAAAGCTGCTAAATTTCTCTTAATTCTTGTATATCATACCTGTACCTAACTTAGTTTAACCATTTTTTTTGACGTATTAAGCATGATTTGTAAAATTTTCACTTATAATATCACAAGAGCTTAAATTTCCAGGAATAATTTAGGCTCGCGTGGGATTCGGTAAGAAAATTTCACACCACTTCACACCATAATTTGGAAAAAAAATGATTAATTAAACTTGACATTTTAAACTAATTTCACTGCTTGTCAAGTTGGCCAGGCTATTTTGACATAATATGTTGAATTGTCATTTTTGTTTAACCGGTTCTGTCACAAAGCTTAATAATAATTACTAGGTAGTTATATAGTTTAAAACGTCTGTACGTTGAGTGTTGAGTTTAATAAGTGTATAGCGAAATGTCGCGATTTGGTAAAGAAAATCAACAAGTAATTAGACAAGAAATTCAAAATATAACACCAGATAACACCCGAAAATCAAAATCAAGTGTATGGAAACAGTTTGTTGAATTTTGTGACGAGAAGTTGTATAATATTCATGAGTGTTTAAGTGTAGTACAGGTGGCTACTATACTGGAGGACTACGCATTTAATATGAAAAAGCAAAATTTTGAAGATTATAAGGAACGTGTGGTCAAAGCGATGTGAAATGTTACATAATTCAGATATTTTGCATTATTCACAGGTATATGTACATTATTTAATGGTTGTAGATCATATGTTTACCTTTTCAACTGTCAAAAAATTTCCCCTTAAATATCGTGGCGCCTCGAAAAAATTTCCGAAAATTCTTTTAGTTGCCATGGTAACTAGTCATAATGAAGGTATCTTATTGGTTAAAAAGTACAGGTGTGAAATTTTCTATAAAATTCAATTTTCATTCGGTTATTAGTAAGTTAGCCATGACAAAAACTGATGTTTACGTATGTTACTATGGTTATATCGTTTTGACATTTTATTAAGTTTAGATACAAGATAGTTACAGTTTAAGATTACAAGCTAGACAGTTTAAAATCATGGAAAAAACCTATACAAATGCAGTTATTATGATCTTATTAATTTTATTTGGACAATGTGATTATCGCCAGGACATGTATAAAGTTTAACGAAATGTACCCTAATTTACCGCCAATGTATCTCAGAAAATTCATAAGGATCCAGAACAATTTTACTGAGTTTGGTTCAGCTTTAAAAGCGCCAAGAAACTTGCCTCGACCCGTGACTTCTGACGAAGACAACGATATTAATGTTTTGGCATATTTTCATGTATTCACACGATGTGCTCAATACGATTTAGGTGTAACATATTCATCAGTTCAAAGATTTTTAGTACAGCATAACATGCATGATTACAAGTTTACAAAAGTTCAAGCCATAAAGCCTCAAGATCCTCAACAGAGAGTAGAATTTTGTGAAATGTTATTGGTGCGCACTCAAGAAGATCCAAATTTTTTAAATAAAATAACTTGGACCGATGAATCAAAATTTTCAAGGGAAGGGATTTTTAATAGAAGAAATAGTCATTTCTGGTCCAGAGAAAACCCTCATGTCACAAAAGAAGTCGGTTTTTAAGAAAAATTCAGTTTTAATGTTTTTTGCATGTTAATGGATAATCAATTAGCATTTAAAAAATCGAGGTTACTATTATTTTTGTGTGGAAGCGGCATCACTGTATTGTCAAAAATATTTTAGGTTGGTAGAGCATGTCCGTTTATGTAAGCGACCAAAATATCAGAACGATTCCTTTACTGGTTCGTCAGAAACGTCTAACGTTAACGTTCCATCCACCGTGAATCACCCTGTATACCAACTAATATTTGACTTGAGGTTAGGTACGCGATAACATCGTAGATTGTTTTTTTTTGCTGGTTTTGTTTGTTTTTATATTCGATTTTATAAGACTAGTTTAATTGACTTGTTCTCGTCCTTTTCGAACTAAAAACACTTTTGAACCCTTAAAAACAATTTTCTATTCTCAAAATCTGATGGTTTGCAACTACTAAAAATGCCAGAAATCAATATCTTATTTCGCAACTTAATCAAAAATTGAGAAGAAATACCAATTTTTTGGCAAGAATTTGGGGCAAGTTTTAGCTGTTTACACGTAAAAATAAATTGAAGGCTTTTACAATTTCTCGAGCAAGAACCTAGCCCGGACCTGTCTATTAGTCTATTTTCCCATTCGTCAAATGATAATGTTGCAGTGCGCATGTCTAATCGTGTGTAGCTTTGTTTACATGCGCGACGCAATAAATTCATCACTTTCGTGATTATTGTTTGCTTATCTAAAGGTAAATATCTTCGGTTCAAATTCGGCATAAAAATCCTATCTGTCTTTAATCGTATCATATATATTTTACATAATACGATGAGACGTTTAATTCATCGGTAAATTACACTGTAAATCTATAATCAAAATCACGACATAAAAATCACAATTTCTTGCAATAATATTGGTCAAACTCTCTTATTTTTATTTATGTAAAAGCTTTAAATAACTGTCCGCCCGGGTCCTCCGTATTCAGGAAGTTCTGTGAATCATTTATTTAGTTTGTTACCTTGCTGATCTTGAGTTATCGCACTATCGTATTTTCCACTAGAGCAATAATTATGCCCTATACCGGGTGTCCACGGAAGGTGGTTCGCCACTATAACTTTTTTGTTTTTCAAGATAATGAAATAAAATTCGGGGGATTTGTATACGACATAAAACTGCATCTTTTGACAGTTGACTCAACATTATGGAACTTCCGGTTTAACCGAAAGTGACATAAACTTTCGATTTTTAACTAGGACACTTGGTATATTTTTTCTGTTTTTGACTCCATATGACATTCTAAATACAACAATGTGTCACTTGTCACTTTTTGTCGCCAAGAAAATATTTTTTTTCCATATTTATTATTTTATCTAGAGGGCTATGAATACCAAAAAATCACTTATTTCAGTTCTTTAATCTTGGAAAAAATACAATTTTACTATTTTTGGTCCAATGCTATGCGCTGTGTATAATTTAATCTTCAAAGTTGTATAACTCATTTTTTTTAAATGGCAACATGGTGGCTTGTCGGGTTAGAAAAAAGAGGATTTTATTACGATTATTTTGATACTATACACTATTAGGTTTTAGAAAAGCTGCCATTAAAAAAGTTTAAAAAGTTAACTTAGAACTTTCCTAAAATAAAGCATCCTTTGAGAATATATTTAGATTTAAATGTATCAAGTAGCCTGTGACCAGCAAAACTGATAAAACAAAATCATGCCTTGAAGAACATTGACGTGCCGACAGCTTCTGCCAAAGTAAATTAGTTTGTTGTTTAAAAAACATGGAAAATAATAGTTTTACCAGGAGTGAAAAAGTTGATATGTTATTAGTGTTTGGAGAATGTAGAAAGAATTCAACCGATGCTGCACGACTTTACGCACAAAGATATTGTAATCGGCGTCATCCAACCCAGCACTATTAGATACCCAAAACTGGTTCTGAAAATGCGAAATGAGCTTCATAATAATAACATTATCAACTTTTTCACTCCTTGTAAAACTATTATTTTCCATGTTTTTTAAACAACAAACTAATTTACTTTGGCTGAAGCTGTTGGCATGTCAATTTTCTTTAAGGCATGACTTTGTTTTATCAGTTTTGCTGGTCACAGGCTACTTGGTACATTTAAATCTAAATTTATTATCAAAATATTTTATTTCATTTCAGGAAAGTTTAAAGTTAACTTTTTAAAGTTTTTTAATGGCAGCTTTTCTAAAACCTAATAGTATATATGGTATCAAAATATTCGTAATAAAATTTTTCTTAACCCGACGAGCCACCATGTAGCCGTTTAAAAAAAAATGAATTGTACAACTTTAAAGATTAAATTTTACATTGCACATAGCATTGAAACAAAAATAGTAAAATTGTATTTTTCCCAAGATTAAAGAACTAAAATAAGCGATTTTAAGGTATTCATAGATAAAACAATAAATTTGGAAAAAAAATATTTTCTTGGTGACAAAAAGTGACAAGTGACATATCGTTATATTTAGAATGTCATATGGAGTCAAAAAAAGGAAAAATATACCAGGTGTACCATTTAAAAATCGAAAGTTTATGTCGCTTCCGGTTAAACCGCAAGTTCCATAATATTGAGTCAGCTGTCAAACAATGCAGTTTTAGGTCATATACAAATCCCCCAAATTTTATTCTATTATCTTCAAAAACAAAAAGTTAGAGAGGCGAACCACCTTCCGTGGACACCCGGTATATTAGCATATTTTTACTTTTTGCCTCTTTACAGGAAACCTCAACCCAAGAACAATTAGTGCAATGTTAGTTTACCAATAAAAAAATATGATACTATTTGTTAGGATGTTAGGTAGTAGTTGTTCTCCTTTAAAGTCTCCTCCAAAAAACCAAGACTTTAGTTTCCTTTAACAACTTCTCAACCAACATTTTCATCTATAGCTCATATGTTCTTACACTTATTTCGCCTACCCTTTGTCAATAAAATATTTCTATTGAAAGATTTTGATTACAATATGCTAGGCAACTACTGTGACGCCAACAGTATTCGTTTGTAATGAACTTTAAATGCTATAGGTTGCAACATCTTTAGGTCGTCATCCAATTTATTATAAAAGTGTGGCGCTTGGTAACTGAAAGACCTCTGAAATGATGCTGTTGAATGCTTTGGAATACCAAAAAGTGATTTAAAACGGGTGTCTCGCTGATGTATTCGAGTTCTTGGGATCAATCTGTCATTGAGGTAAGAAGGAGATCCCGTAATTACTATCTTGTGAACAAAAACAGCAAAGTGAAGGTGCCTTCTATTGTTCATGTTTAGCCATTTAAGCTCAAGAAGGGAATCTGATATTCGATCGTACCTTCGAAGCGAACAGACAAAGCGACAACATGAATTTTGCACTCTCTGAATTTTTCTTTTCTCAAGACACGTAAGAAAAGGGCCATAAACAAAGGAACAATAATTAAAATATGACAATACTAATGACTCGCACAACAAACGTCGAAGACTTTTTGACAACATATGTCTGTTAGCGTATAATACCTTCAACCTATGGAATGCTCTTTGAACAGTCTTATTGACCTGATCAACAAACTTTAAATTAGAGTCAACCAAAATGCCTAGGGACTTTGTCACGGTACGCACTGGCAATGGAATGCCATCTATTTGCAACTGTACCACCTTGTCGATGCCAGGTATCTTTCGATCTCCGAAAAACACAACCACCGATTTGCTCGGATTTAGAATCAAGTTGTGCTTTCTTGAGTACTCAGAAATGCTGTTGAGCTCTTTGTTAATCACAAATTCACCCACATGGTGCTCATTGGGGAGAAAACCATAACTTAGTTGAATATCATCAGCATAAATCTGGTGCGAACAGTCCTTTATATTATTTATTATATCCGCCGTATATATTATAAACAACAGGGGTCCCAAGATTGAGCCCTGAGGTACACCCGACACCACAGGCAGCAACAATGAAGTTTCGCCATTTAAAACGACCATTTGATATCTATTCCTCAAATAGGATGATATAAAGTCTACAGATGACTGTTCAAATCCATAATATTTAAGTTTCAAACACAGAAGGTCATGGTTGATGGTATCAAAGGCCTTCGAGAAATCGAGCAACACCAATGCAGACACCCCGCCCGCGTCCAAATCCCCCACAGTCCCGTCCAAGACTCTTGAAAGCGCAGTAGCTGTACTGTAGTTCTTCCGAAAACCAGACTGAGGGTCAGGGATAATTTTATTTGCATTAACAAATTTATTCATTTGAGTATATGCTATTTTCTCAAGAATCTTGGACAGAACCGGTAGCAGGCTAACCGGGCGCAAGTCCGCACAGGAATCGGGATTGGTTACCTTTGGTATAGGCTGTACGATCGATGTTTTCCATGCTTCTGGAAAGTAACCGCGTTCCAGGCAAACATTGACTATGTGAGTGACGTAGGGAGTAATAAATGGCGAGCAATAATGAAGCATTGACCGTGTTATGCGATCAGATCCAAATGCATTTGACTTGATGCTTTGTAAAGCCCGGTTAATTTCATCAATAGTCGCGGGGGCAAAGTTAAATCTATTATCAGAAAACTGTTCCAAGCTCTGATATCTTTGCATCATTTCATCGCATCTACCTTCTTTGAAAACCGAAGCAAAATATTGATTTATTGTATTTACATCCGCTAAATGTCGAGGTATATCTTGTTTGTTGGAATTTTTAACATTAAGATCCGCTAGCGTTTTCCACGTTTTTCGGGCATCACCCCCATCAGCCACAATACCAATAAAAGCCTTTTTGCGCCGGCGAATAAGACTTAGTGTCGAATTTCGCAATACCTTATATTGATCCCAGTCCTCTTTTGATTTAGTTCTTTTATAAGTAGTCAGCGCATTATCTCGACTTCTCATTAATATACCAATGTCCTCAGTCAACCAAGGAGCCTTGGGTCTTGTAACGCGAACTGTTCTCAGCGGAGCATGTCGATCGAAAATATGTGTGATTAGTTCATTAAAATACTGAATCTTTTGCTCTATGTTAGGCATATATAACATGTTATTAAATGGTAGTAAAGCCAGTTCCTCATAAAACAATTCATTATTAAAATTCTTAAAATCCCTATATGTAACAATTTTAGGTTTGAATTTAACCAATTTAACATTGAGCTCACAAGTGACCATTCTGTGGTCTGATATGCCATCCGCATCAAGAACCTGTGAACTTTTTACGAGCTCCCGATCAGAAACAAATATAGGATCTAAAAGTGTTGCGGTACTACCCGATATTCTCGTTGGCTCATCAACCACCTGGGAAAAGTCATAGGTTTCGAAGCAATGTGTGACAGGATTATCAATGTTTAGAAGATTGACATTAATATCACCCAAACAAACAACACAATCCACAGACGGAATCACAAGAGATAACACACTATCAAGCTGGTCCAGGCCAGACTTAACATTAGACGTTGGTGGCCTATAAAACACAGAGACAGCGAAATTCTTACCATTCACCCTAAATTGCACCCATAATTGCTCAATGTCGCTCTGCGCGCAGTCCGCATGAATAATCTTAGACTTTAAATTTGTACTAACATAAACGGCGACTCCTCCACCCCTTGTCAGACGATCCCTTCGAAAGAGCCTATATCCATTAATAAGAAAAGCATCATCACCCGTCTCATGAGAGAGCCAGGTCTCAGAGACTGCAAGTACATCAAGCTTTTGTTTTTCAATTAAATTGACTAACTTGTTAAACCCTGTATAAAGCGACCTGACATTTAGGTGACCAACTCTTAAGCCGTTTTTTATAGTAGTGGAGATTATTGATATAACCACCCAAATTTAAAACTATATCAACACTATTGCAATCACTCTGAGAACAAAAAAAAATAAAAATTTTGATGTTACGCTAAAGCAAGGAATCTATCTTAATATGCACTTAAATTATTTGTTTTAATGTCCTGATATAATTTATATGATTTAAATATATAAAATTACGAAAATAACAAAAATGTTAGATTTGCAAAAAGAATACTAATAATAATCACTCTGGTTTAGTCCATTTGTATTAATATTCTAACCACGAACGAGTGACAATAGGTTTAAAATATATTGTCTATAGACTCCGAATAAAGCCTGAAAAAATAATAGCACTAAAGTAAAAATCTAAAAAACAATAAACACATCTATGCGCTCAGTAGTCCAGTGCAAAATATTCCGCATCAATCGCAATTGTCCCAAAAAGAGAAAACTGAGTTATTTATTTTGTGAGCGTGTGATTAGTCTATCACCGGTTCTACTAGCTCCGCCTTTAGGACTGCTGCCGGTACTAGTTCCGCTGGACTTATTCTTAATTGTGTCCACTCTTGAACGTAAAGTCTTGGTATGCTGGGGTTGAATGTGCGATACCTTAGATTTTGGCGATGATGGATTATCAGTAGGCCCAGCAGGATTCGTCGCCCCTCCCTTCACTGCTGTAATAGTTTCATGCCCAGTATTTGGGGAAGTGATCTGGTTGGCCGGCTGCGATAAGATATCAGTAAAATCAAATGTAGGGGTACCTGGAGCACTAGTAGATAGCCTTAGCGGCGGTGGACCAAAGACGTCATCTTCAGTTTCCGTTGCGGCAGTATGACCTGGTTCCTTCCTTTTTCCCACTAACTGCTCATAAGTGTATATTTCATCGCCGATGTATAATTTGTTGTGTTTTATGTGAGCAGTCAATTTCCTTTCTCTTGCCTCCTTCAAATGCGATACCAGCACTTTGTTTATTTCACGATCCTTCTGACAGAGATCGTTTGAAATAAAAAGGCCTTTATTCTTAAGTTTGTAGACGTTTTTGAAAATGATATTTCTTATTAAGTAGGACGTTAGCTCTATCAACAAAGGGCGTTTTTGATTCACATCGTTTCCTATGAAATATACATTATTTATGTCATGCGATGTTAAGGTCACACCCAGCAACTTATTAAGTAGTGACACGCTCCAATCGGCTAAATTATGCTTGTTATTAGATTCCTTGAGACCAAAAACAATAATATTGTTCTTTCTGGATTGTCTCTCCAATTTATCGACCTTCTTCTCAAGCTGGGTATTTTTCAGTTTTACACTCTCCAACTCCCTTGACAATTGATCGTTTTTCTTAGCAAGTTCCAAGGATAAACCCTCTATCAGACCTTTAAGGTTATCAGTGTTGGTGGCCAGCAATTTCTTTATTTCTTCTAGCTGGGTGTTGTTGCTTATATCACATTTATCTGTCATTATTTGGGCAGATCCAAAAACGATTAGCAGTAAGTAACCAAAACCAGTCTGTCAGAACCAACCTTCCCCTGCCAGGATTCAGTTCATACATACAAATTTCAAGAAATTGATGAATGTCTTGGCAACAACGCCCAATATTTTGGCGCGAATTTGTGACAGTCGAGCACAAAAAGGTACATGCAAATGACAATATATATGAATAAAAATGCTTATTAGAATAAACTCTTACATGCAGTTAAAGAAAATGCACTAAATTACTCAGTCTGTACATTGCTTACTAATTAAATTTCACCAAAACTTCACTTTTTGTAGCAAACACAACACATAAACAAACGCGGTGTTGCCACCCATATGTCACTCGATATGATAATGACATTACAACTTTAAATTAAAGCCATATTAGTTTTCAAGATCATTCCATTGTTTTTCAAAGCCGCCTTTATATTTCTTGCAATGCATAACGCTTTAAAATTTGCGATTGGGATTAAGGCAAATTTTTTCGTATCAATTTTAAAATAGCATATCGACGGTGATCTGACAATACCTGCTAACTGACATTTTCATCAAAAACTATATTTTTATCCAGTTGGCTTGGTATTTTAGTTAAGCACAATAGAACAGAACCTGCTATCTGTATAAAAATGCAATGTTTATTTTACAGAGGTGAAACAATATCTGCTATCTAGAAGGCGCTGGTTTGCGAGCTGCAATACCTGCTATGTGTCAGTTCATATTGTAAATTATAGGTTAACGGTCCAGTTAGTTACAACCTGTTAAAGAAATTATTGTGTTTGTTTTGTGCTGTTGGTCATTGTAATCCCAAAAGGTGTTTTTTTGTATTGTGGAATACATTACTGGATTCATAATGTAAGTATTTTTAATAAAATGAAAGCTTAGGTTATTAATAAATAATAATAAGAAGATTTCGTAGATAGCAGTTATTGCATGGTCTTTACAACACCATTTATCAATTTGTTGATAGATAGCAGCTATTGCATTAAAACGGCTTATTGCTCTCCCTGTAAAATTTGTGTTCACGCAGATAGCAGGTATTGTCAGATCGCCGTCGATATGAGTGTATGGTATCAAATTGTTGAAAAAAAAAATGCTCGTTTTAAACATCCTAGTGAACTACCATCGTTCCATTTGGAAAAATAGAGCAAACGTCAAGAAAACAGAATTTCATTTTTTAAACGCTTGTGAAACTTAGAAAGTCAATTATTATGACATACTTTTAATTTTCATATACTACTTGACAATAAATTAACAGATTTAATTAATTTGTAGCACTCTAGATTGAAAATAAGAAATAAACGTAAAATGTTATAACATGTCAAAAAATGACAAGTGAGGTGTCATTTTACTCAGAATGTTATGCTGAATCCCAATAAGTAAAAATATACAAGATGTCCCATTTAAAATACCAAAGCTAAGGTCACTTCCGGTGAAACCGGAAGTGCTAACAAATTGAAAATTATACCAATAAATGCAGACTCATCTCTTATACATAATCTCAACATTTCATTTTAATATCTATCAATACAAAAAAGTTATAGTGGTGAACGTCTTTTGAGAAACACCCGGTAGAATAATACGCTGTTGCCGAAAACTCCAGAGACTCGCTCGCTCCTTCTGTATTTTATTTGAGCTTAAATTGATTCAATTTGTAACTATTGAGAAATTACCAGTACTATGGCCGCGCATAAGGCCGGTTTCAAGAAAAGCTGTTGACTAGCAGCCAATTAAAAATTTAACTAAATAAGAAAATGTAATGTGACATTGGAATGATAAAAAAAATGTTAGGCTATTGTAAAAATAGTAATGAAATTTAAACATTTTTTTTTGGTGCGTAAACGTTATAACAAAACAATATTACAATACAGGGTGTTTCAATAAAAGCTCCCAGGCCAATTATTTCGAAAACTAATAGCGACATGTAAATTCTGTAAACGCCAGTTTTTATGATTGGCTTCACAACTGTGTTTGAATAATACAAGATGTAGGTGGCGCCACGGTGCAAAGAAATTTTTCGATGACAGGAACTTTTAAATGTTGTCGTTCTTAAAGATAATTAATTTTTGGTCAAATTATGTTCTATAAAAAATTTTGATAAATCCAACATGAAAAGAGATACTTCAGGTTAAGTTTTTTTTTTAATAATTTTAACGAGTATTTTAATTATAAATATTTTTAATATCCTTTAGCAGATTTTAATTTAATTTTGGTAATGATAATTTTAGTGATAAAACGCTCGTGTAGCGTTAAATTACTACGTCCAGGGGGCGCCTTAACAAATAATTTGGCAAAAAATAAGACGCCACTAAGTTTTTGGTAATTTATATATTTTTTTCGGATTAAGCAACTAAAAATACCATTTTCTTGTGTGTTCAATTATTGTTTTCTTATGGTTTTCGAGAAATAAAAATAAAAACAATTTAAAAGCATCCAGCGTCTACAAGAGGGGATATCGCTCAGTTTGAGAAATACTGATCCAGCTTATCTAATAAAAAGCCGTAAAAGGAAACAACCTTATAAACTGGACTTACAAAACTTACCAGGTTATAAATAGTATCAGCTCTCCTACCCATGTAGTATGTTATAGTAGTGGCATAGAAACTCGCAAATAGTTCTGCTGGGGCTTGTCCGTTCATTGGGGCTGACTGGAAGAGAAGGAACGCCCAGTACAAAAAACTAAATGTCTGACAGAAGATCAAGTAAACGAAATGAATACAGCTAAAGAAAAGGGTTATAAAGTTCAACACTTGTCTTTGATAATTAATCGTACAAGCAGCGTAAAATCTGTGATAATGACGTAGTTGATCGGAAAAGGAGCTTTGATATTTTACGGGTAAATATGAATCCTTATCGAAACTTTTTCTTCTAATGTCAAACTCGTCCTTTATAGTTTTGAACAGTTTTTTGAATATTCTCTCATATACTATGAACATATATATGACGTAGAGGGTAATGGTTCCACCGTGTATTATATTCAGGTAGATCGCATAGGTCTCCGCTATAGAAAATATGTTAGAGCCAATGGATTCGTCAAAAATGTTACATATTCTTGATAGAAGGAAATTTAGAGCGGTGATATGACCTAAAATGGAATACTTGGATTAATAACAGATACGATGAAGAGAAATATGTATTTAAAATAGCTTTATTGTAAGGAATTTTAAAAATGTGATGCATTTCTTTCTCTGATAGGTTTTGACTGGCTTAAAGTAGAGATACTATAATATATTTAATCTGCAGTATAAAAATAAATGCTAGGGCAATCGCCAGAACATATCGGAAGATGGTAGAGTTGCACGAAAATAAGAATAAGAAAAGAAGTATTTGCTAAAAAAATATACTATCAAGAAACGACTAGCGTAGACTTTAGAACATCAACGAGACCAATTAGTAGTAGATTTGGAGTGGTTTTATCAATAGACTTCCAGGATCGTCAATTTGTCTTATACTGAGATGCAGAAATAAAATACTTACTACTGTCGTGGGTCAGATACCCACTTAAATTTAATAGTTTATTTCATGCAATCAAAACTTAATCCATTAAATTTTATATGAGATACGGAGAGCTGCATCTTCTGTAAATTTTTTTAAGTAAAAAGTCAAGAAATTCATAGAGATACAGAATAACAGGCGTATCTATTCTCGCGTAGAAAAAGCTCGAAGCAGCAAGTCAACCAATGAAATAACGTTAGTATCATAGGGTCAATATGCATTTATGCTTAAATTTGTCGTCGGTTCTAATTCTAAGAATCTCAGGCCATAACGGAAGCAAAAAATACTCGAATATTGTGTTTATAACCGCGTTTAATTACAAAAATCCATTTAACCTTGTTATTTTAAGTTTTAGACAAAAGTTAATTGCTGCGTTGACCCTGAGTGCTTAAGTTCATCGGATAAATGTTATTTTAAAAACGATTCGAAGATGTGGCCATGGTTTTACATCCGAACGTACAACCAATCAAACGTAGGCACGAATTAATTGAGACGCCCTCGCGGAGGAGGTCCAAGTCATTATTAGGCTATAAAAACTAGCCGGAGAGACCATCAGAGTTCAGAATTCAATTTCAGACCAAAGTACTTCTTGAATAAAGTCACTACTACGATGTAGTCTGTTCAGTGTTTTTAGTTCTCCATAAAGTTTTATTCTTGGGGTCACGATATCGGAATTGACCAAAACTTTTATTAAATATACAATGTAGGGTGAAAAAGTCAAAGTATAAAATATCGAAAACCCGAAGGGTTCACAGCTTTTATAAATAAACACCAAAGTGCATCTTAAAGTTTATGTGGTGTTTATATAGTGCAGTAGGTCATTGACTGTGTGGAAATGGGGACAGAAATAGTGTTAATCTTATTTGGCCTTTTTTGTAAGTTAAATGAGATTTAGAAACATTCATTTTATTGTCAGTGATATAAAGACAAACCGAACTAATCACCCAAAATTTTGTATTTTATTAACATATGAATATGTACGCAGTACTTTTAGTAAACCTAATATTCAAGGAGTAAGGGTTTTTAGCCAACACTTCACAGTGCAAAGTATTAAAAATACTTATTCTTTCAAGTAGATGTGTAGTTAGCTAAGGACAATTATTCTACATATCCCGCAGGGATGGTGAAAAAAGGAACTGCACTTAGTACAGAAAATATATGTTATTATTATATATCCCGCAGGGATGGTATTAATGGAAATATACATAATACAGAAAATGGATTTTATTATGGAAATCCCGCAGGGAAATAACTAAAGAATTATTTGAAGTACTGTAAAATAGGGGGAAACTATAGACGAAAATTGTGCATGTTGTATTTTATTAATTGATGTATTTTCCAATAACCGTATAACTTTGGTATGAATTAATGGAAATGTATCGTATAAATTTTTGTATTAACTATTTTAAAGCAAGTGATATAAATTTATAAAAAAACTCAACAAACAAGTGAGTTATTATTTTTATCGACCAGTTAATAAAATAATTATTAAATAATTGAAGGGGTATCCAGAAAACTATTAAATACCATAGAGAGAAAAACAAAAAGAACCCTAATATAATAAAAATATTTCGTTCGCCGACCACTAAAGCTCCCTTTCAAACCAACATCATAGTATTATAAAAAATTAGTTATTTGCGGTAATTAATAACATTATAATATAGTGGGCGGCGTTACAATGGTGTCAGGATTAAGGGTAAATTTTCTTATAATGTCAGAAAAATAAAGAATTTTTATTTTCTTAAAATAAAATAATTTTCTAGATACTTAAGTATGTTAGATGTCAAGATTTAAGATTTAAAAATAATATTTTTTTAAAAATTTTATATGGAAATCTAATAAAGAAAATAAGATATTTTAATTGTGCTGGTCGATAAAATATATTCACGTAATAATAATTATGATTCTTTTGTTACAAATCCAGCTACCTGATTGAAGCATGATGACCTACGAAAAAACCCCTGGCAGCCGACCATGTGGCAACTATAGCAAAGAAAACTTGGAAGCAGCAGTGGAGGCTGTTCGAAACGGTATGAGTAAAATACTAGCCGCTCAAACCTATGGTATTCCACGTATGACCTTAGTCAATAGATGCCTTGGAAGGCACAAGAAGTCCGTGGGACATCCCACAGTCCTTAGTAAGGAAGAAAAGCAGTTAATTTCGAGGACCCTGGGAGTCGCTGCAGAATTAAACCTTGAGTTTTGTGCCATACTGTTTAATCTTAGCTCGGTTTTCACTTTTTTTTTGTTTAGTTGAGTTTATGCTAAGTTGAAATTTATTTTGTTGTTTATGTTTATATTCTAGCATTAAGGTTTGGGTATTAAAGTTTCTGTTTTCTATTCGTTAATAAATGTACTTACAGTTTTCTTTACTAGAAATAAATATTTTGCTACTTTTGTATAAAGCAGAGTAGTTTATTTTTCGCGTTTTTCATCATTTTGCCATTAAAAAAATTGATATATACCACCCCAAAAAATTTTACATCCATATATGGGGCTACTTTGTCGCTATAATATAGTTTCAGGTATTTTACGTGTATTTAAAATTTGGTGACCCGGGGCTACTTTGTCACCCTAAATATATACAGTGGTCAGTGTGGCTGTTTAAGTGTGCAACATGTGGGAATTTTTTTTAATACCGATTTCTCGGAAAATTTTATTCTTGATAAAAGTTGGTGCATGTTAGATAATCATATAAGGTGCACTTGGAATGGTTGCGCAAGTCAAACGGCGTACAGGGTAGGCCAAAAAATATAAAACTTGTACAAGAATAAAGTACCCCTATTTCAGAAAATTCAGCAAAATTTTATTAAGAAAACTGTTTAGAATTAAAAGTTATTCATAGATTCAAAAACGTGACCTCCTAAAATAAAAATATATATTTTTTTTAAAAACATTAATAATTTCCCAAAATTTTTTTTTTATATTCACCATAAAGACCTTCATGAATTAATCAAAATCAAATCAATTTCACATATCTTTGTTCAAATTCAAGCATATTTGTAAAATTTACTTGAGTTTTTAATTTATTAAGGAATCACAAACTTCATGTTTGTTGCAACGATATTAAACACAAGTTTAAAATATCCTAAAAACTCTTTTTAACAAGATAAAACATTAGTAATGATAATATGCTAATTAAAAAACTATCATTTAAAGTGCAATATTTTTATTTTAAATGTTTATTTATTTTTGGCCTACCCTGTACGCCGTTTGACTTGCAACCATTCCAAGTGCACCTAATATGATTATCGAACATGCACCAACTTTTATTAAGAATAAAATTTTCTGAGAAATCAGTAATAAAAAAAATGCCCATATATTGCACACTTAAACAACCACACTGTATATTTTTTATTTCTACGGTTTATTATAAAAATTTTTTGCATAGTTGATAGTTGTAGAGGATGATTACGTCAGTATAGTCATAATTTTTGCACACCCAAATTCCCAAGGATATCCGAGTTATAAGTAAAAATATCTTCAAAAGGTGACAAAGTAACCCCGTTTTACGGTACCAGTATTGAAATGTCTAGTCGGTCGATAAGTCGATCATTATTTTTCTGTGATTCTATGGTCGATCATGAGTTCACTTATACTCGAATTTACTGTACCGGTTTATTCGCAATTAAATAGGTAATCTGAACGATATTTCGTTTGTGTTATGCACAATCAAAAAATAACATTAATAATCTGGATTAACCTAATCCCAAAGAGTAGATCATTTAAGTCTTATGGGTTTTCTAACCTAAAAAGATGTTCTTACTGTTTGTGCTTTTAAGTCAAGAAAATTCAAAAAGGGGAAAAAATGAAAATTCCTACAATTTTAGTTTTTAAAACGTTTAATTATTTACTGTGAAAAATTAAAGGTATGAGCTCTTTAATAAAAATATGAGAGAACACTGACCGACGTAGAACCTGCCTTGACCAGTGGCCGTAGCACTTCTACCTGAATGATATCTCGAGTCTTCTGTCCTGCTGTTCTTTTATATTTAAGTTGTAGAAACAAAGATATCATGCTAATCGGGATCTTGACTGGTAAAAAAAAAACCGTTGGCAATGGGATGACTTAGGTCGGTTTGTGTTTAAAGATTATGCTTTCGCATCGTCTCTTGGAATGTTTTGGGACACTCTAGGAAGATTTTGTTTGTTAATAAGATAAGACCAGGCTAAACTTGATTTCAGGTTCGGTGCAACAAAATTTAATTTTTATCTGTTAGTATAATAGTATAAACCATATCACTTCTTCTCTAATTAGAATTACAAAAAATGTCGTGATTTTGATTATTGAAATTATTATTAATAATAATAATATAATATTGTAATAGGTACCTACCTATGTAATAACACATTTACATAACCTCATAAATCAATTAACCTATAATACTATTAATTTTACATTAAAATTGGATTAGACTTTTTTAAATGGACTTGCACACCAAATCTTATTATTATCTAATAAGTCAAATAGCCGTTATTTAAAAAAACTCTTCGTAAAATGCTGAAAAATTAAATACGGCTGTGTGATACTTACAGTCCAATTCCTCTAAGAACACGCCGCATTGTGGCTAAGTCACCTGTCATTTATGGCACCCTGTTAAAGTCTGCTCTACTTTACGTTAAGATGTTGGCGACACAGACAGAACTGGGGTAAGTTCTTTTTCCATCGTATTTACAATATTTTAAACTTGTACGCGGATCTGAATGGTTTATTATCATAATGACTTGCAAAAATACAGCTTTAATTTTATTGAAACATCGAACTCAACGTGTGATAAATCTATCAAAACTTTTAATCAAAAGTTATGGCGTTTTTCATTGGTAAAATATAGAAATACATTTGGCATACACTAAACTTACCAATGGAAAACACTATGAACAACCCTAACAACATACCGTGCGAGCAAAAATTATTTGCATCAAAGAGGGCCTTGCATCTAAGGACGGAATGCTTAGCCGTAGAGCTTAATACCTGTTGGGTGTCAGTAGCTACCTGAATTAATAATTAATCAGTTATTCCATCATCTTTGACAGTCGTTACAAGTAATTTGATTCATCGCTAATTTTTTCAATTCCTTGAACATTTTACACAATGGGCTTTACGGAACAGCACAAAACATTCATGGTTGAAGTGTATTTTTGAAACAGGGTTAGAGTAAATGGTGAGTGTAAATACAATCCTGGTTTGTGCATGGACGATTTTCACGAACATTTTCCTAACGTTGCGTTTATTGCTGGGGATTTTTTTCATTGCCCGAAAGAACCGTGGCTGTGTTTAGGGAAACAGGTTCTATACAACACAAAAAAGGAGCAGGAAGACCATCTGTAAGAACAGAAGAACTTGTTGCAAACGTTCGTGAAATAATGCAAAATACACCAACAAATCGTATAAGAAGCCTGTCCCAAGAAGTGGGAAGATCTTATGGAAAATGCAGGACTATTAATTCTTAAGAAGCTTTATTTCGTAATAAAGTGCAAGTATTCCAAGAAATACAAGCCGCAGATTTTGAAAGACGCAGGAATTACTCTCAATGGTTTACCCAAAATTTATTGGAAAGCAGTGATTTACCTATTAGACCTGACATTTTTTTCGGATGAAGCCTGGTTCCACCTCTCCGGTTATGTGAATTCTCAGAATACATGCATGTGAAGTAGTGAAAATCCCCATTGTACCCTCAAAAAATTGGTGTCTGGTTAGCTGTTTCCCGAAGAAGAATTGTTGGTCCTATTTTTTTCCATGACACAGTTACAGCACAGCGGTATAGAGACAATATTTTGAATCCATTTGTGGAGCAATAAAATTACTTGGCGACGAACCCATACAGCCGCCGAAACTATTAACTACTTACGCAATTTTTTCGACGACAGATTAATCAGTTTTCGATCAGACATTGAATTCTCACCTAGATCACCTTGTTTAACGGTGATGGATTACTTCGTTTTTCCTCATTTAAAGAACACTATTTTTAAAACAACAGTTGCAAATTTAGAACAATTATACAAGAAAGGATTATCCAAGAATGTGGTAACATTTCTCCAGAGATGCTGGTCAACACTTTCGAAAATATGAAGAGACGTGTGCATTTATGCCTGGAGTATGGCGGTGGCCAATTTCAGCAATTTATATAATTATTTTTCTTTTTCTTTCTGTATATTCTTACTTTGTTAATTTTGTAAACAACAAAATTAAATTTGTATTTGTCTACTTATTTTATTACTCATTAGTTTGGCATCTCATGTCATCAACGAGGTAGGATTAAGAAGGAGGCGACATAACGTGACTCTAGGTGACCCTACCTGCGCCATATTGATACGACACTTCATGTCAGTCTGTCAGTCGTGTTTTATCAGCTGTTCGAGCAATTCGCGCCAAGGTTATTTTTGATTTTGTGTTGTGTTCTTAAATTTTTGTGCAAAACTTTTGTTGCTGTGAGATAGACAATAATGGTTTCTTGTGCCGTGCGAATAAATATTTAAATGTTAGAATTATTTATTTAACTAGAAATAAAGTAGATAAGGGAACTAGTGTAAGGCACCATAGTAATAAAATTGTTTTATTTAAAGGCCAATAAATTTTATAAAAATAATTTGTTTTAATTTTTAATTTTCTAATTGTAGATTATTTGTAACAAAGACTTCAAAAAAATAAATGATCTATTACAGTTAAAACTACCTGACAGGCAAATCGTATGATTCATAAAAAAGTATACCTTCCTATAACAAAAATTATATTTTTTCATTTTTGCTCGTCACATGAAGCCAAATTTTATTGTTTAACGATTATTATTATTATTCATTAAGACAGCTGCAACGCCTACAACATGTTAATAAAAACATTTCTTATCATGTTGTGTAAGGTTCTTGGTTGCGTACCTTTGCAATCGACCAATACTTTTATTAATGTTTTCTAGTGACTAAATCTCCAAACAGTACACAATATAGAATTATGTGTTTATTTTAACTAAAAAGCTATTTATGTAATTACATGCATTATCCGAGTTCATTACCGCCAGTTGTAGAATTGCTCCAAATAAATTTAATCCGGCCATTATGAATCGGCCATATTGATACGACACTTAGCTCCGCCTAGTGATACCGTTTTTCGCTGATGAAATTAAATAGTAAGAGCGCCTCCTTCCCTAATTCTAACTCGATGCATGTCATAATATGAATTTGACAAAATTTTAACCTAGATTTGGTTAGATATATCGTCCCCATATCATTGTGATCTAAACCAAGCCCTACGTTTTTTAATCCAAGCCCTCTTTGATGCAAATGATTTTTGCTCGCACGGTACAAGAATTTCGACGTTTTTGACGACAGATTAATCAGTTTTCGATCAGACATTGAATTCTCACCTAGATCACCTTGTTTAACGGTGATGGATTACTTCGTTTTTCCTCATTTAAAGAACACTATTTTTAAAACAACAGTTGCAAATTTAGAACAATTATACAAGAAAGGATTATCCAAGAATGTGGTAACATTTCTCCAGAGATGCTGGTCAACACTTTCGAAAATATGAAGAGACGTGTGAATTTATGCTTGGAGCATGGCGGTGGCCAATTTCAGCAATTTATATAATTATTTTTCTTTTTCTTTCTGTATATTCTTACTTTGTTAATTTTGTAAACAACAAAAATAAATTTGTATTTGTCTACTTATTTTATTTCTCATTTGTTTGGCATATCATGTCATAATATGAATTTGACAAAATTTTAACCTAGATTTGGTTAGATATATCGTCCCCATATCATTGTGATCTAAACCAAATCCTACGTTTTTTAATCCAAGCCCTCTTTGAAGCAAATAATTTTTGCTCGCATGGTATTTATTCGTGATCTTTGTAAGAAAAGTAAAAAAAATTGAAAATGCCGGTCGTCATTGATGATCACGAATGGAACCAACTTCAAAAATTATATATCAGTAATTATAAAAGAACGTTTAAGAACGTATGAAAAATAGGACGTTATCGTGGGTCATAATGAAAAACTTTCATCTGAAAATACAAGTACCTATAGGTACTTAATTAATTATTTTATTGTATTATAAACTTTATAAAAATAGTTATTAACTATAAAGTATGAAAGCGATGGCAGCACCTTTTCCCCTGCTGTTCATGAGGACCTTCTTTTGGACGAACGACTGACTTACATAAGTAAAATTTATTATTATAAATTATTGATCAAAATTGGTCGTAGTCCCAAGAAATTTTTGGGTTTGTTCGGGCGCGCTTTTTGCGCCTTTCCAAGGTAAAAAGTCACGAGCCGCCACTATTTCCCGGTACAGGTTGGACTCTTTTACTTTTGGACCATTATAATAATATAAGCATTTATTGTTAAACTTACTTAGAACAAGCATAAAGAATGAACCATACTGAATTTTCTCCAATTCTCGTTCCGGTATCAGGTTGGTAAGACCAAACCTTTTACTTTTCAAAAGTATTTCGTTAATTCCATTCATGTACAGGACAAACGATTGACGATTTTTAGCGATAGAACAAACAAGGAAAAGGGTCCATGATTGCCTGAAGAAAGCAAATGTCTCAAAAAATAAACCTTGTAATTTTTCTGTTGCCTTGAACCATTTATATATACTATTTATCCTAAAAATGGTAGTCAATTAGCATTTAATGGCTTATGCATTTACAAGCTGATAAGATATTTACGGGATATCCCCGGGATATCTGGGGGATATACCCTTAATATCCCGTATAAGGGTGTAAAGTACCTATATAACTACAATTTACAATTATTTAAGGGCGCCATGTTTATGTCCGCTATTAGCCGCTTTAGCCTTTTACATTTTTAGTTTTCATAAGCCGCCCCCTAAATTTTTTAGGAAGTATTATTAAAATCTAAAATTTTCTACACGAACTCACAATTAAATTACTTGTCGTTGTAAAAAAAAATTGCCTAAAGAATGTTAAAGGATAAAAACATTCGATCCGAAACATCCTCTACCTTTTTATCTTTTTTTAAATAAAATGTGCATTACTTTTCGGACAATTGCGCTCCTTCGAGAAGTACCGACTTTTGACACAGCGGTCTGGGCAGCCCGTGGCAAATAATGGGTTCCTTAAAATGAAGACAAAAAGCAAGAATCACTTTTCATCAATTTTAAACAGAACATTATTTGGTTACTGAGTGAATTAAAAAACTGAATTATTTATTTATTTTTAAAGTTTTTATAACTGCAAAAGCCTTGTGCCTTGTTAAATTAATTTTTATTTATCGTATGCTTTCATGCCTACTTATGTATATTATATAGGTATTAATGGTTATAGAATTTAATTTTAAGTTTAGAGTAAACTACTGCTGATGGTTGGCGCCGACTAGATCGGGGGGGGGGGGGGGGAGGACCAACCAACAACTCCTGTAAACAAGACCACAGCGTTCTAAAGAAATTTGGTAGTAACGTCACGCTCTGTAGTCATATTACGTTTTGGCATCATTAGTCTAGTCGGCCTTGCTCTTCGTCCATTAACAGGTGATCGTGGCAACATGGTCAAATCATATTTCCTGATTTGCTTTGAAATAGGTTTTCTTTATGTAATATGTTTATGTTTGTAATTATATTAACTTAGTTATTAAGGTTCTTTATCGGGAGTATTTTAGTTAAGTAAAAAAATAACTAATAATTATTGTTAGTAATCGTATGGTACACATGCGAAACGCTTCTGCGCGATCTGGCAACGTTGCAATAGCTGTAGTCTGTTTCGCATTTCCCGAAATGGCTTCTCTTATCGCGCCGGTGGTTTATTTTTCGTGTATTTAGTGAAAAATGTAGTGTTTTCGGGTTTAAATAGTGTTTGAAATAGTTTTATGATATTTTAGTACAAGGATTACAATTTATCTCTGAACAAATAAAATTAAGAACTTTGCCAAAGGAACGTTACTATGATATTTTGTTCAATTGTATATACAATCAGTCCTCATGCTTACAGATATTTAAGAAATCTCTGGCCAATAATTTTACCCCATCCCGAAACCATTAAAGGTGTCTGTAATAAATATTTAACCGATCCCCATGTCGATGAGAAAAAAATATTTTTGACTTATTATGCAAAAAACATTTTTGAATATTTAAATGATCAAGACAAAAATCTTTGTCTGCTTATAGATGAAATCCATATTAATCCCTATTTAGACTATAAAGGGGGGAATGTAGCGGGGGCGTCAATAAATAATAACGACTTGTTAGCAACATCTGCCTACACTTTCATGATTACAAGTATTTCTTCAGATTTAAAAGAAGTTATTCACTTTGCCCCTATATATAAAATTAACCATGAATTGCTTTTCCATTTTGTCAAATCAATAGTTATTCTCAGTATTTAGGTACTCGTAAAACCTCGAGTACCAACCTAAACTTTTGAAGAAATTTGCTACACAAAATCTAAGATTAAATTTCCGACAGAAGAAAAATCTAATAGTTTAAGAGTTTATCACCGCATGAAAAATAAAACCAATTTTTGCCCTACGCAGTCACCAAATTTCTCCGAAACCGCCCATACGATTTACTTCAATTTAAAAAATATTGAAAGACCGAAAGACCTATCCTTGAACTCGGTTTCTCATGTAAGAGATTTTCCGATTGCCCTTTCGACCATAGTTTGAGTTAGATTATACCTGCCTAATTAAATTTTACTTGTGATATTGTGTAACAGCCGAACGCTTGCCAATATTTTTGAAATCTTTATCTTGTAATAGTATAGAATGTACCAAAATTATTTTTTTAGTTTTAAATAAGCAAATATATCTTGAAATAAATTCGATAGGTGGTGCATATCGCGAGTAAAAGCGATGGTAGACTCATCGGTAGACACTTTAATGGATTATTATGTTTTATAAATTGTATAAATATTTACCTTAACATAATAGGTAGGTATGTATTTATCTAAAAAAGACAGTAAAACATCTAAGACAAATTAAGTAGTTAGGTAATTTTATCTATCTAGATATAGGTTTTCTCACTTATGTTATGTTTTAAGTAACGCATAATTTACTTAAATACCAGCTTAAATATGTAAATAACGATAGTTTTAAGTGTATAGGTAATTTAAAAGTCACAAAAAAATATAATTCCTTGTATAAATCCCGAAAAACATATAATAGGTATAGGGTATTCATTTATTTATATGACTCCGGATGATGACGTCACAAATAAGCGCTGTATCCTTGTTTATAGGAGTTGTTCGACCAAAGCCTCCCTTTCGTCTTTGGGCTACTCCACTGATTGTTTAGATTGTACTGTTCCATTGCTATGTATTATATTATATTCTTAAATACAATGACGTTTATATATAAAATAAAACAAGGCTTATATCCTGAACATTTATTAAAAAACACACAATATATATCAGATGTACATGACCATCAAACTAGATCTAGAGAGAACTTCTATGTAACGACAGCTCCAAACCGTTATAGTCAAAATAATGTTTTCCACAATTGACTTGTTCAATATAATAGCTTGCCCAATGATGTTAAGAAAGCAAAAACTGTTAAGATATTTGTCAAAGAATGCAAACAATATTGTAGGAAGAATGTGTAGAAGGAGATGCACTTTTTGCAAGATATTAAAATTATGTTAATGCCATATGCCTTTATTATGTTAAATCTAATGTTTATGTGTATACTAATAACATTATATCATATATATTTTTTTGTTCTCTTATTGTAACGATGTTAGCACATGCTATTACCAATAAATTATTATTATTATTAGAAATGCGAAAATGTTTATATACCCCTATAGCCTATTTCGAAGATATCCCTATGAGCTCCCAAAAGCATATTATACGAAAAAACAACCAGGTATTTTTAGTATCTTGTTCCGTAGCGACATGCGCCGTATTATTTTGGGGATCTCTTGCTATCCGGGTATGTATTAAAAATTTTTACAATCTAGTAGTAAAAGGTAATCAGATTGATATAAAAGAATTTTTTTTTCTGAATATAAATTTGTCATATTTGTTCTAGTAACATTAGTATTATAGTTGAATTTTGTTACCTGGTTACATTTTTCATAAAAAGTGAGTAATTTTTATTTCGTCGTGTATATTCTAAAAACCTGAACCAGTGTTAGGTACATAGAACTACTGCCTTCCGGATTAAAAAAAAATATTCAATTCAGATAAAATTTAAAAGAATTATTAACTTTATAATAATTGTTTAAAGTAATACACGCAGCGTTAAGAACTAACAGTAGTGGCGCATTCGCCATTTCATTTTCTTATCAATATTCCTTGTATCTTTCGTTTTCTCCAAAAAGCGGCCAAATAGGTACCCGTGTTTGGGTAGCAGTTACCTACAGTTCTAAGGTAATGAAAATTTAATTGATAAATTAATAAAAGCTAAAAACGATATTTATTCAAATTTGCGCCTATTTCTTTTTTGCTTGTATAGTTATTAATTTAAAAATCCAACCCTTTTTAAAGTAAAACAGTAGGTAATGATAATTGTACTCCAATGACTGGTATTTGGACGATCTTTGGATAAAACTATGGAGCTACAGCCTAAATCCTATTCAAACATGACACCAAAAAGCGAGAAAAAAACAAGGTTGGTTATAAAATACTTACCAAGAAAATAGTACCACCCAGTTCTGTAACACGAAAAGAAACATACGAAAGTTGGTCGTTTTTAGATGTGGTTTTAAAACTCCTTTTTTAGTATGGGGACATTCATAGTGGTACAAGACACTGGCGAAAAGTATCGGCGTAAATGCACAAACCATACAATCAGACGCCTTAGGAAAAATTATAAATGGGTATTTGTAAGTTAGTTTCATTGTCGAGAACTGGGAACTCCCAGAGAACGAAATGCTTCTAATATGATTATTTTATTTCTCTACATTAAGAAATCATTTTTCGGCAGGTGTGGGTACTAAATTCGTTAGAAATAACGATATATTATCAAATTAGAATATTCAATAGTTTATTTTACTGTAATACATATCCATAAATTGATTTCCATAAAAGGAAAATTAGATATATTATTGAGATATAGATTATTACTTGTTTATTTCATGACAACTTGCAATTACTTAAAAGTGGGTTACCATTATCATTGTTTCTTGTGGCAGATTTAAATATTGGACTACACAAAAGTATAAGAAATATTTATTTTAGCATTTTATGCGAGAAAAAAAAATTGTAAGTTTATTTGTTTAATTACCCAGAAAATACAGAACGTTCTATGAACAAATTTTATATGACATTTCTCTGCATATGTCTCAAGAAGGTTCGTATTTCGTGGGACAGCCCATTAAAGCTATTTAAAATCTTCTAGTGGCGCATCCAGAAATTTTGTCTGAGGGGGCCCATGCAGAAAAAATTATAGGGATAAATAGGTTGTACACAGACCCACTATATCCTATAATATAGAAAATAGGGCACACAAGAGCCACGGACCTTATTAACGACGAGCTCCTGGAGATGCAAACCGATCGCATGAAAGCGATATATAACAAAACCATTTAAGGTCAGGTGCGACCCTGATATGTGGTCCAAAGGAAAATCTCCGTCGCTAGACAATGGCCTAGTTTGGTACACTGACGGATCAAAAACTGCCAACGGAGTAGGCGCAGATATATTTGGGAAAGACCCAGAGTGGAAATTAGCATCCCCCTGGGAAACTACGCCACAGTATACCAAGCAGAAGTTCATGCGATACAAGCATGCGTACAAAAGAATCTTGAAAACGGCTACCACGACCAAAAGATACATATCCCAATGATGGCATACCACAGGTATCTTTGGAATCAACCGGTTTTGCGTCATCCCACATAGTTAGACGGGTGCGCGATATTGACCGTTCAGTTGTGAGTAGAATTTCGAATACTAGCCAGTTTTTAAACCTAAGATTTATTATGTTAGGTGCATTAAATTAAAATGCACGATTTTTTTCCGACAACTATAGGATAATATAGATTTGCTATGATTATTTTAAATCTAAGTTGTGGTTTTAATTTTTTATAATTTATTTATTAGAAGTGTGACATATTCCTAAGATGGTTTCCTATGATGGCATACCCATAAATAGATATGCCATTATAGGCGTCATATTTAAAACGGCGCTACTTTTAGTTTTTTTTTAGATGTCACTATATGCTTTTTAAAGTTTTTTTATATCTTTAGATTGCACTTTCCTGACAATGTTGTCATTATCTTTTTTAAAAGTTTTAAACATGTTCCCTAGAATGTAATATATTATTTTAAGTTTTTTTAAACAGTTTTATGTGCTTGAATTTTTCAACAATAAAAATGTGCAAACTGTAACAAAAATATTCCTTTTACATGTATGCGTCCTTTAGATTTTTGCATTTTACTGGGGTATGCCATCATAGGCAACGTAGTTGCCTATAATGGCATACTTGGTGATTTTTTCTTTTCTATTTTTTTTACCTTAAAACCTTTAAAACCTTTGAACTAAAAAATATATTAGGTGGTAAAAAAAAGGTGCCATCATAGGCGACCTTCCCCTACTTGATTTTTCGAAACAAAAATTATGACACAAATTAGTTCCTTTCCAAGCACTGCTGAACTCAAGAAATTTCAGTCTTGTTTGTCCATTCATGCCTCGATCCGGGGATATGCACTGTATAATATTAGAAATTACTATTTTCCTCATGTAGTATTATAACTATAGAATGCAGGTTTTACATGATTTCAGTGGCTCAGGTGGCTTATGATTGTCTCGATAGGGACTGCTAAAGAAGCTGGATCTCTACGGTGTAAGAGGGAATGCATTAAAGTTACTGTCTTCCTATCTGGACGATCGTTTGCAGTTGGTGAGTGTGAGAAGGGACAGCCGAGAGCATAAATCCAGTTTACTCTTAAATTCGACAGGAATCGCACAAGGTAGTATATTAGGGCCAATATTATTTATTATATTTACAAATGACCTGTACTCAGCAGTAAATAATCCTAACCAAAAAATTATTAGTTTTGCCGATGACAACAACTTAATAATCGGAAGCAAATCAATTAATCAATTACAGGTAGAAAGTAAAGATCTTCTTCATCAAGTCACTGACTGGTTTATTAGAAATAAATTGATTTTAAATGCAGATAAAACAAATATAGTAATGTTTAGAACAAAGCAGTCTAGATCAGAAACTCCCGAGTATTTAGATACTATCGACCAGGGAATGGTGAGGGTGACTGAAACCACAAAGTTCCTGGGTTTACATATTAATGAGTTTTTGGATTGGTCAAATCATATAACCGCATTGGTCAAAAAACTGAATTCGGTATGCTATGGGATTCGAATAACCGGACAGTACATGAATAGAAAGTCAACAAAAATGATGTGTTTTGCTAACTTTGAATCCATATTAAGGTATGGGATTATTTTCTGGGGTCGAGACAGGTTAATTCAAAGTACTTTTGTAGCACAAAAAAGGGTAATACGCGTCATTAAGAAAATGAATTACAATGAATCGTGTAGATCAAGTTTTAGAGAGCTAGGGATAATGACTGTCCATGCATTGTATATTTATGAATGTCTCATGTTCCTGTTTAGAAATGGGCATTTTTTTGATTTGCAAACTAATCATACTTACACTACCCGAACGGATAATTTAAACTACCCGTTACACCGTCTTCAAATAACTGAAAAACAACCACACTATATGTGTGTTAAAATATTTAATGCATTACCTGCGCAACTTAAAAGAATTAAAAGTCAACGTATGTTTAAGCGGGAAATCAAGAAAATGCTAATTGAACTTGAACCATATGGAAGATTATCTCAATAGGTGAATACATCTATAGGTATATAAGTTATTGTTTCTAGGATTTTGTTTTTGTGACGTTGTTTCGCTTTGTTATATTATGTCATGTAACAATTTTGAAATAAAGATTATTATTATTATTATTATTATTATTATTATTATTATTATTATTATTATTAATACCTACATCTGACTGATAGCTAGAAAGCGCATTTTTTAAAGTTACCTATCATAAATTTAAAACTTCTAAAAAAAACATTAAAAAGCATATAAATTAACAACCTAAGTAATTATTGTGTGGTTATAATTGGGTTTTGTGGCCTATTGACTGCTTTCGAGTTCCGGTAAAAATCATCAAACCATGTACATACATTTGCAAGAACTGAGTTAAGCCATCAATAAAGAGTGAAGTATGAAGAACTAGGAAATATAACACCTAATTTCCTAATTATAATAAGCCAACTCACAGAAAACCTATGAAGTATAGGTACGCCATGCAAAAGATAAAAGTAAACAATATTTCCTACAGATATTTTTAAAGTATTATTTCACTTAATAAATGTAACAAAAGTAGGCCAGCATTTCAGCCTGGACGTCGACTATAATATAAACAAATTACGGTCTTCCGTACCTGATAATATAAGTAAATTAATAAGAATAAGCTAAAGATTACGGACTGCCTGATGGGTACCGTTCGACCGTTCCTATTCGTCGTCTCGGCGTCCAGCGAGGGCCAAATTCGAACGACGATGCCACCTTTCCTATACCGAGCGGTTAAACAGCCAGAAATCAAAATCGATGCGATCAGCTGATAAGGCGAATTCTTAATAAAATTATAGGAAACTTTTTATAATTCTGACAAAATAGTATACCTATATTATCTATCTGTCTATATAATATACACGAGGGACTGAGTTCCAAAACTCATCTTATCCATATTTTAAATTTTACCGCAAAATTTTTTTATTAATAGTATATTGGTATCCCTGCACCATTTGATTATACTTTTTTACACCATAACTTACTTTGTCCATTACAAATTGCATAGCAAAATCGCATGTTTGTTTCAAAACTGTTCTTATATATATACATACAAATATTGGTAACATAACTTGTCTTATCCTGCTTGTGCAAATTTGCCGCTAAAATTTTCCATAGTTTTAATATTAGGTATTCATTATTCTATCGGCGTTGAGTGGGGAACGTTGTTATTATTTTTGGGTTTCAAAAAAATAAGGTATAATATGTTTAAAACAAATACTATGTTTTACTTAAAAGTAGAAGCAGTATCATTTTTATTTTCAAAAGTGTCTTAATCCAATGTTGTTGCTTCCATAACTTGTCATATCCATTGTTTTGTAGCAAAACTAATCTTTTCCATTTATTATTTTTCAATAAAAATTAAATGACTTAATGAATTTAATTCTCTTTTTGTAAAGTAACTCTGTGACGCCTTTACAATAAACTGTACAAAGGGTTAAACTATAAACTATTTAGTTCGGTTGCTACAAGTTATTTTGGAATATTCGAAATTGACAATTTTGGATTAGAGCAGTTTTGGAAATCAGTCCCTCACATCAAGGTGATGTGACGACTCGGTAATAAATTCATAGAAAAATAAATATACTTGAAAACCTTAAATCCTATTTATGGGAAATGTTTTTGAAATACGAAGTCATTTTCTTAATAAGAAATCGGGATTATTTTCGTTGAGTTAATTAAAATTAATTTTATCACCAGTAATAAAATTTCAAAGGATTGTGACGCCCAAGTTCAATATTGTTCGGAATAAGAAAAAGTTTTAAAAAGCTTTAACATTTTAACATGTGTATTCAGAAAAATTCAAAGTTTTCAAAAAAATTTTGGAAAGATTTAAAATAAAATAAATGTTTGTCGACAGGTACATTTTATTAAAAAGGGTGGAAAGTGGAATAAGTTTTTTTTAAAGAATTATTTTCTATAAAAATATCATAAAAATCAATCAGATATTTTCTAAGTGTTTAAGTAAATAATTTATCTCTTCACATTAATGTTTGGGAAAAATTTACAAGTTTTGGGGAGATACACATTCCTTTGAAAATGTTTCAAAAATATGTTAGATTTGGTACGGAATTTTTATTCTTTTAAAAATAAATTAGAAAATAAAATAAAATAATTTTAAATGGAGAAAATTGTTTTAGAGAATATGATTCTGATGAAGTTTTCAATTGGAAATTAAAAAATTTTAGAAAATGTCATGAGAATTATTTTTGGAGTTATTTTAAAAATAAATTAGAAAATAAAATAAAATAATTTTAAATGGAGAAAATTATTTTGGAGAGATTAATTCTAAGTTTTCCATTGGGAAAAATTATTTTTCAAAATTTAATTGGAAATTAAACATTTTTAGAAAATTTCATGAGAATTATTTTTAAAACTTTTTTAAAAATAAATTAGAATAAATATAAATTGAGTAAATTATTTTAAAGAAAATAATTCTAAGTCTACAATCGAAAAGAATTATTTTTCAAAAATGAATTAAATGTAAAATGTTTCTGTAAAAATGAATGCGAATTATTTTTGGATTTATGTAAAAATTAAATTACAAAATAAAATAATTTTAAATTTGCGAAAATTTATTTTTAAGGAAAGAACTCTAAGTTTTGAGAAATAAATCAATAAAATTTTATTTTTCAAAAATTAAATTAAAAACTTTTGAAAATTAAGGCAATCATTTTGTAGAATTAAAAAAAAAAAAAATAAAATAAAAATTAATTCTCTTAAAAACTTACCATAACATTTTATTTTATTTTAAGAAGTTTTAAATATAAAATTCACAATTCAACTAACAAAGCAAAGATCGGTAACATCCAAATCTGGATGCCGCGAGTCCCCGCTTGAATAGTTTAGGTTCATGTCATTGGTCAAATAAAGTTAGACAAAAATGAACCTTCGGTATAACAAATCTAAGACCGGCTCATCTGATGACAAATAAAATATAGTCCATGCGTTGACCTACATTTCGGTTCCCATAAGAAATTAATTAAGAATTTTTAATATTTTAATATTTTCTATGTTAGACGCATGAACTATAGATCTTTTTAGACTCGACGGAAAATTTTAGGAAACAACGTAGTAAGCGAGAAAGATGCGCGATGGTTGACTTAAATACTTTTCTGTCCTCATTTGGGCATCTTGCCATCTTGGGCGGGATTTCTTGAAAATCCCTACTAACATTTTTTCGATGGGGGAGATAGAAGTCTATATAAGCAAAAACGTGAATATTTTAGGGAATTCAGTTCAGTTGACTTCAGTTGAGTACAGTTCTGTTTTAAAAGTTTTTCGAAATTTTAAAGACGCCGTAGTATCGTCGGTCCGGGATAGTTAAAAGTTCGGTAAAAAGTGTGAAAGTTATTTTGTCGAAAATAAGTTTCTTTTGCGATTTTTAGACAGTCTACAAAGTTATATGTACATTGCGACCACAAAGTAAGTGCTGCGTTAAGTAATAGAAATATGGGTTTTATTTTTATTTAGACTTAGAAGAAAATTTTGTGAAATGTTGGTGGCTCCATATTTTATTACTGAATATAACAAGTGTCGTTTAAAACTTTAAAATGGTGTTTCTATGACTTCTGCTATGAATTAAAAATATTATTTGAAATATGATGACGAAATTTTACACGAGTTGCGAATCTTACTTCCAATTTGTTATTGGCAAAAATGGTGCGAATTTTCTGCTAGATCTTCAAGAGTACAGCGGCGTCTTTTTGTAAGGCGAAGATACAGAGGCAAGCTAATAGTATAACAAAATGTAAGTAACGAAACAACAAATATTGCTCCCGTCGAGATTATTGAACCCACATGAATAGTATTTGTAACCTACCCGTTAGCGCCAACCTGATTGCTCCCTTAAATGAAAGTTAGTAACGTGGTAGGCTTCACAATTGGTGTCCAGAGGTGTGGGGTAGCAAAAAATTCTGAGAGGGTTGAAAAACTCGCAGAATTAGAGAGAAATTTTTACAGAAAAATTGAGAATTTTCGAGAAAATTATTTTTCTTGTTTAAATTTCACACTTACAATTAAAGAAGAAATATTGAAATTTATGGTGAATTATCTGGAATTTAATTACTTACTTTTGAAAAATTTTGGTGAAGAATTAGCTTGCATTTTACGAAAAGGCTCGACATAAGGATTCAATTTAAATACCATAGCATTTTAAAATGTCAACCAACCCAACTCCTGCAGCTTCAGCTTCAGTTCCTGTAACTGTAACGACCAATAATGTGGTTATTGGGATCGAATCCATTCCTACCTATGAGGGACAAGGCAGTATTGACGACTTCCTAGCAATTATCGATGAAACCGCCCTTTTAGCCAACTGGACCGATGAACAAAAAGTGGCCATCGCCCGTCTCAAGCTTCGCAACAGAGCTAAACAATTTATCGAGTCTGAGCCAACCCTTAAAACCACCACGTCATGGACAACTCTCAAAGACTCTCTCAAAAAGCAGTTTGTCCGTCAATATGTAAAAGGGGCTGCAATGAAAAATTTCATAGAATGTCGCCAACGAACAGGAGAAACTTGCCGCCAGTTTTTGACTAGGTTGAAGTTGCTAGCCAATCGCACTGTAACGCTTACAGGAGATCGAGCTACAGACCAAATTATTTCTACCAGGTTGGAGCAAGATATTACGACCCAATTCACACTGGGACTGCTCATGCCGATTAAACAGCGAGTCTTATCGTCTAGTCCAACTACTTTGAACAAGGCTTTGGAATACGCTGAGAGGGAGGAATCCATTGAAAACCTTCTTCATCCGTCCACTGACAGAGAATGCAGAGCTGTGCAGAACATTGGCGAAAGAAGCGAGGAGCAGCGCCGTTACCCAGCCAACCAGGAAGGAAGAAGACCTGGAAGACCTAATAACGAAAATCGGAGACCCATGATATGTTTCAAATGCAACAAGGAAGGCCACACCTCTAGATACTGTCCAACTACCTGTTTCAAATGTGGAAGAAATGGACATTATAGTAGGGACTGTCCAGAGAACCGTAGGCAAGCCGCGCAGCGACCTCAGACAAACCCGCCTCAACGACGATGTTTTAATTGCCAGCAACCGGGACATATAGCACAGTTTTGTCCTGCGAGGCAAGGAACAAGCAGACAGCAAAATCTGGCTTTAAACCACAACACAGCCCCTCCACAACCCCGGAGACCGGCTGTGCCAGAAGCAAGTTGGGAATAAACGAGAGAATGGTAGGGATATATACGTGTTCAAAGGAAGAAGCTCCGAAACCAGCCAACGTTGCTAAGGTAACAATAGCTAACGGTTTTTATTATGCATTAGTAGATTCAGGAGCCGTAGTATCCCTAGTTAAACCCGATATTGCCAAGGGGTTTAAAATTGAACGTACAAATAGTGTTTTAGTTGATATACAGGGAAATACTATTCCAACGTTAGGAATAGTGGAATTACCAATCGCATTTACGAGTGGAACCAAGGTCACTCATAGTTTTGTTGTGGTAGACTCTGATAGTTTCAGAGCCGATTTATTGTTGGGCATAGACTTTTTAAGAAAGTATAGTGTAAAAATTGATTGGGGAAATTGTTGTATGTACGCTTTTGAAGATGAGATACCGTTAGTGGAAGAAGATTCCAGAGAAGATGGAGATGCTATGATGACGTTGTCGAAAATTGAGGTAGAAAAGATGTTCCTAAAAGTACATAGAGAACTGAAAAACTTAACACAGAGGTTTAGTGAAATGGAGGTCAATATAAATAATCGTTATGCTAATCATTCCTCGTTAGTACCGTTAACGCAGGAATGTGGAGTTCGAACGAATGGTACTCGTTTGGATTTCTCCAGTAACAAGAAGCAACGTTTAGCTAGCGAAAATTTGGAAGGACCTAGGAAGACTGCAGCTTCCGTGACGTCATATGTACAAGGAAAAGTTAATTGTGAGCCACGAAAAGAAAGTGGTGATTTAAGAAAAAGCCAAGAGGAAGAAAGTACATCAAGGTGTGCTCTTAGTGCTTTGGAAGAGAGAAGTGGTGATTTTAGAAAAAGAAAGAAGGAAGAAAGAGCATCAAAATGTACTCCTAGTGTATTAAAAGAAAAAGAGGTTTTGTGTTTCACGGAAAATGTAGGGAGCCAAAAGGAAGAAGGTGCATCAAGGTGTACTCCTAGTGCTCCTGAAGAAAAGAGGATAGTAAGATTTAACAAAAGTGTAAAAATTCCTGCAATGTGTCACGCTGTATGTATGGCAACTTTAGAGAAGGCGTCAAGAGTCAAGACTCAACATATAGTGATAGAACCATGTGAGAGTGGACCACAAGAATTGCTAGTTGCAAGAGTTTTGTGTTGTGTAAATGCAGAAATTCCAGTACGTGTGAGTAATATTACAGATAAAGATATTACGATTCCCGAGAAAACAGTGATTGCGTATGCTTATGAAGCGGAAATAGGGCTTCCCGAAGAGAGAAAAGAAAAGAAAATTATAGGGCATATAAGTAAAAAGGATACTGATGAAATTTTGGGACAGCTTAATTTAGATAAATGCCTTAATGAGGATCAGGTTAAATTAAGAGATCTGATAGTGGAATATATTGATATATTTAAATCTCCTAACCAAAAATTAACTTGCACAAGCAAAGTTACTCATCGTATTATTACCGAAAATGTTCCGCCTATTTGTAAAAGACCTTATAGGGTACCATTTCATAGGCAAGAAATATTAAAGAAAGAAATTCAAAAATTATTGGACGACGATATCATTGAGGAAAGTGAATCTCCGTGGAGTTTTCCGGCAATTCTTATAGAAAAGAAACGGCATCCAGGGGAGGAAATTCAGTATCGTCTAGTGATCGATTTCCGTGAATTGAATGGAATCACGGTAACTGACTATTTTCCGTTGGCAAATATCCAAGAATCAATTGACAGACTGTCCGGGGCACGTTTATTTTCAACCATGGACTTAGCATCCGGCTATTTCCAAATTCCGTTGCAGCCAGAAGATCAAGAAAAGACGGGATTCTCCACCCCTGATAATCACTACCAATTTAAAAGGATGGCTATGGGTTTGAAAAATGCCCCTGCGACATGGAGTCGTTTAATGTATCATATTTTTGGTAAACTTACCTACAAAGAATGTCTAGTTTATCTTGATGATATAATAGTATTTTCAGCGGACGTGGATACGCATATAGAGCGACTACGTCATATTTTCGAAAAAATGAAGGACAGTAATTTAAAGTTTAAACCTACCAAGTGCAATTTCCTGAAAGAACAGATCGAATATTTGGGACATATCGTCACAGCAGGCGGATACACCACCCAACCTGAGAAAACAAAAATTATCAAAAATTACCCTGTTCCGAGAAACGTCAAGGAGATACGTTCTTTTATAGGTTTATGCAGTTTTTACCGAAAATTCGTTCCGAATTTTGCCAAATTAAGTCAGCCATTAACCCTGCTTACTAAAAAGAACGTAAGGTACCAATGGACAGAATCCCAAGCAGAAGCCTTCGAAGCATTAAAAATAGCGTTAATCACACCTCCTATTTTGAAGTATCCTGATTTCAAAAAGGAATTTATTGTAAATACTGACGCTAGTTCTACAGCCATTGCATCCATATTAACTCAAAAACACGAGGGATTGGAGCATCCGATTATGTATTCCAGTCGAACACTTAATGGAGCAGAACAACGTTATTCTACCATAGAAAGAGAAATGCTAGCTATTGTAGATGCGGTAAAACGATACAGAGTATATTTGACAGGGACACATTTTACAATTGTAACAGATCATCGACCTCTGCGATTCTTGCTAACCGTTAAGGATCCAAGTTCCCGACTAGCCAAATGGGCTATGTATTTATTAGAATATAGCTTCACGATAGTTTACCGCCCAGGAAAAATGAACGCCAATGTCGATGCGCTTACGAGGTTACGTACAGAAAAACCAGAAAATGATACTCTACAAGCAACCAATACAAATTCGAGTCAACAACTAGTAGCTGTTGTCACTGAAGAAAACGATATTTATCCTACCGTCTCAGTAATATGGAGCCGAGATGACTTAAAAAGATTACAAGGAGAAGACCCAAGGCTGAACGAGATTATAGCTTCATGTGAGGAAAACAATAATACATATTATTTGAGCCCGGACCTGTTGCTTTATCGACGCCGTGAAGGACAACAAAGAAATGATCCGCTAATGGCTCCTGCATCCATAGTTCCTGAACTACTAAAAATTTATCACACTTCTATTTTATCGGCTCACCCTGGTCAAAAGAAAACACAAGATTCGATCTTGCGAGATTTTTATTGGCCTACCGTCAGAAAAGATGTAAAAACCTTTGTGGAAAAATGCCATTCCTGCAATCTACGAAAAACGAATGGACAACCGCCTGTGGAACTACAAAAATCCTACATACCTGCTTTAGTATGGGGACGAATATCTCTGGATCTAGTTGGACCTCTAAACAGAACACAGGATAATAATAGATATATTTTATCATGTGTTGACTTTTTAACCCGTTATCCAATATGCATTCCATTACCAGACATAAAAGCTGAAACCGTAGCCAGAGCATTCGTAGAAAATATTGTGACGCAATTTGGAACACCTCGCCAGCTATTGACTGACCTAGGATCTCAGTTTGTCTCAGGCCTTTTTAAAAATGTTTGCAAACTTTTGGGCATAAGAAAACTTCAAACCACCCCGTATCATCCCGCTGCAAATGGAATATTAGAACGCTATCATAAGACTCTTAAAACAATGATAAGTCATTTTGTAAGTGAATACAATGACAGTTGGGACAGGATATTACCTTATTGTTTAATGGCTTACCGAAATTTGCCCCATGATGCCACAAAAGAATCGCCTTATTTTCTGATGTTTGGACGAGATATGGAGCTGCCCATTCATTTGACAATAAAAGAAAATAAAGTAAGATATGACTTGGATGACAATTACGCCACTGAACTAATGACGCGGATGCAAATTGCGCATGAAATTGCAAAAGAAAACATTGAGAAAAGTATAGACAAAAGATGTGAAAGACTAAATCAAAGAAAAACGAGACGAGAATACATGCTGGGAGATTTGGTATATATGCATAGCCCTGCAATACCGAGCAAAAACCTTAGTAGAAAACTCCATGCTAAGTGGAAAGGTCCTTATCGAATAATTGAAAAGAAAGGTCCTGTGACGTTTAAAATAAAAGAAATTTCAGGGAAAAAGGAACACATGGTCCATGCAGAAAGACTGAAGTTATATAAAGGAGATAGCCAAGACTATGAAAATCATATACTGGATGATCAAAAAGAAGGACGCGTAAACCAGACGCCTGCCAAAGATGAGGAAGATGAAAAGAACCAGGATTTTGACCAAGAAATAGTGGACGAATTCTTGAACCAAGGTATGGAGCTTCAAGAAGAGAATCGCCCCATTGACCCAGATTCCGATGACAGTATAGAAAGTCATGATGACTCTGACTCGTCGGAAGACTCGTCGGAAACAACTCTTCAGCCCGAAGAGGAAACGGACGACGAACTTACAGAAGAATATAATAGTGCCCTTGATGACTCAAACGATGAGGAAATTGAAAGGCATACACGTACACGGGCAGTGAAACTGCCTAGTCGATTTAAGGATTTTATACTAGATTAAGTTTAATTTTTATTTTTCTAAGGTTTTTAAAAATTAAGGTATGATTTTTAATTTTTAAGGTATAATCATTTTTTTTTAATTTTCATTGAAAGTTTTGGGTGAAAGTAGTAATAATATCAATAGTTTAAAGGGAAATCGTAATTTTAAAATTTATTTCTGAATAATTTTTAACAAATAAGTAATTTTAGGGTAATTACTACACGTTATGAATGTTATGATTTATATTGGGATTATACTTAGATTGGTTAGTAAATTTCAAATTATATTATAAAACCAAAATCTCAGGGAGAACGTAGAGGGAGTTATGCTCGTTTAAACATTATTTTGAAAAATTAGAACTTAATTTTATCAACCTATTACTTAATAAGTAATATTTCTAAACATTTTTGTAATTTTACTATGGGTTAGATAGTTTGTTAGTGGGAGAGAAAAGGCTGAAAAATTTAACACAATAGTATTAAATGATCTATTAATTTATAGGAAAAGTACTCTATTATTTAAGAATTATTATTTGCAATAATATGATTTTGTTAAGTTCATTTACACAGTGGACTTAAGTTTTAATACGTAGAAGGTAGAAAATCTTAAAAAATATTGTTTTGTGTAATGTTTTACATTGTCAAAAATGTTGCTATATTTTATGTAAAAAATATTTTAAATTGAACATTTTTAATTACCTACTGGTAAAAATATTTTATTAATTTGGACCTATTAACATGGTTAAAAAAAAAAAAAAATTTTTTAATTTTTACCATATTAATTCATTTTTTTTATGTTTGCGGATTTTATTATATTGCAATTTATTAGGCAAATTAATTAAACATAGGTCAGGCAAAAAGTTATTTTATAGAAAAATTTGGTTTTGGCATGAAGTTAGGGCCATACTAAGAATTTTAAGCTACAAGAGGGTCAAGAATTTTGTTTAATTAATTATTTAATTTTAACATAATACATTTCCGATAAATGATAAATTCATTTGGGTCAGAAAACAAAATTTTATAGTCTATACTTACCATTAAAATAAATTTTGCCTAACTATTAGCATACTCAGTATAAAATTTTTAGAATGTTTGATAAATACTAATCGTGAATAATTTATTTTATTTAGCAATTGTATATTACAATATCGGGTGTAAATCTAGTCAAATGTGTGAATAAGAATCATAGGTAAAGAAAGCTCTTATTTTCTGGTCGTAAAAAGGCATAAGACTGCTCTTCTTGTTTGCGTTACGGACCACTTAACATTCCATATTGCACGCGATGGCTCGTTCTTAGAAGAACCCAAAAACCCGTGGCAGTTCATTAGTTTGAAGTGTTAATAATTTGAAGTCAAAAGGCAATAAATTAAATTGCCTTTGACTAATAATGGGGGGACGAATGTGACGACTCGGTAATAAATTCATAGAAAAATAAATATACTTGAAAACCTTAAATCCTATTTATGGGAAATGTTTTTGAAATACGAAGTCATTTTCTTAATAAGAAATCGGGATTATTTTCGTTGAGTTAATTAAAATTAATTTTATCACCAGTAATAAAATTTCAAAGGATTGTGACGCCCAAGTTCAATATTGTTCGGAATAAGAAAAAGTTTTAAAAAGCTTTAACATTTTAACATGTGTATTCAGAAAAATTCAAAGTTTTCAAAAAATTTTGGAAAGATTTAAAATAAAATAAATGTTTGTCGACAGGTACATTTTATTAAAAAGGGTGGAAAGTGGAATAAGTTTTTTTTAAAGAATTATTTTCTATAAAAATATCATAAAAATCAATCAGATATTTTCTAAGTGTTTAAGTAAATAATTTATCTCTTCACATTAATGTTTGGGAAAAATTTACAAGTTTTGGGGAGATACACATTCCTTTGAAAATGTTTCAAAAATATGTTAGATTCGGTACGGAATTTTTATTCTTTTAAAAATAAATTAGAAAATAAAATAAAATAATTTTAAATGGAGAAAATTGTTTTAGAGAATATGATTCTAAGTTTTCAATTGGAAATTAAAAAATTTTAGAAAATGTCATGAGAATTATTTTTGGAGTTATTTTAAAAATAAATTAGAAAATAAAATAAAATAATTTTAAATGGAGAAAATTATTTTGGAGAGATTAATTCTAAGTTTTCCATTGGGAAAAATTATTTTTCAAAATTTAATTGGAAATTAAACATTTTTAGAAAATTTCATGAGAATTATTTTTAAAACTTTTTTAAAAATAAATTAGAATAAATATAAATTGAGTAAATTATTTTAAAGAAAATAATTCTAAGTCTACAATCGAAAAGAATTATTTTTCAAAAATGAATTAAATGTAAAATGTTTCTGTAAAAATGAATGCGAATTATTTTTGGATTTATGTAAAAATTAAATTACAAAATAAAATAATTTTAAATTTGCGAAAATTTATTTTTAGAAGTTTTGAGAAATAAATCAATAAAATTTTATTTTTCAAAAATTAAATTAAAAACTTTTGAAAATTAAGGCAATCATTTTGTAGAATTAAAAAAAAAAAAATAAAATAAAAATTAATTCTCTTAAAAACTTACCATAACATTTTATTTTATTTTAAGAAGTTTTAAATATAAAATTCACAATTCAACTAACAAAGCAAAGATCGGTAACATCCAAATCTGGATGCCGCGAGTCCCCGCTTGAATAGTTTAGGTTCATGTCATTGGTCAAATAAAGTTAGACAAAAATGAACCTTCGGTATAACAAATCTAAGACCGGCTCATCTGATGACAAATAAAATATAGTCCATGCGTTGACCTACATTTCGGTTCCCATAAGAAATTAATTAAGAATTTTTAATATTTTAATATTTTCTATGTTAGACGCATGAACTATAGATCTTTTTAGACTCGACGGAAAATTTTAGGAAACAACGTAGTAAGCGAGAAAGATGCGCGATGGTTGACTTAAATACTTTTCTGTCCTCATTTGGGCATCTTGCCATCTTGGGCGGGATTTCTTGAAAATCCCTACTAACATTTTTTCGATGGGGGAGATAGAAGTCTATATAAGCAAAAACGTGAATATTTTAGGGAATTCAGTTCAGTTGACTTCAGTTGAGTTCAGTTCTGTTTTAAAAGTTTTTCGAAATTTTAAAGACGCCGTAGTATCGTCGGTCCGGGATAGTTAAAAGTTCGGTAAAAAGTATGAAAGTTATTTTGTCGAAAATAAGTTTCTTTTGCGATTTTTAGACAGTCTACAAAGTTATATGTACATTGCGACCACAAAGTAAGTGCTGCGTTAAGTAATAGAAATATGGGTTTTATTTTTATTTAGACTTAGAAGAAAATTTTGTGAAATGTTGGTGGCTCCATATTTTATTACTGAATATAACAAGTGTCGTTTAAAACTTTAAAATTGTGTTTCTATGACTTCTGCTATGAATTAAAAATATTATTTGAAATATGATGACGAAATTTTACACGAGTTGCGAATCTTACTTCCAATTTGTTATTGGCAAAAATGGTGCGAATTTTCTGCTAGATCTTCAAGAGTACAGCGGCGTCTTTTTGTAAGGCGAAGATACAGAGGCAAGCTAATAGTATAACAAAATGTAAGTAACGAAACAACAAATATTGCTCCCGTCGAGATTATTGAACCCACATGAATAGTATTTGTAACCTACCCGTTAGCGCCAACCTGATTGCTCCCTTAAATGAAAGTTAGTAACGTGGTAGGCTTCACAGTGACTATTGTGTTTGACAATTGTCATTCCTTGTGATCTGTAGCGTTATAATATTCTTATTTTCTTTTATTGTAGAAGCTTATCCTAAAGACTAAGTAGACATTTTTTTTACCATTTGTTTGTAGTCTATTATAGTGATTAAGTAAGGAAGTTTGCTTCAGCTTTGCCCATTGTAATATATTCTTATTGTTGCAATAAAGTCATTTATTATTATTTTTTATTGTTAAAAAATTGATTTATTTTATAGAAAATATATAGAAAGAAAATGCTAATGGAAGATGACCCAGATCGTCAAGTTCAACTTTATAAAATTTATGATGAAATCACTGGATCAGCATGCAGTAGTTTGGGAATGGGTTCTTTTTCGGATGATTATTAATTTGTATTAAATGGTCATAAGAATTAGCTCGAATTGGTGATGAAATTTCTTACTGGATTTAAGAAGCGCACACTTAACATCTACAAGAGCTTAGTGCTTGGACTGGCATATTAATTGGAGACCGAATTATTGAAACAATAATTTTTAAAGATAATCTAAATGGGCTGTTATATCTTAATTTTTTTGTTTTTTTTGGATATTATTCCAAGGTTGGCTGTTTCATCGCCACGTTAGACTAAAAATGTTCTACGACATTATTTTAATAATTTTTCATAACCGAGATAGGGAGAGAAAGGTACAATTAAGTGGCAGACAAGATTGCCAAATTTTAACTCCCGGCATGAAGTTTCGTTTTCAGTATTTTGTATATACCGGGTGTCCACGGAAGGTGGCCGCCCCTCTCTAACTTTTTTGTTTTTTAAGATAATGAAATAAAATTCGGGGGATTTGTATACGACATAAAACTGCATTTTTTGAGAGGTGACTCAATATTATGGAACTTCCGGTTTAACCGGGAGTGACATAAACTTTCGATTTTTAACTCGTTCGCTGCCGATAACGCGCTGGCGCGTTTTAGTCGCCTTCAGTCAGTTGCCATACACGCTCTTGGGCGTTTTTGACATATGAATATTGAATAATGAAACACTAAAATGATAAAATTACCACTTCTGTATAAAAAAATGATGGCCCCGAGGCCAACATAATCATATTTGGTGGCAGCGAACGTGTTAACCTGGTATATTTTTACTTGTTTTGACTCCATATGACATTCTAAATGCAACGATGTGTCACTTGTCAGTTTTTGTCACCAAGAAAATATTTATATTTTACATAGCTAGCGTTGGATCAAAAATAGTAAAATTGTATTTTTCCCAAGATTAGAGAACTGAAATAAGTGATTTTAAGGTATTCATAGCCCTCTGGATAAAACAATAAATTCGGAAAAAAAATATTTTCTTGGTGACAAAAAGTGACAAGTGACACATCGTTGTAACGAGAGGATAGCCTGCCTAGGAAACTCCAACGTTGCCAAAGTTATTCAATCAGCTGTTTTGTAAAATTATTGTTTCGCGGCAAAGTTAAATCTTTTTGAATAAAACTTGACGTTATTCTTTCTCTTCAGAATAGAAATAAATCATGTCATGCATTAATTTTTAAACAAATTATTAGAATAATTGACGCAATAGTTTTAATATAAATTATTTATTATAAAACAGAATGAAACTAATTTTAAAATGTCCATTCATGAAATACATAATATTATTAATATATATTTTATATAATTTTTTATATGAACCCTTCGTAGGTAGGTAGGAAATATTTAATTTGTTAGTAACAATAGAGCCCTACAGTGTTAGTGAATATTTTGAATTTAAAAAAAAATAAATGTGTCGTTTCTTGCAGGTTCAAAGTGCAAATCCTATTTAGAGGCGACACTAGCTTTTTGTAAGGAAAGGCAAAGAAGTGTATAGAGTGGGTCTGGGGGGGTCTGTCTAGTGTTATATTTAATAGATTCAATAACTATTACCATTAAAGGAAGGTTTATAACCATGAATGGTTATAAAACCACCTTTAATATGACAATATTTGCCAAATCTAATTCATACAAACATTTCATATTCTCAGGGCCGTATCTGAGGGGGGGTTTTAGGGGTTCAAACCCCCCCCCCCGAAAAAAATAAAATCCTTATATGTTTGTTTGTGTGTATGTTTAAATGTATGTTTAAAGTATAACTAGTATTTTTTGCCACTGGTCTAACCCCCCCCCAAAATTTTGGTTCAGATACGGCCCTGCATATTCTCCACATAATGTACGTGATTCTATTTTAAATGTTATCGAATGAATATTACGCAAATGCTCCATTAAATTCTTATTTGTTGTTAAGGCGCTATCACAATTTGGTTCAAGGCATTGACTTCTCCAAATGGTTTCCTTTCCATAGGATACAGGCTTTGGAACTTCTTGATGAACTTCTTTAATATGTCTGTTGCAATTATATTGTCTGCTAAACACTTTTCACAAATACTATACATTATCGGCATTTCTACTATTTTTTCTGCAAACTCTCTCAAAAAAGACAAATAAACCAACGAATTTTAACAGATGTAGTCCTACTAGCTACTGGCTAAAACACAATCAAATAAACAACATTCGCGCCAACACAAGTGACATAACCCACAAATTTAGAAAACAGCTGATTGGATAACTTTGGCAACGTTGGAGTTCCCTAGGCTGGCTATCCTCTCGTCATCGACGTATTTAGAATGTCATATGGAGTCAAGAAAAGTAAAAATATACCAGGTGTTCCATTTAAAAATCGAAAGTTTATGTCACTTCCGGTTAAACCGGAAGTTCCATAATGTTGAGTGTTAAAAAATGCAGTTTTATGTCATATACAAATCCCCCGAATTTTATTTCATTATCTTGAAAAACAAAAAAGTAAGAGGGGCGAGCCACCTTCCGTGGACACCCGGTATAGATATACGGAAGGAACCTATTAACGCGCTAGTGCGTAAAGTGAAGTGTTTGTATTTTGAATAATATTAGGTATATATTTTCGGGTATTAGAAAGAATAGTGTGTATGCAATTCATGCGTAAAAGTATATTATCTTACTCATGAGATTTGTCAAAATTCCCATTTGTAGGAAAAAATATATACTTTCCACACTTGGTGCATAAATAACTATTGTTATTTGTATAAAAAATTTTGTGTTTAAAAATCCATGCAACCGGCGGCGGTCTTTTAAAAACTAGTTTTAAGTATAAATACTAAGAAAGTCTACTGTTTTAGAGGGAAAATTGCTTTATAACCTCTATGTTTGTTTTTTTTGTAACATTTTGGAAAGTGCGTAGAATAGGCGGTGTGGTGTAATATAGTTTTTGGAGAAAATCTGAAGAAAAGAGCAGTGTAAGTTTAGAACGCGAAGTAAATAGAACTATGAAAAGTGAGGACCTTAGATAAATATCTAGAAAAGCTTTTTCGACAAATTTCGTTTTCAGAGTCGTGACCTTAACTCTAACGCGTCAATAAAAATACGTTGGTCGTGAAAAAATCATAAGCGTTCGTGTGGCTATAACAGATAATTACCGTAGATATACATAGATTTATTATTGCACAAGAACCATTAACGGGTCTGTATTCTGTTTCACTTTGAACTAACTTTTAAAGCTCTTGGAAAAGAACACGGCTGAAGTAGACACGAATTTTTTTCTGTGTTTGTGACGTCGACATTGACACTGACTACTGACAGTTCACAGTTCATACATAACCTTTCTTTTTTATTATTTGTAGTCTTATTTTGAGTGAAATTAAAAGTTTTAAATGCTTAAACCTAAACAATAATGCACGGAGTAATATTAGCAGGTCTTGGCCTAGCTGCTGTAGGGTTTGGAGCACGATATGTTTTACGCCAGATGCCAAATGCAGCAAGAACATTTAATGAAACGTTAAAGAATTTGCCAAAATTTGAAGAATCCGCAGCGAATTCTAAATACTATAAAGGCGGTTTTGATCAAAAAATGAATAGACGAGAAGCTGCTTTAATTTTGGGAATTAGTCCATCCGCAAACAAAACAAAGATAAAAGACGCTTTTAAAAAGGCCATGGGTGTTAACCATCCAGACAGAGGAGGTTCACCATACATAGCATCCAAAATCAATGAAGCTAAAGAATTTATGGAAAAACACAATAGACTGTAAATATGTAGAAAAGTGTAAATAAACCAAAATACTTATAATCTGCTTTGTAATTTATTAAATACTAATGAAGCATTTAAGTAGTTAGCTTTATTTTTAAGAGACAATTTTTGGTAATGTTTGGCAATGGGTTTTTTCCCTAACTTTTTATCCTACTTATTGCATAGAGGAAGAAAAAATAAAATTTTCAGCAGTTTTAGTTTTTAAGATTTAGAAATACCTATATACGACATCTACCTGAAGGATATCTCGAGTCTGTCTTCTGTGCTTTTCTATTTAAGTTATTGAATCAATGATATCCATAATAAGTCTCACAACTTGCAAATAAAATAATTGCTCAGATAGGTACCTAATGTTTAGATAATGGGATGACAGACTTAAGTTTCATTTATACTTTTGCGGCGAAAGTTTGTGGCATTCAAGAAAGATTTCGATAATTGGGATATATTTTCATTGGCCATTTGAACTGTATGTTTTAAATTGTATATTTTGACTTCATACTTACTCTCTAGTCAAATCGTCATAGGTATAGGTACATGCATAAAAGGGCTTGCCACTTAATTGCCAGATAATTTTATTTTTGAAGTAAAATATTTCCATGTTCTTTACTTTTTATGATGTGCCCTCGGGTGTGCCCAGATACCTATTGGCCCTAAATGACGAGAACTAAAGTGGTACAACAAGAAAATCATAACTGTCTTGTGAATCTGTTGCTTTCGGTCTTTTTCGGAATAATTAACATTGGGTACTTTTACTACTTTCCATTTGCTTCTAAACTAGCAAAGTAAATATCTTTGCTAAGCTAAGTTGTAATGGCCACTTGCACCAAACTTTTAAGAATACCTTAAGTCGCTCTTAGCTCTTAAGATGTAAAATTGCCTTGCACCAGCACTTAAGAAAGGCTAAGATCGCTTAAGATTTCTTAAATTTAAGTCGCCGTTTTCGAGCCCTTTAACGTATTCTTAACTTATTCCTAACCTCAATCGAACTGTAATAAATACTAATTTTTTGATATTTGGGGAAGATGGACACATTTAACGACTTGTAATTTTTAGAATTAATAGAAAATGGATTTCCTAGAAGGCTATAGGTATAATAGGTAAAATGTATAGGTACTTATAAAACATGTTTGCATTAAATACATTTTGCAATATTGTTAATTAAAGGTATATAACAACATAATAATGATTTTAAATAAATACTTTTCTCCTAGGACGAACTACTTTGAAGACACGGACAATATGACATTTTTTGAAAGATTCCGCTTAACCAAACTAAACTAACCAACGAATACTTACACCAGGAAACTAGGAAACTAACTACAGTGTTGCCAGGTCCAAAATTTTTTTTTCCCTAGATAATTTCTTAAAAATTCCCCAGATTTTCCCCAGATCTTTTAATTTGAAGAAAAAAGTAGTGATGGTGGGAAAAATCGGGTTATTTTAATAATCGACTTCCGAGTATCCGAGAAAAAATTCGGCAAAGTAGTAAAAAACCGGGTTAAAAAGGGTATTCACTTCAATATTTTTTACGCTTCTGAAAAAAAAAAAAAGGTTGCCAGTAGCCGCAATGAGTGATTGGTCATTTATGAATGCCATGCGGCTCGTTTCAAAAAATGCGTGGTTCCTCTTGTGTGATTCCCCTTAAAATACCAGCGAACGGAGGTAATAATTTTTTAAGTGATTACTTAAGTTACAAATATCACAAAATCAAAAAAGAATAAAAGTCTATAGAAAATTTCCCTTTTTCCCTATTGATTGCAGATTTTCCCCAGCAATTGCAACAGTGACTAACTATCCGTTGTTCTTCAGGAAATCGCATCCCATTTCTGATCTGAACTGCTGAGGCGTATTCGATTCGCAGGTTCAGATCGATCCGGATCGATCTAACTGATTCCAACTGATCTGATATGTGTTCGATTGGTAAGTGATCACACGGTCAAAGTGATCCCAACTGATTTTAAAAATCAGATCGATCCAAATCACTTTCCCAATCGAAAACGGCTCTGCACACTTTTCCGGTGTTTTATGCTATGTCAAAATCAAGTAACGTTTTAACGCGTTTAGGTTAGGTTCTGTCATATTTGACATATATTGTGTGCATGACAGAACCTAACCTAAACGCGTTAAAACGTTACTTGATTTTGACATAGCATAAAACTATGGAGGACTTAGTTCTCCATACATAAAACACCGGAAAAGTGTGCAGCAGTTCAGATCAGAAATGGGATGCGATTTCCTGAAGAACAACGGATAGTTAGTTTGGTTAAGCGGAATCTTTTAAAAAATGTCATATTGTCCGTGTCTTCAAAGTAGTTCGTCCTAGGAGGAAAGTATTTATTTAAAATCATTGCACACAATATATGTCAAATATGACAGAACCTAACCTAAACGCGTTAAAACTTTACTTGATTTTGACTATATGTTTACGCATAGCCAGGATAACTTAAATGGTGAAGGTCGTCCCCTGTTCGTTTAATTTAGCCCCCCGGTCGCTAGTGGCGCTATTGTAGGAATTTTGTTTTATAAGGTTGTTCATCTCCTAACGTTGGTAGGAACAGAATATTCATTTAGAATGAGCATGGCCAACATTCTGTACCTCTCTCTCTCTCTGTACCTGCATAATATGTGCGAGAAAGATAAAAATATGGCTTGTTGTGACAGATCCTGAAGTCTTACCTGGACTGGTGAAAGATTGTCATTGAGTCATTGTCATTTTATGATTGATTTGTCAAATATATAAAAAATAAAGTTATTATTAAATAATTATTCATATATAATTTATAAACTTAACATGGCGCAGTCGGTAGTTTGAGAATCGTAAATAGGTATATATTTAATATGTCGCGACCAAAGAAATCGGGAAGAAAAACCAAGGCAATTAACAAAAGCGTGGAACCTCCTGAAGACTTCATTAATGTCGCCCAACGATTGGAAAGTACAGCGAAAGCTATTAAAGATATATAGAAAGAAACTTTACTTCACATAATGAACTACAAGGTACAATACCTAGTTTATTAAATAAAAACTTTGAAAATAACACGGAATTGTTAGAAAAATCTACAGAAAATAATAATATAATAATATAAACTGTTTTTTTTATGTAAACCATAATTATGTAAATATCTAATATTAATAAATCTTGTCGCCATATCAAAGAAACGTTGTTATAATTTCCTTTCGTTCTCCCAAATTATTTGAACTTGAATCAGATGTTTCGCGCTTCAAACTTTTCCGTTAAGTTGGAAGCGCGAAAATTTGAATTCAAAGTAATAATAAAATTTAAATTTTTATGCTTGGCGCCTACCCCCACCACGACTATATTTAGTTTTTCCCCCGGTCGCATGTGGCGCTATCAGGGAACCAATTTAGTATGTTAAGTTGCCTATCTATCCTTGAGAGCGCGCAACTCGCTTGTCTATGGCATAGCCAGTGAAAACTAAAGACACGTCTTATTATTGGTTCCATTTTATTTAAGGTTGAACGTCGTTCAATTTATTGCCAACCTATAACCTATTTCGCTTTGTTTTTTCAAGTTTATTATTTTTTAAACTAACATTTAAATAAAATCAGTATCGTCGGCACATTACTTAGGTAATATCTGATATATTACAAAAATATCAATTTATTTCATCGCTAATTTTGGAATAATAATGAAAGAACATGTCATTGCAATGACATAATAATGTTAAAAAAAATCTTACTCGATATTTTTCGTTATACAATTCTCCTAAAATAAGTTATGAAATTCCTTGATATTTATTAAATATGTCAACTATTACCTATAGAATATAAAGTCGATACTGATTTTCTTTAAATTTTGTATAAAAGCTAGAAAACCTAAATAAATCTACGCGAAATAGGTTATAGGTTGGCAAGCATGTTGATACTCCCACCTTAACAAAATAATGGTGTTACGTTTTTCTATTACCAAGGAATCATATGTTAAAAACAGAGGTGGGTAACTATATTTGAAATGAAATTATTTCAAATGGCTATGCAAAATAGAAAATGGCATTTCTATTTTCTATCTTAAATACTTTCGAAAAAAGTATTTTATTTTTGAAATAGAATAAATGAACAATTTCCTATTTAAAATAGTTATAGGTAATAGATGCTCTGATTGGTCCATTTCGTACACCCGATTTTACCTGATTAACGAACGAGATTCGCTGTCTTTAACGATTGTCAGCTGACAAATGATTGACATTCGACAATTGAATTGTGGTTATGATGACGTTGTGAGAAATTGTCAAATTGCGAGGGAAACATTGTGAAATCCGTAAAGAGGCAAGAAACAACTGAAATTAAATTTAAAAAATCGTCCGCCCAAGCCTATTATTGATAATTAAAGCTAACAATGTTTCTAGAAACATAGAACCTTCGGTGTTACATAATATGTAAAGTACATTAATAAAGAGAAAGCATTTTCCATAGAAACTTATTTAAAATACCTATTTTCCATTTTATATTTTAAATGAAAATTTAAAAACCGTTTTCTATTTTTTTATCTTAAATGGCTTTTGAGGCATCTATTTTGTATCTTCATTTTAAATTCATTTTTAAAACCATTTTACCCACCTCTGGTTAAAAAGCAGTGTTGTCGCTGTTTTTGAAACTTAGTTAAGTTTCTTTGAAATATGGTTGGTGCAAAACAGAATATTTTAAGTTTAACTTAGAATCTAAGATACTCTTAACGAAAAACTTAAGTTTATTTTGGTGCAAGTGGGCATAAAAGGAACACTTCGCGAATAACTTAATAATATAATCGCATGAGAAATATAGAGGGGCATACTTTACCAGGACAAGGGGGGAGAAAACAATCTTTTAGCCTTATAACACGCTTCGCGAAAAACTTCGTAGATTCCGGGTTGGCAATAGAGAGGCGCATACTTAACCGCGGCAAGGGGGGAAGAAACAATCTTTGCTCTACTAAGTTAAAATTTTGAAAGGAACGCTCAACTTAGCTGTTGGTTTTGCTTTGCTATTTAAAAGTAACTAAAAGGAACTTGACTGAAAAAACCGACGAGGTAATACCTCGTCGGAAAAAACTCTTCAAATGTCATTGTCACTGTCAAATTAAGATCTGTCAAACCAAAACGAAGCATTTGGATTTGTGATTTATTTTAATTCAAATAATATTAAAATATTTTTTGGCAATGGATATATTACAGCAACATATAAAAACCATAAAAGTTCCTACACAACACGATAAGGTTTATAAAGACGAATGTGTGTATTCTTTTGATACTCCGGTGAGTATGCATAATTTATAGGGTTAGTTAGGTTAGTGTAATATTAAAATAAAAATAGTGAGTTGCAGCTATTTTACTGCTATTATTGCTTCATTTTCCATGTAATTTACTAGCGACTATGGATTTAGATGCAACATGCTTTTCCTACATATGCCTACTTATAATGTTTTGTTTCTTAGTCAAGGGTGATTTCACTATAAGGAATGTGTTTATTATAAACTCGCACAACATAGTAAAATAAACTACTTTTTTATCTGTTCAATAATATACAATATACCGGTTCCAATTTGCGGGAACCCTATCATAGTCCAAGCATGTACTTATCCAATTTTAAAATGACATTTATTTCAGGCCACTTGTGTTAATTTCCATTGCACTCCTAACCTTACCCTACCATTATCCTTACTTGCTTATTTTTACTCTTATTTTAAGAAGGTATCATTGACGTGTGTAAACAAATGTAATAACATGAATAAATGACGAGGTAAAAAATTGTAACATTTTCCTAACCGTAATATATTTGATTTGATTTGATTTGAAATAATTTGATTTGACTTGTTGTATACTGAGTTATGCCCACTTTTTAAAATATCTATCTACAATGACTATTCTCTATCCTTAGGAAACTGATACTGGTCTTTATGTAAGTTTGACCAACTTTATCGGACTGGGCAAAGACCATGTAGAAAGGCATTTCCATACGACTGGACAGGCTGTATATTTACATTTACGAAGGGAATGCCATGAGGTTAAGTAATCTATATTTATTTCATTTATGTTTATACTCATAAGTTCTTAATGTTAAAAGCCCCTGTATTTAAGTAGCCAGTTAATATTGACTAATTTTAATACAATAGCCCTTACTATTTTCTAATGGCTATGACAATTCTAATCAGAACAATAATTGTCAGGTCTGATGGATGAAGAAGGTAAACTAATATTTTTTTAACCTCCAAACAATAAAATAAACATTCTCAGCTCGTCCTGGAGAAAAATTTTATATAAAGGTAGGTATGTGTTATTATATATCTTAAGCTTCCTTGATATAAACAAATTCTCATGGATGAAAACAAAATCATAGACTTTGTCATTTTCCCTCTTCATCTGTCAATTACTCTGTCAAAGAATACAGAGTAAGAAAAAGTTGTCTTAGTGTTCATACATTCCTGCATTCAAGGTTTTTTTCTTAATCAATAAATATGTGATTTTAACAAGTTAGGTTTCATCCACACAACAGGGAGATGGACCTGAGAAGAAAATCACTAGATTGGCAATTGGAGTTGAAGGTGGATTTGACCCAGAGTCAGGCAAAAAGAAGTTTGAATTTGAAGACTTGTATAAAATTGTTGTGCTACCCAATTTTATCACTATTGATTGGCCAAATGATGACCTTCCTGAAATTGTAAGTTTTTCGTAAAATAAGAAGTGCAGTTTAGAATAATTTTAATGTGTTCATTAAACGTATTCAGGAGGATTTTGTTTTATTTAAAAAAGATAATTATCGAGATAATTATCATAAAATGGCCAATTCAAAAATTGTAGTGTTTGCCCTCGGTTTAACCTAAGCCATCTGAATCTGCCAGAAAAGGGAACAATAAAATATTTCATTACTTTCTGAGATACTTGGGTATTCCAAAAAAAAAGTTCTCATTTTAATTTAAATTTTTTACACCTTTATTTTGGTTAGTGTTGATATAAATAATACAATATTTAATTAGAAGAAATAAGAGTCCATGCTTAAAGTGGAGTTGAAAGTATGGGAAAGAAAGAAAAAATTAAAAATCTTCCTCCACAAAATTTAATAGAATAAAAAATTCTTTATGGGTCTCTACATGTTTCGAACGCAGAAACGTTCATCATCAGGAGACAGAAAATTTATTTAGTGCTGATGGTTTTAGCAGAAGAGAAAATGCTAGGTATGTATAGGTATATCCTTAATGGAGCTTTTATGGAATTAACAAATTGATGTGTAGAAGCGACATGATATGAAGAAAATTGTGAAAAGTTAAAACATACTGAGTATGTGAGGAAGTCAGTAAAAGGGGGTCTAAACCAACCAAATAAATTGGGGAAGAAGAAAAAACGCTTCTAAAAAGAAGGTGTCGAGGGTTATTTAAAATTTTAATAAAATATTTTAAGTATGTCTGTAAGACATTATGAGGATAAAATTAGTCATACTTAAGTAGTAGTACTTAATACGAAAAAAAAAAAAAATATATTTTATTAAAATTTTAAATAACCCTCGACACCTTCTTTTAAGAAGGGTTTTTTCTTCTTCCCCAGTTTATTGGTTCGTTTAGACCCCCTTTTACTGACTTTCTCACATAGGTACTCGGTATGTTTTAACTTTTCACAATTTTCTTCATATTATGACACTTTTACACATCAATTTTTTATTGCCATAAAAGCTCCATTAAGGTTCTACACCATTTTCTCTTCTGCTAAAACCATCAGCACTAAATACATTTTCTGTCTCTTGATGAACGTTTCTGCGTTTGAAACACGTACGTAGAGACCCATAAAGAATTTTTTATTCTATTAAATTTTGTGGAGGAAGATTTTTAGTTTTTTCTTTCTTTCCCAATAAAATGTTTTACAAGAACAGAATACATATTTTCTTTTATTAAAAAAGTCATGTGGGTATCTGTACCTACACTATGCTTAAAATATCTACAACTTTAGCGAGTTGAAATGCAGGAAATTGTTATTCAGAGAGAATTCAAGAAGCTTTGATGATCATTTCCACTAAATTTTAATTTTGACTTTATTGCAGAGAGAAATAAAAAGTTATTGTCTATGTATTTTATACGTGTATGCACTTTAGCTTTTGCTACCCTATTTATATTTCTTTATTGTAATATGTAACAGATGACTATTGTTATACTCTACCATATTAGGTACTGGCAATACCTGTTAGACGTTCAATAAAAGAAAATTACCTTTTCTGAAATATAATTGACAGTTTTTAAATTGCATCTCAACTTTCTGAAATATACCTACCAATGCTATAAGGTGCAGTGGGGTAAGTGGGTACTACAAATATGAAAGATCGACTTTGAAACCATATATCTTTGCGAAAAATCTAGAAACAGAGGTGCGCTTTAGACAGGAATTAGTTAGTTATGTTTACAATATATCCTAATATTGTTAAACTATTTACGAAAAAAACATTAAAGAAAAAAATTTTTTTCGTTAAAATGTACCCATAGTAATCACTTGCCTCAGGTACTGGGGCAAGTGGATTTTTTGATTTGCAAATCACGTTTGAGCAGCGTTATATTAAACTGGGGCAAGTGGGTCGACCTATACGTCGTCATCCACAAGAAACTTTCAGATATAAAAGAAGTCTTCAAATACAGAAGTTACAAACTTTTTAGGGTACAAGGAATTTAAAAAGAAAATTACACAACAAACCTGAAAAAAGTGTTACCTATTTGTTAAACATAAGAACAATTTAAAGTTGAGTCTTAAACAAGAAAAAAAAGTTAGGTTTACATATAGGTATCAAAAAGAACGCAAATATAAGCTTGATCTAGCTTAGGTTATAGTTAGGAAAATACTAACAACAATGTGGGAACTAATCCCCACTTTCCCTGAAACAGTAGTGCCCACTTACCCCGCTAGTAGGAAAAGCGGGGCAAGTGGGCACTATGGACCTAAAACGAAAACCCTGAAAAATAAAACTGTTGAAAAAATATAATGGCAACATAAGTGATTACATCTTTAAGAATGTAAAAATTTTAATCCTAGGTTGTTAATTAGTAGAGATACAATTTTTTGAAATTTTATTCCGTAACTTGACATAATCGATAAAGATTGGACACATTTTAAATAAAGCAGTGTAACCTGATGAAATAAATACCTATGCATTTTAACAATATATTGGGGCCTATACAGCTGTGACAACTATTTTATTATAATTTTGGATTTTTTTCGTAATTAAATTCAAAAATATTTCCAAAAAACCCACTTGCCCCAGATCCCCACTTACCCCACTGCACCTTATTTATTATCTGAATTACAAATGGAAAGGGTGTAGAACCCCTGTAGTGTACATTAACACACATTTTTAGATAAAATTGTCAGTTCAAGCATTGCTAGACTTGCCATCGGCAAGTAAGTTGGCTGAGCTTGAAGCTTTAAGTGGTACATGGGATGGCGAAACTCGTGTAGTTTCCAAGCACGCTCACAATTTAGTTCAGTTGGACAATGGAAAGAAAATTTCACCTACCGGTAAGTAATACTTTATTAACCTGTATTGGACTTTTAAAAATGTTTGTTTGCGCTTAACCGATTTTAATGATTCCTTTGCAGTGGAGTAAGAAGGGATTTTATTTTCTTAAATTTTATTGTTCACTTTACAATTACCCCAAGTAGTGAGTCCTAAACTAAAATTAGTGGTTACTAAGGGTAGAGCGAGGGGGAAACCACCCCCAAAAATTTGTACACTTGACCAAGGAATACCAATATTTTCAGAAAGATTACCTTAGAAATACCATGTATTACTAAAATGTACCAAATATTTACTACAGAATACCTGGTAATATCTAGTAATACCTACGGAATACCTGGTAATACCTACGAAATACCTGATAATACCTACGAAATAACAGTTAATACCTATGCAATACCTAGTACTACCACTTATAAATATAACCAAAATACTGAAATTAAGCATTGCTGAGAAGGTTGAAGTAATAAATCTGGTAGCTCTAAATAGGCTCTCTGCACACTGTTGACTATTGACAAGCCAAGGCAAGAACATGGTACGTTTTAAGGATTGGTTGTTTTAAGGAATGGTTGTTTTGAAATAATTTGATTAACTGAGCCATTCAGCTCTATACATGTGTATGCATTTAAAGTGATAAAATTATTTTGAAGTGTGTATTTTTTGTGAGAACGTATCCAATATCTCCAGTACCGAAGTACCAAAAATACAATACCATATTTTATACACTCGATCATCCAATTTTTCTTCTTTATTAATAAGGGAAGCAATAACAAAATTCATAATCTTTAAAAATATAGTAGCAGCCGCATTTGAATTATTGTTTAAAAGATTAAGTACTCTGTTATAACACATTTTTTCTGCACTACCAAAATTAATTTCAATCCAAAAATACTTTACCTACTTAAAAAACCAATAACGCAATGTATGTAAGCAATCAATTAAAATAATTTAAACCAAACATAGCCATATTCCAACTGGCAAGATATTCAGATCTATCACGCGCGGGCGGCCGCTTATCCGTCCCGCTTCAACGCGACTACTCGGTCGGTTGCCATGACTACGGAGGCGTGACGTAACCTACACATCGCACAACGAGCTGCACGGATGGGCTCCAAATTTTCCGCCCAACAACATCTGTTCGTGTTTCGTTTCGACGCCACGCGACCTGTCGATGCCGCTGATGTATTGTTTTGAGTAATTTATTAGTTATGTTATAAAGTTGGAAAATTTTCATTTGCGTATTTTTAACAAAAATACACGATTTGATTATAGTTATCCGCATTATTTAAAGCCAGCGCCCCCCTGACTTCCTAGTCACGAGCCGCCACTGTCCAGTCGACGTCAGACGTTAGCCGTAGTGATGGGAATAACCGAGTTATTTTAATAACCGACTACCGAAAATTCAATTGATTTTAAAAACCGGATGAAAACCGGTCTTTCACTCGAATTCTATATTATGGGAATATGGGCGGTAGTTCGTCGAACAACACTGCTGACTTGGTCGCCAGTTCCGTGAATTAGTAAAAAACCGATATACATATTACCGATGATAACCGAATTATTCAAGTGATTGAAAAAACCGAGTGATAGGTTATTTTTCACTCGAGTTATCCCAACACTAGTTAGCCGTGCAAATTTTACCTCGTGAACTTTTACTTGCGGGTTAACGATTGTGAACGCGCCCCCGGATTCGACAAAAAATATTGACAAAGCGCATGCGCATCTGCCAAAATAGTTCTCGTAATACCTATGTAATACCACAAGATTACCTTATAATACCCCTGGAATACCAGATATTACCTCTTTATTACCTGAAAATACCAAGTATTACCATGGGATTACCAAGTAATACCACTATTGATCCAAGGAATTCCTTCATTACTTTTAACTTGTACACTAAAATACCTAAGGTGGTTTCCCCCTCGGGGTAGAGGGATGAAATAAACGTTCTAAGCTATAAAGCAAACAATGAGAGAAAAACTATTTAAAAATATACAGGGTGTTTCAATAAAAACTCCCAGGCCAATTATTTCGAAAACTAAAAGGGACATGTAAATTCTGTAAACGTCAGTTTTTAGCCTCTATGATTGGCTTTACAACTGTGTAAAAAATGTGTTTAAATAATACAAGATGTAGGTGGCGCCACGTTGCAAAATATTTTTTTGGTGACGGGAACTTTTAAATGTGGTGATTCTTAAAGATAATTATTAATCTTTGATGAAATTATGTCCGATAAAAATTTTTTGATAAATCCAACATGAACGGAGATATTTGGGGTTAAGTTTTGTTTTTAAATAATTTTAACGAGTATTTTAATTATAAATATTTTTAATATCCTTTAGCAGATTTTAATTTAATTTTGGTAATGATAATTTTAGTGATAAAACGCTCGTGTAGCGCTAAATTATTACGTCCAGTGACGTCTCAGGGGGCGCCTTAACAAATAATATTTGCAAAAAATAAGACGCCACTGAGTTTTTGGTAATTTTTATATTTTTTTCGGATTAAGCAACTAAAAATACCCTTTTCTTGTCTGTTAAATTGTTTTCATATCTGGCTTCGTTTTCAAGATATAAAAACAATTTTATTGCATATCTCTGGAAAACAAAAATCATTAAATAATTAATACGTTGTCTTTTTTGCTATTAAGGTTGAATTCTCAACGTCATTCAATCTATTGCCAACCTATGACCTATTTCGCGTTGATTTTTTGAGTTTATTATTTTAATAACTAACATTTAAAGAAAATCAATATCGTCGGTACATTATTTAGGTAATATCTGATATATTACAAAAATATCAATTTATTTCATTGCTAATTTTGGGAGAATTGTATAGTGAAAGAACAATGAGTGACAATGACATAATAATGTTAAAAAAAATCTTACCCGATATTTTTCGGGAATAATAATAATAATAAACACAAAATAAGTTATGAAATTCCTTGATATTTATTAAATATGTCAATTATTACCTATAGAATATCAAGTCGATACTGATTTTCTTTAAATTTTGTATTAAAGCTAGAAAACATAAATAAATCTACGCGAAATAGGTTATAAGTTGGCAAGCATGTTGATTCTCCCACCTTAATCGAAATACGCTATTGAGAGTTTGCAGAACCGAGTTATTATATCCATTTGCTATGTGTGTGTATGATAACGGCAATAATTTTGAACACCTCATTCGACCCCATTAGGTAGTTTTTGGTATTGTTCTAATTTTCATTAATAATTTTGTATAATTTCTCATCAGTTCTTTCATAAAATTTTATTTATTTTTATTTTATTTATTTTATTTATTTATTTATTTGCATGTACATATTTTATTCTTTATAACTATACTTAACTAGTTTGGTGTAATAAATAGTAAAACTTAGTAATAGACACCTAGGTGCGGAACACCTGTATGTGTCAATATCTAAAATTAGACCTATGCCTTTATAATAATAAAGTATATTTTATACTGTATTGCCCAAATATAGACCTCCATGTGACACACATTATTAAAACACTATTTAATTACTTAATTAAACAATACTGAGAACTTTTCTGGATTTTGGTAAACATATTGATTACACTTTCTACTAAAATTTTTTATGTTTTTTATTGATTTTATATCATTCGGGAGCAAATTATATGATTTTGGTGCTAAGTAATCTAGAAACTTTTTATTTGCAGTTGTTAAATTTTTAGGCAATTTAAATTTATTATTAGATTTAGTCCTTATTTCAATAGTGTGATCGACATAGTTTAGTTTGGACTTACACCGATAGACAAAATTACAAATACAATTAACATATAAAGTTCTGATACTTACAGTATCCTCGGAAAACAATAAACTTGTTGGAAATCTTTTATTTTTTTTAAATATAATTTTTAGAATATATTTTTGTGTTATATTTAATTTATTAAGTACTGTGCCATAAGCACCACCCCATACAATTATACCATACCGTATCAACGACTCAACGAATGCTTTATAAACCATCACCAACGTTTTTTCATTTAGGAATTCTTTTAATATATAGAATTTGTGTATAAGCCTACGTATTTTATCAGAAACATAGTCAATATGTGGGCCCCACTTAAGAAACTGGTCAACCAGCACACCAAGATATTTTGTGTGGGTTACCCCAACAATTTTATCATTACCGACAGTAATATCTGAATAATTTGGCTTGCCAGCCCTTGTCAATGAAAATGCTATGTAATTTGTTTTATTTAAATTTAGTGATAGTTTATAAGACTCCAACCAATTCTTAACCATTCCAAAACCTGTTATTGCCTTATTTTTAACTTCCTCCCAATCCTTACCATTAAATATTAGAGCTGTATCGTCAGCATAGGATATAACCGTACCTCCTATGTTTTCTGTTAAAAGAGCATTAAGATATGTGATGAAGAGGATCGGGCCCAAAACGGTTCCCTGAGGAACACCAATTCTGATCACCTGCCTCTCACTTAGTGTATTATTTATTTTAACCATTTGTTGTCTTTCTTGTAAATAGTTTTTAATCAAATTTAAAACAGTTCCTCTTACGCCGTAATGTGACAATACAGTTAAAAGTTGGTTGTGTGGTACGGTATCAAAGGCTTTAGCAAGATCAATAAATATCCCCAGGCATTTTGTACCTAGATTTAGATTTTCTGTTACCTCCGATGTAAATGCATACAAAGCATCTCCAGTACTAGATCCCTCCAAAAAGCCGAATTGATTTTCTGATAAGATTTTGTTTTTTGTAAAGAATGCTACTAGGCGGTGTTTTATGCATTTTTCAAATATCTTTGTGTAAAATTAGTTATTAAACTGATAGGCCGATAATTTTTTATTTTTGAATGTTCGCCGCTTTTATAGATTGGACAAACTACAGATGTTTTGAAGCTTTGAGGGATAATACCCGTCCTGAAGATGGTGTTGTTCTAGAGGGATCAGAATGTGTTGGTGTGTTTTTTTAATTATAATTGCCGAGACCCGATCAAAACCAGGAGAACTATTGTTTTTTAATGATGAAATATGTTTAATTATTTCATTATGGCACACCGGTCGTAGATACATAGACTGTGAGAGGAAGTTTTTTAAAATACATGGCTTACTGGGCGTAGGGATTTTCTTTTCCATTTTAATTCCAATGTTGATAAAATAATTGTTAATAAAGTTACTCATTTCTAGATCATTAACAAAAGGTTGGCCATCATCGTTCAATATCTCAATTTTATTATTTTTTTTTGTTGTGCTTTTGCACGTGGCGTCTTTTATAATTTCATACATTTTTTTAATATTGTTTTTATTTTTTGTAATCTCAGCATGATAGAAATTGTTTTTTTGTTTGGAGATTAGTTTTTTCAAAGTGTTCCTATATTGTTTGTACTGATTTTCTAGTGCTACACTATAATTTTTTATTAGTTTTCTTTTTAATTTGTCCCTATGTTTAATTGACATGATAAGACCATTAGTGATCCAATTTTTAATTTTTTTGTGTTGTTTTATTTTAATTGTGTACTTTTCCGTTCCCTGGTTTATAATGCTACCATATAATGAAAGAAATGACTCCGTGGTGGTCTCCGGATTTTGATCACTGGTCACCACTGTCCAGTCCTGTGCTTGTAATAAATTATTGATTTTTTTAAAGTCAGTTTTTGTTTTGTCAAGTGTAGTTATTGTTTTGTTATTATTTTCTACTGAAGTGTTCTGTGTTACATTGAGTAATATTTTATTTAATTTAAACATCTTTTTATTTTATTATGCTTTAATGTTTTAACTTTGCTTTTAAACAACAAAAAATACAACGTATTAATTATTTAATGATTTTTGTTTTCCAGAGATATGCAATAAAATTGTTTTTATTTTTATTTCTCGAAAACGAAGGAAGATATAAGGGTAATTCTCCGTTAACTTTAACTTTTGATTCCCGGCTTAATTAAAATTTATTTTACAAAATACTTGTTCATATTTTTTGCCGTAAAATGGTCTATTAATCATTGACTACTAGGAACTACTCTTTATTACATATTATAATATGCTTAACGTAAGATATTCAACCAAAAGCCTCTTAAATGTCACTACCGTCCCCTGTCCCCATTCTAGTTTTTTATGTAATTTGCACTGATTACTTTAAAATGAATAGCCTTAATTTATTATTTTAGATTAGTTATTACAAAGTAATGGTTACTGTATCATCTGTTTTTTCTTTGCAAGACTTTAGCTAATTCGTACAGTTTTCAGAGCCGTTCAAGGTCTGTCCCTAGGTTAGTGAATCACTACCGTCCCTTGGCTTACAATTTCAAATTACGGGGCACTTTGGCGCTTTACGCGTTGTTTCAGCGGCTAATATCGCAGTCAAGAACCACCTGTAACGTAAATCGCTTCTTAATCACTTAAAAACGTGCTTATTGTGTTGTTTTAAACAAATTTAAGGTAAGGAATCATAGTTTTATGTTTATTATGGTTAACTACCGTCCCCGGGACTATTATTTACAAATTTTGTAGTAAATGTTTCATTATTGTGGTTTTGTTTCAAGTTATTGTGCCGCTTTAAAAACATAACCTCAAAACCTTTGATTATAAGATTGATTTTTATAAAGTAACATTTTTAACGGCAAAAGTCACTACCGTCCCTTGTGATTGCTAATCACTACCGTCCCCTTTTCAAGCAACTCATAAGGGGACGGTAGTGACATGAAAGGGACGGTAGTGAGTAGTGACGTAGTGTTTACTTTTCAGAAAAATTGATCCGCAACCTGGTCCAAGTGGTTTACAGAGTTTTAAAGAAAAATTAACAAAGCTTAAAAATGAGACCCAACAAAGAAGAATCTTAAAAGAAAGAGAAATACATGAACGGGTTAAAAAATTATGAAGAGAGAGTTATGCAAAGAAGAAAACTAAAACTGATACCTGATGTAAATGCCAAACAAGAAGACTCCATAAAATCAACCAAAGAAAAAAAAAGTATAGACTTGAAGAATTCAGTGAATACCTATAGAAAAACTTACGAATAATACTGGTTCCTGTGTCCAGAGCACTGGTACTTGTGAAGGTAAATCAAAAATAGGAGTTAAGATTAAATTAGAAAAAACGAAAAAGTCCAAAGAAAAAAACCAATCAAAAACAAAGAAAAAGTTAATTACTGAAGAACAACGCCTGAAAGAAAGAGAGAAAAAGAGAAAGCAAAGGGAGAAGATTCGGGTTTGTCTCACACATCCGAGAACATAAAACCACAATACTGGGTTGCTGTAATTTACGATATCCTGGTCTTGTTGAAGAAGTTATTAACGAAGATCTTCAAATAACGTTTATGAGCCCCATAGGCACTAGATTTCTTTGGCCACCAAAGGTTGATCGACAGGTAGTGTCATCATCTGAGATTCCCTGCAAACTAAATCCACCTGAGCCTGTTTCAAACCGTCATTATGTCTTCAAAGAAATGGATCGAGTTACCGATTTGAAAAACAAAGTTTTGCAAACGATTTAGTTACCTTAGTGATTTTGTTTTATTTTTGATAACATAAGTCACACTAAATAATTTTTTGTTCATATCTTGTAGATTTTTTTCACTGGTTTTGTATAGGTTTATGTTTCAGTTTAAATGTTTGTAATAAAATTTTTATTATAATTTACCAGTACCGACCCTCTTCAATCACTACCGTCCCATTAAAGGTTTGTTCCTACAGCGATCAGAAACAGTCCTTGACAAGTCAGGATTCTGCGCAGTAATATAAAAGTGTTCCCACAAAGATTTTGGACAGTTTGAAAACCCAAAGTCGCTGTTCCTACACGTTTCTCTGATAGTTTGCCAACTGTCAGAGCAGTTTGCGAATCTTTTGCCAGTAAAATGTCCGGAGCATGCGTGGTTAAACGCTAGCATAACATATGACAACCTATTTTTGTTAGACGTGTTTTTGCGGTTTTTGCTTTTGTATAAGACTTTTTCTATTATTAAATTGAGAAATGAGCGACATTGCGTCATCTGATGAAGATTCAGAAATGTCTGCTGTTAGGTTGGTGTTTAATATTTTATTTACTTCTTGAGCTAAAACTTCCCATAGTATCTTAATACTTTTGATTTGAAAAGTGCCAATCTTTGAAGAAGATATTAACATTTTCACAACATATTATTTAATATAACTTACTTATTTTGTTTAAGTTTATTTATTGGGCCGAGCCACACGAGTTTCATTAACGAAATAATAATAAACAATTTTGAGATTTGAGGTTATGTCCATCGAAGTCCTTATTTTGGTTGAAAATCCTATCACTTACTTAAGTTACATCTAATAATGCTAAAAAATGTAGTGACATACTTGTAGGAATTAGATCCAAGTATTGCAAATAAATATTGTTTTATCTCCTATGTACATAATCGAAATTAATAGACCAAAATATTTTTTTTATGCGCTTTCTATAATTATAGTGAACTTTTTCTAAACAAAATTAACTCAGACACCAAAATCAATTTTAACATTATTGCTATATACCCTAACTTATTTATGAGGGTGAGGGTTATGGATGAGATATAATTACCAGCCACATTACCCACGTAGTACGACAAAGGTACGGTAGTGATGAATTACCATGTTTTGGTAAACAAATCTACAATTTTTTCGTAACCTAGTAAGTTTTATTTGCTGCTGAACCTCATTTCATATACTATAAACTTTCGTATAGCAGGAAGAACTCATTGATAATAAAGCAAAAAAAAATTGAGAAAAGCAGAATTGAAAAATCCAAGTTAACGGAGAATTGCCCATAAAAACAATTTAACAGACAAGAAAAGAATATAAAAAAACTTAACGCCAAATATCTCCGTTCATGTTGGATTTATCAAAAATTTTTATGGGACATAATGTGATCAAAGATTAATTATCTTTAAGACAACATTTAAAAGTTCCTGTCATCGAAAAAATTCTTTGCAACGTGGCGCCATCTACATCTTGTATTATTTAAACACATTTTTTACACAGTTGTGAAGCCAATCATAGAGGCTAAAAACTGGCGTTCACAGAATTTACATGTCACTTTTAGTTTTCGAAATAATTGGCCTGGGAGTTTTTATTGAAACACCCTGTATAGGAAAACCGTGTTTAATGATGTTGATTTTTGATTGATTTTTTGATATTTAGAAAACAAGCAAGTCATGTGGCAAAATGACAATAAGTTGTTGATATTTTAATTGTTTGGTATGGGTGATTCACGGTGGATGGAACGTTAGACGTTTCTGACGAACCAGTAAAGAAATCGTTCTGAAAATTTGGTCGTTTACATAAACGGACACGCTCTTCCTATCTAAAATATTTTTAACAATACAGTGTTGCCGCTTCCACACAAAAATAATAGCCACTTCGATATTTTAAATGGAACACCCTATATATTATTAATTTTTTTAATTCTACATAAAATTATAATTATTTTTTAATAAAAGCAATATTAGTCTATGCTTAATGGTTTCCGAGATATTGTCTCTTGAAAAATGACATTTTTGAACTTTGACAGCTTCTAGCTTTTTAACTGTACGTCCGAGAGCAAAACGGCTTACATATCCCTATCTTCGATTTTTATTATCTTTCCAAAAGTAACAACTTCCGGTCAAACCGGAAGTATTATATTTCCTACATCCGGTTTAACCGGAAATTGACACTTTTGGAAAGATAATAAAAATCGAAGATAGGGACATGTAAGCCGTTTTGCTCTCAGACGTACAGTTAAAAAGCTAGAAGCTGTCAAAGTTCAAAAATGTAATTTTTTCAAGAGACAATATCTCGGAAACCATTAAGCATAGACTAATAATGCTTTTATTAAAAAATAATTATAATTTTATGTAGAATTTAAAAATTTAATAATATATTGGGTGTTCCATTTAAAATATCGAAGTGGCTATTATTTTTGTGTGGAAGCGGCAACACTGTATTGTTAAAAATATTTTAGATAGGTAGAGCGTGTCCGTTTATGTACGCGACCAAATTTTCAGAACGATTCCTTTGCTGGTTCGTCAGAAACGTCTAACGTTCCATCCACCGTGAATCACCCTGTATTAACTATTAATTTATATTGTCTTACATAATTTCTGCTATTTCCTTTTCCAAAACTATACTATAACTTCAGTGATGTATACCTACAGTTTGACAGTGCAGCACAATAATTTAACACACCTGTGAATTTATAGTTTATTAATGACAGACAAATTGATTTCAAACTGGATTTAAAATAGTATCTGATCAGCCGACCACTTGTAAATCCTTTATCAAAATTATTAAAATGTTTTTTTAGTATGTAATGAAAAATTACCAAGGTTTTTATATTGATAGGCTTAAACAATTTTACCCTATTTCGTCGTCCTCATATATTTTCATATTTCAGGAGAGCACTTTACTTACCGTAGTGATTAATCCAAATTGCAGTTAGGCTAAAATATAAATAACACATAATTTTTATATTATTGTTAACTTTATAATATGTTGTATTTAAATTTGAAACTAATTTTAATAAGCTAAAGGTAAAACGCATCACGAATAAAACAACTTTTGTTCTTAGGCTGGAAGTGTGAGAAATGCGATAAAACTGAAAACTTGTGGCTTAACTTGAGCGATGGCTCTGTCTTATGTGGCAGAAGATTTTTTGATGGTTCCGGCGGTAATAATCATGCTGTGGAACATTATAACAGCTCAAATTATCCTCTTGCTGTAAAACTAGGTAAGTTTAACGTTACCAAATATTTTAGGTATGAACTTATTGTACACGGTGATCATTTATAATGTCCCCTCCTCTTAACTTTTTTGTTTTTTGCATTAGATAAAAATGTCAAATATAAAAGTTGTACAGAATCATGTAAGCTATTTGCAGAATAATATAAATATATACAGGGTATTGCAGAAATGAGTCACAGGTTAATTTTTTTTTTAAAAGGTACACCCTATATGTTTTTAGCTTTTTAGAATCTCCTAAAACTTCTGAATATTTTTCTTATAATATGTCCTATACCTAAATATAATAGTTTTCGAAATAGTCGCATTTTACCTAAGCGGCTACATTCAAATATAAATTCTAGATTTCAGTAAAGTTCTTAGGTTGCCGTGAATTAGGCGGTCGCGGAGAAACAAAAACTATGCTTATTAGTGACAGTTACTGACATATTAAGTAAATATCACATTTTTTTTGATAAAAATGCCTTATTCAGAAAGGGAGAAACAAGTAATTTTGCAAACATTTATTAAAGCAAACAATAGCGGTAAATTGGCTGAACGGGAACTGTATAGAATTATTCGCCGGGTCCCCGTTTCAGACAAAAAAAACATTCCATCAAATCTATGAAAAGTTTCAACAAACATCTAGCCTCGCGAGAAAAAAGAGAACAATGAAAAAAAGAGACGAAAATAGTGATTTAAATATACTACTAAAAGTATATGAAATATGAAATACAAAATTAAAAATAATTTTTAAATTTAATGTCTTAACAATAAAGAAGAACTTTTGGTAATTACAAATCAAATTGCTCAACTGGGCCACCGTTTTCTTGAATACATTTGATATACGTTTTTCGTAACCTTCGTAATGCGGCGGTGATAGATTAAGAATAATCTTCATTCAGAATTTGAATTTCTGCTCTAATAAGTTCTTTTAAATGTTCAGTGCTTTCAATGTTATTTGCATTCACTCGATCCTTTAGTGGTCCCCATAAAAATGCATCCATCGGCGTCAAGTCAGGGCTGTTAGGTGGCCATTGTATTGGTGCATTCCGTCCAATCCATTCATTGAACCTTTGATTAAGGTAATTTGTAACAGCTACTACACTGTGAGGTGGAGCGCCATCTTGTTGGAAGACGATGATTCGCTCTTGTTCCAACGGAAGCACATCAAAATAGTCCTCTAGCTCGTGTTGGAGAAAATTCAAATAACCTTCTCCATTTAAAGTACCGTTAAAAAAATGGGGACCTATTATTTTGTTGTTTAAAATAGCACACCACACATAAATAGTTCTTCTGGCATTCTTTCTTTTAGGGAAATCTTATCAGCTAATTTTTGACCTATACTTGTAAAATGGTTGTTCATTTCCTCACAAATCATCTGATGGTTTTTGATTTCTTTGTTATTTATTGTAAGATGTTCTATACAAGATTGCTTTCTTTTTGATTTAGACGTAAGTAAAAAATGTATGCTTTCCCATATTTGTTTAGGATCACTACTTTTAAATTTTTTCTTATAGTATTCTTGCTTGTCTAATCTAATTTGTTTCTTAACTAATTTATTATAAAATATGTATGATTCTGCATAAGACACATTTTCAGGATACTGTTTTTTCTTCTTAAAAAAAATATCTCTTGTCTTCATAAGTTTTGATGTTTTTACTGTAAACCATGGTTTGGTATTTGTTTTTATTTTAACATTTATTTGATATATACATCTTCCAAAAACATCGGTAATTGAATTGTAGTATTCATTAACATCGTTAAATGAATATTTTTTATAATTTAAAATGAGTAATTATTCTTTTAACATTTTAACATTAAATTTATTTGTTGAAATATAATTAAATTTTTGAGTTTTTTGCATAAATTTTATTGGAATATTAATAATCTGAATTTTATGGTCACTAATAGGGCTGGTTTTAAATTCTATTGATATATTATTATCTATGATGTTGGTTATAATATGATCTAAAAAACTTTTTTTGTTGTCTGTATCCCTTGTCGAAGTTTTATTATTACATTGTTAGAAAAGTAAATATCCTGAAGCCTTTGAGCATCGTTACTTTCTTCCAAAAGATTAATATTCATATCACCAATCATTATACTATCCATGTTCGCTGTTGTTAGATACTCTAATTTTTCATCCATAAAATTTGTAAAAATATTATTTTTCATTGATGGAGGTTTATAAACTGAACAAATAGTCAAATCCAATAATTTTAATTTAATTGCAATGTAAGAAAAATCTTTTTCAATTATTTCCAGTACATCAAAGTTATATATATTTTTGATAAAAATCCCAAGACCGCCACCAGTTTTTTCCCTAGTAACAAAAGCAGCAGTAAAATCGTTAAAATTATAATATTTTTCTTCTTGCTTCTTTACCCAAGTTTCTGTAATTACAATAATTTGAAAATCTTCTTCAGATATTAATACTTCCAGCTCTTCCATTTTATTTTTTATTGATCGTGCATCTAAGTATAATATTTTTAAATTGTTAGTTTTTTTATTATTCTTACAATACATAGAATATGGATTACTTGTAATTTGTGCGTTCTCTAGCTTCCTGAATTTTTTGTAGATGTATATTACATTCTACACTACTCGCTTCATGATTACAGCTTATATTTTTGTTATATCTTGTGTTTATATAAGAGCAGTTTATACACTTAGGATTTTCTTGACAACAATTACAATATGTATGTGTTCTAGAACAAAAACGACATATTATTTGATTTTTAGAACAATATTTTGTTGTATGGCCGTATCCACAGCATTTGTGACATACAAAAACATTAAAATCTTCTCTTATTCTACATATGTTCCATCCCAGTGAAATATCTTTATTTACTAATTTTGAAAATGTTTGACCAGAAGTTTCTAAATAAATAATATATTTTTTTGATATCTTTGATTGCCTTGTATGTTTAATGGTCAGGTTATCCCGCGCATCTATGTATTTTAAAGCGGTTAGTTCTTCAATTAGTTCTTCATTACTATATTTTTTTGACACTTCCAGTAATACCAGTTTTGGTGATTTCATTTTTGATACTTCTATGTTGTAATGTGCACTTAATTTATTTTCTGATAGTTTTCTGACCTTTTCTAGTTCTTCCTTACTATTTGTTTTAATAATTATTCCACCATTTTTTATTTCTTGGACTTTTTTTTACTGTAGCTTGAACAGTTACTGGGTTAACTGCATTTTAAATCTCAATTTTTGTTTGTTCCTGGGTTTAATTATTAATACAGGTAAATTATTGCAGTTAATGATATTATTTTTAGGGAATTTTTGTACCATTTCAGAATAGGTATGCTTTTCCTGTTTTGGACTGATCTTTTCTTTATCGTTTAAGATTTTATATGTTAAATATTTCAATTCTTCTACTTTTTTCACCAATAAATCTACTTGTTGACTGATATTAATTATATATTTTCTTAGAAATACATTTTCTTCTTCGAGATTATCATTTTTATCATCAAGTTCAAGGCACTTAAAACATAGCCAATCAGTTTTATTTTTTTTTTAATTTCCTGCTTCTTTTTTTGATAATGTAGAACAGGTAAGGCAAAACCATTTTTTGCAATTTATACAGTAAATGGAATAGGTTTTTTTATTAAATTATAGTTCGCATTCTCCACATTTTTCATGTAATTCTTCCCTTTCAATATTATTATTATTATTATTGGGCCCCTTATTATTTAATGATTCTTTTCTAGATGAACCTGCGTCTCTTCTATATTGTGATTTAATATCGAATGTTTTTATAAAATTATTATATTCTTTATCTTTGGGATACTTTAATGGCAAATATGAATTTTCATCCTCTGAATTACAATTTTTACTTTTGGTGTCTTCATTTTTGGTTAACAATGACAATGACATTGATTGGTCATTTCTTTTTCTATTCTTCATTTATTAAATTGCTGTACTTACCTATTTACTGTTATACTTTTAGTCCTCCAGCTTCTTTATAATTTAGTTAATATATCTGTAAGTTATATACAATATATTCTTCTCTTTTAAAGGGTTAAAACTGAAATTAATTTGGATAAATTTGATAATGAAGTTGACACTTTATAATTATAAAAATTAATTGAGTATTTTTATTCTAATAAATATGTGGAAGAAAACTTTTAGTATTTCTTTTGTTTTTTGTTCAAATTTGGACTTACAATCTTATTTTATCGTTCATCTTTAAGGGCACAGTTATCAGGTCAATTATATACAGGGTGTCCCAGCCGAGAGTGGCCCATTTTAAATGCTTATAACTTTTATACCAGTTGTGCTAGCTACCTACAGTTTACGCCATTCCTTTTTTCTTGGCATAAAGTTTTTTCTAGTTGGTACCAAATTTTGTCGACAATTATACAGTGGGAGTAAAAAAATTGCCGTTTTTCGACATCAAAATTTACAACTATTATTAATGGAACACCCTGTATATTGCAACGCCATAATTAGGAGTCGTGCCCAAGGTATCCATGTACCAATAAAACATCGGACTTGTAACTGGAAGTTTTAGCAGCAAAAAATTAAAATAGAAATCGAGGTATATTTTTTAAAACTAAAATAGGTATAGGTACATAAATCTACCTTTGTACTAGGTATCCATAGTAAACAATTGTCACTGTCAGAGTAAAATATCAAATTAAGTTAACATACATTTTAAAGAAAATTATTTATTCGTTAGTTGAAAAAGCAAAAACAGTAATCTTTTATATCGAAACCCGATCAATAATAACGACACAAAGGGATTTCGAACTAGATTCCAGAAAAATCCGCCAAGCAAAAACGCTATTAAAAAATGGCATCAGAAATTTTCAATACATGGATACTTGGAGGTCAGGAGGCCAAAAAGGAATATGTTTAATCCTGAATATTTAGACAGACTTTTAGCGGTCCATGAGATTATTGCAATTAATAATCAGAAAATATCTCTTAGGTAAATGACGGCTGCATTAAATTTATCTAAAACTGAGTGCGAGAGATGTATTAAATGTTTAAAATTATTCCCTTATAAGCTTCACATTTCAAAAGCTTCGTCAGGAGGACTATCAAAAGAGATTGTTTACTTGCGAAACTCTTTTGGACTTGTTTAGAGTTAACCCAAATACGCTGTTAATTATGTCTGATGAGGCTAATTTCCACATAGAGGGTAGGTGTAACAAGCACAATTGTAGGATTTGGGCATCAGAGAATCCAAAAGCATTTAATGATTTCCAGCGAGATACTCCAAAGGTAACAGTTTGGTGCGCAATCTCTGCTGAAAAAATATATGGACCATTTTTTTTCAATGAGCCAACGATAACAGAAACTGTATATACTGATATGTTGGAAAATTTCTTTTATCCACAGTTAATACAGGATGGTATCTTGGATGAGGTCTACTTTCAGCAAGATGGTGCTCCACCTCATTATTCTTTAATAGCAAGAGCATCACTAGATATGACATTTGGAGCACAATGGATAGGAAGAGCCGGTCCTATAGAATGGGCACCTTACTCTCCTGACTTGACAGTTCCAGACTTTTTTCTCTGGGGTTATGTCAAGGATAGGTGCTTTAACCCCCTTCCACATAGTTTGGATGATCTAAAGAGGAATATTCGTAACGTATTTGAAGCGATTCCCCAGGATATGTTACATAGTTCATTCAAACATTTAATGGTCCTACTTCATAAATGCGTGGAACAGAACGGCCAAAATATACAGCAGTTTTTTTAGATTTATATTTATTTCTTTATTAATGTATAGTCAGAAAAAAATAATCAAAATCTGCCTATTCGCGTTGTAAATATGCTAATAAAAAATACGTTTGCTAAAATACCCAAATTTCTATTTTAATTTTTCGCTGCTAAAACTTCAAGTTACAAGTCCGATGTTTTATTGGTACATGGATACCTTGGACACGACTCCTAATTATGGCGTTGCAATATACAGGGTGTTCCATTAAAAATAGTTGTGAATTTTGATGTCGAAAAAGGGCAATTTTTTTACTCCCACTGTATAATTGTCGACAAAATTTGGTACCAACTAGAAAAAACTTTATGCCAAGAGAAAAGGAATGGCGTAAACCGTAGGTGGCTAGCACAACTGGTATAAAAGTTATAAGCATTTAAAATGGGTCACTCTCGGCTGGGACACCCTGTATAAAAGAGACCTATAAATGGATTGAATGCAGGGGTAACTTCCGAAACCTTGCAATTATTAAAAGAAAAAATTAGTATCTAATTTTGGAAGGGCTTTTCAGGGAGGCATTGTTGAATAGTATACCTGTGTTTTTTTTAAATAAATGCACAGAAACTTTGCAAAAAGCAGTTTTTTGAAACTACTAAAATTGCCACAATTTACCTTCAAATCCTAAACACTATGATTTTCAGAACTGAAGTAAAAACATCAATTTTTACTGGTAACACGATATTTTCTAGTCTATCTAGATGTCATCTTTCCTTAGAATTCTAAAGAATATGTGTTTGTTTTAACAGGAAAGCGGTCGTAATTGCACAAAACACGAAAGTAAACAAAACTATGACCGGCTGACTAACATCTGCCTTGCTCTACCACCTCCAGAATATGTCTGTGTATCTTCTTCATATGCCAAAAGCATAAAAATAACAGGGTGTCTAGGAGCCGGGAAAACCGGGAAATCCGGGAAATCCGGGAATTTTACAAAGTCGGAAAAAACCGGGGATTCGACGGGAAAATAATAATAATAATAATAATAATAAATGCCTTTATTTTCAATGTAAATACAATTTACAAAAATTGTGATGAAGGGTGGCGGTATCCAACACTGCTGCTCATACAACCACCTTACTTGGAATTAAATATCAAAAATATTATTTTACAATATATAGTGCTGAAAATAATAATAAATTAGAAAGAAATAGACAGTTATTAATAATAAATAAATTCTATATATAAATCAGTAAGTATTAATAATTTTATTATTAAGTAAGGTATATAATAATTTTAACAAAAGTAAATATTATAATAAAAAATTTTCAAAAATTCTTTCTGTGCTGAGACTTTAAATAGAGAATATAATTAAATACAAACAGAAATATTTATGTTAGTTTCGATTAGTAATAATATATTTTTTTAATTCTTTACGAAATTTATTTGAGCTAGACGCTGTTTTGATGTCATTGGGAAGAGAATTAAAAATATTGACGGCGTTGTAAGAAAATGAACGCTGAAAAAGGGCAGAACTGTGCTTTGGAACGCTATACAGGTCTCGAAAACGGGTTTGCCTATCATGGATATCCGAGCCTCTGATAAGTTTCTCATATAAATATTTAGGAGATCTGGTCGTTTCAATGGAGAACACTAAATTTGCAATGTGCAGCATATATCTTTCTTGCATATTTAGCCAGCCAGATTCCTGGAGAGCAGGAGTTATATGGTCGTATTTTCGTATCCCATAGCTGAATCTTAAACATGCATTTTGAAGTTTTTGAAGACTATTTTTATCTACTTGTAGAAGCGCCGGCCAGTAAACTACGTCGCAATAACTTAATTGGGATAAAATTAGAGAATTACATAGCCTAAGTTTTGTCGCAGAATCGAATACATCTTTGTGCATATAGAGAAGTTTAATTTTGGCATAGGTCCTTTGCAGTAATTTTGAGACATGAACAGAAAATCTCAGCTCTGGATCTAACAATAACCCAAGGTTTCGACAGTCAGTAGAAGGCCTTAGGTCAACGTTGTTTATAGAAATTTTAAATAACGGATCATGTATAACAGTTTCTTTACCCTTGCCAAATACCATAAGCTGAGTCTTAACTGCGTTCAAAACCAATTTATGCGCTTTAGACACCTGGGAAACCAACTCTAAGTCACTGTTAATTTTGTATACTGATATGATAAGTTGATAGAGAAAAAAAGAGAAATATATTTGCGTATCATCTGCATACTGGTGTGATAAACAAAATTTTAAAAATTTGGAAAAATCAGCAGTATAAATAGAAAAGATTAAGGGTCCCAGGATACTTCCCTGCGCAATGCCTTTATTAACTGGTACAAACTCAGAAGCCTCGCGATTTGTTAGAACTCTCTGTTGTCTATTTCCAAAATAGTCCTGGAAAAACTGTAGAGCCATATCTCCCAATCCAAAATATTTAAGTTTTTTATGCAGTATTTCATGGTCTATAGTATCAAAAGCCTTACTATAGTCCAGCAAAACGAGACAACTGCACTGATTTTTGTCATTGGCTGTAAAAATGTCATCAGTAACTTTAAGTAAAGCTGTTGTTGTGCTGTGATTACTGCGAAACCCCGATTGAGTAGAAGGTAGAATGTTATTTGAGTCCAAAAAGAGTTTAAGTTGCTCGGCCACGATTTTTTCCAGAATTTTGGAAACAGTGGGCAATATACTTATAGGTCGAAAATCGGCTAGTTCTGTTGGATAGGACTAATATTAGCATATTTCCAAAGATTTGGATATTTTCCCAGAGATAGACATTTGTTAATGATGAAAGCTAAATAATTGTTTAAATGGGGAAGTGTGTATAGTAACATTTTAAGCCCTATGCCATCATAACCAACCGCGTTGGTTTTTATTTTGTTTGCAAGTTTCTCAACTACCTCGCCAGTGACCTCAGAAAAAACAAATTTGTCATAGTTGCCAAAGAATTTACCCACATAATTTTGGTCTATAAATTCACTATTGTTAGCTGTAACATTTGGAACTGAATTTTGAAAATACTCCACAAAATCATTTGCGCATCCTATTTCAGCTGAAGATTTGTTTTTATCAGCAGTATGTCCCAGGTTGAGATACTTTATAGTACGCCAAAAGTTTCTTGGATCTTTTTTAAAAGTATATTGCAAGAAGGCCTTTTTTTCCGCCTTAACAGTTATATTAACTTGGTTGCGTATGCGCTTATAATCATTCCATGTTATATCCGTTTTATTACGTTTATACTTTGATAGTGCCTGATCCCTAAGTTTCATCATGTATTTCAAATTGGGCGTAAGCCAGGGGGCAGGTGGTTTAGTTATCCTTGATGTTTTAAAAGGTGCATGTATGTCAAATAAATACAAAACATTTCTATTAAAATAGTCAACCATGACATCCACATCATCCAATGTATATAAAAAATTCCAATTAATAAGACTAAGATCATAAACAAAAGAATTATAATCAAAATTAGAAAAATCCCGATAAGTGCGAAACATTGGTTTAGGTTTGTTTTTTATTATTTTTATTTGAAAGTTTACCAGTTTGTGATCAGAGATATCATCCATATTAAGAGTTTTAGCATTATCGACAAACTCTTGTTCCGAGCAAATCAATAAATCAATAAGAGTACTAGAGTTATTCGAAACGCGAGTCGGTTCAGTAATGCACTGATGTAAACCATATTTATTTAACAAATTACTTAGATGTTGGTAGTTCGTATTGTTAGTATTTAAAAAATCAATATTAAGATCACCACCAAAGGCAATAAAATCATATTCAGGTGTAATACTTACCAACGAGTTTTCTAGATCATCCAGGCATTGTTATACATTTGAGTTAGGGGGTCTATAGAGCGTTCCCAAGCACAACCTCTTACCTCCAAGCTTAATTGTAATCCAGAGTTGTTCTAAATCAATCAAGTTTAAGCCGGGAATTTTGAATAAGCAGGTAATTTCGAACTTAAAAATTTGAAGTAGGTACCTACTTTTTTACTCCTAGTTTCAAAATAGATGGTTTTAAAAAGACAAGAATGATTTATATTGCAACCTTAAAAAAGTCCAAGAGATTGATCTAGGATATGGGACTAGAGCGGCTATCAAAAAATGCGTCGGAGTTAAAGATAAAGAAATGATGATCTTTCGCCAGGATTGTCGAAACTGCTTGATGTATACAGTTTCCAAGCCTTTGGAAAAATGTCCGTTAGCATATAAATTAACTGAAGCTATAAGTTTCCTTAACCCCAATAAAACTGGCAGAGATCCAAAAAAATCCTTGCAACTGATGTCCAAAGCATTTGAAATTTTGTTAAATTCAAACAGATGCAATGCGACTAAATTGGAAGAAGCACATAGATCATTTAGAGACATTCTTACTGATCAGACTATGATAAATAAAATGAAAAATTATTCCAGATGTAACAGAGTAGATGACTTTTGGATGGAAACCATCACAAATGACAGTTTAAAAAACGTGGTGCAACTTCTCTAACAATTTGTCATGGAAATGCCACAGCAGAAAGGGGATTTTCTGTTAATAAGGAGATTTTGGTGGAAAATTTAAAAGAAGAGTCACTTATTGGCCAAAGATTAGTGTACGATGTACTACAAAAAACTAGAGGAGTTTAAACTATGGACATTACAAAATCCATGATACTTTCCATGAGAAATGCCTATTCAAGGTACAACACAGCACAAAAATATAAAAAGGCAAAAGAGGTTGACAGCGACTTGAAAAAAGCAGAAAAAATGAAGCTTCAAAAGCAAGCAGAAGAACTGGAAACTAAAAAGAAAAACATTGTCGAACAATCACAAAAAGTTTTGGCAGCTATAGAACAAGAAATAGTAAAATTAAAAAAGTAACTATATTATTTGGTTGTGCTTAAGCCATGTGTTTTTCAAATTAATGTTTTAAAATTTAACAACGAAAGTGTAGTTAATTTAGGAAAACCCAGCCGGGAAATTTTCAAAAACCGACCGGGAAAAACCGGGAATTAGTCGGGAATTTTGTTTTCGAGTTTTGCTAGACACCCTGAATAACTACTGTGATCAACACAGCACTGCAGTGCACATGCGAATCGTCAATAGTTGGGCAAATCAAATTGACAGTTAAAAGCTAGAAAATATCCTTGTGTTATTTTTTAGGAACAATTACAAAGGATGGAAAAGCCGATGTATTCAGTTACAGTGAAGATGATATGGTAGAAGATCCTTTGTTACCGCAGCATCTGCATCATTGGGGTAAGTTTTATACACTGTTATGCTGGTAGGGTGTCCTAAAATCGCTGAAGAACTAGAGAAATCCAGCCTAATTAAAACGTATACTTATTAAAAACCATTATATATTTGGATATTACATATTTATTAAATGTCGAAAATATATCGATTGTATACGCGTTTGTCGTGAATTTCAGGGTTTGTTCAGGTGACAGTGACTGGATATCGTCATGTTTATTTTATATACAGACTGTCCACAGATAGGGGTTACAATAGCACAAATGGATGAAAAATTTCATCTTTCGGGAAAAAGTCATTCTTGATAAAAGTTTTGCTTGTAAAAAAAATGCAATTCACGAAGAGAAAATTTTGATTTTTTATACAGAGTTCGCAAAAACTTCAAAAATATGATTTTTCTCCAAGAGTAAACTACCTTACTACAAAATGCCAATTAGAAAACTTATTTAGAATAACATTTGTAATTTAAATCCGAGATTTGAAATAAATCTTCGATTTTTTTAGCTTTTTTAATTTTTAGAGGTAAATGAAAATGTTGCTGCTCAATAAAAATATTAATATAAAATTTTATTAGACTATTTTCATAATGGGTGGTGTGTATCTTATTTTAAAATTTTAAATGCATTTCTACCATCTTTTGAATAAACAAGGATTTTTTTTGCCTTTTTATTACTTTGCTTTACGTATGAGGCAAATTTGAAGTTGTCAAATAGAATTTGATGTGTTTTGAATATGTTGATTTTAGAACAAAGGGTTTATTAAGTTCAATGATACGGTGCGGGCGAAAGTTCTTACAACTTTGTGATAGAGAAATTTAATCAAAGATATTTTAATATTATTGGTCGTTACTTGGTGGAAATCCATAATAATATTGTTTTTTCTACTACTTACTTGAGAAATCGTCATTATTTACTTCATTCCTTTATCGAGAAGTAACATTTCTTCACCTAGGTTAATAATAATAATAAAAAATTTCCTAGGTCAATAATGAAAAACAGCTGTTCAATGAGGTTGTTGCAGACAATTTTATAACTTAACTCACCGTTTCTTTAACATATTATTGATTTTGAGCCTTTTTTGACCATTTTAAACCAAGAAATTCTGGAAAACAGGATTAAATTATCAATAAAATAGGACTTTTTATTATAATTTTATTGGGAAGATAATTTCAGGAATGGTTCTGTGACCAGCTTTTTTTCTTACACACCAGTCCATTAATTGCGCGTATGCATTCAAGTATAGTTTCTTAGATTTCTCTGGTAACAGATCGCACTGTGCGCTATTTGCCGCCTCTCTAAGCTCGGGTGGGGTACAAATTTCCAATTCTTCACTCTCAATTTCAGACATTTTATAATTTTAACTTTGTATTATTATCTAACCCGAATATTTTCTACATACTGACAGAAGATCGCATTTGACAAGTAAAATCCTAAGTGACTTGATTTTCAAATTTTTTAAAAAATTAGGGAAAAATGGGTAACAAAGATTTAAACGAATTAAAATATGTAATATTTTATTGTTAGTAGTAGAAAAAATTCTATATATACCGCAGTTGAGAAGGCTATTATATACCTCGCACATTATATCCCTCGGCGCTTCGCGCCTCAGTATATAAAAGTGCTCGCTATGTAATAGCTCACTTCTCAACTTAAGTATATAATGTACTATTATTACTGTAAGTAAAACAATTTTTTACTTAAATTCCACTTTTTATTGACAATACGACATGTTTCACTGCACTGCAGCTTCGTCAGGTAATGTACATTTAATTTTAAAGATACGCTATACAGGGTGTCCCGAAATTAGCTGACAATATTTTAAGGGGATAAAGTACATTCAAAAATAAGACTAAAATCCTATATTAATATATCTTCAAAAACGCTTCGCTATGGAGCTAGAGCCCCCGAATTGGAGCTATGACAAGCAGTTTTTTTACAATATCTCAGAAACCGATTAGGGTATCAAAACAAAATTTGATACATATTTTACCCATAGCTAGACGCAATAAATGGTATTCTTAACTGTATTTCTTCCAGTGGCGTCTCACTGGGTAGGTAGTTGGGAGAATATTGCCCTAAGTTTTTTCTTTGTAGGATTTTTTAACTTTAGGGGAAATTTTTAGAAGCCTTGAAGTTTTTTGTTGGAAAAAGGTACTCATGTTTCATTGCGATAGGATTCACCATTTTCCAGTAAAATCGATTTTAAAATTTTCGGTTCTTTAAAATCCGGTGAAAAGGCTAAGGTTTTTTTTGCATATCTCAGCAAACACTTAATATTAAAACATGAAATTTATTAGAAGTTCTACTAGCGACAAATAATAATAATACATAATCAACTTGGGGATTTATTAGATAATGTGCCACTGTATTTACGTTTAGGGCACTTCTTTCAACATGATGGGGCACCAGCTCACTACGGACGTTAAGTGAGGAATTGGCTTGAAGAAAATTAGCAGGTGGATTGGTAGCCATAGCCTGGCCACCAAGATTACTTGATTTAAATCCCCTTGATTATTATTATTGGAGGCACATGACTGGTACTTGCTTAAGAATTAGTTTCCCGTGTGGTTCACAACCAAATTTGATTTGCAATTTGTTATTCTTTTTTGTTTTATTTTAAAACTCTCTTAAAATCTCCATGAAAATAAATATTTAAAAAACAAAGGAATCTTAAAATATGTTTAATTTAAAAACGTTACATTCTGTCTAGTTACAGTTATAGAACGTTTTATTAACAAAAAATTTAAAATTAAAAAAAATTATATTAAAACTATGAAATTAAAAAAAAAATAATAGTAATATTTACTTAAGGCTCCACCCCGTGCGACGTCACTGGAAAAATATTTTAAAGTAACATCCTTTAATACATAATATGCCTTGTCGCTAGTAGAACTTCTAATAAATTTCATGTTTTAATATTAAGTGTTTACTGAGATATGCAAAAAAAAACCTTAGCCTTTTCACCGGATTTCAAAAAACCGAAAATTTTAAAATCGATTTTACTGAAAAATGGTAAATTCTACCTCAATGAAACAAGAGTATCTTTTTTCAAGAAAATACTTCAAGGCTTCTAAAAATTTTACCTAAAGTTAAAAAATCCTAAAAATAAAAAACTTAGGGCAATATTCTCCCAACTACCTACCCTGTGGGACGCCACTGGGAGAGATAAAGTTAAGCTAATTAAATCGTTTATTTCGTCTTGTCATGGGTAAAACATGTAGCAAATTTTGTTTCGATACCCTAATCGGTTTTTGAGATATTGTGAAAAAACTGCTTTTCGTAGCTCCTATTCGGGGGGCTCTAGCCCCATAACGAAGCGTTTTTGAAGGTATATTAATAGAGAGTATTAGTCTTATTTTTGGATGTACTTTATCTCCTTAAAATATTGTCAGCTAATTTCGGGACACCCTGTATATAGATGCCTGTATAATAACAAACGAAATTTTATTGTAAAGGGTGGTATAAACGATGGGTTTCCCTAATATTTTGAATAATTTATTCTAGGTTGACAAACAATTTAGTCCTAAGAACAGATCAAAAGTTTGGGGTTTTCCTATCTTAATTTTATTTACAAAATTTATGAAATTGGGAGTTATATTGCTTGACAAGAATATTAAAATAAGTTCAATAAAGGTGAATTGTTTAGGTCTAATTGATTATTTAACAACACATTTGCATTTTTAAGCTTGTTTATCTCGAATCACTGGAAATAAACAAGCTTAAAAATGCAAATGTGTTGTTAAATAATCAATTAGACCTAAACAATTCACCTTTATTGAACTTATTTTAATATTCTTGTCAAGCAATATAACTCCCAATTTCATAAATTTTGTAAATAAAATTAAGATAGGAAAACCCCAAACTTTTGATCTGTTCTTAGGACTAAATTGTTTGTCAACCTAGAATAAATTATTCAAAATATTAGGGAAACCCATCGTTTATACCACCCTTTACAATAAATTTTTTTTTGTTATTATACAGGCATCTATATATAGCGTATCTTTAAAATTAAATGTACATTACCCGACGAAGCTGCAGTGCAGTGAAACATGTCGTATTGTCAATAAAAAGTGGAATTAAAGTAAAAAAGTGTTTTACTTACAGTAATAAAACAATATAATCAAAGATACCCTAACGTTTACGTCTCAAAAATGGGACTTCATAAATTATTAAGAAAATTTCAGCGAACTGGTTCAGTTTCCAATTTAAAGAAAAAAAACTGATCATTATGACGCAGCTTTCCTAATCGTATTGCAGACTGTTGCTGACAATCCTACCCTTTCATTAAGAAACCGAGCTCAAGAACTTAATGTAGTAAAAAAACTCATATTCAGTATATTTTAAAGGCAAACAAAATATTCCCATTTAAGCCAACTTTTAATCAAACGTTGGAAGAAGGAGACGAAGCCAAACGTTTGGATTTTTGTCTTTAGGTCGGAAACAAAATTGTAAGTGAAAACACGAATTTTCATAAATTTATTATGTCTCCGATGAATCGACATTTGCAACAAACGGGAAAGTGTGTGTGTCCTGCAAGAAGACAATATTACAAAAAAGTAAATGTCTGGTGTGCGATTTCTTATTATGGCATTATTGGCCCATACTTTTTCGAAAACGTGTAATCGTAGGAGTTACCTTGAAATGTTGAAAACATTCCTCTCTGGCAACCTAGAATAATTGCCTCTCCAATTTAGGAACGAAATGTACTTTTAACAAGATGGATGCCCTGCGCATTTCGTAATTGAAGTGAGGGAATGGCTTAATAATACATTTGGCGACAGATGGATTGGTCGGAATGGTCCGGTTCTGTGGCCCCCAAGAAGTCCCGATTTAACTATTTCAGATGCCTATCTTTGGGGGCGCCTCAAACAGTTAGTATACTCCCGTCCAATTGAGAACGACGTACAGCTTCTAAAACAGCGAATTGTTAAAGCTGTTCAAACAATTTCCATTGAAGAAATTCGAAGAAGTTTTGACCACATTCGTTTACAGCTGGAAAAATATGTTGAATATGGAGGGAGAGTGTTTGAATAGCAAATTATGAAATTATTATTTGTTGTTATTTTAAGATTTTTTGTGTTATTTCCGGGGTCATTTCATTTGGGAAATTAAAAATACATATTTCTGGTAACACCAAAAATCAGTTTTTGAAACTTTTTGATACCCCTTCTCTGTCATTGATAATGTATGTATTTCGACCGCTAATGCTGCTATCCAAAATAAAAAAAATTTTACCTCTAAAAATTAAAAAAAGCTAAAAAATCGAAGATTTATTTTAAATGTCGAATTTAAATTACAAACTTTATTCTAAATAAGTTTTCTAATTGGCATTTTGGTCAAAAATGAAAAATAAAGGTAGTTTACTCTTGGAGAAAAATCATGTTTTTGAAGTTTTTGCGAACATTGTATAAAAAAAAATTTCTCTTCGTGAATTGCATTTTTTTTATAAGCAAAACTTTTTATCAAGAATGACTTTCCCGAAAAATGAAATTTTTCATTCATTTGTCATTTGTGCTATTGTAAACCCTATCCGCGGACAGTCTAGTCTGTATATCAGTGTTCTGCAGGTCACCTCGCCTCTCTATAGTGTTTACTTAAAAATTATAAATTAATAATTTTATTATAGGTAATATATTTCTTCAAAAAAAAACTGCGTTTATACTATAAATTAACATTTTTACTTTAAAACTTTATTTCCAATGCATATTTATGATTTTACATACTAAAACAAAAAATAAGATTTGCCCCTAACAAGCTCAGCTTCAGGGGATTAAATAATAAGTTTATAGAAGACAACATAAACATATTTATTATATTATTAGATTTTAAATAAACTTATTATTATTATTATTTCACTTTGTGAGTAACAAAACATAGAGTTTTGAAGAAGAAGATGTATTTATAATAGATGCTTGTATTTTATGCAGTTTATTTAAATAATTTTATTATTTATTTTTAATATAACGACATCCCCTTTGCCTGTCACTATACTATTTTTTAGCTTTATAATAAATTTAAATAATTCAGTATGTTACAGGTGTTAACATTGCGGAAATGAAAAAGACCGAAAAATCTATGGTGGAATTAGAACTAGAGTTAAATCAAAAAACCAATGAATGGTCCACCCTTTGTGAGAGTGGTGGCCAACTGAAACCATTGTATGGACCGGGATATACTGGAATGCAAAATATGGGTAATTCTTGCTACTTAAACAGCGTCATGCAGGTTCTATTCAGGTTAGTTTATATTTTGCAATTTGCCTAGTCTGAACAATTAACTCGACTTTAAAAATGATTTAAAATTTTACCTCATTTATTCTAAGGATGATAAATCAGATACTCAACAATAATCTTAGCTTACTTGTTTCTTATGCTTAACTTTTTTATATAAGCGCAAGAATTGACAGTTGATATATAATTAACTAAAGTGAGACAGAGCTTTGCGCCAATATCAAAAATGTATTTTTAATCCAAAATTACCCAACCAGACAACTTTGACTGTGACATAAATGACATTCACAGAAATAATTTGCTTACAATCAAAGTTGTCTTATCATATATTTAATTATTTATTATTATATCATGAATTGTGCTAACCGACCACTTTCATTATAAGAAAATCATTGCTGCCAAAGTTTGTTAAATATTGATATGCTTCATAAACTAAAAATTTGTATTTTTATTCATTCTGTTATCATTAAAGAAAAAAATGTGCATAGCGAGGGGTATTTCGCAGGGTAATTTTGGTGTACAATGTTTAGGAATTAGTAATGAATTAAAGGAAATTGGAGGAATTAGTGAGAAATTAGAGGAATTAGTGGAAATTACTCGGGAAATTTGGGGAATTAGTAAGAAAATAGTGGAATTAGTGGGGAGTCAGTGGGGAATTAGAAGTAAATTAGTAGATCGCGCAACGTTGCGTAACATGTGCGGCGTCTTTGATTTTGCTCGGACAATACATAGTATACAAATGCATACTGGAAATGGTAATATGAAATTAAAAAAAAGGAATGTATCGGTTTTTGAAAATTCACAACATTAGAGAAAATCGGCACAACTACTATTTTTACTTCCCTCGCAAGAGCAATTATTGTAATCGACGCGGTAATCGTTCGGTTTATCGGTTCCGTGCGGACGTGTTTTGTTTGCTCTCGAGTCTTAAAATAATACGAGTGATATAGTGCCGATTTATTATTATCAAACTTAAAACATGGGTGATAGTAGTGACGGGTTAAAAAGCAATGATATAACAATAGTAAATTTAAATACAAATAGTGCCCAAAACAACGAAATTTCAAATAAAACCTTAATTCAAAACCGTAAACTATCGATATCAAATACCACCAATTTACAAGGAGCAAAAAATTCACCAGAAATAAACACATCAGATAACAAACAAAGACAGCAAAGATCCTTAGGAAAGGTCAAGAAAAGTACAGAGGCGGATCCACTAAAAGGCAATTCCGATAATTTTAATTCACATGAGTCATTATTAAGATTTTTTGAACAAAGTTTTAATGATGGATCCAACAACGACGATTACGAAGAGGTTTTTAAGCCACGCAAATCAATAAATCGAAGTCCTGAAAAAGAAGATATACAGGAAAATATTAAAACCGTTAAAGTCACACACCAAAAAACTACTGATTTACCACCTCACAAAAGACAACGCTCTGGATCAAGCCCTAGCTCTTTAGAGCGGTTTAAAATACAAAAATGCCAAACTTCTCAAAATTGTGTCCCTGATGATGGAGCATCGACTAGTACAGAAGGAACGAGCCAACCTTTAGACCCTTCTAATTTACTAGATGACTCTAATACGGTAAAAAATACAGATCAAAGCGACAATGCACAAAACATGATACAAATTGTTTTGGAAAACCTTGAAAAAATCCAGAAGTTTGCTGAGGAAGACCAAACTGAACCAAACAACAAAACCGAGTTGAGAAGGGCTACTTTCGAAATTCATAAAATCTTAACTAGATTTGCCTATCAAATAGGACACCTGAAACAAGAAAATCTTACACTTCTATACCAACTGAAAAACAATACCAGCACAAGCGCTCAAAGTACCATCCCAATTACAAATAACCAAACATTACCACTGTTACAGCACAACAGTTATAGTTCCGCCGCACAAAAAACAATCATAAAAACTCCCCAGTTACCCAGCCAGGTATGGAAAACGCCACCACAAATCAAAAAACATGAAACACTGGTAAAAATAAAAGACCAAAATAATCCCAAAGTAGTGATGACCGAAATAAAACAAAATCTCAAAAGCAAGGGACTAAAAGAAACTTTCAAAAACGTGAGGGAACTGAACAGCGGTGGAATAGTAATTGAGTGCCACGACGAAATCCAACAAAAAAAACTAAGGGATGTGTTGCAAGATTCTCACAGCTTTCAGCTAAAGGAAAATGAAAATACAGACCCATACATCATGATTACCGGAATCAAAAAAGGGTACAAACCTGAAGAATTTATTGCAGAATTAATAGAACAAAATCCAGACATAGTTTTATCTTTCGGACAAAACGTTAATACCAAGCTGCGCTATGTTACCAAGAGAGATTGTAGAAACCCAATAAGAGAAAATTGGATCTTACAAACTACCCCAGACATTTTTAAGTGGCTCATCAGAAACCAAAACCTAAGTTTTGATTTGATTAAGGTTTATACCCAAGAATACTTTAATATAGCACTATGCTTTAAATGCTGCAATTTTGGACATGTTTTGAAATACTGCACTGGAAATGAAATATGCTTTAAGTGTGGTAAAAATCACAATGGAAGGGATTGCAAAGAAAACGTCCTTAACTGCCCGAATTGCAAGCGACTAAAACTATCTGATGGAAACCATTCAGCCCGAAATCCAAACTGCCCCGCCTATGTGAACAAACTAAAAGAACATCAAAAAAGCACAAACTACCAAACTGTAAGTAATGAAACTTTTTTAAACAAACATTAGAACATCCAAAATCAGCTCACATACATAAAGGTACGAACGAAATACATAGGGTACCTAAATGTAAATCATACCCGCAAGCTATCGAAATTAAACTGCTTTACACAAATATTGCATCTGTTATGTCAAAATTCCAGGAACTCTTAGAGGTCGTACACGAACACGACCCCGAAATTATATTACTTACAGAAACGTGGTTAAATGACTCTCTACCAGACAGCCTTATAAATATCCCTAACTACAACGTTATAAGAACTGATCGACAAAACGGTAGAGGAGGTGGCACCTGCATCTACACAAAGCAAAAAATTGGATCATACACGACAGCTACAAAAACTTACAGTTGCTACAATACAGGGCCAGTCGAATCAACATGGATCGAATTACGTATAAACAAACTAACAATGAACTTGGCATGTATCTATAGACCACCAAACACTTCAAGGGAAAGCGATAACGCTCTTCTTAAGTCCATAGTTGAAGCTAGCCAACAGCTTAGCAACCTTTTTATCTTAGGAGATTTCAATTACCCTACCCTTAACTGGCAAAATCCTACACCAACAGAAAACAACTCACCAGCGGATGTATTCATGAACTCCTTTCTTAGTACTAACTTAACCCAACACATTAAAGACCCAACACGATTTAGGACTAACAACAGACCGTCCCTGTTAGACCTTCTGCTTACATCAGACCGCGATCTTATTTCTAGTATTAAATTAGAAACTCCAGTGGGATGTAGCGACCATGTAGTCATAATCGCCAAGTCTCAGTTTCTAATGAATATCGACCAAGAAAAAATAAAGAAAATTAAAAATTATCGAAAAGCAAACTACACAAAGATAAACGACTATCTTAACAATGTAGAATGGCCTGAAGGCTCACTAGCCGACTGGTGGACAAACATTACTAGCAATATTGATCAATGTGTTAAACGCTATGTTCCAGACTTTAAAGAAAAGAAGAGAAAATCAAAACCTTGGGTAACTAAAGAAATAAAAAAGAAGATTAATAGAAAAAGAAAGCTCTGGCATAAATATCGCACTACAAATACCGAAGAAAACCATAAAAATTATAGAGATATTACTAATAATGTAACCACTCAAATTAGAGTAGCAAAATCAAAATATGAAAATGACCTTGTAAACAGTAAAAGCAACAAGAACTTCTTTAGATATATAAAAAGTTGTCTAAACTCTAGAGTTAGTTCCCCAGTGCTTAAAAATGAAACCAACGAACTGATAAGCGATCCCATCCTAGTAGCAAATATATTTGCTAAAGAATTTTATCGACCTCCTCCCGTTATGCAACCTACTACCCCAACTTTACAAAGGCGAGATACACCTATGACACTTACGACAACAGAAATTACAGAAGATAGGCTAAGAAAAGTCATAAGCGAATTAAAACCAGAGAGCTGCCCAGGACCAGATAATATCCACCCTAATTTTATAAAAAATGCACCTTCCTTAATAAAACCTATATTACAGTTAATGAAAAGATCAATAGCTGAAGGCAAAGTACCCGAAGAATGGAAGAAGTCTATCATTATCCCAATTTACAAGAAGGGTGATAAATTTGATCCAAAAAACTACCGACAGGTAAGCTTAACCTCTGTACTCTGTAAACTCATGGAAAAACTTATTGCCGAGGATCTTACAAACTTCTTTATGCAAAATTCCATTATTCCACAATGTCAGCATGGTTTTCTCCCAGGACGCTCTACTTCGACTAATCTTCTCGAATGTGTAAACGCATGGACTAACTCGTTAGACAAGAAAGAACCTGTAGATATATTGTACCTAGATTTCAAAAGTGCTTTTGACCTCGTACCTCATGATAAATTAGTTCTGAAACTAAAACACTATGGCATTGGTGGAAATCTTTTAAGCTGGATCAAGGATTTTCTAACTAATAGAACAAGTGTTGTTAGAGTTGAGGGCGTGACATCACACAGGTTTAAGAACACCACAGGAGTACCCCAAGGTTCAGTCTTAGCCCCAATATTATTTAATTTATATACCTGCGACCTACCAACCGGCGTCAATTCACCAATGTCCATGTTTGCCGACGACACCAAATTATATAATAACCCCTCCTTACACTATGAATCACTCAACAGAGACCTGTCTAAAATAGACCAGTGGTGCACTAAGTGGAATTTACTTTTAAATGAGAGCAAATGCTGTGTTCTTCACGTCGGCTTCAACAACCCTGAACGAACGAACTGGGAAACATCATTAAAAAAGCAAACTCCATCGCATACATGGTTTCACGAACTTTTAAAAACCTCTCTCCAGACCTGCTTGAAAAAATATACAAAATCTACATAAGACCTATCTTAGATTATGCAGCCCCAGTGTGGAATCCGTACTTTGCCAAAGATATTCACGCTCTGGAGCAAACACAGAGACGAATCACCAGGCTCTGTCCCACTATAATACATATGTCATATCCAGAAAGATTAAAAATACTCAACTTAACATCACTGGAACAAAGAAGACTTAGAGGTGATGCAATAGAAACTTTTAAAATACTTCATGGGCATTATTCGGTAGAATTAAACGTCTTTACTTTAAACACTGACCAAAGACTGAGAGGACATACTTGCAAGTTGGTTCGAGAACGCTTTAGAAAACTCTGCAGACAGTACTTCATATCCAACAGAGTTAACAGAGAATGGAATAATCTGCCCAATGATTGTGTGACTGCCGATACAATCAACCATTTTAAAAACCGCTATGATTCGTATAAAAACCAAAATATTTAATGCAAATTACTTAAAGTGTGGTGATAAATATCTGAAATGTACTCAGTGAATAATAGTTTTAACGGCATTGCCGCCTAACTCTAACCTAATAATAATAAAATAATAATAAAAAAATACCCTCCAAGATTTTTTTTTTCGCGTTTTTGGTTGCAATGGTTGATACAAGGTTGACATGGGTTGGAAAAGGGGTTACTTGTTAATATTCGATGTCGCATACCATTTTGGCATATTATTTTAACAACCTGATCAATAATAACTGAAATAATAGCAAGTAAAATTGTGATTGTGGGGGTGAAATTAATAATATTAAGCTATGGATGTTTCTAACGACTTATTTAGGCGAAATATTAAAAAATAAATTATTTGTATAAAAAAAAAGAAAAGCACAAAGTCTTTCTCCACAAGTTTATTAGAATAAATTAACTTGGTGAACCTAGAGTTATTCTTTACAATTTTACATGTTTCAAGTGTAGAAACACCTATCATCAGGAAAACAAAGTATACCTATAGTACAATGCTGATGTTAGCAATAGAGAAAATAAAGAGTGGTATTGAGCAGTAATGGAGCTTTCAGTGGTGCACACGAGGTGTAAAATATGAATAGTCAGAAGACCGACAAGAATTCAGCATACTAGAAAGTCAGGGGATGCTGAATTCTTGTCGGTCTTCTGACTATTCATATTTTGTTTAATCTTACATACACATAGGAGTTGTTTTTAGCGAGGGAAATTTTTTGTGTTTTTTGGGATTGTTGATTATGTTATGGATTGACTTTTATGGGTTTATTGTTTTTTTTTGAAGATGAGTGATTGGTGAACCGAGTGGTGGTGAACTGGAGAATAGTGTGACTCCTCGGATGGCTCCGATGATTTGGAGGAGTTTTCAAATGAGATGTTGCCGTGTAAATCAGAAAATTCATTGGAAACTGCCGTGCGCGAGCAACACTTAGAACACTATTACGCGGTTTTTTTATGACCAGTCGTGGTTTTTTGGTCGGATAATTGAAGATAGAGGAAACGCAGAATATAGAATAAAGTTTCTGAAAGCAGAGCACTTTTATTTGGCCCCGAACAGAAGACATTGATACCGTCCATGCAGATTTTATTTTTTACGGCCCTAATAATTTATTTCGTGGCGGTCCATTTCAATTTAAACGGGCACACCAACTTAATATCAAGAACAGATATAAAGCGTTTGAAAACCAATAATTTTTTATTTTTGTTCAATAATGGTATTACTACTAGAAACCGTATGTTTAGTTTTATAATATAAATAACCGGTACTTTTACTTTCATAAGGTTTTTGATGTAACAATAAATTGTTCATTGTTCCCAGCTTTTTTATTTTAATACCTACGGCATATATCTAGATATCATTTATTTATTTTACACCATTTTGTCGCCTAGTTTACGAAACATATTTAGTGAATTCGTAGGAATTAGCTTGGGAATTAGTTAAATTAGGGGAATTAGTAAGGAATTAGGGTAATCACCAGATATTTTTTAAAGTTAATAAGGAATTATAATATACAAGGGGAATTAGTGAGGAATTAGAGGAATTATTAGAATACTGGGAATTAGTGTACACATTTTTTTCTGCGGTTTACCCCTCGGTGCATAACCATGCCCATGACAGTGGAACAAGACATTTTCTTTGCAATATAAAATACAGAACACATTTTGGAAATATTTATATTTTGCAATAATTTGTATGACCCAATCTAAAATAAATGCACAATGAAGAATATGCGCAACATAAAAATTTTATAGAAAAATATGAAAATGCATTTTCTTAAAAATATACGTTTTCTGGAATGGATTTTTGATTTGTTGGATAATATAATCCGTATATTGGGCTAATTTATGAAATAAATTTAATAAACTGTAAGTTTCTTGGGAATAAACTTTAAAAAAAAAGTCACAGAGCAAGTTGTCTGATTAGTTGATTATTGTTTAAAATAAACTTGGAGTTGGCGTTCGTTCAGTTCGCAGTTTCGACAATAATTTTGACAGCTATCAACTATCACGTGATACAAATATCAAACTATTATTGGCTGAACGTCAGCGCTACGCGTCAGTGAAGTTTATAAACCGTTCTATTCCAATTCAATGTTTTAACACCTAGCGCCATCGCTATGATGACATTATAATATATTATCTGACATGTTAATGACAACAAATCATATCTTACCATACAACTTAACATATTATGTTACCTTATTATCTATATTAGTTCAGGAGATTAAAGCAAATGTCTTTGTCCCAGTATTTTTTGACCGCAATACTTAATAAAAAAGGGAAAAATGTTTTTAGGATACCAGATTTTATTCATAAATACTATGAAGGATGTGACAGAATATTCCAAGGAGCTCCTAGTGACCCTGCAGAAGACTTCAATATACAGATGTGAGTATTTATGTTTAATACAAATACTTTGGTAATTTGGATTAAATTTAATTTAATTCTTAAATTTCCCGGGGAAATGTTATAAAATTTCATATCTATGGCCTGGTCACACGGTGTATCGTCATAAGAACAAAGCGCTAGATCATTTTAATTTGTTTTATTTTGATATCTTTTTGGTATATACCTATTACATTGTAATATTTTAGGGCAAAACTAGGCTATGGACTTCTCTCTGGAAAATACTCAAATCCTCCTCCTCCTGGATCTCCAGTAGATGCTGATCCACCCGGTATTACTCCTTTAATGTTTAAAACCCTTGTTGGCAGAGGGCATCCTGAATTTTGTACTAAGAAACAACAGGTAAAGACACATCAACAATAACGTGGATGTTAGTATTGACAATAATACAGGTCGTGTTGGGCCATTTTACTTCGTATTGACTGGCCATGTTCAGATTGTCCTAAATTCGACTCTTATAATTAGGAGCTCTGTAACTATACGTACCGGGTGTCCCACTAAGAATGGTCTCATATCATATGAATAATCCACAATATCTTCAATATTTCACCTGGAAGTTGGTCGTGAAATTAGGTGTACCTATAAGGAGCTATTTCTAATCACCCTCTTACCGTGCGAGCAACAATTATTTGCATCAAAGAGGGCTTGGATTAAAAAACGTAAGGCTTGGTTTAGATCACAATGATATGAGGACGATATATCTAACCAAATCTAGGTTAAAATTTTGTCAAATTCATATTATGACATGAGCCAAACTAATGAGTAATAAAATAAGTAGACAAATACAAATTTACTTTTGTTGTTTATAAAATTAACAAAGTGAGAATATACAGAAAGAAAAAGTAAATTAATTACATAAATTGGCCACCGCCATGCTCCAAGCATAAATTCACACGTCTCTTCATATTTTCGAGAGTGTTGACCAGCATCTCTGGAGAAATGTTACCACATTCTTGGATAATCCTTTCTTGTAATTGTTCTAAATTTGCAACTGGTGTTTTAAAAATAGTGTTCTTTAAATGAGGAAATAAATAAATAAAATAAATTTTGGGTAAACCATTGAGTCATTCCTGCGTCTTTCAAAATCTGCGGCTTGTATTTCTTGGAATACTTGCACTTTATCAGGAAATAAATTTAGCTGCTTCTTAAGAATAGTCCTGCATGTTCCATAAGATCCTCCCACTTCTTGTGACAGGCGTCTTATACAATTTGTTGACGTATTTTGCATTATTTCACGAACGTTTGCAACAAGTTCTTCTGTTCTTTCAGATAGTCTTCCTGCTCCTTTTTGTGTTGTATAGAATAGTTTCCCTAAACACAGCCACGGTTCTTTTCAGGCAATGATAAAAATCCCCAGCAATAAAAGCAACGTTAGGAAAATGTTCGTGAAAATCGTCCATGCGCAAACCCGGATTGTATTGCCACTCACCAATACTCTAACCCCGTTTCGAAAATACGCGTTAACCATGAATGTTTTGTGCTGTTCCGTAAAGCCCATTGTGTGAATTGCTCAAGAAATTGGAGAAATTAGCGATGAATCAAATTACTTGTAACGACTGTCAAAGATGACGGAATAACTGATTGATTGTTAATTCAGGTAGTTACTGACACCCAACAGGTATTAAGCTCTACGGCTAAGCACTACGTTCTTAGATGCAAGGCTCTCTTTGATGCAAATAATTTTCGCTCGCACGGTATATGGACATAAACCTTAATTATAGTATTCCAGCGACATTATAGCGACTTGTTCTAGTTTGGTTATACAAAATTACTATACATTTTATCATGTTTACCTTATTCCTGGGATTTTGATGTTTGTTAGAAAAATACTGTCATTTTTCAGGATGTTCAAGAATTTTTACTTCATACCCTCACTTTACTAGAAAGGCACAGTAAAAATAGTGTTAATCCAGGAGAGTGTTTTAAATTTGAAGTCGAAGAAAGGTTTCAGTGTAGCCAAAGTAAGAAAGTGAAATATTTGACAAGGAGTGAAGTTTGCTTAAGTTTAAATATTCCCATGGATGCTGCGATAAATAAGGAAGAAGTAAGTAGAAATATTAAAATCTATCATTTTGGTGTTAATTTCGTTATTCTAAATATCTAACCTCTCGAAGAAAAGTGTCAGGTGAAAAAATGTTAATATTCATTTTATGTGTAAATTAGGTTTTCAAAAGATTAAATATACTTATTTTAAAAACTATGCTCTAGGTACTGAACCGTTAAGCAGCTTAACTAAATTGGGTTGCCCGAATTAAAAAGTGCTATAAAATAAAAGGAGCCTTATTAAAAAAATACAATGAGGTAGGTTCTCGTGCATTTTGTGTATAACATTTTTTGCATCTTTTCCCATAAGGAAGATATTTTCATTTAGTTGTAATTATGTTAAAATTGGAATGCTCAGGAATTTTAAAATATGTTTGCCAAACTTTTATTGCAGGTTGACACGGCAACCCTTATTTATCTGGTATAGGAAGCAAAGAACTATATTTTGGCATAAGTTTCGTCCTTTCAGTAACGATGTAAAAAGCCTCCATACTTTGCTGGTTTCTACCGTCCGCACAGCGTTAAAAAAGCCTGATGCTCGTGTTTTGCCACGATAAGTTTAGGGTGTTGTATAATAGGTTTAATCCTTTCACCGGTCGCCCCTCCGCAATAGATTCCTGGTTTGATTATAATTACCAGCGAAAGCATAACACTTTAAATTTTAAAGTCAGACAGCAAAACTGTTTATTAAACATTTTGTTACAGGTAGCGGCTTACGAAGCAAAAAAAGCAGAAATGGAAGCACAAGGCAAAAGAATTGACCCAGAATCCATAGTTAGACCGAAAATTAAATTTTTCTCATGTTTGGAATCTTTTACGGAATCTGAAGTGATAAATAACTTTTACAGCTCTGCTATAAATGGCAATGTTGTGGCCAGGAAGTAAGTAATGTATATTTATTTGCGATTGTAGTAAGACAAAAATTGAGTTTTCTTTTGAGTTGCTTGTATTCTATATACCTTAAAGTTCACGACTAATTTCGCGCAGCGTCATAAAAATTACTCAAAAACTACTACGGGGATCACTGCAATTTTTCTATATAACAAACCCAAAGCAACTCCACAGAAGGACGAGACACACTTAAAGCCACCTTGTGAAGCCAAGTGGGAATATGATTTCGTTTTAACTGCTGGTTTATTAAATTAGGACAATTATTATTTTTTCTGGCATACCGTAAAACATGTTGATGCTAATAAAAATAAAACGTCTATAGTAAAATCAAAACAATTTCCGTTGCACGTCATACCTTCGAGTATCAGCAGTGTTGCCAGTTTGTAATCAAAATACCCCAGTAAGGGAATGGCAAAGTATTTTTTTTGAATTAACAATCAATCAGTTATTCCGTCATCTTTGACAGTCGTTACAAGTAATTTGATTCATCGCTAATTTTTCCAATTTCTTGAACAATTCACACAATGTGCTTTACGGAACAGCACAAAACATTCATGGTTGAAGCGTATTTTCGAAACGGGGTTAGAGTAAATGGTGAGTGGCAATACAATCCGGGTTTGTGCATGGACGATCTTCACGAACATTTTCCTAACGTTGCTTTTATTGCTGGGTTTTTTTATCATTGCCTGAAAAGAATCGTGGCTGTGTTTAGGGAAACAGGTTCTATACAACACAAAAAAGGAGCAGGAAGACTATCTGTAAGAACAGAAGAACTTGTTGCAAACGTTCTTGAAATAATGCAAAATACGCCGACAAATTGTATAAGACGCCGGTCCCAAGAAGTGGGAAGATCTTATGGAACATGCAGGACTATTCTTAAGAAGCAGCTAAATTTATTTCCTTATAAAGTGCAAGTATTATAATTTTGTAAACAACAAAAATAAATTTGTATTTGTCTACTTATTTTATTTCTCATTAGTTTGGCATATCATGTCATAATATGAATTTGTCAAAATTTTAACCTAGATTTGGTTAGATATATCGTCCCCATATCATTGTGATCTAAACCAAGCCCTACGTTTTTTAATCCATTTTTGCTCGCACGGTATTATGTAACAGCCGACGCCTGCAGCTATTTTTGAAATATTTGTCGGGTTCGCTAATAGCACAAATGTTCAAAAATTACTTCAGTATTTCCTAATTAATAAATAATATATCTAGAAATAAAATCTATATGTTTAATAGGTGATAAGGATGAGTAAACTGTATATTGTGAACAAACAAACATTTAAGTCGTTTGTATAAACCCCAATTAAAGCGCTTTAACTTTCCGTTTCCAAATTGAACTTAAAGGGCAATATAAAGCTATTTGCAGATGATACAACAATTATTTATTTTGCTGAAACTTTTGCAGAAATGTATTTTGATATTAATAATGATTTAATAATACTTCTTTCTTGGCTCCAATCAAATAAACTTACGGTAAATTTTACAGAATCTTCTTTTAGGTTTATAACTAAAAAAATAAAATAAATTCTATCATTAACCCTTTAACATTTAAGAAGATATTCAGTACTAAAAAACGACAAAATTTATGGATTAATTTAAGACGAAAATGTTTAAATTGGAAAGGCTATATCCAGTATATTATAAACTCGATATCTCCTTTGGTATCTGTTTTGTACAGAGCTAGATATTACATTCCTTTGAAATACTTAAAAAATATATATTTTTTATTAATACATATTTTCAAAATTACAATACTTAGGTTCTGTACGGGGACCTGCTTGTTTATCAAACTTAAAACCATTACAAAAATTGCAAAATAAAGTTATTAAATGGATACACAAATTACCACATTTAAAACCAACTGTTAATCTATACAGGGTGTAACAAATTCTTTTATCACTAGAGGGATCTCGTAAACCGTAGGAGATACGAAGATGGTTAAATGGGGGCAAAGTTGCATAATTTGATGCCTAATCATAATCCAAAAAGAAATTATTTAGATTCCGAGTACTTCCGGAGATATTCGAAAAAAACCGAAAAACTGTCAATAACATCTTTTTGTTTTGTGCCCTTTATGTAGGAGATAAAAGAAAACCAATCCCACCTTTTCAGGGCCACTTTTAATCCTTTTTTAGAATATGTAATTAGTTTTGCCATACAACGTTTCATTTTCCTGAAACCATCATTAATTTCACTATTTTAAATACGGACCTGGATTTTTTCCATTTTTCAATAAAATACCTAGGACATCTTTATTCAAAGCCTAGGCTAAATATTAATTTTAAAAAAGAATTAACGCTCTAATGTAGATTTTATTAAGATTTTTCTAATCCGACCCTGTGTTACACAATACCATTTCGTTTTAATAACGACAGAAAATGTATCGCTGTCCAGGGAAACATTTTTGAACACGTAATTAATAATTAATTTTTATATGGCAACTTCTTTTATTCAGGAGTATATTATAAAATATTGTTAATTAAATAAAATCTAATATCATTAGCAAGACTTTGAATTACGATTATTGTCAATTTTACGAATTTTATAGTATTCTTTTAAGGAGCTATTTTACCTAGTTTAAATTGTTACACAAAAGATTACGTGGGTAATAAAACGAATGGGTATTGTGTAACACAGGGTCGGATTAGAAAAATCTTAATAAAATCTACATTAGAGCGTTAATTATTTTTTAAAATTAATATTTGGCCTAGGCATTGAATAAAGATGTCCTAGGTATTTTATTGAAAAATGGAAAAAATCCAGGTCCGTATTTAAAATAGTGAAATTAATGATGGTTTCAGGAAAATGAAACGTTGTATGGCAAAACTAATTACGTATTCTAAGAAAGGATTAAATGTGGCCCTTAAAAGGTGTGATTGGTTTTCTTTTATCTGCTACATTAAGGGCGCAAAACAAAAAAATCTTATTGACAGTTTTTCGGTTTCTTTCGAATATCTTCGGAAGTACTCGGAATCTAAATAATTTCTTTTTGGATTATGATTAGGCATCAAATTGTGCAACTTTGCCCACATTTAACCATCTTCGTATCTCTTACGGTTTACGAGATCCCTATAGTGATACACGAATTTGTTACACCCTGTATAGACCGACGGGGTATTTACACGTTCAAAACATTTATAAATTAAAAATGTGTATTCTAATTCACTCTATTATTTTAAAAGAAAAAAAATCAAACATAACAATTCAGGAGAATAAGACCTTACATGCTCATAACACCAGACATTGTACAAATTATCAAACTATACCAGTAAAAAGTAATTTCGGAAAAAAATCGCGTTTATATGATGGAATAAGGGGAATCCAATCCCGCAAATGCTGGATCCCGCGGTGATTTTGCGGGATTCGCGGGACTCGATGTGGGGCTGTATGTTAATAAATAGTTGTTTTATTCAATTAAAAACAGAGTAGAGTAGCAGGAAAATATTTATTGCATATAGGTACAATACAATAGTACGACTAGTTTAACAGTTACATGTTACATTGATTTTGGAAATATTTTCGGAGAAAAGATAACATGTTTAATGTTTCATCTTTTAGATTTGATCTTATTTTATTGCACATGTATCCTGCGGCTGAAAACACACGTTCAGCTTCGACACTTGTCGGTGGAATAAATTTTACACAGTTATATGCAGCTTTCAAGTACATTCCTCTATTCCCTCCGCATTCAAAAAGTGTCATCTCATGTTAGTAACTGGTCAAGTGAGGCTCAGGCGGGCACAAATACATTTGTGGCCCTCTGATTCGAATAATTGGCGCATATTGATCGATGTGATAAACTTTCCAAAGGGTTTAGCTACCATTCGAGATACTTTTTCCTCCATCAAAATTTTTTTCTCAGATGAAAAAAAATCTGTAATTTTCATTTTCTTAGGTAGCACAGACGAACCACTAACATCTGAGCGCTTAGCAATATAACTAAACGAACTACTCGAGCTGCTGGTACTAGCTTTCATTTCCTGTGTTATTTTATCAATATCAACACTAACGCTGCTGCTCTGGACTTTCAAATTAATATTATGCTTTGTTTGTAAGTGGGTGTGAAGACCTTTGGTGGAACGAGCAGAGATTTTGATAATACTAGGGCATAACTTACATTTAGCTGTAAGACCATCTTCAGACTTTAAAAAGTAATTCCAAACTAAACTTGAACCTTTATTCTCTTTGTAAACTACACTGACACTCATTTTTGTGATTGTTGTTTAAATTCCATGTATTGAATATAATACCACTTGATAAATGTCACTAGTATGGAGAACTATAGGGTAGGAGGCCGATCGACAATGGCAGCATTTTCAAATTCTGTCCCGGTTTTTGGTTAGTTCGCTATTGGCCGATAGATGGCTCTCGCGTCCGAAGTGGGCTGATGTTGTCTTCTTCTTCTTCGTTTTTAATATGGAAAAACTAGATCCTCCATAGTTTTTAACTTTTACTTAAACCCTTTATTTTTCTGTGCTTTTACTTTTGACAAGTGACATTTTATTTTTCGAATTAACAAATAATGTTTGAAGGCAAGACAAGACAAATAACGTTGTATTGTAATTAATTTCCATATTTATAATAAATAATGGTACAATTTATAAAAGTAGAGTTTGCTTTATTGTGTCGGGGTGTAAGACAGGATCTTGTTCAGAGAGAAAACGCAGCCAAACAAGTCTCTTTCTAGCTCCAAAGGTATAGCTAGAATGTTTAATACCCTGTATTTTAAAAACCAAGCATCGTTGGAACTTTATACAGGCCGAGTTTACTAATAAGTATAACAAAGTAAGTGTAAATTCATATAAAAGTTCTTATTTGTCCCTTAAAGAACTAATTTAAATAAAAATAGTTATTGCGTCCATAAGAAACCATTATTTGATAGCCCACTTCGAACACGCGCGCCATCTTACAGCGACTCATAAAGCTGAATTACCGATGCTAATTTTGGACCAAATCCAATGCATTGCGATCGGCCTCCTACCTCAAGTCCTCCATAGTCACTAGATACTTTACTAGTTGAATAACGCTCTTACTTTCGCACGTACGCAAGAAAACTGTTCTGTTTAACGTATTTTCAATAGCCCAGCAGGGCAGGGAATCCCCGACGCGTCGACGAAAAATACCGCAGTTCATTACTTGCTACCTCGCAAATCCCGCGGATCCGAGGGATCGATGGGCTTAATTCCGCGGATTCGCGGGATCGATGGGCTTAATTCCGCAGATTTGCGGGATTAAAGTTTGGGTGCGGGACTGAATTCCCTAGACGGAATAATAAAATATAACAATCTCCAAAAAAATATCAGAAACATTAAAAAATTGGCAACTTTTAAAAAACAATTAAAGATATATTTGCTAAATTAAATTATTTATACTATTTTTTTAATTGTTTTTATTAAAAATTATATTGGATTAACTCCCATTTTTTTATTGTTATTTTTTTTTAATGGTTATTATTTTCTATATTATATTATCATTTTCCATGTAATGAACTGTAAAAGTTAGTTTGGAATAAAGACATTTTGAAAGTTAAATGGTTGTTCTTCACCTTACAGTTCTATGGCAACTAGAACAATAACTGACTAAACAAAGTTGGCACACCGTTAAGCGGATATTTCCAACAGTGTGTGTGTCATTTCTTTATATCGAAGATATTTGGATAAATTAATAATTTTCTGTTACGTCAAAAATGTTTTAATCAGATTCCTGTCAGCTGTATTTCTTAATGACTAAGTTTCCGGGGTATAGCAGTTTCGTAATATTAATGAATCCTGCTGTATATTTTAAAAATAATTGTTTTAGGACCACACGGCTCACATCGTTTCCCGACTACCTAGTGATCCAGTTAAAAAAATTCACCCTACGGGAAGACTGGGTACCAATCAAATTGGATGTCTCTATAGAAATGCCAGATGTTTTAGATGTTTCTATTTTGAGAGGTGCGGGGCCCCAGCCTGGTGAAGAATTACTGCCAGAACCGGAGGTCCGGCCTCCTGCACCTCAATTCGATGAAGTTGTGTTAGCACAGCTTCAAGATATGGGTAAGAAGCAGGCGTTATAGTTACTTATAGCGGTCTTATCTTTATACCGTTTTATTCTTTATCTGCTCGTTAAAAGTTGTTAGCTTTGTATAATGATAAAATATTATAATTAGTGGTATGTATATTAATAGTTAAATTTACCTTCAAACGTTTATCATTGTGACAATTATTATGAAATGCCTTTGACTGATTGGATAGAAGGACATTTTTCTTAGCCAATAGAACGTCTAAAAAATGACTTTCTGTTTTATACTACCCTACTAATGGCTGTAATATTTTTAAAAGTTGCTAAATATCTGATACCAAAGCCTTTATTGTATGCAACTCCTACTTTACATTTTGATACTATAAACATTTTGTTAAACTGATATACGAATTGGTAGTTTTTAATGTCTGTATCAAGTATAACTCAAAAATGGTAATCGGCGTGCAGACAAAGTTTTTAAAATTAAAAAAAAATTTAAAACTCGCTGGGATTTGAACCCAGAACGTCTCGATTGCCAGTCGAACGCTACAACCCGGAGATACTGAGATTCTGTCACCAACTTCGGCAATATAACTTTATTCAATTTTAATGTTAGTATATTATTATTATTATTATTATTATTATTATTGTTAAAAATTATATTACCCGTTAGTTACAACTCATTTAAATTACGGATTTTAGGTTGGGGAGGAATAAATAGAACTTTAGTTAAAAAATTAGAAATATTACAAAAAAGGTTTCTAAAAATGATATTCAATAAAGATTATCTTTATCCTTTAAAATAATTATATTCAGAAACTTTACATTTATAACATGACATACATCTTAATATACAGGGTGTTAGTGAATAAGTGCGACAAACTTCAGGGGGTGATTCTACATAAAAAAATAATAATAGTTTGCTATATAAGTTTTGTCCGCAAATGCTTTAATTTCCGAGATACAGGGTGTTAAAGTTTTTATTAAAAAGTGACGATTTATTTATTGCTCTGAAACCCATCGAGATATGCAAATAAAATTTGGTAGGTTTTAAGAGGTAGTTATTGCGCATTTTCTGATATGCAATTAAGAATTTTATGTTTATCATTGGCGCGCATAAGGGTAATAATCTCAGTTTTTTTAAAGAAAATAATGATACGCCACTGAGATATATCAAACTAAAAACAATTTTAGAATTTCCCATTCAATTTGTGACAAAAAATATCTCCTTTTTTTTCGTATTGGGTGCCGTACGTACTGTGCAACTAGAGGAAGCAGTTCCCGAGTTAATTGGAGAGTCACCTGAAACAAGTACTCGAAAACTTGAATGTAAGCAACTTCACTGTATTTAAAATTCTTAAAGAACAGCAATTATTGTATCCGTTTCACATTCAACGTGTGCAAGCTCTACTACCTAGAGACCTTTTTCCGCGCCTAGTTTTTTGCCATTGGATTCTTCATCAAATCGCTCAAATTCCTAATTTTTTAAATGGCGTTTTGTTTACTGACTAGGCTAATTTTGGACGACAGTGTATACGAAATTTCCATAACAATCACTTATGGGCTGAGGGAAATCCACAATCATGGAATCTGTAAAGCTCATTTTCAGTATCAGTTTTCAGTAAATGTATGGCTTGGGGTAATTGATGATCATTTAGTCGGTCCATATATCCTCCAACAACGACTAACAGGCGAATCTTACCTTAATTTCCTACAGGAAGAGCTACCTGCTCTTTTAGAAGAAATCCCTCTACAGCTGAGACAACACTTCTGGTTCATGCATGATGGCGCACCAGCCCATTTTAGCATTAATGTACGCAATCACTTAGATACAGTATATCCAAATCGTTGGATATAGGTAGGGGAGGTACGGAAAATTGGCCTGCTCGATCGCCGGATTTAAATTCTCTAGATTTTTGCATTTGGGGTTTTCTTAAGGTTAGTTTATTTCACTCCCATCGAAAATGTTGAAGACTTGAGGAATCGAATTATAGCCGGTTGTGAGACAATAGGAAATACACCAGGAATATTTGCGCGAATACGACAATCAATGAGGCGAAGAGTTGAATCTTGTATTACGTCTGAGGGAGGTCATTTTCAACATTTGTTGTGGCTTTGCGCCTATTTATTTATAAGTGTTATTTTCTGTTATTGTTCTGGTTTAATGTTATTGTATAAGATAGTTTTTAATAAAATGTATTAAAGAAATGAAAAATACGCGTTAGATGTTTTATTTTTTGCATATAAACGGCGCCCAATACGAAAAAAAGGCAAGAAAGATTTTTTGTCACAAATTGAATGAAAAATTCAAAAATTGTTTTAAGTTTGATATATCTCAGTGGCGTATCATTTTTTCTTTAAAAAATAATTTCATGTTAGAAAATGTGCAATAACTACCTCTTAAAACCTACCAAATTTCATTTGCATATCTCGATGGGTTTCAGAGCAATAAATAAATCGTCACTTTTTAATAAAAACTTTAACATCCTGTATCTCGGAAATCAAAGCATTTGCGGACAAAAGTTATATAGCAAACTATCATTATTTTTTCATGTAGAATCAGCCCCTGAAGTTTGTCGCACTTATTCACTAACACCCTGTATATATATTTAAAAATAAAAACCTTATACAATTTAAAATTATTTTATTAAATTAATTATAAATTAATAATAATTTTATTATAGGTAATACAGACTGTCCGCGGATAAGGTTTACAATAGCACAAATGGATGAAAAATTTCATTTTTCGGGAAAAAGTCATTCTTGTTAAAAAGTTTTGCTTGCAAAAAAATGCAATTTATGAAGATTGATTGATTGATTTTTTATACAGGGTTCGCAAAAACTTTAAAAACATGATTTTTCTCCAAGAGTAAACTACCTTTATTTTTCATTTTTGACCAAAATGCCAATTAGAAAACTTAAATAGAATAACGATTGTAATTTAAATTTGCCCCATACGTAAAGCAAAGTAATAAAAAGGTAAAAAAAAATCCTTGTTTTTACAAAAGATAGAAGGAATGCATTTAAAATTTTAAAATAAGATACACACCACCCATTATGAAAATAGAGTCTAATAAAATTTTATATTAATATTTTTATTGGGGAGCAAAATTTCCATTTACCTCTAAAAATTAAAAAAACTAAAAAAATCGAAGATTTATTTTAAATCTCGGATTTAAATTACAAACGTTATTCTAAATAAGTTTTCTAATTGGCATTTTGGTTAACAATGAAAAATAAAGGTAGTTTACTCTTGGAGAAAGTCATGTTTTTGAAGTTTTTGCGAACCCTGTATAAAAAATCAAAATTTTATCTTCGTGAATTGCATTTTTTTACAAGCAAAACTTTTTATCAAGAATGACTTTCCCAAAAAATTAAATTTTTCATCCATTTGTGCTATTGTAAACCCTATCCGCGGACAGTCTGTATATTTCTTCAAAAAAACTGCGTTTATAATAGAAATTAACATTTTTACTTTAAAACTTGATTTTTAATGCATTTTTATGATTTATGATTTTACATACTAAAACAAAAAATAAGATTTGTCCCTAACAAGCTCAGCTTCAGGGGATTGAAGAATAAGTTTATAGAAGAAAACAATAGTAGATTCTGTAACGAGGTTGGAATGAACATTTGATCCGAGTGGAAGATTCCGAACGCGAGCGTAGCGAGCGTGAGGAACCACGAGTATCGAATTTTCATTCTAACCGAGTAGCAGACTATATTTTCTCCACGACCATCCAGTTCCATATCTGATTCATCCGATTTTTCACTCATTTTTTGACTTGCACTAAAATTTGTCTGAAAATAATTATTACAACGCGGCCATTTTTATCTGACACTGACAGTTTCGAAATTCATGGCAACCTATGTCGTTTATATCAATTACAGAATATTCATTCCGTATCTTGTTATGGAATGAAAATACACGCAAAACGCATAAAAAGCAAGTGTTTCAGAATAAATATTCCAACTCAAGAGCGAGAATTTTTACATTCTATTATCAAAAATGATTTTGGAATTATTGCATTCAGTAATGGTCGTGGAGAATAGTAGATTCTGTAACGACGTTGGAATGAAAATTCGATCCGAGTGGAAGATTCCGAACGTGAGCGTAGCGAGCGTGAGGAACCACAAGTATCGAATTTTCATTCTTACCGAGTAGCAGACTATATTTTCTCCACGATCGTCCAGTTTCATATCTGATTCATCCGATTTTTCACTCATTTTTTGACTTGCACTAAAATTTGTCTGAAAATAATTATTACAACGCGGCCATTTTTATCTGACACTGACAGTTTCGAAATTCATGGCAACCTATGTCGTTTATATCAATTACAGAATATTCATTCCGTATCTTGTTATGGAATGAAAATACACGCAAAACGCATAAAAAGCAAGTGTTTCAGAATAAATATTCCAACTCAAGAGCGAGAATTTTTACATTCCATTATCAAAAATGATTTTGGAATTATTGCATTCAGTAATGGTCGTGGAGAATAGTAGATTCTGTAACGAGGTTGGAATGAAAATTCGATCTGAGTGGAAGATTCCGAACGCGAGCGTAGCGAGCGTAAGGAACCACGAGTATCGAATTTTCATTCTTACCGAGTAGCAGACTATATTTTCTCCACGATCATCCAGTTCCATATCTGATTCATCCGATTTTTCACTAATTTTTTGACTTGCACTAAAATTTGTCTGAAAATAATTATTACAACGCGGCCATTTTTATCTGACACTGACCGTTTCGAAATTCATGGCAACCTATGTCGTTTATATCAATTACAGAATATTCATTCCGTATCTTGTTATGGAATGAAAATACACGCAAAACGCATAAGAAGCAAGTGTTTCAGAATAAATATTCCAACTCAAGAGCGAGCATTTTTACATTCCATTATCAAAAATGATTTTGGAATTATTGCATTCAGTAATGGTCGTGGAGAATAGTAGATTCTGTAACGAGGTTGGAATGAAAATTCGATCTGAGTGGAAGATTCCGAACGCGAGCGTAGCGAGCGTTAGGAACCACGAGTATCGAATTTTCATTTTTACCGAGTAGCAGACTATATTTTCTCCACGATCATCCAGTTCCATATCTGATTCATCCGATTTTTCACTCATTTTTTGACTTGCACTAAAATTTGTCTGAAAATAATTATTACAACGCGGCCATTTTTATCTGACCCTGACAGTTTCGAAATTCATGGCAACCTATGTCGTTTATATCAATTACAGAATATTCATTCCGTATCTTGTTATGGAATGAAAATACACGCAAAACGCATAAGAAGCAAGTGTTTCAGAATAAATATTCCAACTCAAGAGCGAGAATTTTTACATTCTATTATCAAAAATGATTTTGGAATTATTGCATTCAGTAATGGTCGTGGAGAATAGTAGATTCTGTAACGACGTTGGAATGAAAATTCGATCCGAGTGGAAGATTCCGAACGTGAGCGTAGCGAGCGTGAGGAACCACAAGTATCGAATTTTCATTCTTACCGAGTAGCAGACTATATTTTCTCCACGATCGTCCAGTTTCATATCTGATTCATCCGATTTTTCACTCATTTTTTGACTTGCACTAAAATTTGTCTGAAAATAATTATTACAACGCGGCCATTTTTATCTGACACTGACAGTTTCGAAATTCATGGCAACCTATGTCGTTTATATCAATTACAGAATATTCATTCCGTATCTTGTTATGGAATGAAAATACACGCAAAACGCATAAAAAGCAAGTGTTTCAGAATAAATATTCCAACTCAAGAGCGAGAATTTTTACATTCCATTATCAAAAATGATTTTGGAATTATTGCATTCAGTAATGGTCGTGGAGAATAGTAGATTCTGTAACGAGGTTGGAATGAAAATTCGATCTGAGTGGAAGATTCCGAACGCGAGCGTAGCGAGCGTAAGGAACCACGAGTATCGAATTTTCATTCTTACCGAGTAGCAGACTATATTTTCTCCACGATCATCCAGTTCCATATCTGATTCATCCGATTTTTCACTAATTTTTTGACTTGCACTAAAATTTGTCTGAAAATAATTATTACAACGCGGCCATTTTTATCTGACACTGACCGTTTCGAAATTCATGGCAACCTATGTCGTTTATATCAATTACAGAATATTCATTCCGTATCTTGTTATGGAATGAAAATACACGCAAAACGCATAAGAAGCCAGTGTTTCAGAATAAGTATTCCAACTCAAGAGCGAGAATTTTTACATTCTATTATCAAAAATGATTTTGGAATTATTGCATTCAGAAATGGTCGTGGAGAAACATATTTATTATATTATTAAAATTTAAATAAACTTATTATTATTAATAATATTATTATATACAGTTTGGAATACTCTGTGATTTTAAACCGGGGAGGAGATAATTAAGGAAAAGGAACTCACTCATGACCACTGATCATAAAGATCTGTTTTATCATTCATCCCGTGTCATCAACATATAGCGACTTATGTAGGAATTATTAAACCTCTGAACAATGATATCTAGAATAGCCGTAATTATTTTTTGAAATTGTAGTTTTTAATCACGGGATGAATATAAAACAGATCTTAATGGTCATGTGTGAGTTCCTTTTCCTTAAACCCCCTCCCCGGTTTGAACTAGCAGGACATGTTAAACTGTAGATACTAAGATTAAAATTGAATAAAGTTATATTGCCGAAGTTGGTAAGATAATCTTAGTGTCTCGACTGGTAATCGAGAGGTTCTGGGTTCAAATCCCAGAGGAGGTGTAAAAATTTTTCAATTTTAAACAAATTAATCGAGGCTTTAATTAATTAATTAATATTGTTCTAAATAATTTATATAAGTAATATTTTTTACTTACTTAAAAATTTTAAATTAATAATTTTATTATAGGTAATATATTTCTTCAAAAAAAACTGCGTTTATACATAAAGTTGCCACAGTGGATCTTTGCCCGTGCGTCATCAATCAACGATCAGGACTCGACGTGGTTAATAACTCTGCATCCTTGTTTATTACAGTAACAAGTTTGAATAAAAGCATAAAAGAACGTCTCCAAAATTCCGCAATAATATAACGTGCTAGACAAGGATAAAACTATAAACGTCAGTTAATTACTTTCTTTATTTGTTTAGTTGACAACCGTTGTATTTTAGAACGTCATTGTCAACCTTATTTTGATCTGCCAATCTAATTCGTATTTTGTAAATCTGTGTGCCTTAGAACTGTTCCTGTTTCTAAAAATAGTTCTTTTTAGAGGTAATTATACCCACCATCTGTTTTGGCGGTAAGTATTTATGGATTTTTATAATAACTAATTTATTTATTTTAAATATTCTAACCGTGAAAGTTCTTTGAAACGTTTACGGCAGTGGCTAAATTCCCTTAAATGAAAGGATGTTAAAAATTTGACTTTTGCGATTTTAATAGTCAATAAAACACCAAACTTTTGTAGATTTTAAGCTTTAAAAACAGTATTAAATGTATTAACATTTGTTTGTCAATTTCTTTTAGATAATAGAGAATGCCGGGCAAAACTTAAAATAAATAATAATTTTTCGTGATATTATGTAGGTACGTCAAACGGTAGGCAGGCACGTCCATTTTATGAACTTAGTTTTGACTTTTTTCGTCTCGTAATTTTGATTTGATTCATACGATTTTGATGACGTAAAAGTGATGACGCACGGGAAAAGAACCACTGTGGCGACTTTAAATTAACATTTTTACTTTAAAACTTGATTTTTAATGCATATTTATGATTTATGATTTTACATACTAAAACCAAAAATAAGATTTGCCCCTAACAAGCTCAGCTTCAGGGGATTGAAGAATAAGTTTATAGAAGACAACATAAACATATTTATTATATTATTAAATTTTAAATAAATAAACTTATTATTATTATTATTATTATTATCATTATTATTATTATTATTATTATTATTATTATTATTATTATTATTATTATTAAACACTTGGTCAGCATGCCGATTAACGTTTTTCAGTTATGTCAGAAGTGTTACTATGACATAAACAAAATGCAACATCATTTAAATGACGCTTACATTTTTTGTAGGTTTTCCTCCTGAATCGTGTAAACGTGCCTTGTTCCAGACTGGAAACACTGGAGTTGAGGCGGCCACAACTTGGATTATGGAACACATTACGGATCCAGATTTTACAGATCCATTTGTTCCTCCAGGTAAGAAAATGTTTCTATACCACATAATATTATTCTAAATTTAAATCAAGTTTATTACAGAACTTTTATTAAATACTATTAATATACAATATGGCTACTTAAGTTGGAATCATATGGAAAACTTTTTATGTCAATTTTAAGAAAACAAGTTATTCATAAAAGTTCTGCATGCCCTAAAACCTAGAATGAAATAATCATATCGTTTGCAGTCTTATTAGACGGTTATCAACAAATATAAATTTTGCTCAAGAGTAGAGTACCTACATTTATTTTTGACAATATCGAAGATTGTTTTTAAAAAAAGTAGATCAGAATTAAAAACCACATTCAAATATAACATCATATTCATTTGCGTTAAAAACGAGTTTTTTTTAAATTTATAATGCTTTCAAATAGAAATTTGTAAAAATAACAAAATCTGATTTTTCATGGTAGTAGATAATTATATTATTTCATATTTGAATGTAGTTTCCAATTCCGATTAACTTTTTTTATAACAATTTTCGATATTGTCTAAAATAAAGTTATTTTACTCTTAAGCAAAATTTATATTTTTTTTTAACGTCGTATAAGACCGCAAAAATGTTATATCTGATTATTTCATTTTAGGTTTTAGAGCATGCAGAACTTATGAAGCATAACTTTTTTTTTCATTAATAATAAAAAAGTATATGGTTCCTGAACTAAAGTATAATAGACTGTATATACAGGGTGATCCACGACGGGTGGTGAGCAACTATATCTCCAAAATCTAACATGCCACGACTTTGGAGTAAAATATTTATTATGAAATTGAGCCAAAAAAAAATTACTGGGAATAATTTTTAAGTTCCTAATTAGTCGCTGTGCTATGATACAAAGTTATTAATTTCTACTAACAACTGCAATACAATGTATTTCAGAAATTTTTTAAAACGTTGAAATCCTGCAGAAAGTTTTTTTAAACTATATTTATTAATTTTAGGCCTTTTAAAAAATTAAATTATTATATTTTGTTAATCATTTAACTATTTATCTAAAAAAAAATATAATCCAAATGTTACATTTATTACCAAGGTGGCCGTGGACAATTACGAAATAAAACAAAAGAATAACCTTATTGTCGTTTCACCTATAATAATATGAATTGTGACAGTTACTGTTACTGTCGTGATCATTAAGTCTAATTACATAGAGTCCACCCTTCCAGAAGAGTTTTTCATGATTTTAATTACATCAATTATTTATTTATTTCTTTTACTAACTAATGACCTAAAAAAATAGAGTAAAAACCAATGATTCCTGTTTTATCAAGCTCCTGGAATTATGTTTCATTTCGCAATTGTCCACTGCTACCTTGACAACAAATGTAACATTTGGATTATTGCGTTTTTATGATAAATAATTAAAATCAATAACAAAATATCATAATTTATTTTTTAAAACGCCTAAGATTAAGAATACCGGGTGTTTCTCAAAAGACATTCACCTCTATAACTTTTTTATATTTACAGATATTAAAATGAAATTTTGAGATTATGCAGAAGAGATGAGTCTGCATTTATTGGCATACTTTTTAATTTGTTAGCACTTCCAGTTTGACCAGAAGTGACCTTGCTTTGATATTTTAAATGGGACATCTTGTATATTTTTACTTCTTAAGATTCAGCATAACATTATGAGTGAAATGCCACCTCACTTGTCATTTTTTGACGTGTTATAACATTTTTAATTTAATTTTTTATTTTCAATCTAGAGTGCTACAAACTAATTAAATCTGTTAATTTGTAATGTCATTAGTTTATAAAACATACAATACATACAATCTTGCAGCTTCAGAAGAATTTTTCTGGTCACTCCAAAAATTAGAAGCATATCAATTTGTTCATTTCTAGTAAAACTGACCATTTTATCTGATTTACAATGTAAGTTTAATAAACGAATGACATTACAATTTTAATTTAAAACCATATTGGTTTCCAAAACCATTTCATTGTTTTTCAAAGCCGCCTTTATATTTCTTTAGAAAATACAATAATGCATAACGCTTTTAAATTTGCGATTGGGGCTTAAGGCAAATTTTTTCGTGTCAATTTGAAAATAGCATAGGAGTGTATGGTATCAAATTGTTGGAAAAAAATGCTCGTTTTAAATATCCTAGTGAACTACCATCGTTCCATTTGGAAAAATGGAGTAAACGTCAAGAAAACAAAATTTCATTTTTTAAACGCTTTTGAAACTCAGAAAGTCAATTATTATGACATAATTTTAACTTTCATAATATACTACTTGACTATAAATTAACAGATTTAATTAATTTGTAGCACTCTAGATTGAAAATAAAAAATAAAATTAAAATTTTTATAACACGACAAAAAATGACAAGTGAGGTGTCATTTCACTCACAATGTTATGCTGAACCCAAATAAGTAAAAATATACCATGTCAATTAAATGTCCCATTTAAAATACCAAAGTCAAGGTCACTTCCAGTCAAACCGGAAGTGCTAACAAATTGAAAATCATGCCAATAAATGCAGACTCATCTCTTATGCATAATCTCAAAATTTCATTTTAATATCTATAAATAAAGAAAAGTTATAGGGGTGAACGTCTTTTGAGAAACACCAGGTATAGCCATAAATGCTATTCCTGCAGGATTTCAACGTTTTAAGAAAAGGAAAATTGCAAAACATTACTAAAATCCCAAATCAACTACTTTTTTGTGATAACTTCTAATAGACAAGAGAAAACGACTTGCTGTTTTTGCAGCACTAGTTAGCTAAAGAATGGAGTTAAAATTATTTGATGGTTGCATTTAAATTTTTAAAAAATCAAAGCAAGAAATATATTTTTTTAAAAGTGCCCTCTATTATTAACTGCACGAATTATTTTAACAATATTTATACAAACGTTCAAACAGGATAAAACGTTCTTTAAAATAATTCATAGCATAGAGCCTTTTTAGTACTTTTAGTCGTTACCCTTCTCGTTATTTTTACAAACTTCATAGAGGATATTACAGAGCCTATAAAACTTTCTGACCTACTTTCTATTGTACTTATTAGTAGAAATTAAGGACTTTGTATCATAGCATAGCGACTACGCATCCGGGCGGTAAAATTAGGAACTGAAAAATTGTTTCTAGTGTTTTTTGGTCATATTTCATAATAATTTTTTTACCCCAAAGTCGTAGCATATGTCGTATGGTTTTTGAGCTATAGCCGTTCGCCACTCGTCGTGCATAACCCTGTATAATAGACTTTTGAATAAATTTATTTTAAATTTAGAATATTATTGGAAACAAATAAGTGAACGGATTCGTAAAAGTGCAGTGTGCACCTTGTCTAATGAAAGGTGAAAGAAGATCTTGTACTAAGGCCCATTTACTATTAAAAATACACATTTTTGTACTGATTAGGTACTCAGCCTGCATCCGCCTCTGCCTTTACGCCAAATCCCGACGCTCTACAGACAATAGTGTCCATGGGATTCACACCGGAGCAAGCGACGAAAGCACTAAAAAACACCGATAACAACGTTGAGCGGGCCATGGATTGGATATTTTCGCACGCCGATGATATGGACACTGATGAGAGTGGAACGTCTGATGATCAACCGCAACCTAAATTTAGAGATGGGGAAGGCAGTAAGTATAATTTAATTATTGGGTATATTCATATTTGTACATTTATATGTACAATTTAAAAAATACATCTGAGCGCCCGGCTCACTGTCCTTGTCCTTGGTATCGGCCTGTCCTTCTTTAGCGAAATGCTCCAGAACCGGCTCGGCGCCATTTTTGTTGTTGTGTTTTAAGTTTTCTCTGTGGATTCCTTGTTGTTTTCTTTGCTATTGTGGATTGTGGGTGTTTAATTTTTAACAGATTTCTAGTTTGTGTGTAGTTTAGTGAATTGTGTTTGTGCTTTTAGTGACTCGGATTGGAATATAAGCAATGACTAATAAGAACCGTTGTATGATTCTATTATGCCCTAGGCTAGGGGTAAAATACCGGGTATTTCGAAATTTCAGTTAGTATGGAGTAGTGACGTATATATAACTCTATTTTATACGATCAATTTAAATACCTCAAACTAGGCCTAGGCTACACAACCAAGGTATGAAAATAAAGAAAAACACACACTGAGACAGATTATCCCGATGCATGTTTTGGTATATTTTATGTATATTTTATTGCAGCCTTGCAATCTACTTAGGTACGCCTATTTTTCGGGTTTGTTGAATCATTTTTAAACAAACTTTTAAAAATCATTTTCTATCCTCAAAATCTCTTTGCAACTACTAAAAATGCCCTATTTCCCAACTTGATCGAAAATTGAGAAGAAATTCCAATTTTTTTGCAAAAATTTGGGACAAATTTTATCTGTTTATTGTTATTTTAAAGTCCGGACCTGTCTAATTTCCCATGCGTCAAATTATAATGTTGCAGTGCGCATGCCTCATCCGGTGTAGCTTTGTTTACATGCGCGAGGCCATAAATTTGCCACTTTCGTGATTATTGTTTGCTTATCTTAGATAAATATCTATGGGTTTATTACGTGGTTATTATTTAAAAAAATATGTTTTGACATGCGCGAAATTACTGTAAAATTTTTTTAAACATATTCCGACCACGAAGTTGAGGGACTTTTAACAGACATTTTGAGAACATTTGTTTGTAATAATTGCTACCCGCCTATTGTTATTTCGTTTAAAGAATATTACATCGTTCAATTTAAAAAATCGATATTATATTCTACAATGTGACCAGTAAAGTCGGCATCATATGGGATTTTTTTTATTAATAGCTTTATTCGAAATTTGACTTTGGCATCAAGTTCTGCTTCGATCGAGATGAAAATTAAGCAAAAAAATAGTAGTCACTCGTGATTCGCGTTATCTGTCAAATTTTAATTTTTTCCAAAAAATAATTCAAAGGTAGGGTTATTTCTGAAAATATCGAAAAAAGTTATTAGAAAAAGTTTTTTTAAATGTAGTTTCTAGCCCAAATGCAAAATTTCATCTGCATAAAATAATTTTGATTTTTTACCCACCACTAAAATTTATTTTCCACTTAATGAACACTTTACTGATGACACTGTGTTTTTTTTGTCTTAATATTAAGGTGTATAACTTTCAGACACAAACTTTGTTTACAAAAATACTTATTTTATGAAGTTACCTTATACAGGGTCAAAAACAAATAAACTTTGCATCACATGCGACCAAATTTTAATAGCCCAATTTTGATTTTGTAGAAAAACACACATTTAATATGGCGCTACTTTAAAGAAAATATATCTGAAATAAAGCATTGTCAAAACTAAGAAGTTTTATGTAGGTTGCGTTGAGTCTTATTTTGCAAAAGTGGTGCAATTTACAAAATATGGGTAAAAAAGCAAAGTTATTTTATGCAGCTGAAATTTTGCATGTGGGCTAGAAACTGCATTTAAAAAAACTTTTTCTAATAACTTTTTTCGGTACTTTCAGACCCCACTTTTGAATTATTTTTTGGAAAAAATTAAAATTTGACAGATAATGCGAATCACGTGACTACTATTTTTTGCTTAATTTTCATCTCGATCGAAGCATAACTTGATGCCAAAGTCAAATTTCGAATAAAGTTATTAATTTAAAAAAATCCCATATGATGCGGACTTTACTGGTCACACTGTATAATAATGGAGGTTGGTTTAAATGTTAAGAATACATGGGGTTTCATCGTTAAAAATTTGAGATTAGAAATACATGCTTTAAATCTTCCATAGGATTTTCAAACTAATTTTATTAAAAATGCTATCGGATTTAAAAACATCAAACTTAAAATAGTTATTTACCTAACAATTGCGGAAAATGAATTTTTCCGCACGTGTCAGGTACAGGGTTATCCAACCAAGACTAGACAAGGCGATTTTTTGACTTTTCCTGTACTTTTATAAAAAAACTGAAATAGCCATCTTAAGTCATTTTCTCCCGCGAATTCGAATATCTTCAGCAAAAAACAATTGAACATCAAACAAAAGTACTAGGGGTCACTTTGATATTTTTTTAAATGGAACACCCTGTATATTTTTACATTTTTAAATTCCACATAAAATTATAATTATTTTTTATTAAATGCACTATTAGTCTATACTTCATAGTTTCCGAGATATTGACTCTCGAAAAGTGACATTTTTGAACTTTGACAGCTTATAACTTTCTAACAGTACGTCTTAGAGCAAAACGGCTTACATATCCCTATCTTCAATTTTTATTATCTTCCCAAAAAAATCAACTTCCGGTTAAACCGGATGTAACTCGAAAGAAGGAAATATAGTTGTTCCGGTTTAACTGGAAGTTGATTTTTTTGGAAAGATAATAAAAATTGAAGATAGGGACATGTAAGCCGTTTTGCTCTAAGACGTACTGTTAGAAAGTTATAAGCTGTCAAAGTTCAAAAATGTCACTTTTCGAGAGTCAATATCTCGGAAACTATGAAGTATAGACTAATAGTGCATATAATAAAAAAATAATTATAATTTTATGTGGAATTTAAAAATTTAAAAATATACAGGGTGTTCCATTTGAAAAAATATCAAAGTGACCCCTAGTACTTTTGTTTGATGTTCAATTGTTTTTTGCTGAAGATATTCGAATTCGCGGGAGAAAATGACTTAAGATGGCTATTTCAGTTTATTTTATAAAAGTACAGGAAAAGTCAAAAAATCGCCCTGTCTAGTCTTGGTTGGATAACCCTGTACAATAGTTTTTCTACAGACGTGTGGAAATAAGTAACACATATTTCAAAGAAATTTAATAATTTTTAATTAACTATAACAATCACATACATATGTAACAGTAACTAATTCTGAGAAAAAAAGTAATAACTACAAGTTATAATTGATATATTATTGATTTTGACATAATCGTGCCGAAAAATTTTTCCGCACCAGTGTGGAAAAACCAATTTTCCGCACGGATTTTTGACATAATCGTGACGAAAAAATTTTCCGCACTAGTGTGGAAAAACCAATTCAGTGCGGAAAATTGATTTTTCCACACGTCTGTAGGAAAAAATTTTTACATGATCGTCTTTTTGTCACTAAATACATTTTGTCTTTCTTAATTTCAGAATACAAACTGTTAGCGTTTATTTCTCACATGGGGACGTCAACCATGGTGGGGCATTACGTTGCCCACATTTTAAAAGACGATCAGTGGGTCATTTTTAATGACAGCAAAGTAGCCCTTTCAGAACATCCTCCAAAGGATCTGGGATATTTATACCTATATGAAAGAGTATAAATAAATAATTCAATCTTCATAGGTTCTATAATATTAAGTGGGACATCAGTTGGTCAAAAAATGATTGGCATTTTTAAAACATATTTTCGCTATTTGTAAACCACTGACTTTTGGCTTTCAAAAGTCGCCAGGAAACTCGCCTGGAAATCGTCCTTGGCCAACATAATGGGCATGGTTCTAGAATTTTGGGAACATTATAAACAACAACTCTAGTCAGAAAGGAGATTTGCTTGTAGATCAGGGTCGATAATTTTTGAAACCGAAAAAAATAATAGTAGGATGAAACCCATTGGAAAAGGAAGAGAATAGAACAAAAATGAAAGGAAAAATAATTTACGGGCGATCCGAGGTCGGGAAGTAGAAGGGGGTGAGTTTTTAAGGGTAGAAAACGATTTATCTCGATTTCCGGCAAAACTACAAGTCCTATGGAAAAACTTTAAATGGCAAAGTTGTAGGTAATAAAAAGATCTACAACTTTTGTATTTACACTTTTTTCACATAACCTCAAAATTTATGTGAAAAATTCAAATAACCAAGTTTTTGGTTTTTTATTTTTATCTTTTACAAGAACATTTTTTTTTCACGAAATTTAGTGAAAACGTACCTTATTATGTCCCAAACACACTGAAATTTTTTTGATTTAAAATATTTATTTTTTCACCTTATTTTTACTTAATATCGAAAAAGCACCCTAATTTTCAATCGAAAATTCTCACGTCAAAATATCTGCTTTTTTAAAAAAGTCCGTGGGCCTTTTGCTCGTTGAAATCTCTACTTTCTGATGGTGTAAAAAAAATGTACATTACTATGGTAAATGTTCTCAAAAAATGCAAAGAAACGAAAAAACTCGAATACGAAATTTTTTTAAAAATTATTATGTAATAAATAGCCAATCGATGTACTTTTTCCTGCAGAATTCAAAAATGAAACCAAAAATTTATTTGAACCAGAAACAAAAGAGGTACGATATGGATAAGGTGTTTTTTAAATGGAACATAGCTTTTTTTATACGATTTTTGGAACGAGTGATTTTTTTTTTGTCCGTTCTGATTAAAATATTTAATATTGTGACAGCTATTTTTATTAAATTTTAATGTTTTATCCAGTATAATTTAACTTTAACCTGTTTGAAACATACACTAGGTAATAAAGGTATAATCACCTTTGAATCCTTCAAAGTCATTTCGGCAATATTATAGTAAATTTGTCAAATTTTTTGACTTTGAAGGATTCAAAGGTGATTATACCTTTATTACCTAGTGTATGTTTCAAACAGGTTAAAGTTAAATTATACTGGATAAAACATTAAAATTTAATAAAAATAGCTGTCGCAATATTAAATATTTTAATCAGAACGGACAAAAAAAAATATCACTCGTTCCAAAAATCGTATAAAAAAAGCTATGTTCCATTTAAAAAACACCTTATCCATATCGTAACTCTTTTGTTTCTGGTTCAAATAAATTTTTGGTTTCATTTTTGAATTCTGCAGGAAAAAGTACATCGATTGGCTACTTTGGATTTTTCTTTAAATACAAGGAAGCTCAAAAATGAGCCCCTGTTCAGCCCTCGTTGAAAGACCCTGTACCTACAATTTTGAGCTATTTCTAAATATAATTAAAGGTAGGAGATAAATGGGCTTTTTCGATATTAAGTAAAAATAAGGTGAAAAAATAAATATTTTAAATCAAAAAAATTTCAGTGTGTTTGGGACATAATAAGGTACGTTTTCACTAAATTTCGTGAAAAAAAAATGTTCTTGTAAAAGATAAAAATAAAAAACCAAAAACTTGGTTATTTGAATTTTTCACATAAATTTTGAGGTTATGTGAAAAAAGTATAAATACAAAAGTTGTAGATCTTTTTATTACATACAACTTTGCCATTTAACGTTTTTCCATAGGACTGGTAGTTTTGTCGGAAATCAAGATAAATCGTTTTCTACCCTTAAAAACTCGACCCTTTCCCGACCTCGTATCGCCCGTAAATTATTTTTCCTTTCATTTTTGTTATATTCTCTGCCTTTTCCAATGGGTTTCATCCTACTATTAATTTTTTTCACTTTTTACCATTTTCAAAGGCCCTGGTCTATTGTGCGTTATATGGTCATTTAAAGTAAAAATGGCAAATTACGTTTATTTTTTTGACAACACACAAGGAAAAAATGCAATAAATTAAAAATGTCCATTATTTTTTCACACGGTAAATTTATTGATAAAAATCGGATTGTCAATAATATTGTCCAGATTTTAAAACATTTAAATTTCGTCAATATGAGATATATCGACTTATGTCTACGACTAATATATATGAACAATATACTGATCAATATTATTGATCAATACATTGACTGTGTGCCGCTTTAAAAGACTTGAAATATCCTATAAAATGACCTATAAAATTTTAAATCAATTAACATTGTAGAATAAAACATTTAAACTTTGTAAGTACAGAATAAGGTTTAATTTACTTTATATCATGTATTTTGGCGTTTTTTTTTAAATAAACTAAATTTTGATACATCATTTTTGCTACTTTTATTTCAACCTATATATTTATAAAAGAAGCTTTCAGATCATTATGTATATTTATGTGTGTGGGTGAAAAATTTATTTGCTACGTTGACGCTGTTTAAATTTTAACAGCGCTTTCATATAGGACTGAAGATCGGTTCTGATCAGTTCGTTCAGTTCATTGGTCTAAACCAACTAAACTAATTTAGATGGTCAGTTTAAAAATATAGGGTGTTTCGTTAAAAAAATATAAGTTTGTCGTTTTTAATTTTTGGTCACCTAGTATTTTAAAACCGTAGGGTTCCGTACAATTCTTGATAAAGTTTCCAGTATCTCCTACTGTAAAGGAGTTTTTTTGCTTCGTCGTATACAAATAAAACTGCCAATAGTTAAATTTTGTGTACTTTATTTATTATATTATTATTTTAAATTTTTTTCAAAATACACGTTCCATTTTTATTTTTACAATAAGTGCTGTCACACCAGCACTGGCCACGCAGTAAGTTCATGCAAGGTGTGAGGGTATGAAAAGTATGACAATTGTTGCCACATTCGTTGTCGAATCTTGAGACTTCATGATTTGCTGTATTACAAGGGCAATCTTGAAAATGGACGCATTTGTGGGCAGTTTCTTCCAAATAATATCCTTGCTTGCAGTAGCAGTCTTCTGTTCGATTGGGATTTTCAAAGCAGGATGCTTCAACAAGTTAGATAAAAATAGTATACCTAAATTAGTTTTTAATGTATTCCACTTTATCTTGTATTGCATAATTCAGGGTGTCTAGGAGCCGGGAAAACCGGGAAAAAGACGGGAATTTTACAAAGCCGGAAAAAACCGGGGATTCGACGGGAAAATCAAGTTTAAGCCGGGAATTTTGAATGAGCAGATAATTTCGAACTTAAAAATTTGAAGTAGGTACCTACTTATTCCTATAGATTTTTCATCTGTGTTTTTACATCATGCGAAAGCTGTGGAATTGTTGGAAGGTCTGAAAAATGGTTTGCAAGGTCTTAACTTAAAGAAACTGCTTCAAATTTCAATGGATGGACCTCGTGTAAATTTTAAGTTGGTACGCCTTTAAGAGGCTGAATTAAAAGATAAGACCGATAACACTTCTGCAATTTTAAGCATAGGCTCCTGCGGTTTACATACCGTAAATGTTGCATTTAAACCGGTATTAAAAAAACAGACTGGAATATTGTGTCATTTCAAAGAGCTTGTTACAATTTGTTCAAAGACAGTCCTTCCCGACGGGGTTTATTCTTGTCCATAACTGGTTGTTCCGACTTTCCTCTTAAATTCTGTTCAGTAAGATGGCTAGAAAACATACCTGTGTCTCAAAAAATTCAGTCGCTATACCCTCACTTGAAAAAATTCATATCTTCGGTGCAAAATACGAATCAAGCCATCGCGTGAAAGTTACAAAATTGTAGTAAAGTTTATGGATAATAAACTGCTGTTAGCTGAATTAGCCTTCTTTCAGTCACTCTCTGAAGAACTAGAACCATTCCTAAGACAATTTCAAAGTGATTGGTCTCTAGTTCCATTTCTTTATGAATACCTATTATCCATTATAAATAACTTAATGAGACGTTTTGTTACAGAAAGCACTCCTATTTTCAAAATAGATGTTTTTAAAAAAGACAAGAATGGTTTATATTGCAACCTTAAAAAAGTCCAAGAGATTGATCTAGGATATGGGACTAGAGCGGCTATCAAAAAATGCGTATCGGAGTTAAAGATAAAGAAATGATGATCTTTCGCTGCTTGATGTATACAGTTTCCAAACTTTTGGAAAAATGTCCGTTAGCATATAAATTAACTGAAGCTATAAGTTTTCTTAACCCCAACTGATAGAGATCCAAAAAAATCCTTGCAACTGATGTCCAAAGCATTTGAAATTTTGTTAAATTCAAACAGATGCAATGCGACTAAATTGGAAGAAGCGGATAGAGCATTTAGAGACATTCTTACTGATCAGACTATGATAAATAAAATGAAAAATTATTCCAGATGTAACAGAGTAGATTACTTTTGGATGGAAACCACAAATGACAGTTTAAAAAACGTGGTGCAACTTCTTCTAACAATTTCTCATGGAAATGCCACAGCAGAAAGGGGATTTTCTGTTAATAAGAAGATTTTGGTGGAAAATTTAAAAGAAGAGTCACTTATAGGCCAATGATTAGTGTACGATTCACTACAAAAAATAGGAGGAGTTCAAACTATGGAAATTACAAAATCCATGATACTTTCCACGAGAAATGCCTATTCAAGGTACAACACAGCACAAAAAGATAAAAAGGCAAAAGGGGTTGACAGCGACTTGAAAAAAGCAGAAAAAGGAAGCTTTAAAAGCAAGCAGAAGAACTGGAAACCAAAAAGAAAAAAATTATCGAACAATCACAAAAAGATTTGGCAGCTATAGAACAAGAAATCGTAAAATTAAAAAAGTAACTATATTATTTGGTTGTGCTTAAGCCATGTGTTTTTCAAATAAATGTTTTAAAATTTAACAATGAAAGTGTAGTTAATTTAGGAAAACCCAGCCGGGAAATTTTCAAAAACCGACCGGGAAAAACCGGGAATTAGTCGGGAATTTTGTTTTCGATTTTTGCTAGACACCCTGTAATTGCTATTTATGATATAAGTGTGAAAATAACTCGTTTAAGGCACTCATATGAATTACGAAACTCGCTTCGCTTGTTCCGCAAATTTTCATATGCCTTATAGATATTTTCTTACGTATATCATACAAGATTTTTTCTACGAGCGTGTGAAAAGTTAGACTTTTCACCCGGCGTGTGAAAAGTAATTTACTAGTGCGTTAAAGTAAAACTTTTTACACTGAAATGGGTGTGAAAAGTCTAACTTCACACGCTCGTAGAAAAACACTGCTCTAATTGATAGTAATAGTAATAAAATAAAATGAATCAACCAGCTACTAATTTATCCATCTTTGGAGATAAGACATTTTTTTTAAACCCTCTAAAACTAAAAAAATGTGAATCGTTAAGGCCTTTACTAGATGGAAATTCATTATAACTCAATGAAAGACAATTTATTTTGTCAAATTTCCACTTTTTTATTGAAAAACTTTCTTTACGCGACGCGTTTCGCTACATTGTAGCTTCTTCGGGTATATGGTGCTAACTAATTTTATTTCAGTACAATAACAAAATGGTCTAGATACTTAATTCAGGTATATACATTACAAGCTTAATTATTTCATTATATGTTCTTAACACTGTTTAGGTATTGTAAACTTAAATATTATTGTCGGTATAATATCCTAATCTTATGGATCCAAAGAACCCTATTTAGATTAGGGCGCTACCGAGTTGGGCACAGCCGATGGTAATTCGAAAAGCCTAGGTAGGTTTACCTAACAGTTGGGCACGAAACGAAATTTGAAGGGATTAGTGTAATCTCATTAGAGGGTGAACCTGACAGGTAGGTAATTCTTCTTGCACAATAATTTACCTTACTTGTTTAGTTTACTGGTTCGAAGATGAAAGTTAAAAATATGCTTAGTGAAAAAGGAGAGCTGTTGATTATAGATCAATTTAAATTTTGTGTTGCAAAAGAACTAAAAAATAATAGCATTCATTGGAGGTGCGTAAACAAAAAATCAAAGTGCTTAGTTAAGATGTATACTCCCATTGCAGACTTTAACACCATACTAAAGGCCGATTTGGCTCATAATCATGGGCCAGAAGAAAACATTTGCAGACAAAACTCTATCAAGAGAAAGGCTGCAAAAAATCTCTTTGGGCGACCATCAAAACTCATTCATTAAGAACTTCGTGATAATGTAGCAGAAAGCCTTACAACAGATGACTTTAACTTAATCCTAAAGAATATTTATGAGCGCAGAAAAAGCCAAAAGTACCCACCCACCTTGCCAAAGAATCGGAATTAAATTTTTTCATCTCTCGCAACTTTGCAACCCAAAACAATAATTTTTTCGTGTTATACAAATCTACCTTTTCTGTGTGCTGTGGAAACTGTATTTATAGACTGTACTTTTAACTTTTGTGCCAAGTTTTTTTGCCAATTTTTTACTATACAGGGTTCCCCATTTAAAACAAAACAGGCTAAATATCTGGTTCCACGTTAATTTAAAAAAAAAAAACGCTTGTACACGTCATTAGATTTGTCAAGGGGGAGGTTTTTTGGGGCCATTTTAAACACTGCAGTTTGCGCCCTCTAGGAAGGGTGGGACCAACCCTTAATATTTCAAATGGAACATGGGGTCGAGTGATACCTATTTTAAAAGGGCATTTAATTCTCTTTCAAATGAGATCTCATTCGTAAAATTCGGTCAGATAGGTTCCGAGATAATAATAAAAATCAAGTTAAATGACGTGCTTTTTAAAATACTTCTCCGGCGGAACTCTCAGCAGAAACAGAAGTCTAACGCCGCCACTACATCGTAAGCAAATAGTATTATTAAAGTATAAGTGGATTTTAAGGTCTTTACAATACGCGCGATTTTGCAAGCACGACGGCGCAGCCGGAGTGCTTGAAATAGAGCAAGTGTTTTAAAGACCAGCAGTTATCCACGAATACTTTTTACGTTTACGTTACAGGCAGTTCGTAAAAAATTTGAATCACACCTTTATCATTGCATGGAAGTTGGCGGTGGTCATTTTCAACATCTGTGTAAATAATTACGTAAGTATTGTATTACATTTAATCATTAGTAATAGTAATTTAAATAATTAGATTAGAAAAAAACATTACACAATTAGATAATTATCTCGGAACCTATCTGACCGAATTTTACGAATGAGATCTCATTTGAAAGAGAATTAAATGCCCTTCTAAAAGAGGTATCACTTGACCCCTTGTTCCATTTGAAATATTAACGGTTGGTCCCACCCTTCCTAGAGGGCGCAAACTGCAGTGTTTAAAATGGCCCCAAAAAACCTGCCCCTTGACAAATCTAATGACGTGTACGAGCGTTTTTTTTTTAAATTAACGTGGAACCAGATATTTAGCCTGTTTCGTTTTACATGGGGAACCCTGTATGTGGACTTAAGAGTGGTTAATATGTACTCCTTGTATTCTGCCTATTGCTTAGCAAAAAGCAGCACGTGCATGTATCAATTTCTATTCAGAATTATAATTGTAAGTGTAAACACAATGATTTAATTTTTAATCCTAGGAATATTGTAATGGACTTTGAGGTAGCTATTCACAAAGTTGTTAATAATATCTGATCTGAAACTAATATTATAGGGGAGCACAGGTAGCTTCGTGCCCAACTAGTATGTAGGATTATAGGAACCCTCACTTGAGAAACAGATTACACAGGTAAACGTGCCCAACTGTTGAACTCCGTTAGATTATTGACACAGATTTAGCAAATTTAGCAATATCGCTATTGCTTGTGCTGCTATTTGCTATGCTAATTTCCCATAAGATTAAGATATATTATACCGATAATGATATTTAAGTTTACAATACCTAAACAGTGTTAAGAACATATATTTAAATAATTAAGCTTGTAATGTGTATACCTGAATTGAGTAATTAAGTATCTAGTCTAGACCATTTTGTTATTGTACGGAAATAAAATTAGTTAGCACCATACACCCGAAGAAGCTACAATGTAGCGAAACCCGTCGTGTAAAGAAAAAGTTTTTCAATAAAAAGTGGAATTTTGACAAAATAAATTGTCTTTCATTAAGTTAAAAAAAATGCATCCATAAAAATATTTAGAAATTCCCATAACGCCCCACCAGAGATTAATGATAGCAAAATTAGAATTTTTCTTTTAGAAAAGATATATTGTCAAACACCTGAATTTTTATACATTAAGGGGAATGAGTGCTAAAATACTTGGACTTTTCTGAAGGACTCTCACACCAAATTTTATTATTTTCTAATAAGCTAATTAAAAGTTATTTAGAAAAAAACTTTTTCTAAAATTCTTAAACGTTAAATATGGCTGTAATACCATGCGAGCAAAAATTATTTGCATCAAAGAGGGCCTTGCATCTAAGGACGCAATGCTTAGCCGTAAAGCTTAATACCTGTTGGGTGTTAGTAACTACCTGAATTAGTAATCAATCAGTCAGTTATTCCGTCATCTTTAACAGTCGTTACAAGTAATTTGATTCATCGCTAATTTTTCCAATTCACACAATGGGCTTTACGGAACAGCACAAAACATTCATGGTTGAAGAGTATTTTCGAAACGGGGTTAGAGTAAATGGTGAGTGGCAATACAATCCGGGTTTGTGCATGGACGATTTTCACGAACATTTTCCTAACGTTGCTTTTATTGCTGGGGATTTTTATCATTGCGAAAAGAACCGTGGCTGTGTTTAGGGAAACAGGTTCTATACAACGCAAAAAAGGAGCAGGAAGACCTTCTGTAAGAACAGAAGAACTTGTTGCAAACGTTCGTGAAATAATGCAAAATACGCCAACAAATTGTATAAGACGCCTGTCCCAAGAAGTGGGAAGATCTTATGGAACATATCTTACTTTGTTAATTTTTTAAACAACAAGAATAAATTTGTATTTGTCTACTTATTTTATTACTCATTAGATTGGCATATCATATCATAATATGAATGTGACAAAATTTTAACCTAGATTTGGTTGCATATATCGTCCCCATATCATTCTGATCTAAACCAAGCCCTACATTTTTTAATCCAAGCCCTCTTTGATGCAAATAATTTTTGCTCGCACGGTACATACCGTAAAATGGGGTGAATATGATCAGCGGGGTAAATAGGATTGAAAGTTACCTTCAAATTACAAAAATCTGTAATAATTGTAATTTTAAAGTGTGGGTCATTTCAATGTGCAGATTTTAAGTAACGGTTGTTAAAAGAAATTTTTATGACATTAAACTTAAAATAACTTGGCCACATCGCAGGCTGAATACCATGACCTAATGCCCAGTTGTGTAGGTTCTGATTAATTTGAACGCTAAAGATAAGATTAAGCACCACTTTAATGTTAAGATTAATAAAATATATCAGTTTTATAAGTCCCGGTTAAACCAAATAGTCGCTAACTTCATAGCGAATTTTAAACTAAAAACTGAACTTAACCTATCATATCTTACCGTTTTACAATTTGTTGGCTTGAACGTATAATATAATAATAAAATCACATCATCATCATATTTTATAATATAAGTATTTTAGGATTTTTAGGTTATATGTTAGAAGTATGTCATTTTTTCCTATTTTAATCCTAAGATTGATTTTCAACGGGTGCTTTTTGGCCTGTTAAATTGACTGTTAGTTAAACCCCAAGTATGGCGCTAATCGCAACCTATAATTCCAAACCAACGGTTAATCTGAACATTTTTAGATAACCGCAACCTATAACAATGAAATGCCGATTAACCGGAACCTATACAACTGGGCATTAAACGTCAAATTTAGCGGTTAAACTGTTGTCATATTATCTTTGCTTTTGTCTTACAAACTTCATATCTCTACAACTCTGCAGCGCTTATAAAATTTAGGTAATATTATTTTTAGTACTCTTTTATATTACTTAACATAAATTTGTGTGCAAAATTCTATACACCCCGCGGTTGTTTAAATGCGATACAGTCAATAAATCAATCAATGATCCTATTGACACCGCCTGCGGAGTGAATAGGATTTGTGCACAAAAAATATATATATATATACAACAGGGTACACCCTGTATAAAAACTTATACCACCATTTAAAAGTACCAACCTTAACTCATGTTTTAAGTTATTGAGAAATTTATTCAGGCAGATAGTTTTCAAGTTACAAGCTTTCAAAGTGGAAAATTGATCCTATTCACCCCATTTTACGGTACCTAAATGAAACCAACAGTAATAATTATGATAATGTTTTAAATGTTACTAGATGTTTTATTTTTTATTAGTTCCAACATGTTTTACATTATTTGAGAAAAAATAAGGGGGGTAAGGGGTACTATACAGGGTTATCCAAAATAAGTGTCCACCATTGGTAACTTTGTTATTATAAAAGATAGAAAATTGTTTAAATTAGCAAACTAGTAATATTTTTACAGCTCATTAAGATACAAGAATAAAAAAAAACAGTAGAGTATCGTGTTTTTGAGGTTAGAAGTAAAATGCCATTTTTTTAAATGGAAACCCCTGTATATTACATTTTTATCTGTTACAGCTTTACATTTTAAACAAAAGAGCTTATAATGACTTTTCTACTAAAGTCAAAAATAACGTCAATATTGAATTTCTAAATATTAATAGTAGTAAAATAATAAGGAGGCTATGAAGACCGCGTCACCATCGCACTATTTAATATACATTTGGCATCTGGAAGGCTTTGGAAAACAATGGTTATTTCATATGAAGTATCTTGTTTTAGTAGGTACGGTTTTCATTCTTTTTTCGTTTATAAGTTTTGTTGTGTCAGTTATTATTGAAAAAAATATGGTTTTTACCCATGCAGAAAAATGTGATATGTTAGAAACTTACTTATAGTGTGCAGAAAATCCTCTTCGAGAGCAAGAGAGTACTACATACTCTGAGGTATATCCACTTCGTATTCAACCGAATAAGCAATGTTTTCTCTCTACCGAAAATTAAGAGACAATGAAAGTATTTTTGTCAAAACGAGGACAAAAAATAATTTTATACTAAGCGAGGCCACGGAAATTAAAGTTATGGCATATTTCGAAGCCTACCGTGAGAATTCCATTGCAGATTGGAGATATTGTCAAGGACTCTAATTTTTCTTATGATACTGTTCATAGGATTTTAAAAAAGCGAAAATTGATTTCTTACAAGTACCGCCCAAGCTCTTTTGGCAGGGGATCCAGAAAGAAGACTAATTTTTTGCCATTGGTATCTTAACTTCTGTCGCCAAAATGTAAATAATTTTCGTTATATTTTATGGACAGATGAATCCAATTTCTCAAATTCTGGAATGTACAATAGAAAAAATCATCATTACTGGTCACGGGAAAATCTTTTCTTAGTATACATTCACGAGCTCCACAAGTCCGTTTTAGTTTTAACGTTTGGTACGGTTTAATTGGTTCAAGAATTGTTGGTCCGTTTTTTTATGAGGGCATGCACCCTAACTGGTGAAAGATACGTGGAATTTATGACTGAAATTTTGAATAATTTCTTAGACGAACTGGATCTTATAAGTAGACAGAATCTTCATTTTCAACAAGATGGCGAGTTACATTCTCTATATTATAGTTATAATGCTTATCTAAGCAGATAAGACCACTCCTAGTAATTCAGATAAGAAATGTTATAAATAGAGATAAGATTCTTTTGTTCACTACTTCTATTGTTACTGTCGTTTGTAAAACTTGTGCTTCTCCAAATCTCTCAAATAAATTTGTTTTATGTGTGAGGGTTAAAAGTTGTGTTTTTGTGAAAAGCAGTGTTTTTTAAAAACCCAAAACCCTCGGCCCGACATATAACTGGCGCAGTCGGTAGGATTTTGAGACGTTCCAAAAAGGCATATTTTGGCAACGGTTTCTTTCAAGAATTTACTCGAAAAAACCTACAGAGAAACGGAGAAAAAATCCAAAAGTGTTCCGGAAGCAGATAGTACCGATCTAAGGTGGCAACTGGACATCACTTGGACAAAGCAAGAACATCGCAGAACTTTAGAAGTCCGGGAAAAATCAATTGAAGGCATATCAACGGATTTTCCTGTGGTTCACCGACGGACAAACATCGCTGGACGTGACCAACCTGGGGAGGACAAAAATCGCCAAACCAGCTTAGCTTAAGGACCTGGAAAGGACAAACATCGCCAATCCAGTTAGAATAAGGACCAATGACGATTTTCATCATTTTACTTTTGTAAGTGAAAATTGAATTTTTAAACCATTTTTTTTGAACTTTTTTGAAACGTATATTTTTATTTTTAATTTTTGCACAGACAATACTTTTGTATTCTATTTTGCATTCATATTATAAACATTATTGTCCTTGCAAAGATTGCATTTCATTTTGTAGTGTTAAGCATTTTTAGTTTTATAAGTGTTATTACTTTTGTGTGTATAGAGTGTCTCAAAACGATTTTTCAAAATTGATTCCGAAATAGATCACATTACAGGTATTTTAAATTCTTTGATATTAAACTCAACTGACGAAAATACAATGCCTGAAATAAATTACCAACTTTTAAAATATCAATCTGATAATGTTCCACATTTCGATGGAAATCCAAAATTACTCAGCAGATTTATCAGCGCAGTTGAAAATCTTTTAAAAGCTTTCCAAAATAAAAATGACCGTAACGCAACAATAAATATTTGTCTTTTCGATACTATATTAAGTAAACTTACTGGTAGAGCAGCAGAATTAGTTGTTTCTCGAATCGAATTAAATTCGTGGGATTTAATTAAAGATGTATTGACAACAAGTTTTTCCGATCAAAGATTGATCGATTGTTTAATACAAGACTTATTAAATTTAAAACCATATAAAAACGAAAATCCACTAATTTTCGGTATGAGAATACAAGATTCTCGTAGCTTACTATTTTCAAAATTAAATGCTGGAGCTGATGACGCAGCAACAAAATTAATTAAAATTCAACATTATGACGAATTTGCTTTAAAAACATTTTTGAACGGATTACCTTATAATTTACAACTTGTGACTAGACTAAAGAAACCAACTTCTTTAGAAGGCGCAATGGCTTGCGTTAGAGAGGAAGAAAATTTTATTTATTACAAAAATTCGCAAATGTCTAATTTTAAACAACCCCAATTATTTAATAAAAATCAAAAACCGAATAATTCCCCTATGTTGCATAATACAACCTATAAACAACCACAAACGTATAATCCAGTACAAAATTATACACCCTATAGACCAACTTTCCCTATGTCAAATTTTTCTCAAAATAATAATTTTACAAGACCATTTTCGAGTTTTCCACAAAATAATAATTTTACAAGACCATTTTCGAGTTTCCCACAAAACAATAATTTTTCAAGACCATTTAACAGTTTTCCACAAAATAATAATTTTCCAAGACCATTCAACAGTTTTCCACAAAATAATAATTTTCCGAGGTTTTCACAGCAAAGACCATCATTTAATAATCAACCATTTAACCCAATGTCGCGAAGAACTAGAGTTGAACCGATGGAAGTTAGTTCTGGAAATACTATTGTTAATAATAGTAATAATCAAAATAAAAAATTTACTGTTCAAGAACTTTATAATCAGGAAGTCTTGCAGAGATCACCTGATCAACCGAGCCAATCAACAAATAATGATTATTCACCTGAAAACTTTTATAACCACGAAAGTTATGATTATAATAATGAGTATTTTGACTATACCGAATATGACACTAATCAATTACAAGAACAAATCGAATACGATATTAATTTGGATTATTCAGCTAATCCTGAAATTTCGCAAAATAACGAACTAGAAAATCAAAATTTTACCCCAACGAGCCAGGAAACCGATATGACGTAGTCTATCTTAATAATTATAATATCCAATTACCATTTATTTTAATACCCGAACTTAACGCAAAATTTTTATTAGATACAGGTAGTACAAGAAGTTTTATAAGTCCAAAAATTGCTTACGAAAATTTCCCAAATTATATTCAAGAAGAAATTTTTCAAGTGCAAACTGCACACGCTACATCTTTCCATAATGAAGTCGCTACATTACCAATTTTTCCTACTTTTAATACACCCGGTATACATAAATTTTATCTTTTTAATTTTTCAGATAAATTTGATGGATTAATAGGCTTAGACCTTATAAAACAATTAAATGCCAATTTAGACTTTAATACTTTCACATTAAATTTAACAAATACGAAAATACCTATTCGGCAAGAAAATAATAATTTCGAATCGAATCAAAAAAATATCAAAACGAATTTAACCTATATTATTGACCCTAGAACAATCCAAAAAATACAAATTCCAGTTAATTTGAGAAATGGATACGGTATATTGCCTTACCAACAATTAGGAACCCTTGAAATACCAGAATGTCTTATAAAAATCGAAAACAATTTCGCCTTTACTAAAATTTTAAACCCTAAAGAAAATCCAGTAGAAATAAAATTTTTCGAAACTTTTGAAGTAGAACCTGTAAACTTAAATGAAATGAATTTTATTGATCACCCTGTACATCATGAAAAACCAGAAAAAGAAATTGACAATAAGCTGAAGGCTAATTTAAAAAATATAAGACTCGATCACTGTAATTACGAAGAAAAACAAGAAATACGTAACCTTTGTTTTGAATATCGTGATATTTTTCATTGTGAAGACATACCATTAAGCTTTACTAACGCTATAAAACACGAGATAAGATTAACGGACGAAACCCCTATCTATACAAAAAGTTACAGATACCCTGAAATACACCGTGAGGAAGTAAAAAGTCAAATTTCAAAATTATTAGCTCAAAATATAATAAGAGAATCAAATTCACCGTGGTCATCTCCAATATGGATAGTACCAAAAAAATTAGACCAATCAGGTAAACAAAAATGGCGCATGTGCGTAGATTTTAGAAATATTAATAGAAAAACGATCGATGACAAAATACCATTACCGAATATAACTGACATTTTAGACAAGCTAGGTAATGCACAATACTTTACGACTTTAGATTTGGCAAACGGATTTTATCAAATTCAAATGCAAGAAAAAGATATACCAAAAACAGCTTTTAGTACGGATACAGGACATTTCGAATATTTAAGAATGCCCTTCGGACTTAAGACGGCACCCGCAACATTTACTCGTGTAGTTTCAAACATTTTACGCGGATTACAAGATGAAACATGTCTCGCTTATCTTGACGACATAATTATTTTCAGTACAAGTCTCCAAGAACATATTGTAAAATTAAGAAAGGTATTTGACAGATTACGCCAATCAAAATTTAAAATACAACTCGATAAATCAGAATTTTTAAGAAAAGAAGTACAATATTTAGGACACATAATAACTGCAGATGGTATAAAACCAAACCCTGAAAAAATAAGCTCAGTAAAAAATTTTCCAATTCCAAAAACAACTAAAGATATAAAATCATTTATAGGCTTAGTAGGCTACTATAGACGTTTTATAAAAGATTTTGCAAAAATCACAAAGCCTATGACTCGATGTTTAAAGAAAGACGTAAAAATAATTCATACCCCCGATTTTGTAAACGCTTTTGAACATTGTAAACAACTTTTAATTAACGCCCCAATTTTGCAATACCCAGACTTTTCAAAACAATTTATATTAACCACAGATGCAAGTAACTTTGCTTTAGGCGCAATTTTATCCCAAGGAACTATTCCTAATGACAGACCTGTAGCATACGCCTCTCGTACCCTTAACGAAACTGAAACAAAATATTCAACCATTGAAAAAGAACTATTGGCCATAGTATGGGCATGTAAATATTTTCGACCCTACTTATACGGACGTAAATTTCAAATCTATACTGATCATAGACCCCTCGTATGGCTTTTTAATTTAAAAGAACCCAATTCAAAATTAGTCAGATGGAGGTTACGCTTAGAAGAATATGATTATGAAATAATCTATAAAAAAGGTTCCCTAAATACTAATGCAGACGCACTTTCACGCATTCAATTAAATATTTATGAAAATGAATCCATAAATAACAACCCTGGTGATTCTAACGAAAATATTGTTGATTTTCTAAGAAACCTTGCTGAGAATCCCATTCAAGACAATGAAAATGCTGAAACAGAAAATCCTTTGTTAAATAAACCTGGCACTAGCAAGCAAAAAATAAATGTTATCTCTAATGTACAACTCGTGCAACCTAGACCTGAAAACCTTGACTCAACCGTGCACAGCAATCAAGCTGATAACGATAATGTTAACCTGACTATCTTGGACGAAACAATAAACAATAAAATGATACAATTTTTAATTAAGAAGGCTCCACATCCTGAAATAAAAATACGAACTGAAAACTTTGATAAATATAAAATTAACCACGTGGAATTACAAAAAAACCCTGACGTCATTAAAACATTTATTAAAGAATATATGAACCCTGAAAAAACGTGTTACGTATATTTTCATGATAAAGATTTAATTCCAATTTTTAACGATGTCTATATTAAAAATTTTCGAAATCCAAAAATTATTCGCTGTACAAAATTAGTCACTAATATTACTGATATGGAAGAAAAAATTATGCTTATAACTCATCAGCATCAAGGAAAAACTAATCATAGAGGTATTCTAGAAACATACGAACGCCTTAAAGAACTTTATTTTTGGCCTAAAATGAAAAACGATATAAATCAATTCATAAATGATTGTAATATTTGTCAAACAGCAAAGTATAGCAGATTAAAATCCTATGTACCGATGGTGAAAACGGATACACCCTGTAAACCTTTTCAAATTTTACATGTAGATACGTTTACTTTTGAAACACAGAACTTTCTAACAATTTTTGATAAATTTTCAAAATTCGGACAAGCTTATCCCTATGATAAGAATGCGAAATCTGTGTGCGATAAATTAATAAACTTTTTCTCATTTTACGGATGCCCCGAATCTATTACATGCGATAATGGCGGAGAATTTAGCAACGACCTTTTAAAAGAATTGCTTAAAGCCCAAAAAATTACTGTTCATTTTACAACCCCAAAACACCACGAATCAAATTCGCCAGTCGAACGTTTTCATTCAACGATTATTGAACACTTAAGAATATTAAAAGAAAGAGATAAAAATAAATCTGTTATCGAACTAATGCCATATGCAATAATTGCGTATAATAGTACTGTTCATAGTGTTACGAAATACACACCCCATGAACTTGTCCTAGGTCATACAAATTCTAGAGATCCCCTAGATCTTATCCCTACAACATTTTATTCCGATTATGTATCATCGCATAAAGAAAAAATCGACGCAGTGTATGAAAATGTTACAACAAAAACTGATAATAGTAAAGAAAGAGTTTTAGCAAAGAAAAACATTAAAGGAAACGAAGCTTCAGATTTTAAGTTAAACCAAACGGTATATAAAAAACTCTCACAGAGAAATAAAAATAAACCCAAATTTGGCGGACCTTACTTAATAACTGAAATACTAGAACACAATCGCGTTAAAATAAAAAACGTTAAATACCCGGATAAACAGGAAATAATTCATATTAAAGAATTAAAAAAGCCACTTGTTACAGATGGCCCTTCGTCCAAGGAACCGAACCAAAGTACCACAACTTAAATGACAACCCAGGAATATTACCCTATAAAATAGGTAATGCCCAAAAGGCAACTAATCATTGGACCTTTATACAAATTTTTGATATGAAAAACTTAATTACCGAATTTTCCGAAATTAACAACAAATACGATATACTTAAAGAAAATATTAATAACTTTCCTAACTATAAAAAGGAATTTCACAACTCGTATGTTATTATTGATAACCTTAAACAAAAAATTAATAATCAATTGAATCAAATCCTTCCAAGTAAAAATCGCAAAAGACGAGCTCTAATAAATGCTCTAGGTAGTATAATAAAAAGCATCACAGGAAACTTAGATCAAGACGATGCGGAACGTATTGACAATAACATAAACATACTAAGACAAAACCAAAACAATGTAAAAATTGCTCTAGACAAACAAATGACTCTTTTCGATAATTCGATAAATAATTTCCAAGAGACGATTAAAAATGTTTCTCATAATCAAGAAACACTAAAATTACGAGTTAACCAAATAATTGAAATAATTAATAAAGTCGAAATCGACGAAACAAATCTTTTTGAGTTTTTTCGTATTCATATGGTATTTTCGCAAATAACAACCTTTTATCAAAACATTTACGATATATTAGAAAATATTGAAACTGCAATAACATTTGCAAAATTAAATACTTTTCATAATACTATTATTAACATAAAGGAGTTTTTAAATGAATTAAAATTACTAAATACAAAATTAAATTTTGAAAAATTGCCGTTTGAACCAACAACAGAAAATGTGTTAAAATTAGAAAATACGTTAGAACTTAAGAGTTATATTAAAAATGAAAAGGTGAACTTTGTAATTGAGATTCCGTTGGTAGAAAAAGAAAATTATGATTTGTTTCAATTATTTCCCTTACCCACTGTGTATGAAAACCATTTTAAAATAATTGTACCTAACTTCGAATATTTGTTAATTAATGATAAGAATTTTGGATATTCTAATCAACCATGCAAACGCATTTCTATTAATGAGCATTTATGTACTCATATACATTCTGAAAACTTTTATAAAAACACCCCTTGTGAGGTACAGTTATTACGATATGAATATAATATTTCAAACTGTAACACCCTGTATATTGATATCGATAATATGCAACTGCAAAACATTGACACAAATAAATGGATTTTAGTAACCCATAAAGATATTGTAGGTATTGAGACATGCGAAAATTCGCAAAAGAATGTATTATTTAATGGAACATATTTATTAGAATTAAGTTTTCCTTGTAACCTAAAATTAGGAGACATTGTTATTCAAGCGTATAAAAATATTAAACATACTTTTCAAAATATACCCTTACCAAATATTAATACTAATTTAACGCATAAAATATTATACAAAAAGGTAAAACTGCTCAATTTAAATAATATCAATTTTAATAAATTAAATAAATTACAAGAAGAGATTAACTTACAAAAATATGAGAATTCAAAATTATTGCATACACCTATATATTATGATAAAACAAGTATTTGGACAGTTTTACTATATATTGTTCTTTGTACTTTGATACTATTTTTTATTTGGAAGTATCTATGGCCCATTTATGTAAAAACTAAAAATGTTAAAGATGATTCAATTATTATTTAGGTCATAGAAACTTTAAAAAGTTTATATTTCCCTCTAAGGGTGGAGGAGTTACATTCTCTATATTATAGTTATAATGCTTATCTAAGCAGATAAGACCACTCCTAGTAATTCAGATAAGAAATGTTATAAATAGAGATAAGATTCTTTTGTTCACTACTTCTATTGTTACTGTCGTTTGTAAAACTTGTGCTTCTCCAAATCTCTCAAATAAATTTGTTTTATGTGTGAGGGTTAAAAGTTGTGTTTTTGTGAAAAGCAGTGTTTTTTAAAAACCCAAAACCCTCGGCCCGACATATAACTGGCGCACCTGCCCATAACTACAGAGGTACTTATCAACTTCTAAGTACTATTTTTAATAATCATTGGATAGGAAGAAATGGCCCTATTCAGTGGCCTCCCCGATCACCAGACCTAACCCCTCTGGATTTTTTTTGTGGGGTGTTTTAAAGAACCAAGAATACAAGCAAAGATACAATAACGTTGACGATTTAAAGACGACAGTTAGGGAAACGATAAACGAGATAGATGGTAGGACCATACTTAAGACAGTTCGAGCAGTTCAAAAACGTGCAGTGGCGGCGACTCCTCTGAGGCAGGTGAGGCAGTGCCTCACCAATAATTTTGCAAATTAAATAAATTACAAATTTATATTACTTTACTATTTGCATAAATATATATCCATTAGAATTAATGCCGTCAATCTTAACGCGCTTCGCTAGAAATATCAGCTATCATCCATCTCATTTCTGCATGCGGTCCTATATGGTTAGAGGCCCGGCCTCCCGCTTCCTTGTCTAGCGTATTAGTGAAAATATCTAAATGTCATGTATGATACCCGTAATAGTCCAGTCGAATTTAGCTTTAAATAGCGCATAAAAACATTCTTTTGAGGCTAGCCTCAACTCTCTACGTAAATGTAATGCGAACGTGAGGGGACTAATCTAATCTATAAAGATGAACGCCGCGACACGGTATTTGGATAAATGCTATTATTAGATTAACAGGTTGTCGTTGAAAGTTTAGAGTTTAGAGAGAGTGCATAGTGCATTGTATTTTATTATAGTTTTCGGTAAATACTTTTGTGGTTTTCCGTACTGATTTATGTTTTGCTTTTTTCCAACAGTGGGCAGTGATTTTTCTAAAATATTAATATTACATTACTTTTAATACTTATTAGTTTATTTGTTTTGTGCTCATTAGCGAAAATGGATTCAACGGGACCTAGCACAGCGTCACAACTTCCCCAGGTTAAGTAAACATTCGCAATCCTACTAGTGATCTTGTTAATTTTTTAGTACCTAAATGAGCAGAATTTTTCAAGTAATTCCCATGAAGATAAATTGTATAATACATAGTAAAAGAAGTAAAAGCAACCTGTTACCTGTTCCAGATTTGAGTAAACGTCTTGTTACTATCGGTAGGGTGGGGAAAGCAAATCGGAGCTTTCAAAACACTTGGTACGAAAAGTACGACTGGCTTACCTACTGGTAGTGTAACGTTAAACAAATTATTTTGCTGGCCGTGTATTCTGTTTGCAACAAATAATAGCGACAAAGTTTGGTCAAAATGTGGTTTTATAGCGATTTAAAAAACTTGTCTAAACTTTAAAATGTAACCTTGCTAAAAAATTTTTTTCAACTGTGCCTCACCACTTTCAAATACCACGAGCCGCACTGAGAAAATCTCCAGCAAAAACAACTTTACTGATGTATTTTTGGCTATCACAGCTAAAATATTTGCCAAAGTTGCAAATTGACTTTCTTGTAGCAGTAAAATAAGGTTTACTGATGTCTTTCTATTGATTTTAATAAGTACTTTGCTGTTGGTAATAAATATTTTCTTAAATATTTCGCAATAGCAAAATACGTAATTGTAATAGCAAAAAACTTTTTCAAAAGAATTTTTATTTATCCTGAGAAAAAATGTTGCTGCCCCAGCAAAGAAAATTTATTAGATCCGGTATTCGGGTGTTTCCGTGTCGCCATTCGGTGTCGTTAAGAGCCAGTTTCGAGTATTTCAGCCCGTCCGAGCCTGTTGTCGCGCCGTTCGCGAACATTTCGCTAAGTTTAGAGTTGAGGGAGAGGGTGGGGCTCATAGCCTTACAAAATTATTTGTTTTTTTTTGTGACCTGCGGCTAGCTGTATTATTTTGATGGAGTACAAGAAAAGTTGAAAGTTTAGAGGCCACCTTTAAATTAAGAAGAAGACTATACGTTAATGCAAATTTGGGAACATTTTTTGATGATTTTCCATTTCCATGTCCTTATTGTAGTTAAACACAGGCATTGAATTGGTAAGTTTTGTTTGTATAATCTTACACATAATATACTTGTTTTTGTTTATTTTTATGCATATTCGGTAAATCATTTATTTGTGTATTTTTAGAGAGAGGCAGTTTTTAACAAAAGGTTTCCTGATTGTATTGACGTCATATAATATACTAGTAGAAAGTTTGTGCAGGAATATTAGCAAAGTTGAAAGAACGAAAAATCAGCGGATACGGCCTTAAAGAAAATATTGGTAAGTTAAAACGTTTCATTTTGTATATAAAATGTTTGCCTATTAAACAGGTCTTATAATAATAATTGTAATTGAAAACTAATGAAATAATTATTTTTAGACATTACTGCTAAGGGACTACTGATGTTACTATATTTATTGAGCCCCATAACCATTAAAAGTTCCAGAAAAGGTTCTATGGAGACCAAGCAGGAGTGAGGTGCAAGAAAGCTTGTTTTTTAACGCAGAGGTAAATATTAACTACTATTCGCTATGCTTGAACTAAGAATCATACATACATACCTAATCTTATACCGTGCGAGCAAAAATTATTTGCATCAAAGAGGGCCTTGCATCTAAGGACGTAATGCTTAGCGGTATCAATTAATCAGTTATTCCATCATCTTTGACAGCCGTTACGCGTAATTTTATCTAAACCAAGCCCTACGTTTTTTAATCCAAGCCCTCTTTGATGCAAGTAATTTTTGCTCGCACGGTAGTAACCTGAATCAATGATCTAGGTAGCAGATCATTGACCTGAATGCTTAATGGGAGGCTTAACTGGTAGTAGTGTCAACTTTTTTTTGACATTTTGAAGTCGGACCTTTTTAGTAAAATTTAATAATTGCAGTCGTGCATACATTGGTGTTACAATGACACCGATAAGTTGTCTTATTCTTGACTTCGCTTGGTTTCTCCCTGGTCCTTCATTTCCAGAATTTTTGATTACCCCTACTATAAATATTTAATCAACATTCTCCATTCCAGAATGATCATCTCACAGAAAAAATAAACGCAAAATGTGAGAAGCTACAACTGTTTAACCTAACTGTTCAGCCGTTCGGAGTCATAGTGGAAAACCTTGCCTCTCCAAGATATATTATAGTTGTATATCAGTGCTGTATCATTATTATTATTATTATTATTATTATTATTATTATTATTATTATTATTATTATTATTAGGTGCATATAGTCCTGTTTTTGTTATTTTATGTTATAAATAAGTTTCTATAAATTCTTTTTCTTTTATATAGCCTGGTAGAGTATAATTATTTTTTCCTCATTTTTTATAAAAAAAGGTTTGTAGAATGAAACTTTTATTATTGGTAATTATTAGGTGCTTTATGTTCCTGTTGTTTAATGTTATAACTTATAACGTTTATATAAATCGTTTTTTGCATAACCTTTATTAATATTTGGTTCTTGTCGTATTTTTTTTTTATATAAAAAAATGTTTATTTCATTTAGCTTTTTCCTTTTATATCTATACCCTATATTTAAACCTTATCCTCACAGCAACTACATGCTTAATGTACTCTATTTTATTAGCCCCTAAATTGTCTTTTTTATTGCAGCAAATTTTATTTTGTTTTTACCCTGGATGAAAGTGCGCCTGTGTCACAAATTCGAGTACATGTACGGGAACCTTGAACATTGTAAGAAATACATCAAAGTCGAAATCAAAAAGTGCAACTGCTTTAAATTTTACATTATGTATTTCTTACAGTTTTTAAGATTCCCATACTAGCACTCGAATTTGTGACACAGGCGCACTTTAACCCATGGTAAAAACAAAAAAAAATTGCTGCAATAAAAAAAAACTTTTTAAGGGTAAGAAAGGACCCTCTTGTGCTAGCTATATAATTTTATTGTAGAAGGAGAGACATTTTTTGTTATTAGAAAAAGTATTTTTACCAACAGCAAAAGTTTTTTAAGGTACAAGAAAGATCCTTTCTACTGCAAGAGAGACGTTTTTTACTATATAAAAAAATGTCACCACTGTGTGTGTGTGTGTGTGAAATTTGTTGTTTCAGTAGCAAAGAATTTTATAGTTACATTATATAGTTTTATAAGTACAGCAACGTTACTTTTTAGATATAGCAGAATTACTTTATAGCTATAACAGAATTATTCTTGCAAAGTAGCTTTATTACCACAGCAAAGTATGTCCAGCAGAGTGCATTCTCCTGGTACAGTAATGTGCTTGGCTGTCCCCCATTTAGCAAAATATTTTAGCTATGGTTGCTAAAATTTTCGCTAGGAATGAAAAGAGATTTTCTCAGTGCGCCCCTGAAAACGTGCAGAAAAATGTATCGAAGAACGGGGTGGTATTTTTGAGCATATTCTAAGAAAAAAATAGTGATTTTATTTTGTTTTGTTATAAAGTTTATGTGTATAATAAAGTTGGTAAATCTATCTTCATTGTTTCAATTTGGGCTTTATAACTTCTTTAGTTTTTATCCTAGGAGAAATTCATTTTAAGCTTTTTTGTTTAAAATTTAAAGCTTTAACAGATAAACATATAATATACAGGGATTTTCATTTAAAAAAATGGCATTTTACTTCCAAACTTCAAAAACACGATGCTCTACTGTTTTTTTTATTCTTGTATCTTAATGCGCTGTAAAAATACCACTAGTTTGCTAATTTAAACAAGTTTGTATCTTTAATAATAAGAAAGTTGCCAATGGTGGACACTTAATTTGGATAACACTGTAT